>CM019691.1:39603301-40203301 GCA_009760885.1 Achatina immaculata | reverse complement strand
AGGAGGTCAGTCGTATGCTGGAAAATACGTCCCAGCCTTTGGTCACCGAATACACACCAGAATCCTAGAGTCTAAATCCAGTATACCCTTAACTGGCATCTACCTGGGTGGACCGTACTTTGACCCTCTTGTCCAGAGCTCGGTTACTTGTGAATATTTTTATGCTCTGGGGGCGATCTCTCACTCGCAGCTGATGGGGTGTAAGCAGACAGTCTACCAGCTGGAGGAAATGGTGAGATATGGTGATCTCACAAATATAAGTATGGATACAATATTAGACAAGGTTTTTCCTGTTGGTCCACAGCCCGACAATACACTTGAAATGATGACCGACTTTGTCCAGTATGGCTGCATTTGTCCAGAATGTAAGTCATAGACATTTTCTTCATGTTTTTTGAGATACAGACTCAGTAAAAAAAAAGCAAATATACCAAATGGCTGTATTTTGTCTACACGTATTTCTTATATGTATAACTTGAAGACATCAATATAGACGGAAAAGAGCTGAGGATTGTAAAACATCTATACTGGCAGCAAGAAGCAGCAATTTTATTTGAAAATACAACTGGAAAATATCAACATATAAAACAAGGGGTGCGACAAGGATGTGTACTATCTCCAGACCTTTTTTCTCTGTACAGCGAGAATATTCTAAGAACTATCATCACAGAACCAGGCATAAAAATTGGAGGATACAATATTAACAACCTTCTGTATGCTGACGACACAGTACTGATAGCTGAGAACCAATAGGACCTGCAAAATCTCTTGGATAAAGTCGCGAAAGAAAGTAAACAGAAAGGCCTTACTTTGAACATCAAAAAGACAGAGACTATGTTTGTATCTAAGAAACAGAATCCACCAACATGCAGTATAAAATTAAACGGAACTATTCTAAAGCAGGTGCAGAAATTCAAATACCTTGGAGCAGTAATAACTTCATATGGGAAATGCAGAACAGAAATCAGGAACAGAATAGGCCAAGCAAAGACTGCATTTCAGAGAATGAGAAACATATTAGCCAACACATCCTTATCAATGAATGTTAGAAAACGAGTCCTAAAATTCTATATTGAGCCTATCTTGTTATATGGAAGTGAATCATGGACAATAGGCAAGTCTGCACAAACTTCATTGGAAGCAGCAGAAATGTGGTTTATTAGAAGAATGTTCCGAATCACCTGGACAGCAAAAATAACTAATGAAGAATGTATGAGAAGAGCTGCAGAGACAAAAAACCCTTGTCAGAAAGATAAGAGAGAGACAATGTACTTTCATAGGACATGCAATGAGAAGAGGGGGCATTGAAAATATTATAACAACAGGAAAAATAGAATTAAGAAGATCAAGAGGAAGACCAAGAGAAATGATACTGGACAGTCTGATAGGATGGTGTGAAAGGAGATCACCAACTGAGCTGATGGCCTGCATGAAGGATCGTGTACTCTGGAGAAGCATAATAGCCAACGTCAGTCGGCACGGCACCTGATGATGATGATGATGATGATGATGGTGATGATGATGATGATGTATTTCTACACTGTTCGTCACGTGTTCAAATGTTTACCGTCTCATAATAGAGCACAGCCAACTCTTAAACCACTTGTACATGAAGTCTGAGGTTGTCATGGCAAGTCCCACTTTTCTGCATGTATCCAGGCACTTCAAAGGTTACAACACAACCACCAAAACTGCAACAACAAAGAAACATCGAGACACACAAAATGGCAAAATGAAGCGAACAAAGAAACCAAGTTGTACATTTCTATACATGAAGATCTGTTCATGACGAGATATCTCAGTAAATAAAGTCATTTGAAACTATTTTGCTTGTTTTGTTTATGTTGACACTTTTCTACTTCTAGTACAATATACAGAAACATGTTAATCATACTTATATTACTTCTTCTCTCTCTCTCTCTCTGAACCTTAAGTGCCCAGGGCACATGGGGCTTCCGCAAGGGTTTTCCACAAATGCCTGTCCTTCGCCTTTTTCTCTGCTCTTGCCCAAGTGAGCCCTCTATTGCTCAACATCCTTTCTGTTGTTCTTCTCCATGTCTCTTTTGGTCTACCCTTACTTCTGTTCCCCTGTGGTGTCCATCTTAGTGCTATTTTTGGTAGTGAGTTGTCAGTCATTCGGAGCACATGTCCCAACCATCGCCAGCGTCTTTCCTCAATAATTGTTGTAAGTGGTTTCATCTGCATTTCTGCTAATAAGATGTTATTTCTTATGGTGTTTGGCCAAAATATTTTTCTAATTCTTAGTAAACATTTAGTCTGGAAAGAATTCAACTTGTTTTCTATGGTTTTGTTGATTTTCCAGCATTCACTTCCATAGAGTAGTACACTTAGAACATTACTCTTAAATATCCTGATTTTCATATTTATGCTTAGTTTTTTTTATTTCCATATAGTCTGCAGCATTGCAAAAGCCTGGTTTGCTCTAGTAAGTCTGCTGTTAATGTCCTCTGTGCTGTCTCCATTTTCTACTACTCTACTGCCAAGGTATACAAATTCGTTGACCTCCTCCACTAACTTGCTATCTACTCTGAGTACATTTCTGTTGTTCACATTTTGCTTCATTAACTTTGTCTTTCCTACGTTGATCTTTAGTCCTATGTTGTTTGCATTCTGAGTTAGCTTGTTTATTTTATCTTGCATATCTTTGTGACTGCTTGATAATAGACAAATGTCGTCCGCAAAGTCAAGGTCCTCCAGCACTGTGTCAAGGGTCCATTGTAATCCTCTGCGTTTGTCTGATGTTGCCTCCTTCACAGCCAACTCTTAAACCACTTGTACATAAAGTCTGAGGTTGTCATGGCAAGTCCCACTTTTCTGCATGTATCCATCAACTTCAAAGGTTACAACACAACCACCAAAACTGCAACAACAAAGAAACATCGAGACACACAAAATGGCAAAATGAAGCGAACAAAGAAACCAAGTTGTACATTTCTATACAAGAAGATCTGTTCATGGCGAGATATCTCAGTAAATAAAGTCATTTGAAAATATTTTGCTTGTTTTGTTTATGTCGACACTTTTCTAGTTCTAGTACAATATATAGAAACATGTTAATCATACTTATATTACTTCTTAAGTGCGGAAAAATGGGTGGGTGGGATGGGGTATCGTGTGTGGGCATATAGAAGAAAGTGACTTTTTTTTTTTTGCAGCTGGAATCTGTCTATGTTTCAGACATTATGAGATCTCTGTGTGTACAAATGTTTGTAACCGAACTACAACGTATTATGAAAGGAGAATTACTACAAAAACTATATGACAGAAATACTACTAATGGGATGTTTATGAATGTGTGCACGATTTAAGCAGGAAATTAAATATTATTAAGAGCGAATCAATAACAATAAATCATCTTAATATTTGACAATCAACAGAATATCTACTTTTCTTTGTAACTGGTCCCTTCTAGTCTATATACATACATTTTTATCTGTCTTTCAATCTCTCCCTTTCTCTCTCTCCTTCTCTTTCCCTCTATATAAGGGCAGAATGTTAGATGAGTCTGCGTGCCCATTTCTTAACCTTTTGAAAATAAAATATAAAGTATGTTCTATAAGGATCAATCAACCAATCAATCAGTTATTCATTCTCTCTCCCTTTTTCTCTCTCTCATCCTTGTGTGTTATAAACAATATATATATATATATATATATATATATATCATCATCATCATCAGGTGCCGTGCCGACTGGCGTTGGCTATTATGCTTCTCCAGAGTACACGATCCTTCATGCAGGCCATCAGCTCAGTTGGTGATCTCATCTCACACCATCCCGTCAGACTGTCCAGTATCATTTCTCTTGGTCTTCCTCTTGATCTTCTTAATTCTATTTTTCCTGTTGTTATAATATTTTAAATGTCCCATCTTCTCATTGCATGTCCTATGAAAGTACATTGTCTCTCTCTTATCTTTTTGACAAGATTTTTTGTCTCTCCAACTCGTCTCATACATTCTTCATTAGTTATTTTTGCTATCCAGGCGATTCGCAACATTCGTCTAATAAACCACATTTCTGCTGCTTCCAATGATTTTTGTGCAGACTTGCCTATTGTCCATGATTCACTTTCGTATAACAAGATAGGTTCAATATAGTATTTTATGACTCGTTTTCTAACATTCATTGATAAGGATGTGTTGGCTAATATGTATCTCATTCTCTGAAATGCAGTCTTTGCTTGGCCTATTCTGTTCCTAATTTCTGTTCTGCATTTCCCATCTGAAGTTATTACTGCTCCAAGGTATTTGAATTTCTGCACCTGCTTTAGAATAGTTCCGTTTAATTTTATACTGCATGCTGGTGGATTCTGTTTCTTAGATATAAACACATTCTCTGTCTTTTTTATGTTCAAAGTAAGGCCTTTTTGTTCACTTTCTTTCGTGACTTTATCCAAGAGATTTTGCAGGTCTTATTGGTTCTCAGCTGTCAGTACTGTGTCGTCAGCATACCGAAGGTTGTTAATATTGTATCCTCCAATTTTATGCCTAGTTCTGTGATGATCGTTCTTAGAATATCCTCGCTGTACAGAGAAAAAGATCTGGAGATAGTACACATCCTTGTCGCACCCCTTGTTTTATATGTTGATATTTTCCAGTTCTATTTTCAACTCGAATTGCTGCTTCTTGCTGCCAGTATAGACGTTTTACAATCCTCAGGTCTTTGCAGTCTATACTGATGTCTTCAAGCATTTAAATAATTTCATTATGTTTCACCTTGTCGAATACCTTGGTGTAATCAATGAAGCATAAGTAGAGATCTTTCTGTACTTCTAAAGCTCTTTCTGTTAGTGTTCGTAAAGCATAAGTGTGACAGATAAAAGGGAGGCGACTGCTGTAAAACTGTTTGAAATAATAAAGTTAGATAGAGGTATATGGTGTAGTTTTACAAAGTGGCAGAGGGAGTGAGTAAAGACAGAAAAAAGGAATAGAAAGTATCTTATATCTTATATCCTTCCCGTGCCGTTAGACGTCACATAAGGCTCGCAAAGTAGTTCGCCAATTTTTCCTGTCTTCGGCGAGTCTTTCAACCTTATCAAAGGATTTTATGCCTGTTAACTTGGCCTCTCTTAATAATGTCCTCTTCAGAGTTTCACGCGGTCTGCCCCTTTTTCTTCGGCCTGTTGTGTTCCACTTGATAGCTTGTTTTGGGATTCTCTGATCATTTCTTCTCATCAAGTGACCAACATATGTCCATCTCCTTTTCCTGATCACCCGTGAGACTGGTTGTTGTTCAGTCATCTGTCTTATCTCTGCATTGTTCTTGAATTCATTCCACTTGATGCCGAGTATTTTCCTTAGGCATTTGTTTTCAAAAGAGTCTAATTTCTTTTCTATTTCTTTAGTTGTTTTCCAGCTTTCGCATGCATAAATGAGGGTGGATATTACATTTGAATTGAATAGTCTTAACTTGGTTTTTGTGCTTATAACTTTTGAATTCCATATGTTCTCAAGATTCTTGAAGATCGATGCTGCTTTTGCAATTCTGATCCTAATTTCCTTTCTAGTGTAACCATCCTGGTCTATGTAGCTGCCAAGGTATACAAATTGATTGACTTCTTCAATATCTGTCCCTTCTATGTGTATTTTTCCATTTTGAGTGATGGGAATTTTCATTATTTTTGTTTTGTCCTTGTTAATTTCAAGTCCTATTTTGCTAGCCAGTGAAGACAGGCTATCTGTTTTTTCTTGCATGGAATTCACATTATTACTGATAAGAGTTATGTCATCAGCAAAATCAAGATCTTCTAGTTGGGTCCCATGTACCCAGTCAATACATGTGTTACCTGTGCAGCATTTTGTCATTATGAAGTCTATTGTAATCCCAAAAAGTAAAGGAGACAGTATACATCCTTGTTTCACGCCTGTTTCTATCTGGAACCATTCACTCATCCCTTCTTCTGTCTTGACTGCACAACCATATCCGTTGTATAAGTCCTTAATGATGTTGACAATTTTAGATGGTATTCCATATAGACATAAAATTCTCCATAATGAATCTCTGTGTATGCTATCAAATGCCTTCTTAAAATCTATGAAATTCAGTATTAATGGTTTCTGCTTTTCAATATGTTCTTCAAGTATTATTCTGAGAGTAAAGATCTGGTCGAGACAGCTTCTCCCTTTTCGAAATCCTGCTTGTTCTTCTCTCATTGCAGTATCCACTATATCTTTGAGTCTATTCAAAATGACCTTGCAAAATACTTTTGACACAACTGATATTAAGGTTACTCCTCTCCAGTTGTTACAGTCACTAAGGTTGCCCTTTTTTGGTATTTTAACAATGATTCCATTCTTCCAATTAGAAGGGACCTTTTCTTCTTTCCAAATCTTGTTAAACATTCTCTGTAGTTGTCTCATGTTGTCACTATTGATAGCTTTTAGCATCTCGGATGTTATTTCATCTTCACCTGCAGCTTTGTTGTTAGCCATTAAATTCATTGCTGTTTCAATTTCATGCAATTTAATTTCATCTAGATTGACATTTAGTTGTGGGGCTGGTAAGTCAGTTTCAAGGTTTAACAATTCTTTTGGGTGTGGTCGATTGAGTATTTCTTGGAAGTGTTCAGCCCATCTTTGCTTTTGGTCTTTATTTGATGTTAATAGTGTTCCAGTTTTCCAAGGATTGGTCTTTCTTTAGATGTAATAGTACCTGTTAGCCTCTTTTGTATGTTATATAAAGTTTTGCTGTCTCCTGTTTTTGCTGCTTTTTCTGCCTCTTTCGCCATATTGTCTATGTATTCTCTTTTATCCCTTCTATCTGAACTTTTTACTTTCTTGTCTATATCTTTGAGTCTATTCAAAATGACCTTGCAAAATACTTTTGACACAACTGATATTAAGGTTACTCCTCTCCAGTTGTTACAGTCACTAAGGTTGCCCTTTTTTGGTATTTTAACAATGATTCCATTCTTCCAATTAGAAGGGACCTTTTCTTCTTTCCAAATCTTGTTAAACATTCTCTGTAGTTGTCTCATGTTGTCACTATTGATAGCTTTTAGCATCTCGGATGTTATTTCATCTTCACCTGCAGCTTTGTTGTTAGCCATTAAATTCATTGCTGTTTCAATTTCATGCAATTTAATTTCATCTAGATTGACATTTAGTTGTGGGGCTGGTAAGTCAGTTTCAAGGTTTAACAATTCTTTTGGGTGTGGTCGATTGAGTATTTCTTGGAAGTGTTCAGCCCATCTTTGCTTTTGGTCTTTATTTGATGTTAATAGTGTTCCAGTTTTCCAAGGATTGGTCTTTCTTTAGATGTAATAGTACCTGTTAGCCTCTTTTGTATGTTATATAAAGTTTTGCTGTCTCCTGTTTTTGCTGCTTTTTCTGCCTCTTTCGCCATATTGTCTATGTATTCTCTTTTATCCCTTCTATCTGAACTTTTTACTTTCTTGTCTATGTCTTTGTATTTTGCTTTTGCCGAATCTCTTTCATGATCTCCTTTTGCATTCAACATGTTTAATTTGACTGCTCGTCTTTCATGTATATACTTCCATGTTTTATCTGATATCCATGCTTTTCTATTTGGTTTTTCCAATCCAGCGCTTACTTTTGCTGCTGTGATTATGGCTGTGCTGTAAGAATTCCATAACTCATCTATACCTATCTCCTCAACTTCACTGGGTGTTTTGGAATGATTGGCAAGTTCCTGATTGAAATTAATGTTAGTATTTTCTTCTTGTAGGCTGTGGATGTTTATCTTTCTGTGTACTGATTTCTTGTGTAGACTTTTCAATTTTAGTTTTATTTTCCCTATGCACAGGTTGTGATCACTGTTGACATCTGCACCCCTATAAGCCCTTACATCCATGAGAGATGTTCTGTATTGCTTTCTAATACAAAAATGGTCTATCTGGTTTCTAGTTCTATCATCTGGAGATATCCATGTTGTTTTATGTATCTCTTTGTGTGGGAATATTGTGCCTCTAATGACCATGCCCTCTGTTAGACATAGAAAGTATGAGAATGTATAAATGAAAAACATACAACATCCGATATTTCGGCGTGAGCCTTTTTCGAGGATTACATGCACAACGAAACAAAAAAAAACAAATAACTAAACGAAGAACTTATCTTAATATGGCCTCCTCCTTCTGGCTCGTTGTGCAAGTAATCCTCGTCATCCAACTACTGTACGCAAAGAAACACAAGTAACACTACAGTAATTGCAACATGGAACTTTAGAACACTAACAGAACTTGGAAGAGTAGAAAACATCGAGCAAGAAGTGGAAAGAATGGAAATTAACAGGTTTATGTGAAATGAGATGGACTGGAGCAGGAAGCAAAGACTTCAGAATAATATATTCCGGGGGAAACCAGCGTAGAAATGGAGTTGGCATAATATTGGATAAGAAGACAGCAAGAACCGTGATAGGTTTCTGGTGCATATCTGACAGAGTGTTAATAGTTAAATTACAGGGCCACCCAATAGACACAAATCTCATCCAAGTATACGAACCAGCTTCAGAAAGCTCTGATGATGAGATAAAAGAATTATACAACAATCTGGACATGGCCATGAAACAGTGCAAACCAAGGGAAGTAAACTTTGTGCCGGGTGATTTAATCACGAAAGTAGGGACTGAACAAGACAATGAAGCTACTGACAAGTATGGACTAGGTATCAGAAATACAAGAGGAGAGATGTTGATTGAGTGGGCAGAAAAGAATAAAATAATAATAGGAAATACTTGGTTACTTGGTTTCAACAACACCGCCCAAATAATAACATACGTAACCAGATAGATTACATAATGATCAACAGAAGATTCAGGAACTCACTAATATCCGTGAAAACAGGACCAAGCGCAGATTGCAACAGTGGTCACATCCCAGACGTAGGAAAAGTGAAAGTCAGGTTAAAGAGGTTAAAGGTAGCAGCTAAAAACAAAGACCAGATAGAGAGCTGTTACGGAAAGAAAAAGCAATACAAGAACGATATAGGACCATAGTACATAATAGATAAATTGCTATAGAGAAGATTGGAACGATTGATGAACAGTGAAATATGTTTAAGACTCTATTCAGCAAACATCTATCGAAGTCCTACTTCCAAATAAAAGACACGCTAAACAGGGGTGGATGACAGAAGAAATTTTGCAACTAATGGATCGGAGAAGAAGTCTTAAGGAAGATAACGATGAATATGACAAAATAAATAAAGAAATAAGACACAAATGCCATAAAGCTAAGGAGGAGTGGCTAAATAAGAAATGTAGTGAAATAGAGACACACCATCATGGAAACACAAGAGATATATACAAACAAATAAAGGAGTTCACAAACAAACAGATATACCACAAGACTGGTTGCATGAAGTCAGAGGAGGGGCATACAATAATGGACAGAGATGAAGTAATGGCAAGATGGAGCGAATACATTAGAGAACTTTATGAGGACAATAGAAGCGAAATAGATATACGAAATAATAATGAAGGGCCTCATATTAAAAGCAGAAGTGGAAGAAGTCATCAAACACATGAAAAACAACAAATATCAGGACCAGATAAAAACACCAACGAAGAAGTGGAAGCATTATGGGAGGTTGACATAGTAATAAATACCAGATTCTTGAATGACATCTATAACAGTAACTATGTCCCATCAGACCTTTTGCAATCTGTTTTCATTGCCCTACCAAAGAAACAAAGTGCAGTTGAATGTGAAGCCCATCGAACCATTAGTCTTATGAGCCATGTTACCAAAATCCTGCTTCGTATTGTTATGAGAAGAGTCAGGAGAAATATGAACGAGAAATCGCTGAAGAACAGTGCGGCTTCGTCGAAGGAAAAGGTACAAGTAACGCCATATATATAATAAGAACATTGATGGAGAGATCAATAGAAGTAAAGACGGACCTATACTTATGCTTCAGAGACTACTGTAAAGCATTTGATAAAGTGAGAAACACATAAAATTATAAGAATGTTGGAAGACATCAACATAGATGGGAAAGATCTGAAACTTCTCAAAACCATATATTGGCAGCAATCAGCAGCAATAATCCCTTGTGAGGTTGAAAAGCTTGCCGAAAACAGGAAAACTTGGCGAACTACCATGTGAGTCATATATGAAACCAAATAGGAGCATTCCAAGACATAAAATTGGGAGTGAGACAAGGGTGTATTTTATCTTCTGATCTCTTCTCCTTGTACAGCGAAAACATAATGAGAAATATAGAGAACATGCCAGGAATATCAGTTGGCGGATACAACCTTAACAACTTAGCAGACGACACAGTCCTTTAGTGCTAAAAGTGAAGAGGAGCTACAGGCTCTTCTGGACATCGTGGTTTGTGAAAATAAAAATAAAGGTCTCAGTCTGAAGAGAGGCTGGAGTTAAAAGGCAAATTACAGCAAAGATCAGAGGCAGACAAGCAATATTTGTAGGACATTTTCTGAGTAGAGGAAAATTAGAACACACTGTTGCAACTGGAAGAACTGAAGGGAGAAGAGACAGAGGAAGACAGAGAGAGAAGTTACTGGATGAGCTGTCAGTGTGACTGGGAAGAAAGTCACAGGCGGATCTCATAATCTAAAGACATGGAGTTGTGGAAAGAAATGATCGCCTACGCCACGCGGCATGGCACTTGAATTGAAATTGAATATAATCAATGATTGCCGAGACTGAGCTCAAGACAAAACAGAAGCCTGGGTGCAGGAACAGATTCAGCGTCACTCCAAACCTCATGACCCTGTGATCTTCACAGACGGTCAGTGCCACAAACCTAAAACTGTCAATGGGCCTATATTATCTACCGTAGCGGTAAACCGGTTGCGAGTAGATCAGGACCTTGTGCAACTACCGCTTCGAGCATGAGAATGTAGGCGTGGATATACTTCGCGAGCCAGGCGCCAGCCAAAGCCAATGAGAACTCGGACAAGCAGGCAGGCGTGGCATCGGTTCAGAGAACCCTTAGAATGGACATGGAGGAGATTGCAAGAGCCGCCTTGGTAGGTTGTTGAATGACAACAATCACATCACTTTGATGATCGAGTTGGGGGAAAAGAGGGGAGGTGGACGTTTTTCCGAAATAAGTGGTTTGCCATGAGTTACCCACAAACAGTGTGTGACTGGCTCCATCAGCAGGCACACCAGTGGGTGTTGGAACTGGCAGCGGAGGACATATGGGAATGCCCAGAGTGGGGTGATACCAGTCTCGGATTATAGTTATCTTCATCTAGAATCTTTGTAATAATTAACTCATTTTCTGTTATAATTTACACGCTCCTAAAACCTTTTAGCAGTACACTGTTAATCTTGGGTTACCCATCGGCATCCATTAGACTTGATTTTTATGTTCTAAGTTTCTTTTATGGTGTATTTTTTATTGGTAACGACAGCAGCTAATGGTCGTCCCTTCTGTATTTTGACAAGAGGCATATAAAAACAAACTTAATTTATCGCTCTAATTCTTCAAGTTTCTTTTTTTCTACCACATACGTGTGATAATTGAACGTGACAGTGATACAAATCCTTTACTTTGGTAATGTTAGACTATTTCGAGCTACATGACGTAGGTACCTATCTACTCTTTTGTGTCATCACTGCGTCAAATATGAGCAGAATATTACATAATGACTAGACCTATACGAGGTAAAACTGAACAGAACGTAGAATGAAAGTAGATGGTTTCAGTCCAATCAGACACCACACAAGACTTCATTAAAGCAAGCGTTGTTTTACAAATACAGTACTACTACGGGTAATACAGTCCAGTTTAATTAAAGGTAAAAAAAAAAATAATCCTGTCATGCCTTAGAGGCACATAGGATATAGTGTTAGTGCCCATATTTTCCTTGACCTGTCAGCACACTAGAGGGTGGTATGGTCAGCATCACGCCTTGCCGGATTTCCTTCACTAACTCTAGAAGAAGTCGAATACCCATTTCTACAGCTGGGTGACTGGTGCCTCCGACCGGATTCGAACCCCTGATTTTCGCCATGAGAGATCAGTGCACTAACCATTTCGCCACTCAGACACCCTAGTTTAATTAAAGTATTATTATTAGTAGTAGTAAGACCAACAACAGTAATAATAATGTTATCATTTTTACCATTGATATTGTTAATTTTATGTGGGGATTTAGATATTGAGTTTAAGATAGCAAGACAAATAGCTGAGAACTTGTGAGGAAAGACCTCCCACGATATAAGAAAGTGACATGGGACAGAATGACGTGAGGTCACAATGCAGATAGAGAAGTGACTAATTCCTAACAGTTACAACAGGCAATCGACAGTAGTTAGGGTATCGCCAATAGCAAACAGACAAATTAACCTAACTGATGCAACAGAAGAACTTACAGGATTGGTATGCTTACCTATATGTGAGTGCCAATTTGGAAGCATGAAAAAGTCAGTTGAACAATAGATGACCAAGTGAAGTGGCAAAGATGACTATTCCGGAGTTCAGTCAGACATAGAAAGAGGCCAGCTGACCAATAGATAACCAAAGGTAGGGGCTTAGCGTTGTGATTGGATGACTGAATGACGAGAGAAGACACACAAAAAACCCAGACAGTAAAAGAAGCAAACAGAGCTCACTGAGAGAAGAGAGAAGATAGAGGACAGAGAAGAGCAGAGGAACCGCGAGTCTGCTAACAATCTGAAACAAATAATTTAAGAATGAATGCTCTGAATAAGGTCGGTCGAAGTAAGAAGTTTAAACTACTGAACAATAGCTGACGAATAAATGTATAGTTCACTTTATCAGCGTGCGGTTGTTTCAAGTGTTGTTTCAGATAGGTAATGGGTATCGCCTTTTACGAAACTGAAAGTTACCAACAATCGTGAATTATTCTTTTCATATGTTGGAAGTTATTGAGAGCTAATCAGAAGTGTGTGGGAACCACGATGTGTTAGTTGAAGTATTTCACAGAGATTCTTCATGAGCTGTGGTCTTCGGTAGAGACAACTAAGAAAAGTATCATCTTCCAGAATGACAAAGGTTAGGGTCACAAACGTCTGATATGAAGAACGCTTATTTATAGCATAATAAACTAGTAAAGATCAGAAACAGGAACATACCAAGAGGAAGTATAATCAAGAACACAATGTAAAACGTGGCAGTGTGATAAACAATGTTATATGAAAGCGATATCAAGAGAATGATATTTCAACGTAAGTTTACAGTAGAATCTACATGGGTAAGCTTAAGTAAGTTTACAGTAGAATCTACATGGGTAAGCTTACGTAAGTTTACAGTAGAATCTATATGGGTAAGCTTACTTAAGTTTACAGTAGAATCTACATGTGTAAGCTTAAGTAAGTTTACAGGAGAATCTATATGGGTAAGTTACATTGGTTAGTGTGATAAGATTATGATTTGTGTTAGTGTGATACTTTGTGATATTAAAATCAGTTTTTATTTTTTGTTATTGTTTTTCTATTTTTTTATATATCACAGTATAGTTTTATTGTTTCTTCAGGAAGTAGTAATACTTCAAAATATCTTAAAACATCATATATCTAAAAGTCAAGAGTTTCTAGATTTAAATAGAAAAAACTGATGAAAGATACAAAATAAAATGTTATGTAATGACGTTTTCTTGGAAAAAAAATCCTTTATACTTCAAAATATCTTTAAAACATCATATATCTAAAAGTCAAGAGTTTCTAGATTTAAATAGAAAAAACTTATGAAATGTAGATACAAAATAAAATGTTATGTAATGACGTTTTCTTGGAAAAAAAATCCTTTATAATTTTGATTTCTTTGCGTTCAAATATTGATTATATTGTAAATAATTTAAATCTTTCAACAGGAAAAAATTCAGGCTCTTTCCTCCAAATTGTGACAGTAACAACCGAGCTTCTGTCCGGAACTAGATTCTCAGATCTATTTATGATCTGACTCTTGATTCTATTTCAACATTCTTCTTCTTCTTTGTGACAAAACCGTTTGTAGAAATCTTGATGTCCTCCTTGTCTGCAGTGATTAATTAGTTGGAGAAAAAGGGACGACTTCATAGTGCTTTTGTACGTGGTGGATGGTTTTGTTTTTTTTTTTTACTAATTTACGCCGTAATCTTGTGTTTTACTTTGTTCCTAAACTGTAAACTTTGGTTTTACTTTTAGAGAAAGACAGAGGAATTTTCCTTCTCTGCAATCAAACGATGTTAAAATATGTTTTCCTTTAGTTGTTGTTGTTGTAAGAGTTGTCTTCAAAACTTTTATAAGAATGACAATGTTATGTTTTCCTCATAACGTGGCCATATATCTTCTTCTTCTTCTTCTTCGTTCACTTCTACCACCAAAAACCGCACTGTGAACCTACTGAATTCACGCATGTGGTCCTCGTTAGGTCCCGTGGTCCCCTGTGTGGTCCAAAATAGACCACACGAGTTCCACGAAAGGACCACAAGGGGTTCAGAGTATCACAGTGCTTTAGCCTGTATTCTTGGTGGGTCTCGGAAGCGGGATTGTGTGACACCGTGGTTTTCATTGCACCAGTTTGGTCTAGGGTTGGACTTTCTCACCGGAAGACCTCGACGTGTTTGGAATATCAGTGCATCCCCGCTGGGTGAGAGGCGTTAGCCCACCCAGGCCAGAGTTGGACTTTCTCACCGGAAAACCTCGACGTGTTTTGAGATACCCGTGTATCACCGCCGTGTGACAGGTGGTTGCCCATCCAGTCCAGGGTTGGACTTTCTCACCGGAAAACCTCAGCGTGATTAGGATACGCAGACATCCCCGCCGGGTGAGAGGTGGTTGCCTATCTAGACTTCCCTGGTCCAGTGTCTCCGACTTCAGCATTTTGCGGTCGTGGCCGCTACCCTTCCTAGTTGTGACCAGGATGGAGCTTTTGTCCAGGAGGACGAATCCTCGCCACTAGTGACTTCTACCCCTGGGTTGAGCCGGTTTAGGCATTTCCCAGTATGGGCATGTTTGGGACGGGACCGACCTCTAGGGCAGAGGTACTGTGACATTCATAGCCTTCAAGATTCACCCCTGGTATGAGCCGGTTTAGGCAAAATTCACCAGTATGGGTGTTTATCAGGCGTTACCGACCTCTAGAGCGGAGGTGGCATGACATGTCTAGCCATCGAGTTCCACCCCTGGTGTGTGCCGGCTTAGGCATATTTCACCAGTATAGGTGTATTTCGGACGTAGGCGGCCTCTAGAGCAGAGGTGCCATGGTATAGCTCTCGTAGCGATACTACTGGACATACCAGGTTAAACTTCACTTTCCACCACCTTTTCCCATCGGCGCCACACAGCAACCTTTATTTCCGCATTTACTTCCTTAACCGGGAGGAGCTTCACTCCACGCGCGGCATTTGAAGAGTCAAGCCAGCAGTGACTTAACCTCTGGGACAAGCCGGTTCATGCATTTCACCCGATATGACTGCACTCAGGACGTGGCCGACCTCCAGACCAGAGGTGCCGTGATTTGACTGTTTGCTTCGCTTTATTCTTTCAACCACCTTTTCCGCAGTGATGCTGCGCGGCAACCTCATTTGCAAATTTCTTCATTGGCCGGGAAGAGCACCGCTCCACGCACGGCAGTGGCCATATATAAATTACATTTCATGAAGAAAATAACACATGTTAAATCAAATACATTCAGCATTTGATATGTAAAATTCGTCACACAATGTAAATGAAAGAAGTATCACTTAGCAAGAGGTTAAAAAGTTTGTGTGAACAGGAAGAAAAATAACTTGACTAGTAAACGTAGACCATGCGGGTCAGAGGCGCCTTAAAACCTCTGGCTCCCGCTGCCTTGCGGGTAGGACAGGGAGTCCAAAGGCTAGCGGAGAGTCCGTACACAAACCGACAGAAGGCAACGGGAAACCACTGTTGTAGCTCCCAAGAACAATTATGCTTATTCAGAGTAATAGATTTGTCATGAACGACGTTAATGGATGTTCCTCTGAAACAGCCTTGTCCGGTAGGGCAGCTCACAAGCCACAGGTGAGGCCAGTTCGTCATCAAGCTACTGGTGGCAAAACTAACAAGTTCAAAATAGCAACATGGAATGTTAGAACTTTATTCCAGGCTGGAAAATTAGAAAATGTAAAGAGGGAAATGGAAAGGATGAAGATCAACATATTAGGAATGGGTGAAGTTAGATGGACTGGTGAAAGGAAGATAAACTCTGATAAATATACACTAATATATTCAGGAAGTAAGAAACATGAACGAGGAATCTGAATAATATTTTACGAACAAACAGCAAGGACAATTGTAGGATATTTGAACATCCCAGACCGAGTCCTGCTAGCCCAACTGAAAGGACGACCAATAAACATAAATATTATACAAGTGTACGCTCCAACATCTGAAAGTTCGGAAGAAGATGTACAGGTATTTTATAATGGCATAGAGACTGCCATAAAACACACAAAGTCACATGAAGCCATGGGAGATTTTAATGCCAAAGTTGGTAAAGGAAGAACTTCAGATATCGTTGGTGACTATGGACTGGGGGAGAGGAATGACAGAGGTAGTAAATTAATTGAATGGGCAAGAATACACAGCATGGTTGTAGGAAACACCTGGTTTAAACAGCATCCCCGAAAACTGGCAACGTGGTGCAGCCCAGACAAAAAGACTTTTAAGACTACATATTAATCAAAAAACGATTCCGTGATGCATTACTGACAACAAAAACCATGCCAGGGGCCGACTGCAATAGTGACCATGATCCACTCTATGGAAAAGTTAGAATAAAACTAAAGAAAGCAGGCAGAAAAGTGAGAAACATCAAACTGAATACAGAACTCCTTAAAATGAACAAGAACTGCGAGAACAATACGAAGTTATTATAACTAATAAATACAGTGCAATAGCAAAGATAAATAGTATAGACGAACAAATGGCAAAGTTAAGAGATTCTATCCACTAAACTGTTAAGGAGATAATACCACCAAAAAAAGAAGCCTGTAAAAATAAATGGATGACAGACGACATCTTAGGACTGATGGACAAGAGGAGGAGGAGTAAAAATAACTAAGAAAAATATAGCAAGATACATAAAGAAATAAGACGCAAATGCAGAGAAGCAAAGGAAGTGTGTTTAAATGAACAGTGCTGACAAATAGAGGGCTCTCATAATAAAGACAGCAAAAACATGCACAAACGAATTAGTGAACTCACGGGCAGGAAAACAAAATATACCACAGGATGTCTGAAACCAAAAGAAGGTCAAATGTTAATGGAAAAAGAAGACATTGTGGACAGGTGGACAGAGTATACCGGTGAGCTATATGGAGGAGAAAGACCAGAATTAACACCAGATACTGAAAACTGTGATGGACCACCAATAGTTGAAGATGCCATCAAACACATGAAGAAAGGAAAAGCGACTGGGATTGATAATATAACAATAGAAGAAATAGAGGCACTAGAGGAGACAGGAATAAAAATAATAACCAAGTTACTGAATGACATTTACAACAGTGGTTATATGCCCAGTGACCTGATTAAACCCACGTTTATAGCACTATCAAATAAACCAGGTGCAAAGGAATGTAATGACCACCGGACTATCAGCCTCTCATGTCACATAACGAAGCTACTTCTGAGAGTCATTATGAGAAGAATAAGGAAAAAGATAAAAATGGAAATAGCAGATGAACAGTTTGGATTTGTTGAAGGAAAGGGAACACACAATGCCATTTATGCTTTACGAACACTAACAGAAAGAGCTTTAGAAGTACAGAAAGATCTCTACTTATGCTTCATTGATTACACTAAGGCATTCGACAAGGTGAAACATAATGAAATTATTAAAATGCTTGAAGACATCAATATAGACGACAAAGACCTGGGGATTGTAAAACATCTATACTGGCAGCAAGAAGCAGGAATTCGAGTTGAAAATAGAACTGGAAAATATCAACCTATAAAACAAGGGGTGCGACAAGGATGTATACTATCTCCAGACCTTTTTTCTCTGTGCAGCGAGAATATTCTAAGAACAATCATCACAGAACCAGGCATAAAAACTGGAGGGTACAATATTAACAACCTTCGGTATGCTGACGAAACAGTACTGATAGCTGAGAATCAACAAGACCTGCAAAATCTCTTGGATAAAGTCACAAAAGAAAGTGAACAGAAAGGCCTTACTTTGAACATCAAAAAGACAGAGAATATGGTTACATCTAAGAAACTGAATCCACCAGCATGCAGTATAAAATTAAACGGAACTATTCTAAAGCAGGTACAGAAATTCAAATACCTTGGAGCAGTAATAACTTCAGATGGGAAATGCAGAACAGAAATTAGGAACATAATAGGCCAAGCAAAGACTGCATTTCAGAGAATGAGAAACATATTAGCTAACACATCCTTATCAATGAATGTTAGAAAATGAGTCATAAAATGCTATATTGAACCTATCTTGTTATATGGAAGTGAATCATCGACAATAGGCAAGTCTGCACAGAAATCATTGGAAGCAGCAGAAATGTGGTTTATTAGAAGAATCTTAACTCCCTTGACAGCAAAAATAACTAATGAAGAATGTATGAGAAGAGCTGGAGAGACAAAAAATCTTGTCAAAAAGATAAGAGAGAGACAATGTATTTCATAGGACATGCAATGGGAAGAGAGGCATTGAAAATATTATAACAACAGGAAAAATAGAATTAAGAAGATCAAGAGGAAGACCAAGAGAAATGATAATGGACAGTCTGACGGATGGTGTGAGGGGAGATCACCAACTGAGCTGATGGCCTGCATGAAGGCTCGTTTACTCTGGAGAAGCATAATAGCCAACACAAGTCGGCATGGCACCTGATGATGATAATGAGTAAACGTAGAGCGTTAACAGTAACATTTTTTAACGCACGTCTCTTGATGTCATAGCACCTACAATGGGAGGGGGAGGGGTGAAACAGAACAAACCAATCGATTCACAGGACAGTCTAAAACACAATATTCTTACGTAAGTTTACAGTAGAATCTACATCGGTAAGCTTACTTAAGTTTAGAGTAGAATCTATATGGGTAGGCTTATGTAAGTTTACAGTAGAATCTATATGGTTAAGCTTATATAAGTATACAGTGGAATCGATATGGGTAAACTTTCATAAGCTTACAGTAGAATCTATATTGGTATGGTTACATAAGTTTACAGTAAAATCTATATGGGTATGCTTACATAAGTTTACAGTAAAATCTATATGGGTATGCTTACATAAGTTTACAGTAGAATCTATATGGCTATGCTTACATAAGTTTACAGTGGAATCTACATGGATAATATTACATAAGTTTACAGTAGAATCTCTATGGATAGACTTGGAGTAAGCAGTTGATCACTATCACCACACAGGACCCTAGACCTAAATTCCCGTACGACTAAAACCTTCCATTTTTTGCTATATGACCTGATTCTCATTTAGTTGTAATATCTACTATCAGTTTATGTCTTTGTATCTCACAAACCAGACACAACGAAAACGTCACTGTCTTTTGTATAACATAACGTGGTGGTGTGGCATTAACAGTTATAAATAACTGTCATCGGCTTTGCTTTTCTGTGATGCCTGAATTCAGACTTTTCTTGTTTTTTGTGTAAGTTTAACGTAATGACTAATCAACCAAATGGAGATAGCGGTTGAACATTGTGGTTTTGCAATATTTGTTTCCAAGTGTATTAAATTTGTAACACTGTTACAACCAAAAAGAAAAGCAATTCATCTCATCCAGGAAAGCAGACTGAAGTATGTGGTTTTTCTTTTTGTTTTTTTTTTCTCCCAGAAACATGTCGTCCAGCTTTCTTCACATCCTGTGTGTGCTGACAGCCGTGTACTGTAGAGAAAGCTGTACAGAGACCTGTCACCCGCTACACCTGACTCCGCTCATAGACGAAGGTAACATAACTGCAGCTCAGGAACTCAGTCAGGTCAGAGATCCTCGTTTCATCATACCCAAAAGCTACGCCGGGTTCATTACCACAGACAGAGAACGTAGAAACCACTTGTTCTTCTGGTTCTTTCCATCCATTAATGAGTCTAAGGCACCACTTGTTGTGTGGCTCAATGGTGGGCCAGGTATATCATCAATGTTTGGATTGTTGTATGAAAATGGACCAATATGAATCAAGAAACTGGACAATGGGAGTGTGGTGTATGAACGACGTCCAAAATCATGGGCGGAGCCTTTCTCTATGCTATATATAGACAATCCTGTTGGCGTTGGTTACAGTTACTCAGAAACCAATAGTTTCAAGACCACACAAGACGAATATGCTGAAGAGTTGTATGTATTTATTGAACAGTTTTATCAGATGTTTCCGCAGTATTTAGACCAAGAGCTATACATAGGAGGTCAGTCGTATGCTGGAAAGTACATCCCAGCCTTTGCTCATCGAATACACACCAGAATCCTAGAGTCTAAATCCAATATACCCTTAACTGGCATCTACCTGGGTGGACCGTACTTTGACCCTCTTGTCCAGTTATCGGCTTATTGTGAATATTTGTATGCTCTGGGAGCGTTCTCTCATTCGCAGCTGATGGGGTGTAAAGAGACAATCTCCGATCTTCAGGAAATGGCGAGAAATGGCGATATCACGAATGAGACTAGAGTGGTTTCCCTTATACTGTCTTCTGGGATAATTATGATACAGAAGAGTATCCAGATTACGAAGGGACTGAAAAGGTAATGAGAAGCAACGAAATTCGAGACCTCCTTCCTGTCTGCAGCTTAAATTATACGGCAAACAGCATTAAAGTACAAGACAAATTCAAATCAGATCATTACTTAGCACTAAACCAAAGATGGCTGAGATTATGGACTATTACAAAGTGCTAGTGTACACTGGAGACTTTGATGCCGCTATCAGCTCTCCCATGGTGGAGGTCGCTCTTATGACCACGCCCTGGTCACTACAGGAGCAGTACAACAACTCGTCTAGATTCACGTGGGGACAGCGAGGCAGTATGGAAGGTTTCTACACAAAGACTGGTCAGTTCTGTCGAGTGAGCGTTCATGGAGCAGGACATCAAACTCCCCATGACCAGCCGGACAATACACTTGAAATGATGATCGACTTTGTCCAGTATGGCTGTATTTGTCTCGAGTGTAGATCATAGATATTTGCTTCATGTTTTCAAAACACAGGCTCAATATGAAGCAATTTTATCGAGTGACTATACAGTATCCACATGGCATTCTTCGACTTTTTATCACCTCATCAAGTCCTTACAGTCTCATAACACGGCACAGCCAACTCTTCAACCACTTGTACATAAACCCTGGGGATGTCATGGAATTCTCTCTTATGTACATGTATTCAAGCATCCAAAACGGTGCAACACATCCTTCAAGACTGCAACAACCGAAGAACATCGAGACGCACCTACTTGACAAAAAGAAGCGCGCAAAGACACCAAATTGTACACTTCTATAAAGGAAGACCTGTTCGTGGCGAGATATCTCAGTAATTAAAGTCATTTCAAAATATGTTGCTTGTTTATATTGGCATTTTTATATTATAATATACAGATACATCTTAATTAGTTTTATATTGCTCATTACGTAGAAAGAAAATGAGTGAAAGGGTTTTTTTTAGACATATAGCAATAAGAATTTCGTGACTAACCAACAACTTTTTGCAGCTGGAAGCTGTCGATATTTCAGACTTTCTGCAGGCTCTGTTTACAAATGTTTAATGCAATATCAGTTATATAATGACAGTCTTGAAAAGGACTGTGTCTGTGTCAATAAAAAGAGTATCAACAGGGATAACAAGACCGCTAGAAGAGGCAATAACAACAATAATAATAACAGCAGCAGTACCGGCAACAGCCAACACATATTAAATAAAGCAACTTAAATGCTAGCAAATGAACTGGAAAGTTGTCATGCAAGCAGAAATAGTAGACAAAACATACAGCAGAAAAAATACTAATGATAAGTTCATAAAACAAAAAAAAATGTATAAATTGAGAAAGACTATAATTGAGGAAGAAATCTTATAAATGATTTAAACAATAAATTAGTATTAATAGCGGAATAATCAAAAATTCAATATCTTTATTTATATGTGGTAATTGCAAAAGCAGCATCAATCTTCAAGAATCTTGAGAACATATGGAATTCAAAAGTTATAAGCACAAAAACCAATTTCAGACTATTCAATTCAAATGTAATATGCACCCTCATTTATGCATGCGAAAGCTGGAAAACAACTAAAGAAACAGAAAAGAAATTAGACTTTTTTGAAAACAAATGCCTGAAGAAAATATTCGGCATCAAGTGGAATGAATTCAAGAACAATGCAGAGATAAGACAGATAACTGAACAACAACCAGTCTCATGGGTGATCAGGAAAAGGAGATGGACATATGTTGGTCATTTGATGAGAAGAAATGATCAGAGAATCCCAAAACAAGCTATCAAGTGGAACACAACAGGCCGAAGAAAAAGAGGCAGACCGCGTGAAACTCTGAAGAGGACATTGTTGAGAGAGGCCAAATTAACAGGCATAAAATCCTTCGATGAGGTTGAAAGACTCGCCGAAGACAGGAAAAATTGGCGAACTACTTTGCGAGCCCTATGTGACGTTTAACGGCACGGGAAGGATATAAGATAAGAAGATAAGATATGTGGTAACCAACAGAAAATCTACTACCATTTCTCTTCTCTCTGTCTCTCTTCTCTTCTCTCTCTGTTTTCTCTCTCTCTCTCCTCGCTCTCTCTTTTTTCTCTATATATTTTTCTCTGTCTCTCTTCTGCTTTTTTTCTGCGTGTCCCTTCTTGCTCTGGCTACTCCCTCTCTTTCCTTCTCTTCTCTCTGTCTTCTCTCTCTCTTCATTCTCTTCTCTCATTCTCTTCTCTCTTTCTCTTTCTTCCTTCTGGGTCTGTCTCTTCTCCCTCTGTATCTCTCCTTTCTCTCTCTCTCTCTCTCTTTCTCTCTCACACATACACACACACTCCTGTTCCACAGCAAACCACCGACTATGACACAATGTTTCCACCCCTACCCTCACGTCAGCCTCAGACGGTCAGACGAGCTGATACGAGCGTCAACAACGTCAGGATTCTTCCTCCGTCGCACAGCTCATTGGAAGAGCTCAACACACAAGCACGTTCCATGCAACATCCTCAAAGAAATCTGGAGCTTCAGTATTTGTTGCAATTTAGCCCTGCAGCCTTGAGTCATGCCTATATGTTATCTCTGCATACTTCACATGGCATGGCACCTTACAGACACCACAAGCCTTAGACTGATGGCAATATCATCGTGATCCATCCCAAACTGAAACCTTCAACCCGCAATGTCAAAGAAAAGAATTATTACTCAGCAGGACATAGTGACTGATATCTTTTTTTCTTAAGTTTATTTAGAATTCTTTACGTTTTATTATTGCATTTTATTTCTTGCCCCTTTTCTTTTGTATCTATTTTTCTAATTCTTGTTAACTTTCTATAGGTCCTTGCAGTTTGTGAGTTGTATCTGTTTGTGTGTGAGAACTATATATTTAATTACTCCACTTTTAGTGAATTCGCATATTTGAGCATTTAATTATTCAGTAGTTGGGCGTGTCTCTCTTTCAGTCTCCAATTATTTCAGCTGGTGAGTTTTGTACCAGCTGAAAGTTTAATATACAGAGTGTGTCTTTGTGTAGTATTTAAAAGTCTATTTACTTCAGTATTAAGTGTAATAATAGGAATTATTTTCAAACCAATAACAGTAGACAAGAATATAAAATGACCCCATCTACCGAAAAATGATTACATAAAGAAGGACTTCGAATAGGCCATCTGAATGTATATAACCTATTAGGTAAAATTCCTGAAGTAACACCCATATTAAATCAAAATTTCCACATTTTTTGGCTTCTCTGAAAGCCGTTTAAATAGGAACATAACCGATGAAGATATTAGAATTGACAGTTTTAACCTGATCCGGCGTGATGCAACCAGGAAACTAGAAACAGGTCTAGTAATGTATGTCTCCACAACTATCCAGTTTAGTTGTAGAGAAGACCTCGAATCATCAGAGGTAGAGTGTATTTGAGTGGAAGTTAAAATGCCACACCAGAGTCCATTAGTTATTGGACTATGGTACCGTAATCCAAAAGCATCATCCCTGTGGTATGATCACTTCACAACTATGATGGATGAGGTTTCAACCTTTAGGTTCAAAGATATTATCATTCTTGGAGATTTCGACATGGATCTAGCACAATCAAATCCAACTTGGAGCAATATTATATTATCCTACAATTTTCGCCAAACTGTCACCAAACCTAATAGAGTAACAGAAGTATCATCCACATTATTAGATCATATATATGTAGCCCCCGCCCTCCCAGAAAACATCATTGAATGTAACATCCTTCATACTTCGTTAAGTGATCATTACCCAGTCTGCTGTATATGGACAAAAAAGGGGTATAAACTTCCTAAACACAATCACATCAGTATGAAATTTAGAAGCTTCAAAAACTTTAACCTAGAATTATTCCTTAGTGATTTGCAACCATCTTCACTTACACACGTGTACCAACTAACTGACCTTGATGAGGCAATAGAATATTGGCTAAAGATCTTCAGAGATATATTAGACAAACATGTCCCCATGAAAGAGGTGAGAGTAAAACACCAGACGAAGTCACCTTGGATAACACCTGAAATATTATAATCTATGAGAGAACGTGACCGGGCGCACAAAATCAAGGACTTTAGCACCTACCGTTCATTCAGAAACAAAGTTCAATACTTAATAAGACAAGAGAAAAAAATTACTTTAGGAATCTAGTACAGAATAAATCAGACAATAAATCAATTTGGAAAGTCATAAATAGCTTAACAAATAAAATAAAAGAATTTAATTTTCAAGCCAGCAATCATGCATACACTAGCGCACATATCAGTACTCACTTCAGAGAAGAAATCAACGTTCTTAAATCATCAATATCAGCTCCTGTATGCGACTTACATGAACTACAAACATTCCTTGACAGCAGATGCACTAATTTTAAACAGTAAAACATTCCATTCTTAACGGTCAGCGAAATCCACAGTTATCTCTTATCCTTAAAAAAAACAACAATACAGCTGGGCTTGATGATATTAGTAATAAGATCTAACATTATGCTGCACCTGTCATTTCACATACACTAGCATACATTTACAATCGGTGCATTGCAAAATGTTATTTCCCTGAGGCTTTTAAAACTGCTAAAGTGTATCCTCTCTTTAAATCTGGCTCATCCAACAATCTTACCAACTATAGACCAATATCCATACTATCATCGTTATCAAAACCACTCGAAAAACACATACACAAAATAACTCTACAACACATTCAAGAGAACAATTTACTCATAGACAGTCAGTCAGGCTTTAGACCCAATCATTCCTGCCACACAGCTCTTACCAAAATGACAGAAAACTGGTTAGTAAACATAAATGACGACAGACTATGTGGTGTCATCTTTGTCGACTTCAGAAAGGCATTTGATATGAGTGACCATGATATTCTTGTAAGAAAAATAAAGATTTATAGACTGCACCCTCACCTAATAAAATTAATTGCATCATTTCTTTCAGACAGACAACAGGTAGTATTCTTCAACAATTCTCTATCAAATTCTGCTATAGTTGACACCGATGTTCCGCAGGAACTGTTAATATAATCTCTCTCTCTCTCTCTCTGAACCTTAAGTGCCCAGGGCACATGGGGCTTCCGCAAGGGTTTTCCACAAATGCCTGCCCTTCGCCTTTTTTTTTTCTGCTCTTGCCCAGGTGAGCCCTCTATTGCTCAACATCCTTTCTGTTGTTCTTCTCCATGTCTCTTTTGGTCTACCCTTACTTCTGTTCCCCTGTGGTGTCCATCTTAGTGCTATTTTTGTTAATATAATAGTTAATAATATTTCCTGGAATAACATTGTCTGTGTAAAAGATAAACAGACATGGGAATATGGCACATCTTTGTCTGATCCCTCTTTTTATATCTATTGGTTTTGAATAGTTTGTGTTGGTCCACACAACTGCTGTCTGTTCCTACTATAAACTGCTTATTAGTCTATGTTTTTGCCATCGATATTAATCTTTTTCAGATATTCTATCGTGTCTTATGTCAAAAGCCTTTGTGTAGCAGATAAAATAGACCCAGATATCTTTTTTTTTTAAAACTTCCATAATCATCTCAATTTTATTGCTATGAATAAAACAACTCGTTATTCTTTTTCTTCTAAATCCAAATTTCTGATCACTGATTTCCACATTTATTTTGTTTCTGATTCTCTCTAGACTAACTTTATATAATATTTGTGCCACATAGCTCATTAAACTGGTCGTTCTAACGTCAATAAATTCAAGTGAGTTTTTTTTTTTTTTTTGGGGGGGGGGGGCAGTGCTAAGAATACTAGAAGTTTTCAAATCCTACTGCAGGTCTCTTTTGTTGTATACGTCATTACACAGGTCTGTGATCTTTTCTAGTCCAAATTCTTCCAGGAATTCTGATACTTCTATGCTGATGTCGTCCAGGTAAATTACTTTCCTGTATTTTATTGTTCTAATCGCCTTTTCTACTTCTGATTTTAGAACTTTTGGGACCGTCTCATTGTCTGTGCATGGACTTTTATTTCTGTCACCCGCACAAAGCTCACTGATATATTTCTTCCATCGTAAAAAGAAAAGGAAGACTAAAAGTGAAAACAGAAGACAGAAACGCAGACAGACCAGATGCTGCATAAGAAGCTTGGTTTCTGGTTAACTGTGATCAATTTATATTGACTTCTTTCGTCTAGCAAGACGGCTGTTAACTTTCAGAGAACCACAAACCAAGTTCCTTTCTCTAGATTTGGCTCGTGTGCTCTAGTGTTTTCACCTTAAGCCATCGCATTCGCAGCGATCACCGTTTGTTGTTGTTGTTGTTGTTGTTGTTGTTGTTGTTGTTGTTGTTGTTGTTGTGTTACCAGTGTGAGAGTAGGTCATTATCCCTAACTTGGCTTTCAGTGCTGGAGCTGCCTGGAAGGTTAGAGTTTAACGCGCGCGTTAAGTGTAGTCCCGGATTATCCTGGGAAACTTGGTTCAATAAAATGTCTTGTCCACGCTGTTCTAACCACATCTCAACTCCTCCAGCCAACCCCAGAAGGAGAGCACTGTTCAAGCGTTTGAGAATCCCGCAGTTACAAGGACTGCCAGAACCTGGGTAAGATAAAGAATTCCGCCACTAACAATCTTAGGATCCTTCCTCCAGACTTCCCTCTCAGGGTTTTCTGGCTATTGATTCCGGGCGTGTCAGCCTATATCAGCCCAGTAGTGGCGATACTAGGTCAGTGATCGTCTAGTAGTGGCGATACCAGGTCAGTCAGCGTCTAGTGTGACAGTATATTATCTAAGGGATATAATCCATGATAGTTTTATTTTTTTGACGGTTTGATTATAGCCCTTACTTAGTGTTATTGATGTAGACAGTCAAGAAAAGGTCGGTTAGAGACATTGAAAAAATCATTGGAAATCTTGAATTTTATCCTGACATGTTTCAGGAAAGTTAATTTTGTAATGTCCAGTTAGCTTTTTTTTTTTTTTTTACTAAAGGTCATATTTTGACGTTGACATTCCGAGATTCTGATGACTTTTATTGAACTTTCTCTGGACATTTTTTTATAGCTAGCTATTTCTTCTTCTTCGTTCCCTTCTACCACCAAGACCGCCCTGAGATCCTACTGAATTTACGCCTGTGGTCCTCGTTAAGTCCCGTGGTCCTCCGTGTGGTCCTTTCAAGATCCATGAGAGGACCACAAGAGGTTCAGAGTATCGCAGGGCTTGAGCCTGTATTCTTAGTGGGTCTCAGAAGCGGGATTGCGTGACACCGTGGTTTTCGTTGCACCAGTTTAGTCACGGAGAGATAGTTCTGGAAGGATAGCAGAGAAGATGCCAGTTATATAAAAGAACTCAGAATTGAGTTAGATTATTATGATGATTATTATGAGGAAAGTTAGAGAGTCACGTAGAATTTGTGTTTGAGTTTTTTCTGGAAGTCGCTGTTGAGTAGAAGTTTTCCCAGATATGCCTTAGGTTCATTGCTATAGTAATTGTCCTGTAGGACAAAGTTTTTGTTAGCAAGAATGTAATCAGTGTAGTAATATTGTTATTGACTAGACTGAAAGTGTTACAGTGGTTCTCACCTTTTTGAAGATGTGTGGTATTGTGGATAATTTTTATAGTTTCATAGAATTGTAAGTTGTGTCTTCATTTGTGACTACTCTGATGTTGGTTATTATTTCCTTCCCTATGGCATTGCTTTCATGCCCGGGAAGTACAGTTTACTTTT
Source organism: Achatina immaculata (assembly GCA_009760885.1). Taxonomy (NCBI): domain Eukaryota; kingdom Metazoa; phylum Mollusca; class Gastropoda; order Stylommatophora; family Achatinidae; genus Lissachatina; species Lissachatina immaculata. The sequence continues at coordinate 40,175,025 of CM019691.1, read as the reverse complement.
TCTGATCACCCTGCCATGTTGGCAGCTCTTTGTTCTGCCTCATCCACATAGTTCATCCAACATTCTGTTCATTTAATAAATGTTGACTTTGTATAGTAAATTGAACTCTTGCTTCCTTCATGAGTTCAAGTGTGTGTGTGTGTGTGTGTGTGTGCGTGCGTGCGTGCGTGCGTGTGCGTGCGTGCGTGTGTGTGTGTGTGTGTGGAAAGTATTGTGACACTCTGTGGTTATTGTAAAGTTGATGAACCTGGTTTTGTCATATAATAATATGACAGTCTGCCGCTTGGTTTAACAACAAGTACCATGCTTACGGCAACAACAACATGTAATGATTCAGTACAGTAGTTTTCAAATCTTTAATAGCAACAGACCACAGTACAGTAGTTTTCAAATCTTTAATAGCAACAGACCACAGTACAGTAGTTTTCAAATCTTTAATAGCAAAAGACCACAGTACAGTAGTTTTCAAATCTTTAATAGCAACAGACCACAGTACAGTAGTTTTCAAATCTTTAATAGCAACAGACCACAGTACAGTAGTTTTCAAATCTTTAATAGCAACAGACCACAGTACAGTAGTTTTCAAATCTTTAATAGCAAAAGACCACAGTACAGTAGTTTTCAGATCTTTAATTGCAACAGACCACAGTACAGTAGTTTTCAAATCTTTAATAGCAACAGACCACAGTACAGTAGTTTTCAAATCTTTAAAAGCAACAGACCACTCTATACAAATGTCATCTTTTCACACTCGTATTCTCCTAGTAGCTGTGCTCTAGAGTGAGACAGCTGACGATAAAATATTCCACCAGCTAATTGAAGAGAAACAAATACTGGTTTACTAGTAGTGGTGATACTAGGTCATTGAGTGTCTAGTAGTGGTGATACCAGATCAATGAGCGTCTAGTAGTGGTGATACCAGGTCAGTGAGCGTCTAGTGGTGGTGATACTAGGTCAGTGAGCGTCTAGTAGTGGTGATACCAGGTCAGTGAGCGTCTAGTAGTGGTGATACCAGGTCAGTGAGCGTCTAGTAGTGGTGATACCAGATCAATGAGCGTCTAGTAGTGGTGATACCAGGTCTGTGAGCGTCTACAGGTCGGCTGAGAGAGGACAGTCAAGGATAAGTTATTTCCCTTTTATGGACTATCAGACGATACTTTTGACCGGAATAGAAAAATGCAGACAAGGTTCAGCGGTTTTGGTTTTCATTTGTCAGTGGCGAAGTGGTTAGTGCACTAGTCTCTCTTGGCGAAGGTTAGTGTTTCGAATCCTGCGGGAACCGCCTCAATCAACCAGCTGTAGAAATGGGGTGGAAGGTAAGGTGGCCAGGCGTGATGCTGACCACATCATTCTCCAATGTGCTGACAGATCAAGAAAATATGGCACTAACACCTTAACCCATATGTGCCTCCGTGATAAAACAGGGTTACCTTTAGCATTGACTTTTTATCATTGATTCTCCCGTCGTAACAAAACAAGGTTACCTTTAGCATTGACTTTTTATCATTGATTCTCCCGCTGCACCCCCTAAACAATACATTCTGACAGATACTGCCTACATTTGCTGTTATATGGTAGAAGGCAGATCTGGCAAGCAACATCAATGGGAACGCATGGAGTTTTTAGTTGTCTTGCTTTAAATACGTTAACCACTTTAGCAAAAATAATCACTAGTCTGCTTCTCGACTTTCTTGATAGATTATGGTTATTTGCCTTGCACTTTTTAAAAATGTATGCTGAAACGGAAAACGTGGCATTTATCAGCTGAAACTAGTACACGATGATTCAGGCATTCACGTCTTCGGCGGGACGATCAGGTAAGAAATCACAGCCAGGGAGGTCATGCGGAGTCTTGCCCGGGCAGCAACAAAGTCTCTCCACTTCTCACGGTCTCTGAAGGGAAGAAGTCTTTGTGCGGTGATCCTCCAGTTGCATGCTGCTCATTCCTGTACCTACACTTCTCTGCCAGGCAGTTTCTCGTCGCCGTCGCTTTCTTAGGCTGGGGTGGTGACTCCTGGCTGTCTTAGTGGTGTTGCTGGAGTACCTTCGGAGCACATGACCAGTCCATTTTCACCATTTTTTTTAAGCTTACGATAAGCATATTTTCTTGTTCACTTTGGGCAAGTAGGCCTCTGCTGTTTACTGTCTGCGGCCACAAAATATTCAAAATTTTTCTGATGCAGGTTTCTTAAATGAGGACAATGTGCCCATTTCCTTGTCAGTTGTTTGCCAGCATTCTGCTACACTGAGGTCAACAACAAAGTGAGGAGAAGAAACACACTCAAAATGTTTGCGCTAGAGATCTTGTCAAAGGAAGAAAATTAGATCGTGGCGATCTTCTCACACTATTATTGTAATTATTGTAAGCAACGTTCAGTGATTCTGTGGTTGGTTAAGATGTTTGTTGTTTTGTTCTTTGTCAAGTTATTGTTGTGCTGTACTGGGCAATGTTAAACCTGCCTGTTGCTGTTAAGCAGTTGTGCTGCCGTCAGAGTAATGCTGTTGTTGCTATATATACTACAGATAATTGTGCTGCTGTTGTTGCTATATATACTAAAGACAGTTGTGTTGCTGGTGCTGTATATACTACAGATAATTGTGTTGCTGTTGTATAACATTTTAGATTGCGTATTTCTCTTTCAATGACTGATAGCAGAGGTGTTCTTTGGTTCTCTGATCATAACACCTCGAGGTTTCACTAACATTACAACATTCGCTAGACCAGAGCAAGTCAGATGAAATGTTCACTGCCTCATTTAATTCTGACAGTTAAGTTCAAGATGTAATGTTGATAACATCACTTGGATTGAATCACTTAATCATTCGTTCACAATCATCAAAATCTGTCATATTCTACATGCAGCACTTCGTCAATGTTTTCAACTTCAAGATATTCTCCACGTGATACTAGGACGATTCTAAACTATGTTTTCTAATAGATCTGCAACACGTGGTCAACCAATTTCTCGTCTGCATCCTTTACACAAAGTCTCAGATGTATCAGATCTTCTGCGTTCCTCACGCAGTACTAAAATAAACACTTCCAACTTGAGACAACTTCTGTCTGTCATAAAACTAACTCTGGTTCTAAACTGATCGCCTGAATCAGCTAATTGTCCATCTGTTCCATCTGTCGTTATCTACGTCTTCTTTCTCTCTCGTGTCTTCTCTGGTGTGTGTTCTCCTTCTGCTGTTCTTCTCTGATTGTCTGTTCTTTTGTACTTCTCTTGTCTGTCCTTCTGTTCTTCTCTTGTCTGTTCTTCTTTTCTCTCCTGATCGTCTGTTCTTCCGTCTGCCGTTCTTCTCTGACTGTTTGTCCTTCTATTCTTCTCTTACCTGTCCTCCCCTGATCGTCTGTTCTTCCGTCTGCTGTTCTTCTCTTCTCTGTCTACTTCTGACGACCCCCCCCCCTCACTTATCCGCTAGCCTCTGGACTTCCTCTTCTTGGGAGCTCCTTCCCTCTCGTGCTCCTTCGTTTCTATTCACTGACCCTCCGTGTTCCTCCGTCTTCGGGCTCCGTCCTCCCAAACTGCCACGTGACTTATATGTCGTAAGTCAATTGTTCAATAGGCCACGCCTCTAAATGTTTAATTGGTCAGCTGGCTGAGTCGATAACTCCTTTATTTAAAAACCGTGTGCAATAGCCTCCTAAGATTAGCAAGCTAATACTTGTCACGCGTGTCAGTCTGCGTCAACTCTATAAAATTATCATTTACCTAAGTCATTATCTTGATCTTTCATGTCGGAGGTTTTATTGTGTCCTCGGTTTTCATTGTGTCTGCCTTTTCTGTTCGTCTTTTTCTATTCTATTTACTTATGTCAGCGTCCAGTCATACTAGTGTCATGGAAGTTTGTTTTTCTACCTTGGTCTAATTTTCCTATTTGCTTTTTCTATTGCTATTAGAAGTTACTATTATGCATACAATATATTCATAATCATATCCATAATCACGTTCATGATAATATTCATAGTCATATTCATTATCAAACTCATAATCACGTTCATAATCGTATTCATTGTCATATTCATTAATAATAATAATACTATAATCATTACTTACAATGCCATGCTACAGTTGTTGCTATATATATACTACAAATAATTGTGTTGCTGATGTTGCTGTATATCTTCTTCTTCTTCGTTCGCTTCTGCCACTAACACCGCCCAATGATCTTTCTGAATTTACTTCTGTGGTCCTCCCCAGCAGGACCACGAGAGATCCCCGTGAGGACCACAAGAGGTTCAGAGTATCACGGGGCTTGGGCCTATATTCTCGGTGGGTCACAGAAGCGGAATAGCGTGACATTGTTGTTTTCGTTGCACCAGTTTAATCTAGAGTTCTACTTTCTCACGAAAAACCTCGACGTGGTTTGGATATCAGTGTATACCTGCCGGGTGAGATATGGTTGCCCACCAAGCCTAGAGTTGGACTTTCTCATCGGAAAACCTCAGCGTGGTTAGGACACTCATATATCCCTGTCGGGTGAGAGGTTGTTGCCCATCTAGACTGCACTGGTCCAGTGTCTCCGACTTCAGCATTTTGTGGTCGTGGTCGCTACCCTTCCTAGTTGTGACCAGAACGGAGCTTTTGTCCAGGAGGGAGAATCCTCACCACTAGTAAGTTTCAACCCTGGGTAAGCCGGTTTAAGCATGTTTCACCAGTATGGGTGTATATAGGACGTGGCCGGCCTCTAGAGCAGAGGTGCCGTGGTATGAGTAGCTCTTGCCGCGAGAATACTGGACATACCGATAAAACTTCACTTTATCCTTTCCATCATCTTTTTTTCATAGCGGCGCAGCACGGCAACCCTAATCGCGTTATCGCATTTTTCTTCACTGGCCGGGAGGAGTTTCACCCCACGCAGGGCAACTGAAGAATCTCGCCAGCAGCGGGTTGCTGTATACAATTACAGATACTTTTGTTGATGTTGTTGGTATTAATATTACTAATGCTATTCTTGAAGCCGTCACATATAAAGCTAATATTACAATGTAGTTGTAGATCTAGTGTTGCGATGATGTAGTTGTTAGTGTTCTCGCCTGCCAGTCAGAAGGCCCCTGGTTCTATTCACATCCGGGCGAACTTTTTTTTTGTTGTCAGACTGACTGGCGTCAAAGTCAACCCAATCTCAGAAAATGGGTACGTGGGGTTTTCCTAGGAAGACAAAGGCAGCGAGGAGAGGTGCTGACATCTCCACCCCAAATGATGCAGAGACCCAGAAATGTGAGAAGACGCTAACACTTCACACCCCGCTGGCTACGGCATGAAAATGCCACAGGACCCCCCCCCCCCCCAGTCCCCGTCCACAGAAAATAGAACTATTGTAGTATGAAGGCGTTGTTCTAGCAGTTATATAATATCTGTTGCTGATTTCCATCAAAACTCGTAAAGAATCAGGGTGTCCCAAAATAAATGAGAACGTTGATGCATTTTGAATCATCATAAAAAAACAATGTTCACTTTGATACATCAAAGTTTTAGAGTCCAGATTAAAGAAGACAAATATAGAATCTTTCTGAAGTTGACGCAAGTGTATGTTAACACTGGGATCACACAGGAGGTGAAAATTTTAAGTTTCGTGGTTTTACTGAGCGTATTTCCAGACAGTTTGTTGAAAGTATTGGAAGCCATTGCAATGTGGGACTTGATATCTGGTGTTGTATCACCCGAGGTTGATATTCTGCTTCCCAAAATAGGTGAAATTGTGGACTTTTTCAAAAGTAAAACAGTTTAGCAAGATCTCCTCAGGTCTGCTTGTGAGATCAATATTTTTTTTTCCTTTTTAATTTGCAGGCCAAGTTATTTTGAGTAGGAGAGGAAGCAACCCGTCTTCTCTTGGGCGTCTGCATGCCACGCGCTCAGTAGAGCTATGTCGTCCGCAAAGTCTTCGAGGGTTTTGCCCTCGGTCCATACGATACCCAGATGGCTATCCTTTGTGCTATTGCACATGACCCAGTCCATCATTGGCTCGATATAATAATACTCTTTCAATTACTTTTATGGCCATTTTCTTATTTGTTACTATCTTCTTCCTGCCAAGAAAGCTGTTTTTGCCGGACCTGTTCGTGACTGTATTTCATTTGTGCATTCGTCATCAGCTGTTACGGTTGCTCCAAGGTATTTAAATTTATTTACTCATGTTAGTATCTTCTCTTTCTTTAGGATTCTGCGCTCTGGTATGTTTATTCTCTTCTGTCTCGTTGCTGTTTACATCTACACCCCCCTTTTATTGCTCTCTTTAATAACCTTGTCCACTAGTTTCTATAAATTGTTTTGCCTTTCAGCTAATAGAGCAGTGCCATCTACATTATCTCGGGTTGTTGATAACGGGCCGTCCTATGTCTGTACTTTTCGTATTTTTAGTGCCTCTCATGATATTTTCACAAGTGTACGAAGGGAGGTAACAGAATAATCAGAAACTAGCAAAATGTTTTGGAGAAGCTTTATTTCCTATGATAGCCAGCACATCGTTACACTTGAACAAAAAAATTCTGGAGTTACGGTACTTGAACATAAAATGTGGAATTATGTATAAAGCGTTAAGATACTTGAACATAAAATGTGGAATTATGTATAAAGTGTCAAGTTACTTGAACATAAAATGTGGAATTATGTATAAAGCGTCAATGTACTTGAATATAAAATGTGGAATTATGTATAAAGCGTTAAGATACTTGAACATAAAATGTGGAATTATGTATAAAGCGTTAAGTTACTTGAACATAAAATGTGGAATTATGTATAAAGTGTCAAGTTACTTGAACATAAAATGTGGAATTATGTATAAAGCGTCAATGTACTTGAATATAAAATGTGGAATTATGTATAAAGCGTCAAGTTATTAAACATAAAATGTGGAATTATGTATAAAGCGTTACGATACTTGAACATAAAATGTGGAATTATGTATAAAGCGTCAAGTTATTGAACATAAAATGTGGAATTATGTATAAAGCGTTAAGATACTTGAACATAAAATGTGGAATTATGTATAAAGTGTCAAGTTACTTGAACATAAAATGTGGAATTATGTATAAAGTGTCAAGTTACTTGAACATAAAATGTGAATTATGTATAAAGTGTCAAGTTACTTGAACATAAAATGTGGAATTATGTATAAAGCGTTAAGATACTTGAACATAAAATCTGGAATTATGTATAAAGCGTCAAGATACTTGAACATAAAATGTGGAATTATGTATAAAGTGTCAAGTTACTTGAACATAAAATGTGGAATTATATATAAAGCGTTAAGATACTTGAACATAAAATGTGGAATTATGTATAAAGTGTCAAGTTACTTGAACATAAAATGTGAATTATGTATAAAGTGTCAAGTTACTTGAACATAAAATGTGGAATTATGTATAAAGCGTTAAGATACTTGAACATAAAATGTGGTATTATGTATAAAGCATTAAGATACTTGAACATAAAATGTGGAATTATATATAAAGCGTCACATTACTTGAACATAAAATGTGGAATTATGTATAAAGCGTCACATTACTTGAACACAATGTGAGGAGTCAATGGCTAAAACTAAACTGGAACAAAACTAGGGTCCATTTTCATCTTTTCACTACAATGCTGTCATTCTGCAAAACTGCTTCATTTTGAATTCAGTGTCCTGAAGACATGGAACTCACGTTTTTATGGATGACATTGCGGACAAATACAGCCATATTGGACAAAGTCGGTCATCATTTCGAGTGTATTGTCCGGCTGGTCATGGGGAGTTTGATGTCCTGCTCCACGCACGCTCACTCGACAGAACTGACCAGTCTTTGTGTAGAAACCTTTCATACTGCCATATTGCCCCCACATGGATCTAGATGAGTTGTTGTACTGCTCCTGTAGTGACCAGGGCGTGGTCATGAGAGCAGCCTCCACCATGGGAGAAGTGATAATGCCATCAAAGTCTCCAGTGTACACTAGCACTTTGTAATTATTCATAAGGTCGGCCATCTTTGGTTTTGTGCTAACTAAAAAATCTGATGTGAACTGATTTCTTAGATGGTAGCTAAATGTTGTATAACTCAGACTACAAACACGAAGATACTCTCGGATTTCATTTCCCCTCATAATCTTTTCAGTTTCTTGGTATTCTGGATTCTTTTCTGTAACATAGTTATTCTCATGTAGAGAATATGGAAAAGCTTTGTAAAATAAAATATTGTAGTCTTTTCTATAATCTCCGCATTTCCGTTGCTCCTCAAGGTCATTGACAGAGTCCCTACACCCCATCAGCTGTGAGTGAGAGATCGCCCCCAGAGCATAAAAATACTCACAAAATACCGAGCTCTGGACAAGAGGGTCAAAGTACGGTCCACCCAGGTAGATGCCAGTTAAGGGTATATTGGATTTAGACTCTAGGATTCTGATGTGTATTCGATGAGCAAAGGCTGGGACGTATTTTCCAGCGTACGACTGACCTCCTATGTACAGCTCTTGATCTAAATACTGCGGAAACATCTGATAAAACTGTTCAATAAATACATATAACTCTTCAGCATATTCGTCTTGTGTGGTCTTGAAACTATTGGTTTCTGAGTAACTGTAACCAACGCCAACAGGGTTGTCTATATATAGCATAGAGAAAGGCTCCGCCCATGATTTTGGACGTCGTTCATACATCACATCCCCATTGTCTAGTTTCTTGATTCTTATTGGTCCATTTTCATACAACAATCCTAACATTGAGGACACACCCGGTCCACCATTGAGCCACACAACAAGCGGTGATTTAGACTCATTAATGGATGGAAAGAACCAGAAGAACAAGTGGTTTCTACGTTCTCTGTCTGTGGTAATGAACCCGGCGTAGCTTTTGGGTATGATGAAACGAGGATCTCTGACCTGACTGAGTTCCTGAGCTGCAGTTATGTTACCTTCGTCTATGAGCGGAGTTAGGTGTAGCGGGTGACAGGTCTCTGTACAACTTCCTGTACAGTACACGGCTGTCAGCACACACATTGTGCGAATAAGTCTGGGGAACGCCATGTTTCTATAAGAAAGACAATGTAATACTTTCATGTTTAAAACTTCTTATATGACTGGGAAGCTGTAAGTTTTAAGACTTTCTGTTCATTAACCACTAAAATTGTCTTGTAGGGTTACTTGAGAACTTTCATTGTAGATTTTCCGAGGAACTAACAAGTCCTATAACTTTCCTTCTCCACCTGAAAAGTTCATTATGTCTCTAAAACTCGTCTGACATATTTTTTAGCTCAATTTTCGGAAGGGACAAAATACTATAAAAATTACTGAGTAAAAACGGCTGTCATCTTAGCATACTAAATTTCTTATCAATTACATGACATATACCGACACTTACTACTTAGATGTTTGAGATTTTGACAAAACAAATAAAAACAAAACAAACAAACAAACTCCAGGTTTTTCTTTGACTGTCTTTTTCTTGTGTGCCATTTTGTCATGGATCGAAATTTACTTTGGCAGAGAATTGCTCGATTTATGTACATTCTGGAACGAAAAATAAGCCGAAACACGCGCACACAATTTACTAATAAATAACGCTGGTTAAAAATCATAATCATAAAAAAGTACTTTTTATTCGTGTAGATTAGTGGTTAGAGCACTCGTCTAGCAACCGAATGGTCGAGGGTTCGAATCCCCAGCTGAGCGGGATTTTTTTTTTCTGATCACAACGGCCCCGAGGTCGACCCAGCCTTGTAAAATGGGTACCAGAGAAAATCTTGGAAGGAAAGGCAGCGAGGAAAGGAACTGACCACCCTACTTCATACACTGATGGCCAAGCATAATGAGGTCTCTAACGCTTCATCCCCCTACGGCATTTGCTGTAGGACTATCTTTATCTTTACCTTTAATTGTATAAATGTTTAAAGCATTTGATTCAACCCCCCATCTTTTGAAATGTGGCCACGTTTTCGGCAGAAAAGTCTCAGTTTCGTGACGCTGTTTATCTCTAACAATACAATGCGTCACGGTAATATCAAGAGAACCCATAAACTAGAACCATTATATTATTGTTAGAGTGATATTATGGTCACTTCGTGACAGATCAATTGAAAACCACATAGGCTACATTCTAGGCTGTTGTTAGACCTACTGGAGGTTTAACTTTGAGTCTTTTTTCCTGCAGATTTTCCTCCGTTCAAGTCTTTGTGATTGCAGAAACGATTCCTCTGTTTTGTTAATATATAAAATGCCCAAGTAAACTCTTGTTTCTCATAACGCCATAAAGTTTGCACTGTGTAGAGTTGAAATTATTGAGACACTCATTTTGTCTTGCCTTGTCTTGTATTGTCTTGCCCTGTCTTACCTTGTCTTGTCTTGTCCTGTATTGTCTTGCCCTGTCTTACCATGTCTTGTCTTGTCCTGTATTGTCTTGACCTGTCTTACCTTGTCTTGTCTTGCCTTGTTTTGTTCTGTTCCGTGTCTTGTCTTGCCCTGTCCTTTCTTATCCTGTTTTGTCTTCTCATGTCGTGTTCTGTATTGTATTGTCCTGCTTTGTTTTGTACTGTCTTGTCTTGCCATGTCCTGTCTTGTATTGTTCTGTCTTGTCTTGTCATGCCTTGTCTTGTATTGTTCTGTCTTGTCTTGTCATGCCTTGTCTTGTATTGTTCTGTCTTGTCTTGTCATGCCTTGTCTTGTATTGTCTTGCCCTGTCTTACCTTGTCTTGTCTTGTCCTGTATTGTCTTGCCCTGTCTTACCATGTCTTGTCTTGTCCTGTATTGTCTTGACCTGTCTTACCTTGTCTTGTCTTGCCTTGTTTTGTTCTGTTCCGTGTCTTGTCTTGCCCTGTCCTTTCTTATCCTGTTTTGTCTTCTCATGTCGTGTTCTGTATTGTATTGTCCTGCCTTGTTTTGTACTGTCTTGTCTTGCCATGTCCTGTCTTGTATTGTTCTGTCTTGTCTTGTCATGCCTTGTCTTGTATTGTTCTGTCTTGTCTTGTCATGCCTTGTCTTGTATTGTTCTGTCTTGTCTTGTCATGCCTTGTCTTGTCTTGTATTGTTCCGTCTTGTCTTGTCATGCCTTGTCTTGTATTGTTCTGTCTTGTCTTGTCATGCTTTGTCTTGTACTGTTATGTCTTGTCTTGTCATGTCTTGTCTTGTACTGTTCTGTCTTGTCTTGCCATGTCCTGTCTTGTCTTGCCATGTCCTGTCTTGTCTTGCCATGTCCTGTCTTGTCTTGCCTAGTTTTATGTCATGTTTTTCTTGCCTTGTTTTGTCTTACCTTGTCCTATCTTACCTTGCCCTGTCTCGTCTTGACTTGTCTTGTCTGTCTTTTCTTTTCTTATTTTGTCGTGTACCTTTCAATGCTGGAAAAGAGCAAACAGACTTAAGACATACTACATAGTAATAAAGTAATAGACCGCAGTGTATATAAAGGTAAACTAAATATTAATAAAGTAATAGGTCAAAGTGTGTATAAAGACAAACTACATATTAATAAATTAACAGGCCAAAGTGTGTATGATGACAAACTACATATTAATATGTATAATCTGAAGATGAATCGACATGGTGCAGTTTGCGAATTAGGTACACCACAAAGTAATGAAAACTATTGGCCAGTGTGGAAATTACCGAACTTGATTCACTGCACCACCAACCGAAGCGCCATCAGACCAAGCGCAGACAACCGCGTCAAGATTTCCCTACGCAGTGTCTTAGGACTCAGATGCTAGGTCAGCATGAGCTGATCTGAGGATTTAGTTCCGGGGCAGAAGCTGAAGGGTTACCACCACAAACTGGAGGAAAGAATATGAACTTTACCGTTGAGAAATCTAAATTGATTACGTAATAGTCATTTTTTGAACCATTAAAATTATAAGAGAACCCAGTTTTCTGAAACATGGTCCTATGACGCAGGACATTTTATCCAGCTGTCCTCGTTCTTTAGAAAACGAAAACCTTGCGCTCTTTCAATTCTATGAACATTATTTTATCATCTTTTTGGTTGTTATAACGGAACGATACAATACACTGCTATGTAGCAAGTGTACTGCAATAATTAAAACTAGTAATGATCTTAGACAGTGGCAGACAAACAGGATAATATCGTGAACTTCATACCTCTTTGCTGGTGAAAGCGAGATGACAGCTGTCCACAAGACCAGGAATGTGTTTATGTCCGTGCGCAACCGAGAAACCGCCAACCTACCAATGATCTTTTATAACATATAATGGCGGAGGAAGATGTCAGCTGGTAAAAAAAAAAGTACCAATGATCAGGAGCGACCAGGTTGCCTAGAAACCGCTTGTAATTACTAATAATTGTTTCTCTCTGTAACATGTACGAGCATACAACGAGGAGTCTTGTTTTGTTTTTGCAATTTATACCCAAATGTACTGATATTGTTAGCACAGCACGTGGAGGGAAAGTCACGTGGCTACCAACTTTCCAGGGACTTTCGGTTCATGAACATCATGTGCCGTGCCGACTAGCGGAGCTTGACAATTATTTTCCATTTCTTTGTTCCCCTTACTTGTTACCTTTAATTAGATATTTTAGCTTGTTGTTTATTGTTACTTCATTTATAATGCAGGCAGGTTTCATTTTCTTTCTACGTATACTGCCACCTGGGTGTAGAGAGTTCTCGTATGTGCCTCGAAGTATAAGTAAATGTCCTTTGTTTAGAGGGGATAAAAATCTAATTAGAGCTAGAACATGGTGACAGGTAACATCAACGGCAGAAAATGTTTTTAAAACAATATCCAAGCACCAGGTAAAACAATATCCAAGCCACAGGTAAAACAATATCCAAGCATACGTCCATCTCCTTTTCATGATCACCTATAAGACTGGTTGCTCTCTCAACTGTCTTTATCTCTGCATTGTTCTTGAATTCGTTCCACTTGATACCGAGTATTTTCCTTAGGCATTTGTTTTCAAAAGAGTCTATTTCTTTAGTTGTTTTTCAGCTTTTGAGTGCATAAATGAGGGTGGATATTACATTGGAATTGAATAGTCTTAACTTGTTTTTTGTGCTTATAACTTTTGAATGGTATATGTTCTCAAGATTCTTGAAGGTCAAGGCTGCTTTTGCAATTCTAATTCTAGCATCCTTTTTAGTCTCACTATCCTGGTCTATGTACCTGCCAAGGTATCACCATCCTGGTCTATGTACCTGCCAAGGTGTACAAACTGATTGACTTCTTCAATATCTGTCCATTCTACTTGTATTTTTCCATTTTTATTAATGAGAAGTTCCATTATATTAGTTTTGTCCTTGTTAATTTCAAGTCCTATTTTGCTAGCCAGTGAAGACAGGCTATCTGTTTTTTCTTCTGTGGAATTCACACTGTTACTATAAGAGTTATGTCATCAGCAAAATCAAGATCTTCTAGTTGGGCCCCATGTACCCAGTCAATACCTATGTAGCATTTTTTTCATTATGACGTCTATTGTAATTCCAAAAAAGCAAAGAAGATAGTTTACACCCTTGTTTCACACCTGTTTCAATCTGGAACCATTCGCTCATCCCTTCTAGATAAGTTTTACTTATCTTGAATTCTTATTCTGGGGATAGCCAAGGATGTAGCTGTTGTTGATGCCACCTGGAGAAAAGCGTTTCTTTTAAATGTTTCCGCTCCGAAAAAATGTGAAGTGCAAGAAAAGTCCAACTTTAAATAAAAGAGAAGGTATTTTTTCCCATTTTTAACGATGAAAATAACTTCCGTTTCTCCAAATAAGACGCTCTCGGCCCATGCCTGTCTTATTTCACCCTAGCTGCACATCTCCGGAGAGAATAGACGTGTTAGAACAACAAATAAGCGCAAAAAGGGAAATGTAGTATAAGAATAATTCGCATTTCAGCAGAAATAACGTTCCCATAATTTCAAACCCTCATATATATATATATATATATATGTTAGTGTAACAAAAGTCCTACAACTGCCTCATAAGTCTCACTGAGCATCACAGTCATTAATCCTAGGACAACAGTCATAGAACTGCCTCATGAGTCTCATAAAGCAGTAGACTCATTAAATCCTATGACAACAGTCATACAACTGCCTCATGAGTCTCACTGAACAGCACACTCAATGGCCCGCAGGCTGGAGACAGTCTGGAAAGCGCTAATCGCTAGCATCTGTGGCACTAAGCCAAATCAAATCGCTGTAAGATTCGTTAGCCAAACAGTTGCAAGGTTTTCAGTTCTATAAATAAAAGAAAAGGCCATAAATCAAATGCAGACACACCAAAGTTTGAACTAGGGTGACAACAATTTTGCAGTCTCCTTCACTCATTTGTGCTCGTAGTGGAGTGGTGTCCCTTAAAACAAGAGTTATCGTTCCCGAGTTATGTTCCCTTGCAAGTCTTTCCCTTCTCCATTTTCTTATCATTCTTTTGTCTGTCTGAGAAAATAGTTTTTTTCTTCTTGCAGGGTAGCACACTTAGTACGATCTCCACTTGGAACAGTCAGTTGCCTTGTCTTCTCGGGATGTGAAGTGTATACTCATGGCACTAATATTTAGTTTGCTCGCTGTTATTTTGTCGTCCACCCCAACATTTGTGTGTGAGCCTATGTGTGTGTGTGTGCGTGTGAGCGTGTGTGTGTGTGAGCGTGTGTGTGTGTGTGTGGGCGGAACTGATAAATAAATATATCAGTAGCGAATGTTCAGATTTTATTCTTGCTTTTCCACCTCATCCTTTTCTCTGAGAAAGTCACTGCAGTAAAAAAGAAAGAACTTTTTTTCCCTACAAAACTGACTGCGCTAAAAGAAAAATGAGGAGACCGCTCTTCCCTTCCCCCCCCCCCCGCCCCACCAAAAAAGAAGAATAAAACCACAGAACTAAAGATGGCTTAGTCACGGGGGGGGGGGGGGGAGGAGTTCGGCTTGAAAAGAGAAGTTTAATAAATTAAAAACAAAACAAAAAGCAGTCTCTTGCCAAATTTTCCGTATAACGCGGGCCATCGAAGGCCAGCAAACATGTCGTTGTGATGGTGGGAGCTGCTAGAAATTCTCCTTCACACAAGAAATCACATGATTACTCATCACTGGTAGAAACTCTCCTTCACACAAGAAATCACATGATTACTCATCACTGGTAGAAACTCTCCTTCACACAAGAAATCACATGATTACTCATCACTGGTAGAAACTCTCCTTCACACAAGAAATCACATGATTACTCATCACTGGTAGAAACTCTCCTTCACACAAGAAATCACATGATTACTCATCACTGGTAGAAACTCTCCTTCACACAAGAAATCACATTATTACTCATCACTGGTAGAAACTCTCCTTCACACAAGAAATCACATTATTACTCATCACTGGTAGAAACTCTCCTTCACACAAGAAATCACATTATTACTCATCACTGGTAGTCACATTTTAAGTATACTAGTTTGCCTGGAGAAGAACAACAGAAAGGATGTTGAGCAATAGAGGGCTCACCTGGCCAAGAGCAGAAAAAAAGGCGAAGGACAGGCATTTGTGGAAAACCCTTGCGTAAGCCCCATGTGCCCTTGGCACTTAAGATTCAGAGAGAGAGAGAGAGAGAGAGAGAGAGTTTGCCTGGGGAGGATCAAGCAATCTGAGAACGTGGTTTAATTAGAAATACTGTAATAGATTTTTCTAAAACAGATTTTTCTCAAATATCACCAAAAGTAAAATCATTCCCAAAACATTTTCTAGTCATTATCATCATCATCATCATCATCATCATCATCAACGTCGTCGTCATTTCTTCTCCTGTTTTCCTCCTGTCCTGTTAACACGTAGCTAAAAATTGTTCCAGTAACGTGGGGCGGGGAGAGGGGTGTAGAAATTGTTCCACACACACAGGGGGAGAGAGAGAGAGTGAGAGAGAGAGAGAGAGAGAGATTGTGCCACTAATATGAGAGTAGCTGAATCAGTTTTTTTAAAGTTTCGCTCGTTAGTTAGTTAGTTAGTTAGTTTGTTTGTTTGTTTGTTTGTTTGTTTGTTTGTTTATTAGAAAAAAGCTGAATCTACATATATCTTGGCAGAGTGACAGAGTTGAATCTACCCATATCATGACAGAGTGACAAAGCTGAATCTACCTATATCTTCACAAAGAGACAAAGCTGAATCTACCTATATCTTGGCAGAGAGGCAGAGTTGAATCTACCCATATCATGACAGAGAGACAACGCTGAATCTACCTATATCTTGACAGAGAGACAAAGCTGAATCTACCCATATCTTGACAGAGTGACAAAGCTGAATCTACCTATATCTTCACAAAGAGACAAAGCTGAATTTACATATATCTTCACAGAGAGACAAAGCTGAATCTGCCTATATCTTCACAGAGAGACAAAGCAGAATCTACCTATATATTGACAGAGACAAAGCTACCTATATCTTTGCAGAGAGGCACCCAGTGGATATGATGTTAGTGTCCACATTTTCCTTGGCCTGTTGACACACTAAAGGGTGATATGGCCAGCTTACATTGGGCAATCATACTTGTAGACAGAGGGATGGATGGCCAGCTTACAATTGGGCAATCATAGTTGTAGACAGAGGGATGGTCAGCTTACACTTGGCAATCATACTTGTAGACAGAGGGATGGTCAGCTTACACTTGGCAATCATACTTGTAGACAGAGGGATGGTCAGCTTACACTTGGCAATCATACTTGTAGACAGAGGGATGGTCAGCTTACACTTGGCAATCATACTTGTAGACAGAGGGATGGTCAGCTTACACTTGGCAATCATACTTGTAGACAGAGGGATGGTCAACTTACACTTGGCAATCATACTTGTAGACAGAGGGATGGTCAGCTTACACGTAGCTATCATAGTTGTAGACAGAGGGATGGTCAACTTACACTTGGCAATCATACTTGTAGACAGAGGGATGGTCAGCTTACACGTAGCTATCATAGTTGTAGACAGAGGGATGGTCAGCTTACACTTGGCAATCATACTTGTAGACAGAGGGATGGTCAGCTTACACGTAGCTATCATAGTTGTAGACAGAGGGATGGTCAGCTTACACGTAGCTATCATAGTTGTAGACAGAGGGATGGTCAGCTTACACGTAGCTATCATAGTTGTAGACAGAGGGATGGTCAGCTTACACTTGGCAATCATACTTGTAGACAGAGGGATGGTCAGCTTACACGTAGCTATCATAGTTGTAGACAGAGGGATGGTCAGCTTACACTTGGCAATCATAGTTGTAGACAGAGGGATGGTCAGCTTACACTTGGCAATCATACTTGTAGACAGAGGGATGGTCAGCTTACACTTGGCAATCATACTTGTAGACAGAGGGATGGTCAGCTTACACGTAGCTATCATACTTGTAGACTACCTTCTTTAACATTTCAGTCACTGGATCGCCTCCAGTTGGATTTGAACCAACGACCTCTGCATGAAGCAAAATGCACCGATCACTTAGCTACTTGCGCCCTGGTCTGTCGTTGTACAGTTATTATGTTATTCATACAAGCAGTGTATACAACCACTGTTCTGTGTGTACTCGTAGTTAGGCATGTGTGTGTTTTCAGTTTCTGGATGTGAAAATTCTGTCTATTCGTTAACTCTTTTGATTCCTACATTCCACCTCCAGCCATTTTTGTGCTTACAGTCGAAAAACAGTGACCAGCAGTGTTCATATTTCTGAAGTAACCTGTTAGCATATACTGTAATTTTAACTCTTTCACTCAAATATAACAGTGGAGTGTTGACGGACCTCAGGGGATAGAAAGATGGGCAGGCCATTGGGAATATGGAGGCGCACAACATAGGAAGAACTAAATGAGCGGGAAAGACGTGGTGTTGGGTATTCCAAACTGCTCAAAATAGGATTCCCTGGAGAACCTTTCTTGATGCTTTATGCTCCATTGGGAGTTCAGATGATGATGATGATGATGATGATGATGATGATGATGACGATGACGATGATGGGTCTTACACATCTGTGCGAATCAACGCTCAGAGCCACACATTAAGACAAAGTATAAACACGTAAAACGAAAAATAGCACAGTTATAACCCAAGCCATATTTTTACATTATAGAGTCATTTCCTTCCAGTTTTTTTTTCCTACCAAAATTTCTCATCAACATTTGTTCTAGCGGAGCATGGACATTAATTCAGGAGTAAAAGAGGTACTCACCAACAAGACTGTGAGGTCTTGGGAGATGGGCAGCTTTAAAAGAAATCAAGGTTGGCGTAGGGACAAAAGCACTCAGTCACACACGGAAGTAAATGTTGCATTTATTCATCCATTTCCACGTTTAAGAGTGACATTTTGAGGTTCTCTCTCTCTCCCTCCCTCCCTCTCTCTCTCTCTCTCTCTCTCTCTCTCTCTCTCTCTGTAGGCACGGTAAGAGAGACAAACTACTTCAGATTGATGGCCTGGGTTTGATGGAGGAACAGTTAATGATGTGACAAATACTGCAAATTATTGCTTTTGTCGGTGTTCACATCGCTGCACGTTTTATTTTGCGTGACAATCTGAGGGATGCTGACAGATGATTGTCAGGCCTTTCTTTAATGTCTCGTGTCTTACATGGTCACGTGGGGTCATGTCTTACCTGAATGCCGCTTTTGTCAGGTTTGACAGCATCCATGCTAGGCATCAAGACCAGGTCAGTCCGCACTCTGTTGTTTTATAAGAAGAAGAAGAAGAAGAAGAAGAAGAAAAAGTGTGCCAGGTCAAATTACTAGCGCCGTCCTTGCTGTTTGTAATGCTCATAAAACAAGTGTATTACTTTTTAGTAAAGCGATGATGATGATGATGATGATAAAAATGACTGCTAGCATGACCGCACGGTTATCAGTGTCAGCATAGCATAGCTGACCTTGACCCCGCCCTACGTCCAAACTTTCTAAATGTTTTCCACGTTCTTTCTTCAACAGTGATAAAGATGTCGCAAGTTCTACAACCAAGAACGTCTTTCTCTTACTAGAATTTGTGAGATTTATGTTTACAACTAACCCTTCACTGAAATGCAAATCTTCCAGGAAAGTTGTCTTTTATGGTTGCTGTTCCATCAGTTGACAGTCCGGGAGTGTAACACAGATCTGGCATTCTTTAGTTAACGTCGGTTTTATTTGATTTTCTTTAATTTTTTACAGACAAAAGAAATGACACTACAGCCTATCAGCATCGAGAATAAGGTAATTCATGCTTTATTATGCACATTTTTACTCTGACCTTTAATCTTTAACCTGCTTCTACAATAATTTGGACGGTGCATATTTCCGCACACGTCATACAGATTAAGTATATGTGTGATGATGGAAATAGGTCATGGAAAATAGTTTACATTTATAGTGACAAATGGTGTCAAATAATTAGATATTAAATATTCCAAACCTATTTTCGACTATGGTTAAAAAATATGCGATGCTTACTCACTCCGGGAGCAAACTGGTTCTCAATAATGTGAGGCTAATTCTCTCTGCAAGTAAATTACACAGAAAATATCATACCCAAAAGCTAAACAGTTACAAGAGGATCTCACTATTTGTAATCTGTAAAGCTTTTCGAAAGCTAACAAATATAACAGTGGTACGGTTAATATCTACGCTATACAAATATATGTACCCCTCTTGTTTGTACAATCGGTACACAAAAAGATTTCATTTTACTTTCAGTCCAGACACAGTCAGTCATTTGCATGTCCTTTGCGGAATTTTGCATCCCTAACAGCTCTCCTGTAGGTCTCTCGGTTGTGAGCAAGATGGCCTGCTGCTGATGCATCCATTTACAGATCATCAACGACGTCTTGCCGTCATCTTAGCCTTAGTCTTCCTCTCTTTCTTTTTCCCATTATGTACCCTTCCAAGACGGTCTTCTCTAGATTATCATGACGTTTAATATGTCCAAAATAATTAAGTTTTCTTTGTTTAATGCTCTTTACTAGCCAGCCTTCTTCTTTATTAAATTCTTGTAGTATAGATATATGGTAAAAAAAGAACAAATATTATTATTTAATATTATATTATTAATATAGCCTTGTAAGTTATGATTGTAGTATTAATATAGCCCTGTAAGTTATGATTGTAGTATTAATATAGCCCTGTAAGTTATGACTGTAGTATTAATATAGCCCTGTAAGTTATGACTGTAGTATTAATATAGCCCTGTAAATTATGATTGTAGTATTAATATAGCCCTGTAAGTTATGATTGTAGTATTAATATAGCCCTGTAAGTTATGATTGTAGTATTAATATAGCCCTGTAAGTTATGACTGTAGTATTAATATAGCCCTGTAAGTTATGACTGTAGTATTAATATAGCCCTGTAAGTTATGACTGTAGTATTAATATAGCCCTGTAAGTTATGACTGTAGTATTAATATAGCCCTGTAAGTTATGACTGTAGTATTAATATAGCCCTGTAAGTTATGACTGTAGTATTAACATAGCCCCGTAAGTTATGACTGTAGTATTAACATAGCCCTGTAAGTTATGACTGTAGTATTAACATAGCCTTGTAAGTTATGACTGCAGAAATAACATAGCCCTGTAAGTTATGACTATAGTATTAACATAGCCCTGTAAGTTATGACTGTAGTATTAATATAGCCCTGTAAGTTATGACTGTAGTATTAATATAGCCCTGTAAGCTATGAGTGTAGTATTAATATAGCCCTGTAAGCTATGAGTGTAGTATTAATATAGCCCTGTAAGTTATGACTGTAGTATTAACATAGCCCTGTAAGTTATGACTGTAGTATTAATATAGCCCTGTAAGTTATGACTGTAGTATTAACATAGCCTTGTAAGTTATGACTGTAGTATTAACATAGCCTTGTAAGTTATGACTGTAGTATTAACATAGCCTTGTAAGTTATGACTGTAGATCTCGTTTTCACAAACACTCTCATCACGGCATTGTAAAACTCACAGTACATCACCTTCATCCTCATAACACATTATTTGACCAAAATTATTATGTCACATTTATGTATGAAACTGTCATGTAGTGATTTTTTAAAATAAAATTCTTAAAAAAACGAGACCAACGACAGACATAACAGATGGACAAATAGATATTCAGGAGGTAGAGAAACAGTTTATAACCAGAAGTGATTTAGGACAGACAGAAGACAGCATTTCAGTATGAAAAGTGATTACTAGTACTGCATGAGAAATGCAGAAGATCTGATGTTTTTTGGAACTTTGTGTAAAATGCTTTCGGAGATGTCTCAGTGTGGCACTTGTGAATTTCGTTTTAAGAGCATTAAAAGTGATCTATAATTTGATTCAAGAAAGAACCATCTGAATTTTATAGTGACTATGAGTGTTAAGATTTCAGGTTTGTGGTGAATCATACAGTATCACATGTAATGACATGTGAATCACACAGTATCACATGTAATGACATGTGAATCATACAGTATCACATGTAATGACATGTGAATCATACAGTATCACATGTAATGACATGTGAATCATACAGTATCACATGTAATGACATGTGAATCATACAGTATCACATGTAATGACATGTGAATCATACAGTATCACATGTAATGACATTCTGAGCTGTTGAAGTGAACAAAAGAAGACGCAGTAGCGCCTTCATAAATTAGAAAGTGGCAATGGAGAAATATAATATAGTATATAATACACAATGCTGTATAAAAGTGCATTAGTTGTCGCGGCCACAGCGTGTTAACAATGCTGTATAAAAGTGCATTAGTTGTCGCGGCCACAGCGTGTTAACAATGCTGTATAAAAGTGCATTAGTTGTCGCGGCCACAGCGTGTTAACAATGCTGTATAAAAGTGCATTAGTTGTCGGGGCCACAGCGTGTTAACAATGCTGTATAAAAGTGCATTAGTTGTCGGGGCCACAGCGTGTTAACAATGCTGTATGAAAGTGCATTAGTTGTCGCTGCCACAGCGTGTTAACAATGCTGTATGAATGTGCATTAGTTGTCGCTGCCACAGCGTGTTAACAATGCTGTATGAAAGTGCATTAGTTGTCGGGGCCACATCGTGTTAACAATGCTGTATGAAAGTGCATTAGGTTGATAAGACTTAAAGCCCGAAGTGTAATGCTGTCACGTGCAAATGTCTATCATTCAAGATCCAGAAATAAAAGACAGTTTCAGTTAGAACATCCCAATGGATGCCACTCCAGCAGTAGCCGTGAACATCTAAGAGAAAGATGGGGATGCCTAATGACGGGTAGCAGTATTGCATAATGACGTAATAATTATGATGCTGCTGCGCACCAGCTGAACGCATATCTGTCTGTGTGATGCGACATCTGGCCTGAGATGGCCAACTGCTGGCCTGAGATGGGCACTAGGTATCAAGAAGTGTATTCTGTTGTTACTACAATCTTCCCAGAGGAATAACTGTTTTGTTTAAATAGAATCTCTCCCTAGTTCTAACTTTAACGGATATGATCCAGGATCCTCTCAACTCTGTTTCTCTGCAAAACACTAAGAAACAAGACAATTATCCAGGTACGCGACTTTTTAACTAAGATAACAACAGTACGGGTAAACTAAACTTGGCAGTCTCCCAACTTGACAACATATCAACAGTAAGGCGTATCGAAGAATAGTGCAGGTTAACACTTAGAACACTGGTTTACTAATGTCAAAATGAAAGATGATTTTATGAAGATGGAAATAAAGTACTGCCTCGTGGCAGAGATGACAATTATAGGAAACTACTCAACTCCCCGGCAAGAACTTGTTCGCCATATAGGGAGAGATATAGCCTAAAACATAGAATGACCAGAAGAATAAATACTTAAGTGCCCATACTTATAAATGTAGGGAAAAATATCAGCACAAATGAAATTCACAACATGTCAATGAAATTCCCATAAATGGAAAAACTGACCACTAGCATATTGTCCACAATTAAACCGACAAACTGGGTAACACCATGGTTGTCTATCTAAAATGTCATAAGAGGACAAAAACTAGCAACTTACATGCTACCAGCTGTCCTGAAAGGACAACGACAATTTACACACTACATCAGCAAATCTATCTATCTATCTATGCCTCTGACCCCTCGTGGAGCATAGGCCGCCAACAAGAGCTCGCCAGGCAGTTCGGTCCTGGGCCACTCTTTCCAAGTGTCTCCATGTCTGGTTCATTACATCAGCAAAACCCAACTGAAACTACTAACACGAAAACTACATTAACTTGACCTACTACTACTACTACTACTACTACTACTACTGAAACATAATCTTCACTTCTGCTCTACATCTCCATTATCTCTCTTCTATCCGGTCATCACCGTTTTTTTTTCTCTGCGTCTCTACTGATCTGTTCACAGTCTGTGCTCTTTCGTGCGACTTTACAGCCCTCAGTTACTGCGTGAGTTTAACTTTGGCACTTACGTTTCTTAAAATAGATTTCTAACAAGGGAAGCTACTCTTTCTTTACTCCGTTTAAACCAATAGTCCTCTTTTTCCCATATCTAAGCTTTTTCCTATGGCTAATTCTGTCATAATAATCGATCATATAATTCAGTACTTTTCAATGTTATAACAGCACTGAGATGGTTATCTCAGGTGAACAGGAGTAACAGTAGACCAAAAAGAGACATGGAGAAGAACAACAGAGAGGATGTTGAGCATTGGAGGGGCGAAAGACAGGCGTTTGTGGAAAACCCTTGCGGATGCC
The DNA here is from genome assembly GCA_009760885.1 of Achatina immaculata. Lineage (NCBI taxonomy): Eukaryota > Metazoa > Mollusca > Gastropoda > Stylommatophora > Achatinidae > Lissachatina > Lissachatina immaculata. Next base: position 40,151,428 of record CM019691.1, on the reverse strand, counting down.
TCGTGTCTTGCACACCCAAACGGAGAGAGAGAGAGAGAGAGAGAGAGAGAGAGAGAGAGAGAGAGAATACAAAGTTTTTCATTTGACACCTCTTTCACAAAGTTATTTACATGTAATTCTATATTTAGTGCACTAAATTAATTGATTCTGCAAGTCTGTTCACAAGCTTCTGATAACGTTGACACGCTGTGTAGAAGTTGTCCACTTGACTCACACGCTGAGATAATACATGCAGAATCTTAAAGTGAAAACATTAGATCCACCTGGTGCTTGGATAATGTTTTACCTAGTGCTTTGATATTGTTTTACCTGGTGCTTGGATATTCTTTTACCTGGTGTTTGGATATTGTTTTACCTGGTGCTTGGATAATGTTTTACCTAGTGCTATGATATTGTTTTACCTGGTGCTTGGATAATATTTTACCTAGTGCTATGATATTGTTTTACCTGGTGATTGGATAATATTTTACCTAGTGCTATGATATTGTTTTACCTGGTGGTTGGATAATATTTTACCTAGTGCTATTATATTGTTTTACCTGGTGCTTGGATATTGTTTTACCTGGTGATTGGACAACGTTTAACCTGGTGTTTGGATATTGTTTTACCTGGTGTTTAGATAATGTTTTACCTGGTGCTTGGATATTGTTTTACCTGGTGCTTGGATATTGTTTTACCTGGTGCTTGGATATTGTTTTACATGGTGCTTGGATATTTTTTTACCTGGTGATTGGATATTGTTTTACCTGGTGCTTGGATATTGCTTACCTGGTAATTGGATATTGTTTTACCTGGTACCTGGATATTGTTTTACTTGGTGCTTGGATATTGTTTTACCTGGTACTTGGATATTGTTTTACCTGGTGCTTGGATATTGCTTACCTGGTACTTGGATATTGTTCTACCTCGTGCTTGGATATTGTTTTACCTGGTGCTTGGATATTGTTATACCTGGTGCTTTGATATATTTTTTACCTGGTGCTTGGATATTGTTTTACATGGTGCTTGGATATTTTTTTACCTGGTGCTTGGATATTGTTTTACCTGGTGCTTGGGTAATGTTTTACCTGGTGCTTGGATATTGTTTTACCTGATGTTGGGTATTGTTTTACCTGGTGCTTGGGTATTGTTTTAAAAATATTTTCTGCCATTGATGTTACCTGTCACCATGTTCTATGCAGGAAACTCTCTACTATAGAGAGCGGAACAACAACACAACTCCTTCAGATCATCAGAGGAAGTACTCCCCCCCCCCAAACAAGTGTTTCGGCCCTATTAAACTCCTGACATTCTAAGGGGGTGGGCCCCTCTGGGATATGACGCCCAGAGGTCTTGTGAGTTGTTTCTTTTTGTGTCCAGGGATTGAGTTGGAACTGCACTTTTGAAGTGCGTCTTTAGCGATTTAGTCACGGTGGACTGGTATTGGCCGCGACAAGCCGTACAGCAAGGTCAGTGGACAACATGGAGGAAGTCCTGCAGAGATCATTAACATGGAATCACATTTGGAAAATGGCGCCCTTGAGACTCAGCTTCATCATCAGAGCTACTTCTGACCTTCTGCTTACAGGCTCCAGCCTATACAAATGGGGTTTATCAGAAGACACAAAGTGCCCTCTCTGCGACGAAAGGCAAACATTGGAACATGTGCTGTCAGCAAGCAGAGTGTCTTTAGGGCAAGGACGGTACACCTGGCGGCACAACAGAGTGTTGCAGGAACTAGTAGCCATTGTAGACAGGGCAAAAGATAAAGCAAATAACAGCAAAAAAGTAGAGATCCCACCTAAATACTTCACAGGCGCTGGTACGACATCGAATATTGAAATCAGGGACATTCCCTTACCATCACTGCTAGGTGGTGGAAATAACTGGGATGTGACAGCGGACCTACCAGGAAGAAGAGAATACCCGACTGCCATTAAGAACACAGGAATGCGTCCGGACATTGTAGTGTACTCCATAGAAAAATAAGAACTAATAATGATTTAGCTTACGATTCCGTACGAAACAAGAATAGAGGAGCAACATCTATTCAAATGTGAGAAGTACAATGACCTGGTCAAGCAACTGAGGCAGGGGGCAGGAATCAGGGCAAAAGTGACAGCTGTAGAAGTGGGAGCGAGAGGATTCGTAGCAACATCAGCATATGACCTATGTAAGCAACTGGGCATAAAGGGACACGCCAGAGCAAGGGCACTGAAAAGCCTTTCAGAAACAGCAGAAAAAGCTTCATGCTGGCTGTGGAGTATGCGAAACAAACATTGAGAACATAAATAATTTTGCTTGTCGGAGCCAATACCGGTCCTTCGTGGCTAAATCGCTAAAGACGCACTTCAAAAGTGCAATGCCAACTCAATCCCGGGACAAAAAAGGAAACAGCTCACAAAATCTCTGGGAGTCATGACCCAGAGGGGCCCACCCCCTTAGAGTGTCAGGAGTTTAATAGGACCGAAACACTTGTCTGGGGGGGGGGGGTACTTCCTCTGATGATCTGAAGGAGTTGTGTTGTTGCTCCGCTCTCTATAGTAGAAAGTTTCCTGCATATGGAACGAATTCAAGAACAATGCAGAGATAAAGACAGATGAGCGAACAACCAGTCTCATGGGTGATCAGGAAAAGGAAATGGACATATGTTGGTCACTTGATGAGAAGAAACGGTCAGAGAATCCCAAAACAAGCTGTCAAGTGGAACACAACAGGCCGAAGAAAAAGAGGCAGACCGCGTGAAACTCTGAAGAGGATATTGTTAAGAGAGGCTAAATCAATAGGCATAAAATCCCTTGATGAGGTTGAAAAGCTCGATGAAAACAGGAAAAAATTGGCGAACTACCTTGCGAGCCCTATGTGACGTTTAATGACACGGGAAGGATATAAGAAAACGTATTTGTAAACATTTGTTTGTAAGTCATTAAATCACTTTACACGGATTTACAGACCTGACATTCTTTTTTTAACTGTAAAGTAACAGAACACAGTTTTATAGGATTAATCATTATCATCATCAGCAGGTGCCGTGCCGACTGGCGTTGGCTATTATGCTTCTTCAGAGTACACGAACCTTCATGCAGGTCATTAGTTCAGTTGGTGATCTCTCACACCATCCTGTCAGACTGTCCAGTATCATTTCTCTCGGTCTTCCTATGGATCTATTTTTCCTGTTATAATATTTTCATTGCCCCATCTTCTCATTGCATGTCCTATGAAAGTACATTGTCTCTCTCTTATTTTTTTTACATTTTTTGGTCTCTCCAGCTCTTCTCATACATTCTTCATTAGTTATTTTTGCTGTCCAGGGGATTCGCAACATTCTTCTAATAAACCACATTTCTGCTGGTTCCAATGATTTTTGTGCAGACCTGGCTATTATCCATGATTCACTTCCATATAACAAGATAGGTTCAATATAGCATTTTAGGGCTCGTTTTCTAACATTCATTGATAAGGATGTGTTGCATAATATGTTTCTCATTCTCTGAAATGCAGTCTTTGCTTGGCCTATTCTGTTCCTAATTTCTGTTCCACGTTTCCCAATTAAATTTTTTACTGCTCCAAGGTATTTCAATTTCTGCACCTACTTTAGAATAGTTCTGTTTAATTTTATACTGCATGTTGGTGGATTCTGTTTCTTAGATATAACCATAGTCTCTGTCTTTTTTATGTTTAAAGTAAGGCCTATCTGGCGACTTTATCCAAGAGATTTTGCAGGTCTTGTTGTTTCTCGGCTCTCAGTACTGTACATATTTGTTATACGAGGGGAATTCACTAAGTAACTCGCAAATTGAAATATTTTATCAGAGGCAGTTATCAGGCAGTATTTAAATATGTTCTTAGATAGTATCATCATCTAACTTTATAATAGTTGTATGTAGAGGGCGCTAGGAGTTACATGCGCATGCGCAAAGCAATAACAAAATGGCTACCCAACTATTAGTGTGTACCAAAGAAGAACAGAGAAGTGTAGTGCGATTTTTGTGGGCTAAAGGACATTCAGTTGAGGACATTCATAAGGAAATGATTACAGTTTATGCTGAAAAGTGTTTATCACGTAAAGCGGTTTTTAACTGTGTAAAAGAATTTTTTCAGGGACGCACCGAAATTGTTGACTAAGTCCGACTTGGCCGTCCTGTTCAGATTGCAACAGAAACGACTGTGCAACGTGTGAATGAGATTATCAGAGCTGATAGACGAGTAACATCCACCCTATAGTCCTGAATTAGCTCCAAGTGATTTTCACCTGTTTGGTCCATTGAAAAACCACCTTGGCGGGAGAAGATTCTCGAGTGACGAAGAGGTGGAAACAGAAGTAAAAAAATGGTTCAGAAATCGGACTCTCCATTTTTACGCCATGGATATTGCATCACTGATTACACGATGGGACAAATGTATCAGTGTTGGTGGCGATTACGTTGAAAAATATGGGAATAATGAAGGTTCAAAAATTAAAAGTTTTCAAATTACTGTCGCATTTAGTTTTTTTGTAACAGGTATTTGGGAGTTACTTAGTGACTTCCCCTCGTAATAAATCTGTATTGTTCTCGCAGTTCTTGGTAATTTTTAAAAAGTTCTGTATTCATTTTGATGTTCCTCACTTTTCTGCATGCTTTTTTAGCGTCATTCTAATTTTCCACAGAGTGGGTCATGATCACTATTGCAGTCAGCTCCTGACATGGTTTTTGTTGTCAGTAATGCATTCCGGAATCGTTTGTTGATTAATACGTAGTCTATCTGGTTAAAAGTCTTTTTGTCTGGGCTGCACCACGTTGTCGGTCTTCGGGGATGTTGTTTAAACCAGGTGTTTCCTACAACCATGCTATGTACTCTTGCCCATTCAATTAATTTACTACCTCTGTCATTCCTCTCCCCCAGTCCATAGTCGCCAAACGATGTCTGAAGTTCTTCCTTTACAAGCTTTGGCATTAAAATCTCCCATCACTATAGTAACTTCATGTGACTTTGTGTGTTTTAGGGCTGTCTCTGTGTCATTATAAAATAGCTGTAATCTTCTTCAGAACTTTCAGATGTTGGAGCGTACACTTGTATAAATATTTATGTTTACTGGTCGTCCTTTCAGTTGGGCTAGCAGGATTCGGTCCGAGATGTTCAAATATCCTACAATTGTCCTTTCCGTTTGTTCGTCAAATATTATTCAGACTCCTCGTTCATGTTTCTCATTTCCTGAATGCATATTTATCAGAGTTTATCTTCCCTGCACCTGTCCATCTAACTTCACTCATTCCTAATATGTTGATCTTCATCCTTTCCATTTCCATCTTTACATTGTCTAATTTTCCAGCCTGGAATAAAGTTCCAACATTCCATGTTGTTATTTTGAACTTGTTAGTTTTGCCACCAGTAGCTTGATGACGATTTGGCCTCACCTGTGGCTCGTGAGCTGCCCTACCGGACGAGGCTGTTCCAGAGGAACATCCATTAACGTCTTTCATGACAAATCTATTATTCTGAATAACCACAATTTTCTTGGGAGCTACAACAGTGGTTTCCCGTTGCCTTCTGTCAGTTTCTGTACGGTCTCTCCGCTAGCCTTTAGACTCCCTGTCCTACCGGCGAGAGGTTTTAAGGCGCCTCTTACCCGCCTGGTATTCCCTTCACTGAGCACATTAGGCATTTTATAGGAGTAGTAGAGCCACCTACTACCCCACCTCGCTCTCTGAGTTTACCGCCAGTTGGTCCGCGCCTGCTTATTTGGGTAAATCCTTATTCACAGGGATCCTCCATATCTGGAGGACTTTCACCATCTGCCACCTGTGACGCGCTGGGTTGGGATGGTCGCCCCAGCTTTACTTTATAGGATTAGACCTCGAAAAAATCGTAGACAATGCACTTAGTGAGAAGTGGGACAAAGAAAAATCATAAGAGAATTACTTGGGATTCGAACCACGGACTCCGGTAGGACAAGCAGCCGTCTAGCCACTAGAGAACAGCCTACTAACGAACTGCGCTATCTCGCACCTCCAAAAAAAAAAAAGTTTGAAAGCGAAGTCATTAGCAACTGTTCAATCGACACTAGACATCGTGACACCTAAAAAGAGGCGAGGTCATAATACAAAAATTCCGTAGCTTAGATTCAGACTGTTTTTTAGAGTAACCTCCCGTACTTCACGCGGGGTTGCCAAGCCTCATAATAAAATTGCTTGATTTAGGCCTGTTAGGCCCCACATAAGTAGAAAAAAAATTCACTACATAAAACCAGATTTAAAAGATTTATTTAATATATCACGAAATATTAACAATGTTATTGCTAGAACATTACTACTATTTGAGGCTAATTTAGCGGTTTTTCTTTCGCTCTGAGTTGGCAACACTAGTGCGGGTCAAGAAAAATGTCGGAAACGAAAATACTTCATCGATATACACAAAAATTTCGAAAGTCGTGGCTGCAGAACGATTTACTTTCAGGCTGGATCACCGAAGTCCCTGGAAACGAATCTCTTGTTTATTGCAGATATTGTTCCTCATGTCTGAAAGCTAAACTGTGCGACCTTATCAACCATGCCAAAACGAAAAAACACAGCAGGAGCGCGGAGTTACTGGAAACGAAACAACACATGTATATACATCTGCAGACAGAAGATGTCACCTTGAAAGGTGACAATTCACAAACTTTCAACAGCAATAGTGCTGAAGGTGAAGTAAGACTTTTTACAGTTGATCACCCTTCTATACACAACAACAAGGTATGTTTTGATTTGCGTCGTTGTTTTTAAATAATCTAGCGGTAAAAACGCTGTCCATAGCGGTTTTTTGCGGCGTCAGCGGTTTTGTGTAGAGCAGACGCAAACACTCGTCGAGTTTGTACTTGATCACGCGGTCATGCTGGGGGTGCTTTGACAAACCGCGGGTTTGAAACCTTGTATCAGTTACAGGTAGCTAGGTCAGGAAGCCATCAAGAGGTTGATATATTAGTTCTTCGGCCTGCCAAATCTGCAACAGCAGTACCAGCCCGGTTGACAGACCATAACATTGTCCAGACTGTCAGCATAGCTATGGTAAGTCAAGAGTTACGTGTTGTTGCAGAGGATGGAATGGAGTCTACATACTTTTTGTTTAAAAAGTCGTGGCTTCGCATAATTATTATACAAGTTTAGACATCTCAGAATGTGCAGGCCGAGAAATATATAGAAGGCTGCTATTGGCGTCCTTGCAGTAAGTGTACGATGTGTATTTTTTCCCCACGGGCTGTATTTAGGTGTGTGTGTTTTTGTTGTCTTCTTTGTACAGCGTTCATTTCTAATGAAAGCTCGCAAGCTAAATAATCAAAGGTAATTTTTAATAACTGCTGGCCCAGGACCGTGCACACTGTAACCGCTTGTAACAGCCATTATGAAGAACAGACTGAGGTGGCTAAGGCATTTAGGCAGAATGGAGAACAGACAAAGAAGGCCTATACAGAAGTGATGAAAGGAGATAGACAAAGAGGTTGACTTAGACGGCGATGATGAGACAGTCTGGATGAAGAAAACCATGTTCTTGGAATCCATAGTTGGCAAGAAAAGATCAAGAACAGAGAAAAGAATGGAGAAGTGTCTTGTCTGCAGCAATGAGCCTCAGTGGGTCGGAAGGCTGCTGAATTTAGCAGCTGCTCGAAGAAGGACCATGCACGATTATTTTGTCAGATTAGAACAAAAGCTTCTCTATTTGTTAATATAAAATGTGGGGGGGGGGGGTGCCAGGGAAATGAGATGAGATTTTTGAGTCTGTGGATTTGGAGTTTGAAGTAATTTTCAGTGAAGTGAGAGTTGGTAGAAATGTAACATTTTTTACAGAATCAGAGTTTGGGTCGCCGGCAGAGGAGTAGAAGATGTTGAGCGGAAGACTTAGTATGCCGAGTCCATAGTCCTGGGTAAAACAGAAATTCTAAGAATAACCTCCAACCAGGAAGAAATTTCCTGCCCTTTGGCAACCGCTAAGATTGTGGGGCTCAGTTCGTAGCTGTCGTTCATGTCAGATTATCTTTAACAGCAGTGGAAAATTAATTTTTTTTAAAAAATGCCTTCAATATCATGCAGTAAAAACTATAACTAGAAACATACAAACAGCTGCAATAAGTTTAGGTTAAGCTTTGTGAAAGATGAAGAAGGTAGCTGATCAAACAGCATATAAATAAGTTATGGTCTAATAACATATAAATGAGTAATGGTCATATAACAGATGACATTTTAGGACTGAAGGACAAGAGGAGGAGGAGTAAAAATAACCAAGAAAAATATATTAGGGTAAATCAAGAAATAAGATGCAAATGCAGAGAAGCAAAGGAAGTGTGGTTAAATGAACAGTGTAGACAAAAGAGGACTCCCATAATAAAGACAGCAAAAACATGCACAAACGAGTTAGTGAACTCACAGGCAGGAAGACAAAATATACCACAGGATGTCTGAAATCAAAAGAAGGTAAAATGTTAATGGAAAAAGAAGACATTGTAGACAGGTGGACAGAGTACATCGGTGAGCTATATGGAGGAGAAAGACCAGAGTTAACACCAGATACTGAAAACTGTGATGGATCACCACCAATACTTGAAGATGAAATCATAGGTGCCATCAAACACATGAAGAAAGGAAAAGCCACTGGGCCTGATAATATAACAATAGAAGAAATAGAGGCACTAGAGGAGATAGGAGTAAAAGTAATAACAAGTTACTTAATGACATTTACAACAGTGGTTATATGCCCAGTGACCTGCTTAAATCCACGTTTATAGCACAATCAAATAAACCAGGTGCAAAGGAATGTGAGGACCACTGGATTATCAGCCTCTCATGTCACATAACGAAGCTATTTCTGAGAATTATTATGAGAAGAACAAGGAAAAAGATAAAAATGGAAATAGCAGAGGAACAGTTTGGATTTGTTGAGGGAAAGGGAACACACAATGCCATTTATGCTTTACGAACACTAACAGAAAGAGCTTTAGAAGTACAGAAAGATCTCTACTTATGCTTCATTGATTACACCAAGGCATTTGACAAGGTGAAACATAATGGAATTATTAAAATGCTTGAAGACATCAATATAGACAGCAAAGACCTGAGGATTGTAAAACATCTATACTGGCAGCAAGAAGCAGCAATTTTATTTGAAAATAGAACTGGAAAATATCAACCTATAAAACAAGGGGTGCGACAAGGATGTGTACTATCTCCAGACCTTTTTTCTCTGTGCAGCGAGAGTATTCTAAGAACGATCATCACAGAACCAGGCATAAAAACTGGAGGGTACAGTATTAACAACCTTCAGTATGCTGACGACACAGTACTAATAGCTAAGAATCAACAATATCTGCAAAATCTCTTGGATAAAGTCGCTAAAGGAAGTGAATATAAGGGTCTTACTTTAAACATCAAAAAGACAGAGACTATGGTTATATCTAAGAAACAGAATCCACCAACATGCAGTATAAAATTAAACAGAACTATTCTAAAGCAGGTGCAGAAATTCAAATACCTTGGAGCAGTAATAACTTGAGATGGGAAATGCAGAACAGAAATTAGGAACAGAATAGGCAAGCAAAGACTGCATTTCAGAGAATGAGAAATATATGCAACACATCCTTATTAATGAATGTTAGAAAAGGATTCTTAAAATGCTATATCGAACCTATCTTGTTATATGGAAGTGAATCATGGACAATAGTCAAGTCTGCACAAAAATCATTGGAAGCAGCAGAAATGTGGTTTATTAGAGGAATGTTGAGAATCCCCTGGACAGCAAAAATAACTAATGAAGAATGTATGAGAAGAGCTGGAGAGACAAAAAAATCTTGTCAAAAAGATAAGAGAGAGACAATGTACTTTCATAGGACATGCAATGAGAAGAGGGGGCATTGAAAACATTATAACAACAGGAAAAATAGAAGGAAGAAGATCAAGAGGAAGACCAAGAGAAATGATAGTGGATAGTCTGACGGGATGGTGTGAAGGGAGATCACCAACTGAGCTGATGGCCTGCATGAAGGATCGTGTACTCTGGAGAAGCATAATAGCCAACGGCAGTTGGCATGGCACCTGATGATGATGGTGGTCATATAACATATAAGCTTTAGTTAGAGAAGTCCAGATAACTTGCTGATTATGTGGAGATGAGTGTTATTGATTTCTTCATTTTGTGCAGATCTCTGTGTGTCAGGTCAGTTTGGCTGCCTTTTTTTAATTCAGTCCCAGTGACAATGCCAGTGGCTGGTAACTGAACCTCTGATGTCTGGTCACTTTACCTTTTGTGACTGCTTACATTACCTTTGATGATCAGTCACTTTATCTTTGATGACCAGTTATTTTACCTTTGGTAGTCAGTCACTTTACCTTTGCTGCCTGGTCACTTTATCTTTAGTGACAGGTCTTGTGCTTGCAGACTTTTCCTTTAGTGGCTGGTCACTTTATCTTTGGTGGCCAGTCAAATTATCCTTGATGGCCAGTCACTTTAATTTTGAGTACTTGGTGACTTTATCCTTGGTGGCCAGTCACTTTACTTTTAGTGCTTGGTTACTTTACCTTTATTGGCTGGTCATTTTACCTTCAGTGACTAGTCATTTGTTGTACTGTTTATGAAAAAGTTGTAGTTGAACACACAGTAGGACAATAGAGTCTGAGCTGAAGGTGTGACATTCTAACTTGCAATGTCCAGGTGCCAACACAGGATCAGGTGGTTGTGTAAGGCTGTTGTAGCCAAAGATTTGGGAATGGTGCCGAATACAGCTTTGAAGTTGTGGGTTGTGTAACAGTATTGAAAAAAGTACTGAAATTAAGATTTAAATGTGATTGAAAAAGTAATGGGAGGTTCAAGAAAAGTGAAGTGAGATTTTTTAAAACAAAATGTTGATTTACAAGGTGATGTACCTGAAAGAATGGTATCTCTGAAGCATGGGGCAGAAGAATCTGTCATACTTCCTGCATGAACACATCACCATCTTCAGCACCTTTTCAGTTTAGTGATGTATGATAGATGAATCATTTTGGGATATATAATTGATTATCTCTCTCATGTGGCCTAAAAAAGAAGTGGAAAAGACATGGTTTGAGGTATCATGTTAGCTCAAAACAGGATCAGCTGGGGAACCTTTGTTGATGCCTTATGCTCTGTTGGGAGTACAGAGGGATGATGATGATGATGATGGTCTATCTGTCACAGAACATTGCTTTCTTGATAAACAATCAGCAGAATGTATCATTGTCAGGTCAGAATGCCAGTGAGAGTGGTGTTTAGAATATCAGTGGTTTCCTGGACCCGTTGCCTCCTCGGCCACCCACTTTCTCATTTCCTAAGAACCAAAGCTAGGTTATCATATTGATTTAACATGGTCAAAGGGAGATAATTGAATATTGTCAGATGTGTTTTGTTTCCAATCTTTTCTGTTATTTTCTTTTGCTTTTTACATTTTGTATTTGTAATTAAAGTGCTAAAAATATTCTCAGTGTACCAGGCTCACATAGTGTGATGTTTCTTCCACTTCATTGTTTGTTAGTCACATTGTATGTTGGTGAGTCAAAAAGCAACCACAAATCAAGGGATATGGCCGCACGAGGGCAAGTCAAAGTCTTTTTGTATATTTTTCATTGGTTACATACCTTGATTTGCATGAACTGTTTGACTTGCCCTAGTAATTAATTGAGTGTGTTCTCAAATATGCTTTGATTATTCTGTGATGTGGCACACTGTGACTAATATCACAGTGTGAATATGGTTTTGGTAGTACTCCATAGATGAATGCATGGCAGTGGGTTTATTTCTGTCGTCTGATAAGGTATAAGATTAATATTTTTGTCACATCAGCTAAATGTGGAGTGTGGCACTAGTGCCGTTCAAAGTGTTTGTTAGATATTAGAGTTGATGATGATAATTAAAGTGATCTTAATGCTGAAATCTGAGCAGCAGTGCACAGTTTTATAAAGTACAAGACGAGGAGTTGTAATATTTTAAAACTTGGTTGTCATGTGTTTTTTGTGTGTGTGGGTGTGCGTACATATTTTTGAGAGACGAGAGAGAGATATGAGGTATTGAGCACAGGTGCCATTGTATATAATATCACATTACGTGTTAGGAAAATGAAGCTGCATACACAAATGAGCAAATCTGGTCCTGTTTTGAAGGAAAGATACTTAGGTAAGAAATGGGAGCCAGGATGATCGTGTTAGAGTTGTCTAACTTCCTCAAGGTGCTGTGCAGGTAGTATGCCAAGGTCCTTTCTTGGTCAATAGAGCAGAGATTTTTTTTTTTTTTTTAGATCCAAATGTGGTGGAACATGCCAGTGATTATCTTACCAGCAGTTACTGCTGGTATTTACCAATTAAAAGAGCTAAAAAAAATCAGAACTATTGGAGGTCATTGGTTACTGCCACCAGTTTATACTATCAAAAACCTAATAAAAATCAACCAGTGAAATCAGTTGGAAGATGATCTGGCCCGTCGGTTGATAATGCATAGTTTGTATGGAAGAGAATCAGCTGTTATAGACTTTGGTTCAGCGTGTGAGCATTTTGGAAAGATTAAATCTCACTGAAAATAAGCTAAGAAAAAAAATTCACACAGACATTTAATTTCAGCTGATATTTGTAAAGTGTGCTTAATATAAGGTACTAAATGTTATATTGACAGAATTGATATTTTTAAAAGTACTTCATGCAAGGTGAAAGACATGTACAGTTGTACAGGTTTCAACAAATCCTAGCGTGATTATGAAAGCCTGCAGAGAAACTCATTTCTTTGGCCAGATCTGAGAACTCAAGCAGGCCACCATATTTCAGCCCAGTGTAGCTCCTTTCTCCCATGTCAGGGTCAGCATTATAGTTTTGGTAAAAAAGGGCAGTTATAGGGAGATCAGCAGTCTGTTAAACTTCGGAAGTAATTGTAGCACTGCAGTAAGCAAAGTCATCTTCTGAGAGACATGTTTTCACATTTTGCTTATTTTTCAGGCCACAGCAAAAGATAAAATTCTTTCAACTGCGAAAGAGTTTGTCTCATTCATAAACAAGTCTCCGTCCCCGTTTCATGGTAAGCACATGGTAATACATTTTGATGATGCTGTTGCATAACTCAGTCACCTCAGAGACAATATAAGTTGTGTTTCAGGTACTCCATGATGTAGTGCTATGAGTTCTTATCGGAGTTCGGGATCATGTTATTTTTATTTACCTTATGCTGGTGCAAATTTCAATATTTTGTGCAGTTTTAGCTTATTTTTGGCATCTTAGTGGCAAAATGGTTAGTGCACTGGTCTCTCATGGTGAAAGTCGAGGGTTCAAATCCAGTTGGAGGTGCTCCAGTCATCCAGCTGTAGAAATGAGTACATGACTTCTTCTAGAGTTGGGGAAGGAAAGGCGACCAGACATGATGCAGACCACATCATCCTCTAATGTGCCGACAGGTCAAGGAAAATATGGGCACTTACACCTTATCACTATGTGCCACTAAAGCAAGACAGGATTCCCTTTACCTTTACTTTTTTTTTTTTTTTTTAAGCTTATTTTACTTAAATTTGATCATGGCTATTTGAATTTAAATTTCATATTTGCTTTCATAATAATTTGTGAAGTTTGTGTTGCTGAACCTAGCAAGGGAGGTGGTGATCTGTGTGTTCCCATGATTTTGGTATTCATAAAGAAGACCATTCCCCAGTCTCATTCTTTAAGCTCGTGTGGTTGAAGATCACCCTGACGTTGCTCTACAGACAAGCTCAGGTTACAACAAAGAAGGTTTTATATCATTTCCACGTGATTTTATTTCATTAGGAAATGTTTCACATTTTAAAACGTGATTGGAGAACAGTTTCATCATCAGTTTGTTTTCTCACTGCTCCTGACAGAGTTAGTACTTAAAGCTTAAGTGTTCACTTTCAGATGCTAAGTCCGTGTAACATATGGTATTGTTAATATACTTGTATCTCTTTTGACATAACTGTATATCTGATAATGTACTTACTTTTTCTGTTTTACGTCAAAGCTGTGGAGGAACTGAAAAAATCTTTGCTGTCAAAAGGCTTCAAGGAGTTGAAGGAGACAGAATCTTGGAAAATATCTCAGCTTCAGAAGGTGAGGCAGTTCTTTGGCTTTGGTAGAGAGCACAACAGTCTTTCATTCACTGTCCACCCTCTCCAGCTTCTTCTTTCATCCCTCCTTCCAGACCACAGGGACACACATTCCACCTGTTTCACCCACTTAATTCTCTGTAGTTGTGTCAGTCTGTGTGCTGTACCATTTGGCACAAGACTGATTGACAAGAGTCTGCAGGCTGTTAGAGCTATAACAAAAGCCTGTTATAACAACAGGTATCACATATATAACAATGTGTAACATATTTTTAAAGTTATAACAACATGTTAGAGTTATAACAATAAGAATGAAAAATTGTTAGAGTTATAACAAGTATGTCATGTATAACAGTAGGAATGAAAGATTATTAGAGTTATAACAACAAATATCTTATGCATAACAGTAGGAATGAAAGATTGTTAGAGTTATAACAACAAATATCTCATGTATAACAGTAGGAATGAAAGATTGTTAGAGTTATAACAACAAATATCTCATGTATAACAGTAGGAATGAAAGATTGTTAGAGTTATAACAGCAAATATCTCATGTATGACAGTAGGAATGAAAGATTGTTAGAGTTATAACAACAAATATCTCATGTATAACAGTAGGAATGAAAGATTGTTAGTTTTAAGAAGAGCCGCAGACTGCAGCAGGAACAACTTGGAAAACTTTACAGCTTCGAAAGTTCTGCAGCCTTTGAATAATATAATTTACATATTCTCATTCCCTGAATATTTCATCACCATTAGGAGACACAGTTCAGAGACAAATCTCTCCATCAAACCAACAATAATTAGTATATGAGTATATAATAATACACAGAGCCACTGCAGTAAAGCTGTGATACCAAAATGTATAAACTAGGAAAAGTAGGAACAGCTTTATTACTTAACAAGTACACAGCTGTGACATTTCAGTGTGAGCCTTAATCATACAAAAACACACAGGACGAATAACTGTAGAGAGGAGATAAAGTCTAAATTCACATGAATGCTGTGTTAAAAAAAAAATGAATAGAGCACTTAGCTGTAACTTGTAAGAAGCTGTGGCTTGTCCAACACTGTGTGTCAGAAATGTGCATGGTGGAGCGTAGAGAGTATTTAAATGGAGACTTGTGGTAGGTGGGTCGTAACTGAGGGTGGTGGGTGGGGAAACCGTGGAGGAGAGAGAAAGTGATACAATGGTAATCTAGCTGGGAAGAAGGTGAAATATGTGATTATAGTTATGGTAGAGGGGTTGTAATGTGATGCTGTGAGGAGGTTCTGAGCTATGTGTAACAAGTGAGAAGGGAGTGGAACTTAGTGGAGAGGGATTATGTAAGAGGAGAATGTTAGGTGTAGCTGAATAACGAGTTCAAACCATCTTACAAGTTAAAGTGACTATTCATTCTTTTTTTTTTTTTTAACACAGCATTCATGTGAATTTATACTTTATCTCCTCTCTCCAGTTCTTTGTCCTGTGTGTTTTTGTATGATTAAGGCTCACGCCGAAATGTCACAGCTGTGTACTCATTAAGTAATAAACCTGTTTCTAGTTTTTCCTAGTTTATACATTTCCATCAAACCAAGTCTTGAGCCTGTTTTTCTGTTTCACATCATCCTTGTACTTTGGAGTTTCAAGCAACCTACAGCATAGCATAATTTAAATGAGTGGCTTATATTTCTGTCACTTGTTGCTAATTATAAAATAAGCAGGTATTGTTGCTATTATTTGCAACATCATTATCATCAGCAGTATCACTGTCATCCACAGCATTATTTTCATCAGCAACATCATTATAACCAGCAATATCACTGTCATCCACAGCTTCATTTTTATCAGCAACATAGCTATCATCACCATCACTTTCATCAGCAACATCACTATCATCACCATCACTTTCATCAGCGATGAGGTTTTCACGTCGAGGTTTTCCGATGAGAAAGTCCAACTCTGGACTGGATGGGCTGCCACCTCTCACCCGGCGGGATATACTGATATCCAAAACACGTCGAGGTTTTCCGGTGAGAAACTCTAGATTAAACTGGTGCAACGAAAAACACAGTGTCAGCAATCCCGCTTCTGCGACCCACCGAGAATACAGGCCCAAGCCCCGTGATACTCTGAACCTCATGTGGTCCTTTCAGGGATCTCTTGTGGCCCTCTCGGGGCTACAGGACCAATCAAGGACCACAGGAGTAAATTCAGTAGGATCATGAGGCAATCTTGGTGGTAGAAGTGAATGAAGAAGAAGAAGATCAGCAACATCACTATCATCACCATCACTTTCATCAGCAACATAACTATCATCACCATCACTTTCATCAGCAACATAACTATCATCACCATCACTTTCATCAGCAAGAAAATTATCATCATCATCACTTTCATCAGCAACATAACTATCATCATCATCACTTTCATCAGCAACATCACTGTCATCACCATCACTTTCATCAGCAACATCACTGTCATCAGCAACAGGGTTCTGAGGACTGTCATAGTCGGAGGTGGGGTGGAGGATACGCTCTCCACTCCAATTAAATGTCTCCAAGGCGGGCATCTCAAACAGCCTCTGACATTCAAGTCCAGCTCCTGGCATTCTCGTGGTAGAACTGTTCAAACTGACAGTAGAAGGGGCGAAGGCGAATATCTGGCGCCTGAAAACCAAACGCTTCAGGTAGATGAGAGTCTTGTTTGGTAGCTCATCTGAAAGAAGGAAAACTGATTTAAAACACACTGCTGGTGAGATTCTTCAGCTGCCGTGCGTGGAGTGGGGCTCCTCCTGGCCAGTGAAGAAAGGTGCGAATGGGGTTGCCATGCTGCACCACCGTGGAAAAGATGAAAGAAAGGATTAAGTGAAGTAATCAGTAGTCTCGAGGTCAGGACTGCTCAAATCTCGGCACCTCTGCTCTGGAGGTTGGTCACGCTCTATGTGAACTCATACCGGATGAATTGCCTGAACCGGCTTAACCCAGGGGTTTAACTAAGACGCTGCTGGTGAGATTCTTTGTCTGCTGCACATGGGGTGAAACTCCTCCCGGCCAATGAAGAAAATGCAAATAGGGTTGCCGAGCGGCGCCACTATGGAAAGGATAAAGTGAAGATTAATCGATATGTCCAGTAGTCTCGTGACAAGGGCATCTCTGCTCTAGAGGTCGACCACGTCCAATATACATTCATACTGGTGAAATATGCCTAAACTGGCTTAACCCAGGGTGAAACTTGATGACTACTTACGTCATGATACCTCCGCTGTAGAGGTTGAACATATCCTAAATGCGCCCATACTGGGATAATACACCTAAACCGGCCTAACCCAGGGGTGAAACTTACTAGTGGCGAGGATTTGTCCTCCTGGACAAAAGCTCCGTCCTGGTCATAACTAGAAAGGGTAGCGGCCACGACCACAAAATGCTGAAGTCGGAGATGCTGGACTAGTGCAGTCTATATAGGCAACCATCTCTCACCCGACGGGGATATATGCGTATCCCAATCATGCTGAGGTTTTCCGGTGAGAAAGTCCAACGCTGGACTAGATGGGCAACCACCTCTCACCCGGCGGGATATATAGATATCCAAAACACGTCGAAAGTTTTCCGTTGAGAAAGTCCAACTCTGGGCTGGATGGGCTGCCACCTCTCACCCGGCGGGATATACTGATATCCAAAACACGTCGAGGTTTTCCGGTGAGAAACTCTAGATTAAACTGGTGCAACGAAAAACACAGTGTCACGCAATCCTGCTTCTGCGACCCACCGAGAATACAGGCCCAAGCCCCGTGATACTCTGAACCTCATGTGGTCCTTTCAGGGATCTCTTGTGGCCCTCTCGGGGCTACAGGACCAATCGAGGACTACAGGAGTAAATTCAGTAGGATCATGGGGCAGTCTTGGTGGTAGAAGTGAATGAAGAAGAAGAAGATCAGTAACATCACTATCATCACCATCACTTTCATCAGCAACATAACTATCATCACCATCACTTTCATCAGCAACATAACTATCATCACCATCACTTTCATCAGCAACATAACTATCATCACCATCACTTTCATCAGCAACATAACTATTATCACCATCACTTTCATCAGCAACATAACTATCATCACCATCACTTTCATCAGCAACATAACTATCATCATCATCACTTTCATCAGCAACATAACTATCATCACCATCACTTTCATCAGCAACAAAATTATCATCATCATCATTTCATCAGCAACATAAATATCATCATCATCACTTTCATCAGCAACATCACTTACATCAGACAGAAGAACAAACCAAAATACTGAATCCCCCATCATTCTGAGCAGCAACAACATCTTGTAATGTTTACTTTTTTTTTTTGGTTTTCATATTGTGCAGTACTTTGTAACAAAAAATCAGTCCACTATCATAGCATTTGCCGTCGGCGGTCACTTTGTGCCTGGTAATGGCTTCAGTGTAATAGGAGCTCATACAGATAGTCCCTGTTTGAAGGTAAGTGATTGTCTTTATACATTCATGATTTTGTCCTTATACATTCATGATTTTACCTGTCATAAATTCATGGTTTTACCTGTTATACATTCATGGTTTTATTTCTTATACATTCATGGTTTTACTTGTTATACATTCATGGTTTTATTTCATATACATTCATGGTTTTACCTGTTATAAATTCATGGTTTTATTTCTTATACATTAATAGTTTTACTTCTTATACATTCATGGTTTTACTTGTTATACATTCATGGTTTTACTTCTTATACATTCATGGTTTTAGTTCTTATACATTCATGGTTTTAGTTCTTATACATTCATGGTTTTACTTCTTATACATTCAGGGTTTTACTTATTATAGATTCATGATTTCATGAATTTGTTATGCTTTAATGGTTTTTATCAGTCTTTCTTATACATGGTCTTGTTTGCAAGCTTCTCATGATCTCTTTGTTATTCCTTCTATGAAAATCTTTGGATGTCTCTATAAAGTTTTTGCAATAAAATCGTTGGTTTTCCATATTGCTGTACAGCTTGCTAGGCCATTAGTCTTCTCTGATGTTCATGGGTAAGACACTTCTGTAGCAAGTGCCCTGCTGTCATATTGCCAGCACCAAATAGGCACTTTCTCAAACTCTGGTAATTAAGGAATTACTTCAGTTAAGGTGCAACATTTTCTCAATCCTGTCTTATAGTTAAGTTGTATTTGAGACTATAGTGGCTGCAAGTTTTACATACCTTGGTGAGAAAAATGTGTAGTGAAAGAATGAAAAAAAAAATTTTTTTTTTCACTATTGTCAGTGTTGAGAGAAACCCACATTCTTTTTTTTTTAAAACTGGTGTAACAATAATTGCATGAATCGTTTTCAAAATGCCTAAGAGAAAGTGTTCAGGTTGAGGTCTTGACTTCAGGTGGAATAACTTGAAACCCAGGCATTGATTTAGACAGGTGTGGATTTTGATGACCAGTCACAGTGTGGATCTAAACAGCAGGCTTCTTTGTAGGCTCCACCACTATGTGAGCTACATCAGTGCTTTCACAGATGAGCATTTATTTTGTGCCCTTGAAAAACTGACTACTTCTGATAGCCTTATTTGTTTATGAGCGTTCTTCCAGTACATGGAATAAATCAGGTGACTCAGAGGTTTAGGTTGTGGGTTCTCTGAGGAAAGGTTATGAGTTCAGATCATACCAGGTCCCTACTGTTTTCCTACAAATCTATGGTTCCCTTATATGTAATCTTGCCCTCTTTTGGTCTCTTGGGCAGTAAAGTCAGGTGCCCAGTATCAGAAACTTGAGAATCTCAGTCTCTTAAGACCTAAAGCAGTTTTGAGAATCTCAGTCTCTCAGGGGTTAAAGCAGTTTTGAGAATCTTAGTCTCTCAGGGGTTAAAGCAATTGAAAATAAAATGTGTCCGTATCTGTTTTATTCAAAAGCATCAGAACTGTGATATTCTGGTGCTTGATTAAGAGCACAGAAGTGATTCAGAAAACATGTGATATTTGTGCGTAGGTGAAACCTGTGTCCAACAAAGTGAAGCAAGGATTCTGTCAGGTGGGGGTGGAGTGTTATGGTGGTGGAATCTGGAACACATGGTTTGACAGGGACCTGACAGTCGCTGGTCGGGTTCTGGTTAGAGAAAAGGTGAGTGCTGAATGTCATCTGTGGATTTCATGATGTCAGTAGTAGACTAATTCACATGGACTATATGATGCCATTGGACTGCAGATGGTTCATGTGTATTTCATGATGTCATTAAACTTCAGTAGCCCTATTACAGATTCATTAAGATTCTAGTACTGGTTCTGCAGCCTATATATAGTTGGTCATTTCTGGTCCCTGGCTCATGATTTTTCCATATTACACTCTTCATATCGAAGGACATTAGACAGTGATATAGGGAAAACTATTTTAAAAGGGAGAAAGTGAAAGGTGAAGAGTACAAAGGAATCAGTGATATGCATGAGTGAACAGCATCAAAAGATTGGTAAGAGAGAGAGAGAGCAAAACTGGAGCTCTTGTGGAACCAACTTTCCATGGGGAGATGATTCATAGTGATGATGATGATGATTGTTTGCACAACATTAGATATGAGAGGAGCTAAAGTTGTAGAAAATTATCAGAAAATGTGAAATGGCAGTTTTAAATCAGCAGGTGATTTTTATTTCGTTTTCTAAAGTGCACCTGTGTATATACTTTACTTTTCATGAAAGTGCATCATACTTTTGTAATACAGTTTTGAATAATTGTACAGAATGTGTGTGATATGTATGTGATACGTTAAGTGCTACATTTATTGGACAGAATGGTGAAAGTATCAGACATTGCCTCATACACATCCAGAGGCCCATTCTCCGAATCCCGCACCTGGCCATCCATCTGCAACGTGACATCAACGAAAGCTTTGGACCAAACAAAGAAAATCATTTGTGAGTTATTCGTATGTTTCAGGAAAAGATGCAGGGAATTTTTGGTGATGAGATGTTAAATTAACGAAATATTTGTTTAAAAATAAAGATATTTAAATACTTCCTTAAAATAGGACATTTGTACCAGTGAAGTAAATTTTTCTGATTTCAAGAGAGTAGTCAGAGTTGAGATTACTCAGATAACCCCATATTCAGTCATTTCTTGACTGAAACTAACATAACTTTGTCACCAAAAAAAAAAAATGTCATAAAAGAAATCTTGGAGTTTTTTTTTGACCCATCATTTTTTATTGGATTACAACTAATATAAGTAATAATAAAATTTGTGTTTGACATGACTCTTATACTAAAAGATATACTTTAATAAAAGGTGGTATGCCAAAACGAGTTTCTTAAAAGCCTTTGGCATAAGGTAGGAAAGGATTAATGTGAAGAAAAAGAGAGAAAAAAAAAACAAGTTACAGCATCTGATGCCTTTATCATCCATTTCTCCAGATGCCCAGTCCTGGCTACTTGTGCCCAGGCGGAGCTGGAAGGGGACAAAACTCCTCCTAGTTCTCCCAGAGTTGCTGATGGATCTGAGTGTGAGCCTCGCTCCCAGGTAGCTGAAGTAGTCAGAGAGTGGTGCGGGCTTGTCTTTATCTTCTGTAAGGTGCTCTGGAGAACTTGTATACTTTTTCTTAGTCAAGTCATGCGCCAGTAAGTCACTGGAAAACTGAGAGGAAAAAAATATGATGAGTTAACAAAGTTAACATCATAGTCACAAATTGTTGAAGAAACTTTTCAGGATCTGCATAAAAATGGCCAAGATTGTCTCTTGACATGTTGAGACACTGTCATTTGTGATCAGCTCCAAGAAGTTTCAGGACCCATCGAGCAGAGACCTTTGTCATTTGAAGATCATTGTGAATAATGGCATGAACACGTTCCTGGGAGATGCCCAACTCAGTAGCAATGTACCGCTCAGTTAGTCGTCGATCCTCCATTATCATGTCGTGGATTCTGCCGGTGGTTTCATCAGTGGTTACCGTTCTTGGTCTTCCTGGACGAGGATCATCTTCGACTCTCTCTTCCATGTTTGAATTGAGCTGCCCATTTCTTCACTGTGCTGTAAGAAGGGGCACTCTCCTCTAGAGTCTCTACCATAGCCTCATGGATCATCTTCAATGATAAGCCCTTCATGCAGAGGTAGCGAATGACTGCTCGATGAGAAATTTTATCAGTTTTCTCAATTTCTGCCACCCTTTACCACTTCAGTAGTCTGTACAAAAATTGGTTGCAGTTAATTTATTGAAACTTGGTATTTAATCTTACATTAATCTGATCCACAAATGCATTGAATATCAACTGTATGTTTCAAGCATTTGTACCTTATGCCGAGAACTTATCAATCACCCCTCGTAATTTGAAGATCTAGAGTGTACCTAAAAACTGGGAGTAGGTTACAGTAGTTAACTTGAAGATCTAGAGTGTACCTAAAAACTGGGGGTAGATTACAGTAGTTATCTTGAAGATCTAGAATGTACACAAAAACTGGGAGTAGATTACAGCAGTTAACATAAAGATCTAAAGTGTACCTAAAAACTGGGAGTAGATTACAGTAGTTAACATTAGAAATGCAGAAAATAGTTGGTGTTCAAGCGCTAAGGAACGTAAAGACACAAAGGGCATGACCATGGGAGAGAAATTCCTTAGCTCTGTAAGCCATCCCCAGAAGGAGAGATTCAATAACTTGACATTAAGACGGCTTAAAAGAAGCAGCTTCATTCACCAGGCCAAGCGTAAGCTGACACCTGACCTTCCAACTGTAGTCGCTCCATTATCATCTGTACCAGAGCATACACCATGGAAAGAAGCAGATATACACAAATAACTATTCAGACTGAAGTGAAAGGCGTGCAGAATGGTGAGATGCAAAGCAGCCTTTTAAGATCAACAGCCACACTTAGTGTTCTAGATGACAAATATCCATGTAACACCTGGATACGTGTGTATACAGACGGATCTGCACACAACGCCATAAAGAATGGAGGGGCAGGAGCACATATTGAATATCCAAACAACACCACTGACAAGATTTCCATACCCACTGGAAAATACTGCAACAACTTTGATGCAGAAGTTAGGGCAATTATTGCTGCAGTTGAAAAACTATCAGACTCTAGAATTGATACATGTCCTGTAGTAATTCTCACAGATGCAAGATCAGTACTGGAAGCTCTTCATTGCAACAAATTACCAGACCTTAAGGATGCCTTGTCAGAAATTGGCTTACAACATGGAGTCACTTTGCAATGGATTCCCTCCCACTGTGGGATACCAGGCAATGAGAAAGCTGACCATCTGGCCAAAGAGGGCACTGAAATAGAGCAACCAGACATACCAATCACCTATAATCAGAAGAAAAGCATGATAAAAACCTACAGGAAGCCACAAACACCACCACATGATGACTCACATGCTAAACAGAAAGGAGCAAGTCACCATCTTCCGTCTCCGAACAGGACACACCCGACTCCAAAGTCATATGTATACAAAGTTTAAGGTTGGTACTACTAATCTATGTACATGTGCCCAGGTGCCCCAAACTGTGGAACATATCCTCCAGAACTGCACCAACTATGAAACATTGAGAAATAATTACTGGCCCAGTGAAACCACTAAAGAAGATAAGCTCTACGGTTCCATACATGAATTACAAAAAACTGAAATTTATCCAAGAGACAGGACTGCAGGTATAGACAGACAATGCGAATGAAGAAGAAGAAGAAGAGAAGTAGCTAACATGAAGATCTAGAGTGTACCTAAAAACTGGGAGTAGATTACAGCAGTTAACATGAATATCTAGAGTGTACCTAAAAACTGGGAGTAGATTACAGCAGTTAACATGAATATCTAGAGTGTACCTAAAAACTGAGGGTAGGTTACAGCAGTTAACTTGAAGAGCTAGAGTGTACCTAAAAACTGAGGGTAGGTTACAGCAGTTAACTTGAAGAGCTAGAGTGTACCTAAAAACTGAGGGTAGGTTACAGTAGTTAACTTGAAGAGCTAGAGTGTACCTAAAAACTGAGGGTAGGTTACAGTAGTTAACTTGAAGAGCTAGAGTGTACCTAAAAACTGGGAGTAGATTACTGCAGTTAACATGAAGATCTAGAGTGTACTTAAAAACTGGGAGTAGATTACTGCAGTTAACATGAAGATCTAGAGTGTACCTAAAAACTGGGAGTAGGTTACAGCAGTTAACATGAAGATCTAGAGTGCGGCTAAAAACTGGGAGTAGGTTACAGCAGTTAACATGAAGATCTAGAGTGCACCTAAAAACATTCATTCCTCTCAACAGATTCCACCATCAGAGAAAACAGTGAGTCGTGCCCTGTTGGTAAGCCTGAGTCTGATGTTTGGACCACCAATAGCGAGGTAGGATAGGGTCTTGGTCAGCCATGGTTCGCTAGCCCTGTCAAGTGTACTGCACAGTCTTACAATCATTTTTGCTCCTATATATCAGCGTAGTAGCTTATACGTCACACTTAGCATTTAGCATTATCAGAGTCAGAATTCAGGTCTTAACTCTTTCTGTGCCTGAGGAAGAAAAGCGGACGTATGGTTGGGTACCAGACTAAAAACGCAGGTCTTGGTCTGTAAGGGGGTATAGTTGTAAAATGGAATGGAAAACAGTATTTCCATGTACTTCCGTATACTTAATATGTTTCAGAGTATAGCTAAATGAATGAAAATTTCATAAATGCAGAGTTTTTTAGGAAAAAAGAAGTAATGTGATGTTTTTAGACACTGATTGTGGCCAACTCACCATCGGCGAGGTCTAGATCTGCACTACTTACCATCTGAGATGTGTAGATCTACTTGTCGATCTCGTATTGTGATTCTGTGTTGCATTCTCACTGAATGAATGTCTGAACTGACTTCCTAACTACTCCTAACTACTTCTCCAGTCATCTAAATTTGTTTACTTGGAATACATTCAGGAGCAGCGGAGTGGCCATAGGCTATGTCCATACCCCTAACTACATCGTCAAAAATTGAAAAATTTCCATGCTTCTCATCCTTTTTCTCGCTCGGCATCGCTCGTAACTAGGCACTCTTTCACCACTTTGAAAAGTGTCACTGGAATCGCGGACGAAATATGTACAATCTAAATGTTACACCGGTTGTTTTATTGAAACGATGATCATTATAATGACCATTGGTAAGCAACGGGAAACCGGAAGCATCATTATAATGACCAAAGGCACGGAAAGAATTAAAAACCTTGCTGTTCTAGACAATATGACAAAATAAAGAGTGGAAAATTTCCTGGATCAATTCTTAATATTTCCGAAATAAATGTGCCTTTTGCTTGTACTTAGTCTTCCAAACACCCTCCAACCCTTGTTCGACTCTTGTGTCAAGATTTGGGAGTGGAGCCAGATCAGATCATGGACTTTGAGCTTTGTTTAGCCGACACTCAGCCAGCGGTAAGATTTTCTTACTCCGTAGACTCTTATTACCTGTGTTACTGGTTATAATAATTTTGTATAATTAGAATCACTCCAGTTCTGTGCTTTGATTTGTGGAGGCAGGTTTTTTTGTATTTTCACTTTGGTTGGTGCAAGAACATTTTCTAATTAAATACCAAAAAAGGCATTTCTTTCAGAAAGTAGCAGTTTTTTTCTGAGTCGAAATCTTTGCTCTTCCTCAATTTTTTTTTGTTAAGGTTCAGTTTTTTGAGGATCAGAGTAAGAGAATGAGTTTGGTGGATGGAAGTTGCTAATGTCCTGGGAGTAGATTACAGCAGTTAACATGAAGATCTAGAGTGCACCTAAAAACTGGGAGTAGATTACAGCAGTTAACATGAAGATCTAGAGTGTACCTAAAAACTGGGAGTAGATTACAGCAGTTAACATAAAGATCTAGAGTGTACCTAAAAACTGGGAGTAGATTACTGCAGTTAACATGAAGATCTAGAGTGTACTTAAAAACTGGGGGTAGATTACAGCAGTTAACATGAAGATCTAGAGTGCACCTAAAAACTGGGAGTAGATTACAGCAGTTAACATGAAGATCTAGAGTGCACCTAAAAACTGGGAGTAGATTACAGCAGTTAACATGAAGATCTAGAGTGTACCTAAAAACTGGGAGTAGGTTACAGCAGTTAACATGAAGATCTAGAGTGCACCTAAAAACATTCATTCCTCTCAACAGATTCCACCATCAGAGAAAACAGTGAGTCGTGCCCTGTTGGTAAGCCTGAGTCTGATGTTTGGACCACCAATAGCGAGGTAGGATAGGGTCTTGGTCAGCCATGGTTCGCTAGCCCTGTCAAGTGTACTGTGTCTTACAATCATTTTTGCTCCTATATATCAGCGTAGTAGCTTATACGTCACACTTAGCATTTAGCATTATCAGAGTCAGAATTCAGGTCTTAACTCTTTCTGTGCCTGAGGAAGAAAAGCGGACTTATGGTTGGGTACCAGACTAAAAACGCAGGTCTTTTTCTGTAAGGGGGTATAGTTGTAAAATGGAATGGAAAACAGTATTTCCATGTACTTCCGTATACTTAATATGTTTCAGAGTATAGCTAAATGAATGAAAATTTCATAAATGCAGAGTTTTTTAGGAAAAAAGAAGTAATGTGATGTTTTTAGACACTGATTGTGGCCAACTCACCATCGGCGAGGTCTAGATCTGCACTACTTGCCATCTGAGATGTGTAGATCTACTTGTCGATCTCATATTGTGATTCTGTGTTGCATTTTCACTGAATGAATGTCTGAACTAACTTCCTACCTACTCCTAACTACTTCTCCAGTCATCTAAATTTGTTTACTTGGAATACATTCAGGAGCAGCGGAGTGGCCATAGGCTATGTCCATACCCCTATCTACATCGTCAAAAATTGAAAAATTTCCATGCTTTTCGTCCTTTTTCTCGCTCGGCATCGCTCGTAACTAGGCACTCTTTCACCACTTTGAAAAGTGTCACTGGAATCGCGGACGAAATATGTACAATCTAAATGTTACACCGGTTGTTTTATTGAAACAAACGATGATCATTATAATGACCATTGGTAAGCAACGGGAAACCGGAAGCATCATTATAATGACCAAAGGCACGGAAAGAATTAAAAACCTTGCTGTTCTAGACAATATGACAAAATAAAGAGTGGAAAATTTCCTGGATCAATTCTTAATATTTCCTAAATAAATGTGCCTTTTGCTTGTACTTAGTCTTCCAAACACCCTCCAACCCTTGTTCGACTCTTGTGTCAAGATTTGGGAGTGGAGCCAGATCAGATCATGGACTTTGAGCTTTGTTTAGCCGACACTCAGCCAGCGGTAAGATTTTCTTACTCCATAGACTCTTATTTCCTGTGTTACTGGTTATAATAATTTTGTATAATTAGAATCACTCCAGTTCTGTGCTTTGATTTGTGGAGGCAGGTTTTTTTGTATTTTCACTTTGGTTGGTGCAAGAACATTTTCTAATTAAAAACCAAACAAGGCATTTCTTTCAGAAAGTAGCAGTTTTTTTCTGAGTCGAAATCTTTGCTCTTCCTCGATTTTTTTTTTGTTAAGGTTCAGTTTTTTGAGGATCAGAGTAAGAGAATGAGTTTGGTGGATGGAAGTTGCTAATGTCCTGGAGAAATGAAGGATGTTGAGAGATAGAAAGTGTAGATTACACTTATTGTTTATGTGAAGTAGAATGTTTGCTTTCAGGTTTATATGAAGTAGTAGAATGTTTGCTTTCAGGTTTATGTGAAGTAGTAGAATGTTTGCTTTCAGGTTTATGTGAAGTAGAATGTTTACTTTCAGGTTTGTGTGAAGTAGATTGTTTACTTTCAGGTTTATGTGAAGTAGAATGTTTACTTTCATGTTTGTGTGAAGTAGAATGTTTACTTTCAGGTTTGTGTGAAGTAGAATGTTTACTTTCAGGTTTGTGTGAAGTAGTAGAATGTTTGCTTTCAGGTTTATGTGAAGTAGTAGAATGTTTGCTTTCAGGTTTATGTGAAGTAGAATGTTTACTTTCAGGTTTGTGTGAAGTAGAATGTTTGCTTTCAGGTTTATGTGAAGTAGAATGTTTACTTTCAGGTTTATATGAAGTAGTAGAATGTTTACTTTCAGGTTTATGTGAAGTAGTAGAATGTTTACTTTCAGGTTTATGTGAAGTAGTAGAATGTTTACTTTCAGGTTTATGTGAAGTAGTAGAATGTTTACTTTCAGGTTTATGTGAAGTAGTAGAATGTTTACTTTCAGGTTTATGTGAAGTAGTAAAATGTTTACTTTCAGGTTATGTGAAGTAGTAGAATGTTTACTTTCAGGTTTATGTGAAGTAGTAGAATGTTTACTTTCAGGTTTATGTGAAGTAGTAGAATGTTTACTTTCAGGTTTATGTGAAGTAGTAGAATGTTTACTTTCAGGTTTATGTGAAGTAGTAGAATGTTTACTTTCAGGTTTATGTGAAGTAGAATGTTTGCTTTCAGGTTTGTGTGAAGTAGAATGTTTGCTTTCAGGTTTATGTGAAGTAATAGAATGTTTACTTTCAGGTTTATATGAAGTAGAATGTTTACTTTCAGGTTTGTATGAAGTAGAATGTTTGCTTTCAGGTTTATATGAGGTAGTATAATGTTTACTTTCAGGTTTGTGTGAAGTAGAATGTTTGCTTTCAGGTTTATATGAAGTAATAGAATGTTTACTTTCAGGTTTATGTGAAGTAGAATGTTTGCTTTCAGGTTTATGTGAAGTAGTAGAATGTTTACTTTCAGGTTTATGTGAAGTAGAATGTTTGCTTTCAGGTTTGTGTGAAGTAGAATGTTTGCTTTCAGGTTTATGTGAAGTAGAATGTTTACTTTCAGGTTTATATGAAGTAGTAGAATGTTTACTTTCAGGTTTATGTGAAGTAGTAGAATGTTTACTTTCAGGTTTATGTGAAGTAGTAGAATGTTTACTTTCAGGTTTATGTGAAGTAGTAGAATGTTTACTTTCAGGTTTATGTGAAGTAGTAGAATGTTTACTTTCAGGTTTATGTGAAGTAGTAAAATGTTTACTTTCAGGTTATGTGAAGTAGTAGAATGTTTACTTTCAGGTTTATGTGAAGTAGTAGAATGTTTACTTTCAGGTTTATGTGAAGTAGTAGAATGTTTACTTTCAGGTTTATGTGAAGTAGTAGAATGTTTACTTTCAGGTTTATGTGAAGTAGTAGAATGTTTACTTTCAGGTTTATGTGAAGTAGAATGTTTACTTTCAGGTTTATGTGAAGTAGAATGTTTGCTTTCAGGTTTATGTGAAGTAGTAGAATGTTTACTTTCAGGTTTATATGAAGTAGAATGTTTACTTTCAGGTTTGTGTGAAGTAGAATGTTTGCTTTCAGGTTTATATGAGGTAGTAGAATGTTTACTTTCAGGTTTATGTGAATTAGTAAAATGTTTACTTTCAGGTTTATATGAAGTAGAATGTTTACTTTCAGGTTTATGTGAAGTAGAATGTTTACTTTCAGGTTTATGTGAAGTAGTAGAATGTTTACTTTCAGGTTTTTGTGAAGTAGAATATTTGCTTTCAGGTTTGTGTGAAGTAGAATGTTTGCTTTCAGGTTTATATGAAGTAGAATGTTTGCTTTCAGGTTTGTGTGAAGTAGAATGTTTGCTTTCAGGTTTATATGAGGTAGTAGAATGTTTACTTTCAGGTTTATGTGAAGTAGTAGAATGTTTACTTTCAGGTTTATATGAAGTAGAATGTTTACTTTCAGGTTTATGTGAAGTAGAATGTTTACTTTCAGGTTTATGTGAAGTAGTAGAATGTTTACTTTCAGGTTTATATGAAGTAGAATGTTTACTTTCAGGTTTATGTGAAGTAGTAGAATGTTTACTTTCAGGTTTTTGTGAAGTAGAATATTTGCTTTCAGGTTTGTGTGAAGTAGAATGTTTGCTTTCAGCTATGGAAGTGCTGCTCCATCTCCCTCCAGGTTTGCACCTGGCACCCAGGGGGTGTCGAACAGCATGCCTCAGTCTAGATGTGCCACTAGAGCAATAGAGAACTGACAAGACAGACAAGTGAGCAGTATCTGCCAAGACTCCATCCCATCATTCCTGGGAGGCTACAGTCTGACTAGTGGGGTAGTTATGTTCCTTATATCCTGGATCACAAGCTGAAGTTAGAGAAAGCTATCTTGGTCAACACTTTGGTCATATCCATCTCAGTTGATTCCTGTGAAACTTTTTAAAAAAAAAAGACTTTCAAGATCTCCAGCTGCCAAACCTCAAGTTTATAGTTGTACAGAGATCATCAGTTTGTTAGTGTATAGTTTTTTTTTGTTAGTGTATAGTTTTTTTTTGTTAGTGTATAGTTTTTTTTTGTTAGTGTATAGTTTTTTGTTGTTAGTGGGTAGTTAGATGTGCCACAAAGCTTATTTAATTCTTCACTGTTTTGTTGTAGGTTATTGGTGGTGCCTATGATGAGTTCATCTTTTCTCCGAGGCTGGATAACTTATTTAATGCTTATGCCGCCTGTCAGGTGAGTGAGAGGTCATAGTGCCTGTTAGGTGAGTGAGAGGTATTATTGTCTGTCAGGTGAGAGGTCATAGTGTCAGGTGAGTGAGAGGTCATAATGTCTGTCAGGTGAGTGAGAGGTCATAATGCCTGTCAGGTGAGTGAGAGGTCATAGTGTCAGGTGAGTGAGAGGTCATAATGCCTGTCAAGTGAGTGAGAGGTCATAGTGCATGTCAGGTGAGTGAGAGGTCATAATGCCTGTCAGGTGAGTGAGAGGTCATAGTGCATGTCAGGTGAGTGAGAGGTCATAATGCCTGTCAGGTGAGTGAGAGGTCATAATGCCTGTCAGGTGAGTGAGAGGTCATAATGCCTGTCAGGTGAGTGAGAGGTCATAATGTCTGTCAGGTGAGTGAGAGGTCATAATGTCTGTCAGGTGAGTGAGAGGTCATAATGTTTGTCAGGTGAGTGAGAGGTCATATTGCATATAAGGGGCATTTTATTCCTTGCATATTTAGATAAGAGTTTAGAACTTTTGGAAAAAGTTTACTTGGCTGTAACGTAGGAACCGAAGTTAGAATTTCGCTAAAGCATTTGAAAGCAAGGAAGGCGCCAGGTATATAAGCTGAAGCTTCTTCATCAGGCTCATCTATTCATCATCTTAACAGCTGTGCACATGGCTGAAGACCAGACCTTTCATGATGAGAAACCTATAGTAATGCTTACAATAATGCATGTAGTTACAAGTTTTTGTAGGTCATTTTCATTTCCTTACGTGTAACTGTAAACTGTCCTTACATATAAGTGCTGTAAACTGTCCTTACGTATAAGTGCTGTAAACTGTCCTTACGTATAAGTGCTGTAAACTGTCTTTATGTATAAGTGCTGTAAACTGTCTTTACGTATAAGTACTGTAAACTGTCCTTACATATAAGTGCTGTAAACTGTCCTTACGTATAAGTGCTGTAAACTGTCTTTTTATATAGATGCTGTAAACTGTCATTACATATAAGTGCTGTAAACTTTCCTTACATATAAGTGCTGTAAACTATCCTTACATATAAGTACTGTAAACTGTCCTTACATATGTGCTGTTCAAGTGTAAAACACTTGTCATATCAGGCATATACTTGCAGTTCTGAAGCTAATTTGATCCTCATCATTTGAATACTAAGATTTTTTTTTCAGTAAAGAAAATATATATCATTATATTTTTCAGTGCAGTGGATAATGTTTGTGTATGTTTCAGGGTTTGCTGGCATCTCTGCAAGATGACAGTTTGTCATATGAGGCCAATGTTCGTATGATCAGCCTTTTTGACAACGAAGAGGTTTGTGACATTCTTTGTTCTTTGCAGGAAAGAAAACTGAAGCATTGTTAAAATTTGTGATGACTAAGAACGTATCAAGACAAGGATAATGAATGTATCAAGACAAGGATAATGAATGTATCAAGACAAGGATAATGAATGTATCAAGACAAGGATAATGAATGTATCAAGACAAGGATAATGAATGTATCAAGACAAGGATAATGAATTTGTGAAGATAAAAAATGATAGCACATTTGTTGTGTTTTTTTTTTAAGAAAAAATCTTTCTCTGCCCTGGTTCTAGGTTGGTTCCCAGAGTGCTCAAGGTGCAGGCTCGACGTTCCAAGAGCTGGTCATGCGGCGCATCAGTGCCAGTACTTCAAATATCTCGGCTTTTGAAGAGTCCATAGGAAAATCGTTTATGGTCAGTGCAGACCAGGCTCACGCTTGCCATCCAAACTACTCGTAAGTCCATTCTATAGTGTCCTCCTTGCCATCCAAACTACTTATAAGTCAGTTCTTTAGTGCCCTCCTTGCCGCCCAAACTACTTGTAAGTCTGTTCTTTAGTGCCCTTCTCCAGATACACTGTTCCAAGTATTCAAGTTATCGTTATCTGTTCTCAACAATGTCATGTAGCAGAAATATAGACAGAGAACTAGATATGAAGTGTAAGAAAAATTGACTTCTTTGGTATATGGAAGAGTGGAGAATATTTCTTGGATAGAAGAAAATGTTTGATATATAGATAAATGGAAGAATATTGCACATTTTGAGAATTAAGACAAGCAAGTTTTTATTATAACTTGACAGTCATTTGTTATATTTATATTTCTTTTATGTTTTTTTTTTTCCCTTTTATTGTTCACAGAGACAAGCATGAGTCTAACCATCAGCCTGAGTTTAACAAGGTTAGTAACACAGCAACATTTCTCACTAGAGTACATATGTGCAGAAGAGTACTTAGAAATCAGAACAACTTTCTTTCATTACACTGGGTAAAGTATACTCCTTTCAGTCACTGGACACTATCTATGGAGGGTTTTCCAGTTTCTCAGCAAAATTTTGGTATTGCCTTTCATACATGAGACAGATTTTCTATCTTTCCTATATTTAAACTGACAGCTTCATTTATGATGCAGCTGGCATTGCACATCTGTTTTCGGAGGCTAGTCATTCAAACTCACTGTTCAGGGAAAGGCATGATACACTGAGAAAACATTAAGTTTGTGAATGAATGAATGAATGATCTTTATTTTTAAAGGGTAAAGAATTGGGCATGCAGGCCCGTCTTACATTCTGCCCTTCTGTGAAATAAATTCAGCCATCTGTTCATGTTGACCAGTCAGTTTCAGCCATCTGTTCATGTTGACCATTTATTTATGTTGATCAATCACATTCCGTGACCTGTTTATGATGGCCAATCAGATTCAGTCATTTATGATGACCAGTCAGTTCTACCATTTATTTGGGATGACCAAAAGTTCAGACATGTATATGTGACAACCTGTCAGTTAAACATTTTTGCAAAGGAAAACTTTAAAATCCTTGATGTTATCTGCTTTTATCATGCATGAAAATCACAAAATGTAGAAAGATATTTTCTGATTGTTGGAGACACTGATCCGTCACATTTTTGTGTAGTTATGTGTATGGAGGTTCTGGTGTGGGCATGCCTACAGAGTTCATTAAAAAACAAAACAAAACATGATATGAGAGAATAGCATTAAATCTGTACCAAATATGTTGAGTGCAGAGATCACCATTTCATATATCATAATTGATGTAGTTTAATTTTGAATCTAAAGTTGGCCGAAAGAAGTCTAAAAATAAAAGGTTGATGTTTTAAGCCTTTAAGCTGTTTCCTGTTGAGGAAACATGAACAACTTCTTGCACAAAGGTGACTTAGTACCCACATATCTTCTGTGTTTTCTCAGGGCATAGTAATCAAGTTCAACACAAACCAGCGATATGCAACAACTGGCATCACAGCAACCATTCTAAGACAGGTGGCCAGGAAAGTGAATGTTCCACTACAGGTTGGCTTATTGTTGTTATGTTATCTGTATTATCTTTAGTTATTGTTGTAACCAAGGGTTTATAAGGTAGAAGTAAACAGCTCTCAAAAGAGTCTCACTTTTTGTTTTCTGTAATGGAAGTTTATCCCTGTGTGTGCGTCTTTGTGTCTGTTTTGTCACATTTCTCCTTGTGAATCTCTTGTCTGAGAAGTTTATCCCTGTGTGTGTTTTGTCACATTTCTCTTTGTGAATCCCTTGTCTGAGAAGTTTATCCCTGTGTCTGTTTTGTCACATTTCTCCTTGCCATCCAAACTACTTGTAAGTCTGTTCTTTAGTGCCCTCCTTGCCATCCAAACTACTTATAAGTCTGTTCTTTAGTGCCCTCCTTGCCATCCAAACTACTTATAAGTCTGTTCTTTAGTGCCCTCCTTGCCATCCAAACTACTTATAAGTCAGTTCTTTAGTGCCCTCCTTGCCGCCCAAACTACTTGTAAGTCTGTTCTTTAGTGCCCTCCTTGCCACCCAAACTACTTGTTAAGTCTGTTCTTTATTGCCCTTCTCCAGATACATTGTTCCAAGTATTCAAGTTATCGTTATCTGTTCTCAACAATGTCATGTAGCAGAAATATAGACAGAGAACTAGATATGAAGTTTAAGAAAAATTGACTTCTTTGGTATATGGAAGAGTGGAGAATATTTCTTGGATAGAAGAAAATGTTTGATATATAGATAAATGGAAGAATATTGCACATTTTGGGAGCAGAGAATTAAGACAAGCAAGTTTTTATTATAACTTGACAGTCATTTGTTATATTTATATTTCTTTTATGTTTTTTTTTTTTCCTTTTATTGTTCACAGAGACAAGCATGAGTCTAACCATCAGCCTGAGTTTAACAAGGTTAGTAACACAGCAAAATTTCTCACTAGAGTACATATGTGCAGAAGAGTACTTAGAAATCAGAACAACTTTCTTTCATTACACTGGGTAAAGTATACTCCTTTCAGTCACTGGACACTATCTATGGAGGGTTTTCCAGTTTCTCAGCAAAATTTTGGTATTGCCTTTCATACATGAGACAGATTTTCTATCTTTCCTATATTTAAACTGACAGCTTCATTTATGATGCAGCTGGCATTGCACATCTGTTTTCGGAGGCTAGTCATTCAAACTCACTGTTATTAGTTCAGGGAAAGGCATGATACACTGAGAAAACATTAAGTTTGTGAATGAATGAATGATCTTTATTTTTAAAGGGTAAAGAATTGGGCATGCAGGCCCGTCTTACATTCTGCCCTTCTGTGAAATAAATTCAGCCATCTGTTCATGTTGACCAGTCAGTTTCAGCCATCTGTTCATGTTGACCATTTATTTATGTTGATCAATCACATTCCGTGACCTGTTTATGATGGCCAATCAGATTCAGTCATTTATGATGACCAGTCAGTTCTACCATTTATTTGGGATGACCAAAAGTTCAGACATGTATATGTGACAACCTGTCAGTTAAACATTTTTGCAAAGGAAAACTTTAAAATCCTTGATGTTATCTGCTTTTATCATGCATGAAAATCACAAAATGTAGAAAGATATTTTCTGATTGTTGGAGACACTGATCCGTCACATTTTTGTGTAGTTATGTGTATGGAGGTTCTGGTGTGGGCATGCCTACAGAGTTCATTAAAAAACAAAACAAAACATGATATGAGAGAATAGCATTAAATCTGTACCAAATATGTTGAGTGCAGAGATCACCATTTCATATATCATAATTGATGTAGTTTAATTTTGAATCTAAAGTTGGCCGAAAGAAGTCTAAAAATAAAAGGTTGATGTTTTAAGCCTTTAAGCTGTTTCCTGTTGAGGAAACATGAACAACTTCTTGCACAAAGGTGACTTAGTACCCACACGTCTTCTGTGTTTTCTCAGGGCATAGTAATCAAGTTCAACACAAACCAGCGATATGCAACAACTGGCATCACAGCAACCATTCTAAGACAGGTGGCCAGGAAAGTGAATGTTCCACTACAGGTTGGCTTATTGTTGTTATGTTATCTGTATTATCTTTAGTTATTGTTGTAACCAAGGGTTTATAAGGTAGAAGTAAACAGCTCTCAAAAGAGTCTCACTTTTTGTTTTCTGTAATGGAAGTTTATCCCTGTGTGTGCGTCTTTGTGTCTGTTTTGTCACATTTCTCCTTGTGAATCCCTTGTCTGAGAAGTTTATCCCTGTGTCTGTTTTGTCACATTTATCCTTGTGAATCCCTTGGCTGAGAAGTTTATCCCTGTGTCTGTTTTGTCACATTTCTCCTTGTGAATCCCTTGTCTGAGAAGTTTATCCCTGTGTCTGTTTTGTCACATTTCTCCTTGTGAAACACTGTCTGAGAAGTTTATCCCTGTGTCTGTTTTGTCACATTTCTCCTTGTGAAACACTGTCTGAGTAGTTTATCCCTGTGTCTGTTTTGTCACATTTCTCCTTGTGAATCCCTTGTCTGAGAAGTTTATCCCTGTGTCTGTTTTGTCACATTTCTCCTTGTGAATCCCTTGTCTGAGAAGTTTATCCCTGTGTCTGTTTTGTCACATTTCTCCTTGTGAATCCCTTGTCTGAGAAGTTTATCCCTGTGTGTGTTTTGTCACATTTCTCCTTGTGAAACACTGTCTGAGTAGTTTATCCCTGTGTCTGTTTTGTCACATTTCTCCTTGCGAATCCCTTGTCTGAGAAGTTTATCCCTGTGTCTGTTTTGTCACATTTATCCTTGTGAATCCCTTGTCTGAGAAGTTTATCCCTGTGTCTGTTTTGTCACATTTATCCTTGTGAATCCCTTGTCTGAGAAGTTTATCCCTGTGTCTGTTTTGTCACATTTCTCCTTGTGAAACACTGTCTGAGTAGTTTATCCCTGTGTCTGTTTTGTCACATTTCTCCTTGTGAAACACTGTCTGAGTAGTTTATCCCTGTGTCTGTTTTGTCACATTTCTCCTTGTGAATCCCTTGTCTGAGAAGTTTATCCCTGTGTCTGTTTTGTCACATTTCTCCTTGTGAAACACTGTCTGAGTAGTTTATCCCTGTGTCTGTTTTGTCACATTTCTCCTTGTGAAACACTGTCTGAGTAGTTTATCTCTGTGTCTGTTTTGTCACATTTCTCCTTGTGAATCCCTTGTCTGAGAAGTTTATCCCTGTGTCTGTTTTGTCACATTTCTCCTTGTGAATCCCTTGTCTGAGAAGTTTATCCCTGTGTCTGTTTTGTCACATTTCTCCTTGTGAATCCCTTGTCTGAGAAGTTTATCCCTGTGTCTGTTTTGTCACATTTCTCCTTGTGAATCCCTTGTCTGAGAAGTAAGAAGCTTATCCGTGTGTGTCTCTTGTGTCTGTTCTGTCCCATTTCTTTGTGTCACTGTTATGTTGCATCATTGTCATGACAGTTATATCATTGTCAGATGTAACAGGTCATCATTTTCTGTTGTTCAGGATTTTGTTGTTCGTAATGATTCTCCATGTGGATCAACCATTGGACCAATCATGTCAGCCAAGCTGGGCCTGCAGACCGTTGATGTTGGGGCGCCCCAGTTTGCAATGCATTCCATCAGGGAAATGGGAGGCACTGGAGACCTTGTACATGCCATCAATCTCTTTGAAGTATGGTTTGTTTTTGTCTTTATCTTTTTATCTGATGCAAGTTTTGAAAATCTGTTTGACTTTCAGCTTATGAGGATTGATGTTGCAGATCTGAGGCATAATTTCCTGCTGATAAAGCACCTGCTGTCATTGTTGTAGGTTTTGTTCTCTAAGAACCAGGTACCCATTTCTTCAGCTGGAGCGCATCAGGAGCCTGGCTAGAAGCCAGTGAAGTGTTATCTGTCCGACCAGGAAGGGAATGACTTAGACCAAGGAAGCTTTAATGTTGTTCCATATTTTCACTCTGAAATTCAGCACACTTGGCACGCCATTTCTCAGCTTTCTTAAACCCTTCTGAAAATAAAATTTTGATATTTGGTCGCTGCTATACCTCTTTTGTTACTGCTATACCTCTTTTGTTGCTACTATACCTCTGTTGCTGCTATACCTCTTTTGTTGCTACTATACCTCTGTTGCTGCTATACCTCTTTTGTTGCTACTATATCTCTGTTGCTGCTATACCTCTATGTTGCTGTTATACCTCTTATGTTGCTGCTATACCTCTTATGTTGCTGCTATACCTCTTATGTTGCTGCTATACCTCTTATGTTGCTGCTATACCTCTTATGTTGCTGTTATACCTCTTATGTTGCTGTTATACCTCTTATGTTGCTGCTATACCTCTATGTTGCTGTTATACCTCTTATGTTGCTGCTATACCTC
Organism: Achatina immaculata; assembly: GCA_009760885.1. Lineage (NCBI taxonomy): Eukaryota > Metazoa > Mollusca > Gastropoda > Stylommatophora > Achatinidae > Lissachatina > Lissachatina immaculata. The sequence goes on along the minus strand of CM019691.1, from coordinate 40,113,351 downwards.
TATGTTGCTGTTATACCTCTTATGTTGCTGTTATACCTCTATGTTGCTGTTATACCTCTTATGTTGCTGCTATACCTCTTATGTTGCTGTTATACCTCTTATGTTGCTGCTATACCTCTATGTTGCTGTTATACCTCTTATGTTGCTGCTATACCTCTATGTTGCTGTTATACCTCTTATGTTGCTGCTATACCTCTTATGTTGCTGTTATACCTCTGTGTTGCTGTTATACCTCTTATGTTGCTGCTATACCTCTTATGTTGCTGTTATACCTCTATGTTGCTGTTATACCTCTATGTTGCTGCTATACCTCTTATGTTGCTGCTATACCTCTATGTTGCTGTTATACCTCTTATGTTGCTGCTATACCTCTATGTTGCTGTTATACCTCTTATGTTGCTGTTATACCTCTATGTTGCTGCTATACCTCTTTTGTTACTGCTATACCTCTTTTGTTGCTACTATACCTCTTTTGTTGCTGCTATACCTCTGTTGCTGCTATACCTCTTTTGTTGCTACTATACCTCTGTTGCTGCTATACCTCTTTTGTTGCTACTATATCTCTGTTGCTGCTATACCTCTATGTTGCTGTTATACCTCTTATGTTGCTGCTATACTCTTATGTTGCTGCTACACCTCTTATGTTGCTGCTATACCTCTATGTTGCTGTTATACCTCTTATGTTGCTGCTATACCTCTATGTTGCTGTTATACCTCTTATGTTGCTGTTATACCTCTTATGTTGCTGTTATACCTCTTATGTTGCTGCTATACCTCTATGTTGCTGCTATACCTCTATGTTGCTGCTATACCTCTTATGTTGCTGCTATACCTCTTATGTTGCTGCTATACCTCTATGTTGCTGCTATACCTCTATGTTGCTGTTATACCTCTTATGTTGCTGCTATACCTCTATGTTGCTGTTATACCTCTTATGTTGCTGCTATACCTCTTATGTTGCTGCTATACCTCTTATGTTGCTGCTATACCTCTTATGTTGCTGCTATACCTCTATGTTGCTGTTATACCTCTTATGTTGCTGCTATACCTCTATGTTGCTGTTATACCTCTTATGTTGCTGCTATACCTCTTATGTTGCTGTTATACCTCTTATGTTGCTGCTATACTTCTTATGTTGCTGCTATACCTCTTATGTTGCTGTTATACCTCTATGTTGCTGTTATACCTCTTATGTTGCTGTTATACCTCTTATGTTGCTGTTATACCTCTATGTTGCTGTTATACCTCTGATGTTGCTGCTATACCTCTGTGTTGCTGCTATACCTCTCTAATGCTACTGCCACCTCCTAACCGTTTGAAAATTTCCTTCCTTTCACTTTTAAGTTTGAGAAGCAGGAAATAGATGGAGCAAGATCTGGTGAGGTCTTATTTGGCACGGCTGGTTAGAGTAGTATTCTGTATTGACTGTTTGGCCCTTCAGAAGAACAGATATCTCCCTTATCTCAAGAAACAGTGGCCATGACCTTCCTTCTGAGTCTCACATTGCTGAACATATCATCAGTGATAAATATATTGTCTGGCTGTCTGGCCATTTATTGCCACTGTTACAACAGCTGTCAATCAATCAAATGCCGTTCCGCGTGGAGTAAGTGATCAATATCTCTCCACAGTTCCCTGTCTTTAGACTTGATTGTGAGATCCGCTGATGACTTTCTTCCTAGCCACACTGACAGCCCCTCCAGTAACCTCTCTGTCTTCCTCTGTCTCTTCTTCCCTCAATTCTTCCAGTTGCTACAGTGTGTTCCAGTTTTCCTCTTCTCAGAAAATGTCCTACAAATCTCGCTTGTCTGCTTCTGATCTTTGCTGTAATTTGCCTTTTAACTCTTTCCGTGCATGTGGTCGAATTTTCAACATTTCCGGTGGTCCCAAGCTACCGTATGGTCGAAAAATCGACAATTCTTTGTTTCATTAAAACAAGCAGTGTAACATTTAGATTGTACATATTTTGTCCGTGATTCTGGTGACACTTTTCAAGATGGCGAAAGAGTGCCTAGTTACGAGCGATGCTGAGCGAGAAAAAGGAAGCGAAAGACCCAAATTTTTCAATTTTTGATGATGTATATAGGGGTATGGACATGGCCTGTGATGACCCCACTGCTCTTTAATGTATCCCAAGTAGATTTAGACATATTTAGACAACTGGAGAAGTTATGAGTTATTTCAGACATAATTTAGTGAGAATGCAACATAGGAATCAGAATACGAGATAGACAAGTAGATCTACACATCTCAGATGGTAAGTAGGGGTAAGTAGGACCTAGCCGATGGTGAGCTGGCCACATTCAGTGTCTAAAACATCACATTACTTCTTTTTTCCTAAAAAACTGCATTTATGAAATTTTCATTCATTTAGCTATACTTTGACACATATTAGGTATACGGAAGTACATGGAAGTACTGTTTTCCATTCCATTTTACAACTATGCCCCCTTACAGACCAAGACCTGCGTTTTTACTCCCACACTCCACGACATGTCCATGTTTCTTCCTCCCACACGGAAAGAGTTAACTTCAGCCTCTCTTAAGACTTATCGCTGGTTTTCAACAGCTCTACCCTGACACAAAGCTGTGATCCTTACATTGATTTAGAATTATACTGACGTTTAGAGTAATGAAAACACGCTTTTATGTTCCATTATTTTGTTTGTAAGATGCTCCAATGTTCAGTTTTAAATATTAATTAAAAAGTTGATTATCATGTTACTTTTTGCTTTGTAAAGTTGACCAATTTCTGTTTATTTTGTCAGGGTTTCTTCCGCTACTACCTGGAAATTCAAGCATCACTCAAGTTTTAATACTCGTCATTGGTAGACCAGTCAACACGTCTGATCATTTACACACCATGATATTCTGACATCATATAATCAATGCTTACATTTACCTTCCTTGCTGTCTTGAAGATATTAAGTTTATTTTTAGATATTTATCTAGACTTGTTTCTGTAGACTGTTTGCTGTTTTTGGCATTTTTGTTATTTCACGCTTGTCACTCATAACTCATAAAATATTTATTTTTAAAAAAATCCTTTCCAGAAGCTAGAAATGTGTGAAGTCTTTAATACTAAGTGGCAGGTAGAGTATTGTGATTACTGTGAACTTTCATTGTCTGCGGGGGTCTGTGTGAAAACACTTGAGAACCACTGAATTGAAGTGCTGGGTCATAGGAAATGAGAAACCTTGTCTGTAGGTTCTGACAGTATTTTCATGTCATCAGCCACAAATCCATGCTCTCAGACTTTTGTTCTGTGATGTAAAGAGGACCTTGGGATATAAATAATAATTTTTGCCTGCACTATGAGAGACACTGGATTACACTGCTCATACTTCCCTTTCTGAATGAAGGGCAGGCAGACAGGGCATCATATTCAGCTCGGTTCTGTGAATATGTCACTCTTGATTCTCTGAGTGAGAGGCTTCACCTGGGTCACAATGAATGAACTGTCATGAATTTGGGACATCACCTGGGTCACAGTGAATGAACTGTCATGAATTTGAGACATCACCTGGGTCACAGTGAATGAACTGTCATGAATTTGGGACATCACCTGGGTCACAATGAATGAACTGTCATGAATTTAAAACATCACCTGGGTCACAATGAATGAACTGTCATGAATTTGAAACATCACCTGGGTCACAGTGGATGAGTTCTCATGAATTTAGGACACCACCTGGGTCACAGCAGGTGAATGTTAAAGGAAAAAAAATGAATTTGAAGAGGACAAAAAAAAACAATGTTAAGTTTATTTATAATTTTGTTGTAACTCACATTTTAAGTGATAGAGAAATTTTAAGTTTATGAATCTGTTCAAATTAATGTTTGACTACGAGCAGCTGCTAACATTTTCAGGTGTACATTAAGTGAGAGTACGTGTTACCTGGCCTCCTGCCACACATACAACCACAGTGATCAAGTTTCACACTTTGTCAGTCAAAAAGAACCCACCCATCCCCCCCCCCCCCCCCCCCCATGATCTGTAGGTCTGGTTTCAGTGCTGCATCTCACCAAGCAACAACGTCAAAAGATCAGACATCGTCGACTTTTGGTTGTGTTTCTGCTGCAGTCGTATAATTTTGTTCCTCACGTTCTGAATTTGTGACAAACGGCCGATTTTTTTTCTTTTTGATATAGCATCACAATTTATTTTGTGTGCAGGTTTTTATGTGTTTTCTTAAACTGCAAATGTGAGGTTGCAGATAAAATATATTTATTTTATAAACGTGACAGAGTAAATGATTTCAAGATGACCCTTGGTTTGTTTGTTTGAGTCTCTGAATGCTGATTGTCGTGTGTGGTCAGATGTAAGGTGATATATGGGGGGGGGGTGGTGCATAACATTTTTGCAAATGACACATTTAAAAAGAAAAACCTGGATTTTCTGTACAGCATAACAAGCGTTATGATGGCCTGCATGAAGGATCGGGTACTCTGGAGAAGCATAATAGCCAATGCCAGTCAGCACGGCACCTGATGATGATGATGATGATAACAAGCGTACAGATGCAGAGTGGAGTAAGGGCGTTCACTCTGATGGTAGGACTTGCTAATTATCTTTCTCTGGACCTAAAGTGCCCAAGGCACATGGGGCTTCCGCAAGGGTTTTCCACAAATGCTTGTCTTTTCCCTTTTTTTTTTTTCCGCTCTTGCCCAGGTGAGCCCTCTATTGCTCAACATCCTCTCTGTTCTTCTCCGTGTTTCCTTTGGTCTACCCTTACTTCTGTTCCCCTGTGGTGTCCATCTTAGTGCTATTTTTGGTAGTGAGTCATCAGACATCCGGAGCACATGTCCCAACCATCGCCAGCGTCTTTCCTCAATAATTGCTGTCAGTGGCCAACCGAAACACCTCGAGCACACAACAGCACATCCTGGTGACAGACTTAATGATGTGATAACTAAGTCTGGATCAACTGCGGAGCTGATGAGGAACACAGATCACCGCATCTCACATTAGGGTCATCCTTTCTTCTTGTCCTGAGACATAACTCGAGATGCTAGCATGGACAGAAACACAAACAACAAGCTCCTATGCCAACCATTATAGAGCGTTTATATATAAAGTTTATTGACTAAACATTATTAGGTACTTATTTTTTGAAGAAAACTATTCATACTGCACACATACACAATCCAGGTAGTCATGCTACATATAACCTACATGAACATGGTATTCATACTAAATACAACATACACAATCCAAGTAGTCATACAAGTACAATCCAGGTGTTCATACAGCATACACAATCTAGAGATCCATACTGCATACAGCACACACACACAAACAGGTATTGATAACACATGCAAGCCGAGTCTGAAGAACCTTTCACTAGAAAGTAAAGTATGAGTGACAGAAACAAGAACACTCTAAGTACAAGATAAAGATAATTAAAGCTTACAAAAATGTGTTCAATAGAAGGCACTGAAACAATGACAGTCTCATGGATAATGTGTCTTGGAAATGAGATCCTGAGAAAACAAGGTTTCATGTTTCTAGCTGAGTGTTTCTCATACTGTAAAAAACAGGGTGTTGTTCCAGGAACCCAGAGATGGCATCATCCTCATGAAGTTAGAGAAGACTTTCAAATCTCCAGAAACTTTAGAACTTTTTTTTTTAAGGGAATTAACACCGGTTTAGATCCAAGGAGCCAGAGAACTGAGCTGATTTTTCATGAGGGACTGCTGCTGGTACGCCTCAGTAAACTCATCTGAAAACAGGTACCTAACACTTTTATTGGAATATACTGGCCCACAACCTTTGAGTTAGAAGACTGCTGCTCACATCCTAAAATCAGTGCTATTATTGATAATTTGTCATGGCTGCAGTATTTAGAACCTGCTACTGTAGCCACTTCCAATCAAACCAGCTGTGAAAATCTGTACCCTGACACATCTGTGTTAGGTAATTGCATCCAAAAGCAAAGATTTTGTGATTGCATATGTGTGTGTGTTCATGGAGTGATGATGATGATGATGTGGAAACAACCAGTAACTGGGTCTGGAAATGTCTTGTGTATGATAACATCAACATCCTGTGCCATCTCCCAGTGAAGGCTGGCTTCAGTGTCATCAATTTAATCTTAACTCATGCATTTATGGAGACCCAGTTGATTCCTGGCCACCTCTTGATGTTGCCCGCTCCTTTGTCTCAAACTTGAGGAGAAATGCAGAGAATTTAATGTGAATCTATATTTATCTTGTATAGACTATTCAAAGGCATTTATATTTGATTGTGTACAACACCAGAAACTTTGGGAAATATGGAAAAAATGGGATTTCCAACACATGTGATACACTTACATCACTGCTGTATCTAGACTAACGAGCAGCAGTAAGAATAAATGGTGAAACAACAACTTGGTTTGACATAAAACAAGGGGTCCGTCAGGGGTGCATATTGTCGCCTTACTTATTTAACTTGTATACTAAAAATATAATGAGGAATGTTAGAGAAGATGTAGACAAAGAACATTATGATACCATAACAATCTGAGGTTATGAAATACCAGAGATTAGATATGCTGATGACACAGTATTACTGTCCACAACACAAAAAGGAATGTAAAAACTAATTATGTCAGTCTGTAAGAATAGTGAAGAGCAAAACCTCTATCTTAATGCAAAGAAAACTAAACTGATGACAACTGACAAAACAAACAAGGCAACTGAAATATGTATCAATGAGGAAAAACTGGAAGAAGTGGAGAGTTTTGAATATCTTGGATCACTACTAACTAATAATGGAGATACAATGAGCGAAATTAAAAGGAGGACATCTATCGCTCTTCAGAAAGTAAAACAACTAAAGAAGCTGTGGAGAGGAACAGACAGAACTACAAAAATAAGATTTTTAAGGGCATGCATCTTTTCCATAGCAACATATGCCTATGAGACCTGGACACTTAACAAAATAGCTGAGAAACAAATAAATGCCTTTGAATGTAAATGCTACAGAAGAGTTCTTCAAATATCATGGACACAGAAAAGAACAAATATATCCATACTACAAGAACTTAATATTGAAGAAGGCTGGCTAGTAAAGAGGATTAAACAGAGAAAACTTAAATATTTTGGACATATTAAACGTCATGATAATCTAGAGAAGGCAGTCTTGGAAGGGTACATAATGGGGAAAAGAAAGAGGAAGACCAAGGTGAAGATGGCTGCAAGACATTGTTGATAATCTGCAGATGGATGCATCAGCAGCAGGCCATCTTGCTTGTAACCGAGAGGCCTACAGGAGAGCTGCTAGGGAGGCAAAGTTCCGCAAGGGACATACAAATGACTGACTGAGCTTGCTCCTCATGTATGTCACATATGTAACATGAAATTAAGTCTTCATATGAAAAAAAAATATTACAAAATGACAACGCTCGTATCAAACAAGAAAGAATAACCAGATCTATCAAGTTCCATGAGAGAGAGTTGATACAGCAGCCTCTCAGCAGGACCGCAGGCTGTCTAGTCTTCCTCTCACTGCACCAGCCACAATATCCAAACTGTCCTTGTCTAGTTCCTTCACTAAACAAAGCACAGCCTGCAAAATGTTGGAGTTCTGAAAATGGACAAGTACAGAAAAGTAGAGTTTGAAAGTTGGATTAGATAAGATTTCAAACTTGACAGTCAAGTTTCAGGAAATTAATTTTTTTTTAGGTTTGGTCTTTCACCAGTTGTCTGTCCTACATTCACAACTTATTTTACTTGAAACCTGTTTCCTCTACATACAATGACAGCCATGTGTATTTGACCTCTGTGGTGTGTCTCACCTTGCAGGCATATACTGAAAACTTTTCACAGGCTTCTATGAAATGGATGTTTTGTTTCTTGTTCTTTTTTTAAATCTAGTTTGCCCAGAGCTTGCCAGAATCTATGTGGATTTGAACCCAACTCTCTTTGTCTTAAGAAGGCAGGCTGCTTCATAAAGTGCCACACATGACCTTATTTCATGAGTCAGTTTTTCTACCTTGATTCCTCTAGATTTAACCTGAGCAGATCAGTATTTTAACATTATTTATAATTTTGTACCACAAAGTCTTTTTATTATTATTTATTATTTCCTTTTATTATTTATAAACAAAGCCCACAAAATCTTAAAATGACGTGTATCAGGAAGATTCTTAATAACCAGACACCTGAGGGAGGAGATGGACCCTGTTGTGGCTATTCTTGGGTCCATAACCTACAACAGAAAGGTTGGGAACTGCTGTCTCAGAGTGAAAAAAACTGAAGATGCTTCTCTTAAAATAAGATGAGAAACACTGATTTCTGAAGACAGAAAAAAAATTAGAATATGATTTTTAAAAAACCACAAGTTTCTTTCTCGAACAGTAAGATAAATTTTCTTTGTCTCACTAAGCCCCGTTCGGTTTACTTTATCTTAATGTCTGACCCTCTCTGTTTACTTTACCTTAATGTCTGACCTTCTCTGTTTACTTTACCTTAATGTCTGGCCTTCTCTGTTTATTTTAATGTCTGTCCTTCAGTTTACTTTATCTTAATGTCTGACCTTCTCTGTTTACTTTATCTTAATGTCTGACCTTCTCTGTTTACTTTATCTTAATGTCTGACCTTCTCTGTTTACTTTATCTTAATGTCTGACCTTCTCTGTTTACTTTATCTTAATGTCTGACCTTCTCTGTTTACTTTATCTTAATGTCTGACCTTCTCTGTTTACTTTATCTTAATGTCTGACCTTCTCTGTTTACTTTATCTTAATGTCTGACATTCTCTGTTTATTTTAATGTCTGTCCTTCAGTTTACTTTATCTTAATGTATGACTTACTCTGTTTACTTTATCTTTAGAACAGTGGTTACTTCCTACTCTGTTTACTTTATCTTAATGTTTAGAACAGTGGTTACTTCCTACTCTGTTTACTTTATCTTAATGTTTAGAACAGTGGTTACTTCCTACTCTGTTTACTTTATCTTAATGTTTAGAACAGTGGTTTTTAATTTGGGGTCCTTGGATTTGTTCATTTTTAAAAATTTGAGTATCACCTGGGTTCTGTTTATTACTTTATTTTTAATGAGGTGTCCTACATCTTTTATCAGGCCAGAAAGTAGGTCACTGCTTTTATCAGGCCAGAAAGAGGTCCACAGCTTTAATCAGGCCAGAAAGAGGTCCACTGGTTTTATCAGGCCAGAAAGTGAGTCACTGCTTTTATCAGGCCAGAAAGTGGGTCACTGCTTTTATCAGGCCAGAAAGTGGGTCACTGCTTTTATCAGGCCAGAAAGTGAGTCACTGCTTTTATCAGGCTAGAAAGTGAGTCACTGCTTTTGTCAGGCTAGAAAGTGAGTCACTGCTTTTATCAGGCTAAAAAGTGTGTCATTGCTTTTCTCAGGCTAGAAAGAGGTCCCACAGCTTTTATCAGGCTAGAAAGTGAGTCACTGCTTTTATCAGGCCAGAAAGTGGGTCACTGCTTTTATCAGGCTAGAAAGTGAGTCACTGCTTTTGTCAGGCTAGAAAGTGAGTCACTGCTTTTATCAGGCTAGAAAGTGAGTCACTGCTTTTATCAGGCTAGAAAGTGAGTCACTGCTTTTATCAGGCTAGAAAGTGAGTCACTGCTTTTATCAGGCTAAAAAGTGTGTCATTGCTTTTCTCAGGCTAGAAAGAGGTCCCACAGCTTTTATCAGGCCAGAAAGAGGTCCCATGGCCAACAATGGCTAACAACCACTGGTCTGAAAAGAAATCTTTCATCATCATCAAGAGCCATGCCAACAGGAATATGGTCATGCATCTTCACAGATGTAGTACTCTTGAGCATAGCACCATTTATACTTCTTACTTGAATTATTCTCACTAACAGACCTTCTTGTCTTATTCTCTCTTTCTTACTTGTCTTATTCTCACTAACAGACCTTTTTGTCTTATTCTCACTTTCTTACTTGTCTTATTCTCACTAACAGACCTTCTTGTCTTATTCTCACTAACAGACCTTCTTGTCTTAATCTCACTAACAGACCTTTTTGTCTTATTCTCACTAACAGACCTTACTTGTCGTATTCTCACTTTATTACCTGTCTTATTCTCACTAACAGACCTTACTTGTCTTATTCTCACTAACAGACCTTCTTGTCTTATTCTCTCTTTCTTACTTGTCTTACTCTCACTAACAGACCTTATTTGTCTTATTTTCACTAACAGACCTTCTTGTCTTATTCTCACTTTCTTACTTGTCTTATTCTCACAACCAGACTTTCTTGTCTTAGTGTCTCTTTCTTACTTGTCTTATTCTCACTAACAGACCTTACTTGTCTTATTCTCACTAACAGATCTTATTTGTCTTATTTTCACTAACAGACCTTCTTGTCTTATTCTCACTAACAGATCTTATTTGTCTTATTTTCACTAACAGACCTTCTTGTCTTATTCTCACTAACAGATCTTATTGTCTTATTTTCACTAACAGACCTTCTTGTCTTATTCTCACTAACAGACCTTATTTGTCTTATTCTCACTAACAGACCTTCTTGTCTTATTCTCACTAACAGACCTTCTTGTCTTATTCTCACTAACAGACCTTCTTGTCTTATTCTCACTAACAGACCTTCTTGTCTTATTCTCACTAACAGACCTTCTTGTCTTATTCTCACTAACAGACCTTATTTGTCTTATTCTCACTAACAGACCTTCTTGTCTTATTCTCACTAACAGACCTTCTTGTCTTATTCTCACTAACAGACCTTCTTGTCTTATTCTCACTAACAGACCTTCTTGTCTTATTCTCACTAACAGACCTTCTTGTCTTATTCTCACTAACAGACCTTCTTGTCTTATTTTCACTAACAGACCTTCTTGTCTTATTCTCACTAACAGACCTTCTTGTCTTATTCTCACTAACAGACCTTCTTGTCTTATTCTCACTAACAGACCTTCTTGTCTTATTCTCACTAACAGACCTTATTGTCTTATTTTCACTAACAGACCTTCTTGTCTTATTCTCACTAACAGACCTTCTTGTCTTATTTTCACTAACAGACCTTCTTGTCTTATTCTCACTAACAGACCTTCTTGTCTTATTCTCACTAACAGACCTTCTTGTCTTATTCTCACTAACAGACCTTACTTGTCTTATTCTCACTAACAGACCTTCTTGTCTTATTCTCACTAACAGACCTTCTTGTCTTATTTTCACTAACAGACCTTCTTGTCTTATTCTCACTAACAGACCTTCTTGTCTTATTCTCACTAACAGACCTTCTTGTCTTATTCTCACTAACAGACCTTCTTGTCTTATTCTCACTAACAGACCTTCTTGTCTTATTCTCACTAACAGACCTTCTTGTCTTATTCTCACTAAAAGACTTACATTATATCCCAGTCTATGGCATGGCCATGATGCTGGTACCTCTGAACTTAACACATTTTTGAATTGGCATATATTTTAAGACTGGGTTTGCTAACCCACTCTGATCCCTGTTCACTTAAGACTCTAACATCTGTTTCTAAGGGACATCACTGGGGGGTAGAACACCCGTCAGCAGTGACTGCCAACATGAACACAAGCAACCAGTTGCAGGTCACTGCCCATTATCGCATTTGGCCTGGCCGCTTTGTCTTCTTGTTACTTTCTATCATTGTCTGCACCATCTTCCTCAGTCTCTTTCTCCATTTATTTTTCCTGCTGCTACTTTCCCCTCCTTATGGCATGTCCAGTCAAAATTGGTTGCCTTTTTGTTTAATTAAATTTTTTTTTTTTTTTCATGGGGTTTTCTCAGATTTTTTTAAATAGGTCACTTTTACTGCGGAATGTCTTTTTAACAAACCAGATTTATGTTACCTCCGCTGACCTTCACATTTACCCAGGAACTGCCTCTGAACCTAAATCTAACCAATAGGTGCCAGTGCCTGCACAAAAGATGTAAAAACTGGTGGGCTACACAGGACTCTATGACCTGCTTGTGTAAGGTTGCTTTATAAAAATGCTAGCAGAGCTGGAGAAACTTACCCTTGCTCTCACCACTTCTGTGCTCACAGACTTGGCTGTGCTGGCTATTCTCTCCAGTGGTTTAACTCCGACTTCTACTCTCAGACGACTGAAAAACATGAAATAACAAAACTTTTTAAAACTCAGAACATTGGTACACCAGGATCTGTGTGCTATACATCACAACTTTAGATAAAACACCAGGATTTGTGTGCTATAATCACAACTTTAGATAAAACACCAGGATCTGTGTGCTATACATCACAACTTTAGATAAAACACCAGGATTTGTGTGCTAGAATCACAACTTTAGATAAAACACCAGGATTTGTGTGCTATAATCACAACTTTAGATAAAACATGAGGATTGTATGCTATACATCACAACTTTAGATAAAACACCAGGATTTGTGTGCTATAATCACAACTTTAGATAAAACACCAGGATTTGTGTGCTATAATCACAACTTTAGATAAAACATGAGGATTGTATGCTATACATCACAACTTTAGATAAAACACCAGGATTTGTATCCTATACATCACAACTTTAGATAAAACACCAGTATTTGTGTGCTATAATCACAACTTTAGATAAAACACCAGGATTTGTGTGCTATAATCACAACTTTAGATAAAACACCAGGATTTGTGTGCTATACTCACAACTTTAGATAAAACACCAGGATTTGTGTGCTATACTCACAACTTTAGATAAAACACCAGGATTTGTGTGCTATAATCACAACTTTAGATAAAACACCAGGATTTGTATGCTATACATCACAACTTTAGATAAAACACCAGGATTTGTGTGCTATACATCACAACTTTAGATAAAACACCAGGATTTGTGTGCTATACATCACAACTTTAGATAAAACACCAGGATTTGTGTGCTATACATCACAACTTTAGATAAAACACCAGGATTTGTATGCTATACATCACAACTTTAGATAAAACACCAAGATTTGTGTGCTATACATCACAACTTTAGACACAACACCAGGATTTGTGTGCTATACATCGCAACTTTAGGCACAACACCAGGATTTGTATGCTATACATCGCAACTTCAGATAAAACACCAGGATTTGTATGCTATACATCACAACTTCAGATAAAACACCAGGATTTGTATGCTATACATCACAACTTCAGATAAAGTGCTAGGAAATATTTTAATGATATAAACCACAGGGGTCAGTGGAGGGAGGGGTTGCTATGGGCAGAAAACTGACACATTCAAAACAACCACAAATCTCAAATCATCAAAAAAACTACTGATCATCTCAACTCATCACAGAAACAACCAATCATCTTAAATCATCATAAGCTACCCACATCTCAGATCATCAGAAGAAGCAAGCCTCCATCCTCCTTCCTCACATACACATAATGAGTGTCCCCTAAAAATTTCAAATGTTTAAAGGCCACAATAATATTTAAAGTTACTGAATGACATTTATAACAGTGGTTATATGCCCAATGACCTGCTTGAATCCACGTTTATAGCACTACCAAAGAAACCAGGTGCAAAGGAATGTGATGACCACCGGACTATCAGCCTCTCATGTCATATAATGAAGCTACTTCTGAGAATTATTATGAGAAGAACAAGGAAAAAGATAAAAATGGAAATAGCAGATGAACAGTTTGGATTTGTTGAAGGAAAGGGAACACACAATGCCATTTATGTTTTACGAACACTAACAGAAAGAGCTTTAGAAGTACAGAAAGATCTCTACTTATGCTTCATTGATTACACCAAGGCATTTGACAAGGTGAAACATAATGAAATTATTAAAATGCTTGAAGACATCAGTATAGACGGCAAAGATCTGAGGATTGTAAAACATCTATACTGGCAGCAAGAAGCAGCAATTTGAGTTGAAAATAGAACTGGAAAATATCAACATATAAAACAAGGGGTGCGACAAGGATGTGTACTATCTCCAGACCTTTTTTCTCTATACAGCGAGAATATTCTAAGAATGATCATCACAGAACCAGGTATAAAAACTGGAGGATATAATATTAACAACCTTCGGTATGCTGACGACACAGTACTGATAGCTGAGAACCAACAAGACCTGCAAAATCTCTTGGATAAAGTAGTTACAGGAAGTGAACATAAAGGCCTTACTTTAAACATCAGAAAGACAGAGACTATGGTTATATCTAAGAAACAGAATCCACCAACATGTGGTATAAAATTAAACGGAACTATTCTAAATTAGGTGCAGAAATTCAAATACCTTGGAGCAGTAATAACTTCAGATGGGAAAAGCAGAACAGAAATTAGGAACAGAATAGGCCAAGCAAAGACTGCATTTCAGAGAATGAGAAACATATTAGCCAACACATCTTTATCAATGAATGTTTGAAAATGAGTCTAAAATGCTATATTGAACCTATATTGTTATATGGAAGTGAATCATGGACAATAGGCAGGTCTGCATAAAAATCATTGGAAGCGGAAGAAATATGGTTTATTAGACAAATGTTGAGAATCCCCTGGACAGCAAAAATAACTAAAGAAGAATGTATGAGAAGAGCTGGAGAGACAAAAAACCTTGTCAAAAAGAGAAGAGAGAGACAATGTACTTTCATAGGACATGCAATGAGAAGAGGGGGCATTGAAAATATTATAACAACAGGAAAAATAGAAGGAAGAAGATCAAGAGGAAGACCAAGAGAAATGATACTGGACAGTCTGACAGGATGGTGTAAGAGGAGATCACTAACTGAGCTGATGGCCTGCATGAAGGATCAGGTACTCTGAAGAAGCATAATAGCCAACGCCAGTAGCATGGCACCTGATGATGATGATGAATAATATTTACCATCTTGAAAACCATCATTTACCATCTTGAAAACCATCATTTATGAAGTAATAAGTCATTATGGAAGCAGAAATAAAGAATGGAAAAAAGAATCTATATAAAAAAACTTACTTGTATTGTTCCCAGTCCACAGGTTTCTTGTGCTCCCCAGATAATTCAACAACTGATTCAGAATTTATGACCATTCCTCCTGTTGCAGATGATGGCATCTCACCAGACCAATGATGTTTCTGCAATGTTGAATCTATGTAACCTTTCTGTTGAAACGTATTGAAAGAGCACTTTTCATCTTGTGAATCTGCTATGTCAAAGAAATCTTCCAATCCAACTTTGTCCAGTAGTGGCATTTTGGCTTCTTCTGAATCCTCCTTACCAGCTCTTGGCTGAAAAGTGTGTTGATCATGACTGGTAGGATGACTGCATTGTGTATCACTTGGTGCACTGACAGTGCTGTTATTGTTACTTTCATTGCTGGTGAAGACTGTCACAAAAATGTCCTTGACACTTTCACTGCCTGACAGCAAGGCCTGATCAGACCTCACTTCTTCGGGTACAGAGCAGGCTAGTGACTGACCACAGGGACCTTCATGGGAGGACACTGACCTGTACACAGCACTGGACACTTGATACTCATCTTCAGCACTAGTGCTCCCTGCAGGCAGTCGTCTGTTACAGATTCCAGTTTCTTCCTCATCTACCACTTCATTTCTCTCACAATTATCTCTGTTCTTTTCAATCTCTTCATCTATGACATCAGTGTTACTTTCATTTCTGACACTATCTCCCCTTTCTGTGGTGATGGTGTCCTTGACATTCACTGCCCATTTAGCCCTTGTTCTGGATTCACTGCTGCTCCCGGTTTCTGGTTCATCAACCCCCATTACTGTGCCACGCTGCTCTTTCTTTTCTGCTTCAAGCCCTGCATCACCGGTCACAGGCATGCTCTTGTGCTCTTCAGTCTTCAGTTTGTTCCAGGTGCCATCATCCCCACCATCACTTCTGCTCTTTGTGTTATCACTTCTACCAACATCACCACTCTGAGCATCACCACCTACATCACTACCACTTCTGATATTTTCACCACCCCCATCATCACTTCTTCTAGTGCTTTCACCACCTCCATCATCACTTCTTCTAGTGCTTTCACCACCTCCATCATCACTTCTTCTAGTGCTTTCACCACCTCCATCATCACTTCTTCTAGTGCTTTCACCACCTCCATCATCACTTCTTCTAGTGCTTTCACCACCTCCATCATCACTTCTTCTAGTGCTTTCACCACCTCCATCATCACTTCTTCTAGTGCTCTCACCACCTCCATCATCACCACTTCTTGCACTACCATTATCTTCATCAGTGCCTCTTTTCTCCCTCCAGTAGTCCTCCCTCTTCTTCTGTTGCCTTTTCTGCCTAGGCCTAGCCCATTTCTCAGAAGATTCTGACACACTCCCCATGCTCTTCTCACCACTCTGGTCCTCAGAACTTGAACCAGGATCACAGAAAATGCTGGACAGTGAAAAATCATCTGGAAATGGAAGATCATAACCTTCCAGCTGTGCTCTCTCAACTTCCTCACCAGTTACAGCTGGAGACAGAAATACATATTTTTTTCATATTTGTTAATATTTCTATCATCACAAGGAACTATGTTATATTATCTGACAATGCATCGCTGTACTTGAGAGAAGATAAAGTCAAGAGATCTTCTAAACCATAAACAGTCAATACCTTTTTCAAGAAGTATAACCCAGACTTACTTGGAAAAGAGAAATTGTGACAGTGCTCAGAGACAAGGGATACACATGGAAGGAAGCAGAGAATAATTCCAAGACTGGGGAGCCTTTATCCGTGGCCTGTGCTCTCAAGGGAGTGAAAGGCGATGATGATGATGATGATGATAGCCACTGCAGTCTGGAAAACATGAATGTGCATCCGTTGCTTCCTCACAAGAGAAGATTTCTGCATGATACTGTACATTACTGACAAAAACCATAATGGAAGGAGGCTGTGGTAGTCCAACACTTTCAAGTTCACAAACTCAAGCTGATGTTAATTCATCCATTGAAGTTTCCTGGTTAATGCTTTATCCAAGTGCATCTAATACTGGAGCATACAGAATTGCTAAAGGTTTACTGAGAGTGCAGGTAGGGACCTACAAAGCAAGTTTAGATTATGTTAAATCCTAGAAATATATGAACATTTTAAACTTAATTCCAAGTTCCAGGAGAGTGTGCATGTTTGTGTGTGTGGGAAGGGGCACAACAAACAGTTTGGGATCCACTGGCTTTCTCTAAGTAGATCCTGAAATAAACTGGCTGTTGTGACATCATGGTCCAGCCAAAAGGGTTAATATCACTGTGTCTGATGGAGTGGAGCCTGCTGAGAGATACTTCATTAGAGTGTTTGGGATTAAAGAAAGACACTTATAATCCACTCTTGTTCTAACATGACATTACATGATCTTGATCATGCGTCAAGATTATTAAGTCTACATATACTGAGAACCATGTACCTACTTCTTGAGGATACAAACATTCATGAACTAGTGTTTTAGGAGGATTTTAAACATTAAATGGCATGTTAAGATCAAGAACGAGGAGGTCTGGGAAAGGGCAGAACAAGATCCTATGAATCTACAAATCATGTCTAGGTAGTGGAGTAGAACTGGCTACACTCTGAGGAAACCCAACAACAGCATAGCAAGACAGGTACTGGCATGGAATCCTCAAGGAAATAAAAAAACGAGGAAGACCTAGACTTACCTGGAGAAGAGAAATTATGACAGTGCTCAGAGACAAGGGGTGTACATGGAAGGAAGCAGAGAATAATTCCAAGAACAGGGATGACTGGAGACCCTTTATCCGTGGCCTATGCTCTCAAGGGAGTGAAAGGCGATGATGATGATGGTGATGATGATGTACCTATTTCTACAGCTGACCAGCCAAGTCAGGCAACTGATCATAAGCATGTAAGACAAACACACTAACCATTTCACCACCCAAGAATCCAGAAAAAAGATGATGATAAAGATAATAATCAAGGGAAGTTACTATGAGGGAAAAAAACAGAAAGTCATGGAAATGATGTGAAACAAAACTGAAGATTGGAATGATAGCAGAAAACATAAACAAAAAAGAAAATTGCCCTAATTTTTGCTTCAGAAATTATTCAAAAGGTCACAAGGTCATCAACAACTAAATATTGATAATATTTTAATTAAACAACAGACTACAAAATAAAGACAACTTCAGCTTACGAATATTGTCCAGTTTCTGTAAGTTTGGAAGAGTTTTTAAAACTGTCATCCTGTAGTTGTTGCAAGTGGCACAAGGGTTTTCTGACAGCCATAATGAACGAAGTTTCTTTAGATGCTTCAGGTAGTGGATATCACTGAGTTGCTGAATGCTGTTTGTTCGAACATAAAGTTCCTGAGTAACCATAATTCAAATTTGTTAGTGATAAATGCCAAAAACAGTGTGGATCTTGAAATACATTTAAAAACAAGATAGATGATTTAGACAAAGGTAAAAACAGTACAGATCTAGATAAAATGGTTACAAACAGGACACATTCAGACATATAGGTAAAAAACAGTATGGATCCTAACAAAATGGTTTTAAAAAATACAGCACAGATATTGACAAAAGGGTCAAAACAACACAGATCTTAACAAAAAAAAGGTAAAAACAGCACAGATCCTAAAAAAAAAAGTAAAAAAAAAACAGCACATATTCTAACAAAAAAAAGGTAAAAACAGCACAGATCCTAACAAAAAAGGTGTAAAAAAAAACAGCACAGATACTAACAAAAAAAGGTAAAAAAAAGGGCACAGATCCTAACAAAAAAAGCTAAAAAAATAGCACAGATTCTAACAAAAAAGGTAAAAACAGCACAGATCCTAACAAACAAGGTAAAAACAGCACAGATCCTAACAAAAAAAGTAAAAAAAAAACAGCACAGATCCTAACAAAAAAAGTAAAAAAACAGCACAGATCCTAACCAAAAAGATAAAAAACAGCACACATCATAACCAAAAAGATAAAAAAACAGCACAGATCCTAACAAAAAAGGTAAAAAAAACAGCACAGATCCTAACAAAAAAAGTAAAAAAACAGCACAGATCCTAACAAAAAAGATAAAAAAACAGCACACATCCTAACCAAAAAGATAAAAAAACAGCACAGATCCTAACAAAAAAGGTAAAAAACAGCACAGATCCTAACAAAAAAAGATAAAAAAACAGCACAGATCCTAACAAAAAAAGGTAAAAAACAGCACAGATCCTAACAAAAAAAGGTAAAAAAACAGCACAGATCCTAACCAAAAAAAAAACTGTCAAGACTGCCTGCAAAGTTCAATAATGTCAGCCTACACAGCGAGGCACTCTCAATACACCACAAACAATAATGTCAGCCTACACAGCGAGGCACTCTCAATACACCACAAACAATAATGTCAGCCTACACAGCATGGCACTCTCAATACACCACAAACAATAATGTCAGCCTACACAGCATGGCACTCTCAATACACCACAAACAATAATGTCAGTGAAAGTAGGACAAAACAGGACATGACATACAACTTATTCCTGGTGACAGAATTCACTGTATCTCAAATTTTGAAAAAAAAACAAAACAAACTCAAAATGAAAATAGCTGCTTAAAAAAGAGCTCCCAGCAACAGGGGACACACCAAGTTACATAGTTCTCTTTCCGTGCCTCAGGAAGAAACGCGGACGTTCAGATGGATGCCAGGTTAAAAGCGCGGGTCTTGATATGTACAGGGGGGTATAGTTGTAAAACTGAATGAAAAACAGTATGTCCATGTACTTCTGTATACCTATTATGTTTCAAAATATTACTAAATGTGTGAAGATTTAATAAATGCAGAGTTTTTTTAGGAAAAAAAAGTAATGTGATGTTTTTAGACAATGACTGTGGACAAGTTACCATCGGACAGGTTTTAGGGTACAGTACTTACCATGTGAGATGCCTAGACCTACCTGTCAGCCTCATCTT
This sequence comes from Achatina immaculata, assembly GCA_009760885.1. NCBI lineage: Eukaryota > Metazoa > Mollusca > Gastropoda > Stylommatophora > Achatinidae > Lissachatina > Lissachatina immaculata. The sequence goes on along the minus strand of CM019691.1, from coordinate 40,093,539 downwards.
GTGATGGTAAGTTACATTATCGTTAAAATAATGTCTGAAATAACCTTCTAACTACTTCTCCAGTCATCTAATATCTAGATCTACTTGGGATACATTCAAGAACAGTGGTCTGGTCACAGGGCATGTCCATACCCCTATCTACATCACCAAAAATTGAAATTTCTTGCAGAAAACTTAAATTTTCTCCCTTGTAACTAAGCACTCTTTGGCCAATTTGAAAAAGATCATGGGGCATGCACATTAAATGTTTACAATCTAAATGTTACACTGGGTTTTTAATGAAACAAACCAACGTCACCTAAGTGATGAAAAGCACCACGTCAGAAACTGGAAGCGTCACCTCTGTGACGATAAGCACGGAAAGAGGAGAAATACAAGATATTTATGTAAAAGAGAAAACAGTGCAACCAGCAGTGACCTGCCTTCTCACAGACAGAGCCTGTATCCTGGTAAGTTAGCTCCCCTTGGAAAGAAAAGAAAATCTCAGTCCCATGAACATGACACTATTCCAGAGTTCACTAAGACTATACAGTACAGAACTGGGACAGTCAATCCATGGGACATGCATTGACAGACACACACAAACAAACATACAGAAGCAAAGAAGAATGAAAGAAAAGTAGAAGGATAAAGAAAAATGAAAGTAAAGATGGGAAACAGAAGAAGCCAAAGTATGCATTCAGTGCTGCCACATTCCCCACACAAGTGTTACCTATGATTTATGTCACACTTGTGGAAATTCTACTTGTGATTTATAATTGCATGTATCAGGAAACTGCTACTTGTGATTTGTAATTGCACACTTCAGGAAATTACTACCTGTGATTTGTAATCGCACAATTCAGGAAATTACTACCTGTGATTTGCAACTGCACACTTGTGGAAATTATGACACTACTTGTGATTTCAGACAGACAAGTTAGAAAACTATTACCTGTGATTTATGTTGCACATTTGTGAAACTAGATAACCTTTTATTTTCCAAAACGTTAAGAGCTGGGCACCAGCAGATCTAGCTAACACTGCATGTCCCATGCCTAAACTTTCATTCTAACACAATAATTCAATATCAGATTGTGTGTGGAAGTTGCTATCTGTAAACTAAATGACAAATGACAAAGTTACTGCATATTAACAATGGGGGTGAGCAGTCTATAACATTGCGAAAATGGAAACAAAACTGTGGAGTACTGAGAAACTCATTAATAATTTGTATTTAAGTGAGAGTAAAAACATTACCTGCAGATTATGACAATGTGCAAAATCACGCAAACTCGTGATTTTATTGATGGTCAAGCTACAGACTTCGAGATTTGGCATGCGACGGACAATGCTGACATCTCCAATATTGGAAGCCCTAAGGACATTACAATTCAAAATTTGTTTTTAAGACTCTTATTTGTGCACAGTTTCAAATCTTATAAAACTTTTAAATCATTGATTGAAAAATATTTCAATTACAAATCTATATTTTATATGAATGTTCACTTTCAACTTCACAGGAAAATAATCTTTTCCTCCCATTCTGTTTCTGGCCAGGTACAACTTTTGTACTGTTTAGAAAATTATCATTTTATAGTTTAACTCTTTGTCATATATGAGGGCAAGTCAAAAAAGAAACAGCAAATATGACAAGACTTCAAGGTGAGTAAAGCCTTTCATATATTTTTCAATGGTTACTATCTTGATTGGGTATTGGCTAGCGTAGTGGTTAGAGCACTCATCTAGCAACTGAATGGTCGAGGGTTTGAATCCCCAGCTGAGCGGGGGATTTTTTTTTTTTCTGACCGATACAGCCCCATGGTTCACCCAGCCTCTGAAAATGGGTACCAGAGAAATCTGGGAAGGTAAAGCAGCCAAGCGTGATACTGACCACATCAGACTTTCATGTGCCGAAGGTCATGGAAAATATAGGTCTAACACCATACTCCCCAATATGCCTTAATGGCATGTAAATGGGAATTTTATCTTTTTTTACTCCCTTGATTTGTGGTTATTTTGTTTTACTTGCCTTTGTACTTCAAGGGTGATTGAATACCAGAGCGGTTAGTGCACCTGTTCCTCATGGGAACATCAGTTCAAACCCAAAGTCGCCACAGTCACCCGTCTATAGAAATGGGTAAACACAGACAGTTAGAAGTGATGTTGCTTACATCAACCTCTAATGTGACAACAAGTCAAAGAAACCACATCAGCTATATCCCCAAGTTGGTTATGTTGCTTACATCAACCTCTAATGTGACAACAAGTCAAGGAAACCACATCAGCTATATCCCCAAGTTGGTTATGTTGCTTACATCAACCTCTAATGTGACAACAAGTCAAGGAAACCACATCAGCTATATCCCCAAGTTACCACTAGAGCTTGCCTCACAGACTGTCTAACTTTGAGCCTATATATTGCTCCTGACTTGTAATAGTTCTTTCGTTCCAACACCCTGTTGTAAGTCAAATGCCTTGTCTAATTTCAGTGTTTTCTATTCATGATCACTTTTACAGCTGTTTATCATTGGTGTCTTCACAAATCTGTTCTTTCTTTCAGAAGGTTAGAAAACATGAAACATCAAGCAATTATAACATAATCACACACAAAAAAATGTGAAATTTCATTTTATTCTAATACAGAAGAAGAATAAAGACACTGACAATTGTAACTGTTGATCATTTAACTCAAGTATGTCATTTGTCCAGGACTATTTGTATATAACAAAGCACGCTCTAATATCTTATCAAGCAGTGGTTCTTAACATTTGTGTGGACTCCCTTTCCAGCTTCAGAACAATTGTGATCCCTTTTTCAGTTTGAGAATAGTTGTGACCCCCTTTTCAACTTGAGAATAGTTGTGACCCCCTTTCATCGTTGAGAACAGCTGTGACCTCCTTTTAACTTGAGAACAGTTGTAGAGCCCCTTTCCAACTTGAGAATAGTTGTAGACCCAACTTCCATACTGAGAACAGCTGTGACCCCATTTCAACTTGAGAACAGCTGTGATCCCCTTTCAACTTGAGAACAGTTGTAGACCCCCTTCTAACTTGAGAATAGCTGTGACCCCCTTTCAACTTGAGAACAGTTATAGACCCCACTTTCAACTTGAGAACAGTTGTAGACCCCACTTCCAACTTGAGAACAGTTGTAGACCCCACTTCCAACTTAAGAACAGTTATAACCCCACTTCCAACTTGAGAACAGTTATAGACCCCCTTCCAACTTGAGAATAGTTGTAGACTCTCTTTCCAACTTGAGAACAGTTATAGACCCCACTTCCAACTTAAGAACAGTTGTAGACTCCCTTCCAACTTGAGAACAGTTGTAGACCCCCTTTCAACCTGAGAACAGTTGTAGACCCCACTTCCAAATTGAGAACAGTTATGGACCCCCTTTCAATCTGAGAACAGTTGTAGACCCCTTCCAACCTGAGAACAGTTGTAGACCCCACTTCCAACTTGAGAACAGTTGTAGACCCCCTTTCAACTTGAGAACTGTTGTAGACTAGCTTCCAGACTGAGAACAAATGTAGATCCCCTTCAAACTTGAGTTCAGTTGTAGACCCCACTTCCAACATGAGAACAGTTGTAGACCTCACTTCCAATTTTAGAACAGTTGTAGATCCCACTTCCAACATGAGAACAGTTGTAGACCCCACTTCCAACTTTAGAACAGTTGTAGACCCCACTTCCAACTTTAGAACAGTTGTAGACTCTCTTTCCAACTTGAGAACAGTTATAGACCCCACTTCCAACTTAAGAACAGTTGTAGACTCCTTTCCAACTTGAGAACAGTTGTAGATCCCACTTCCAACTTGAGAACAGTTGTAGACCCCCTTCCAACCTGAGAACAGTTGTAGACCCCACTTCCAAACTGAGAACAGTTATAGACCCCCCTTCCAACCTGAGAAAAGAAGTTGTAGACCCCACTTCCAATTTGAGAACAGCTGTAGACCCCCTTTCAACTTGAGAACTGTTGTAGACTAGCTTCCAGACTGAGAACAGATGTAGATCCCCTTCAAACTTGAGTTCAGATGTAGACCCCACTTCCAACTTGAAAACAGTTGTAGACCTCACTTCCAATTTAAGAACAGTTGTAGACCCCACTTTCAACCTGAGAACAGCTGTAGACCCCACTTCCAATTTGAGAACAGCTGTAAACCCCCTTTCAACTTGAGAACTGTTGTAGACTAGCTTCCAGACTGAGAACAGATGTAGATCCCCATCAAACTTGAGTTCAGATGTAGACCCCACTTCCAACTTGAGAACAGTTGTAGACCCCACTTCCAACTTGAGAACAGTTGTAGACCCCACTTCCAACTTGAGAACAGTTGTAGACCCCACTTCCAACTTGAGAAGAGTTGCAGACCCCACTTTCAATGTGAGAACAGATGTAGACCCCACTTCCAACTTGAGAACAGTTGTAGACCCCACTTCCAACTTGAGAACAGTTGTAGACCCCACTTCCAACTTGAGAACAGTTGCAGACCCCACTTCCAACTTGAGAACAGTTGTAGACCCCACTTCCAATTTGAGAACAATTGCAGACCCCACTTCCAATTTGAGAACAGTTATAGACCCCAATTCCAATTTGAGAACAGTTGTAGACCCCACTTCCAACTTTAGAATAGTTGTAGATGCCACTTTGAACTTGAGAAGAGTTGTAGACACCCTTTCATGCTTGAGAACAGTTGTAGACCCCGCTTCCAAACTTGAGAAAAGTTGTAGACTCCCTTCCAACTTGAGAACAGTTGTAGACCCCACTTCCAACTTAAGAACATTTGTAGACCCCACTTCCAACTTAGAACAGTTGTAGACCCCCTTCAAACTTGAGAACAGTTGTAGATCCCCTTCCAGCTTGAGAACAGTTGTTGACCCCTTTTCATGCTTGAGAACAGTTGTAGACCCCGCTTCCAAACTTGAGAAAAGTTGTAGACTCCCTTCCAACTTGAGAACAGTTGTAGACCCCACTTCCAACTTAAGAACATTTGTAGACCCCACTTCCAACTTAGAACAGTTGTAGACCCCCTTCAAACTTGAGAACAGTTGTAGATCCCCTTCCAGCTTGAGAACAGTTGTTGACCCCTTTTCATGCTTGAGAACAGTTGTAGACCCCGCTTCCAAACTTGAGAACAGTTGTAGACTCCCTTCCAACTTGAGAACAGTTGTAGACCCCACTTCCAACTTAAGAACATTTGTAGACCCCACTTCCAACTTAGAACAGTTGTAGACCCCACTTCCAACTTAAGAACAGCTGTAACCCATTTCCAGTTTGCAAAAAGCTGTGGGCATCTCATTTAAAATAATAAAGCAATAAATGGAATGCGACGATGCTCGCATTTTTTTAAAGAATGAAACCAGTCAATTTCCTGGGCCATGTACCCCGAAAATCATTCCATGCCCCCTCCCCCCCCCCCCCCCCCCCGGAGATTAAGACCCCAAAGCTGCAAATGAAAATCCCAACAATAGTTTTGGAAACTCTTACCAACAGTTCAGCTTCTTAACGCTCTCCAGATCGGATGTCCGAGTTCGAAGTAAAACAAGCTCTTCTGTTAGCACTTCGCTGTCCCCGCTTGTCCTTAGCTTTTCTTTTGTCGCCATGATTTTTTTTTTTTTTTACAAAAATGTCTTGAATTTAAGTTGGTGATGTCACAAACAAGAAGCTGATTACTGAATGGGAAATACCACGGTCAAATGACGGTTTGCGTCACTGCTCGATTTTTTAAAAATGGTTTACCATCGCCAACAAAACACTGTTACAGAAGCAAATTGATGAAAACTATGACTGTCTCTGTCAGGCTTGCACATTACTGGAACATTTGGGAGAAGTTTCAAGTGGGAAAAGTGTTACTGTTCCCGACGTCTCGTACAAAAAATTTTGTTTATGTTTTATCGACTACAGTTCCTGCATAGAAACAATAAAAATAGTTATTAACCCGCGGAGCATATTATAGCAACGGAAAAAAATAATGTCGATATAAAACTGTTAACGAATAACTTTTTTAAAAAGTTAAATAATGAAGAGTAAGTTTAAAAAGATAAAGTTGTTGAGACATGCACGCAGTTATAACATTTAACTATGACTAATTCATAATGACTGTAAAAAATTACGTTAGTTCTTAAGATCATGCAATTTCATGTCCTTGGTCAGCGATCGCCCCATGGCATGGAAACAGGATTTTATACCTCTTCCTAGGTCAATGCTTTCTTCTATGAGTGTATTAAAGACAGTTTTTTACTATTCTAAGTGCCGTGCCATGCCACGTGACGTAGGCGATCATTTCTCTCCACAACTCCTTGTCTTTAGACTTGATTATGAGATCCACCTGTGACTTTCTTCCTAGCCACACTGACAGCCCATCCAGTAACTTCTCTCTCTCTCTCTCTCTCTCTCTCTCTCTCTCTGTGTGTGTGTGTGTGTGTGTGTTTTGTGTGTGTGTGTTTTTTTTGTCTGTCTCTTCTTCCTTCAGTTTTTCCAGTTGCCACAGTGTGTTCCAATTTTCCTCTTCTCAGGAAATGTCCTATAAATCTCACTTGTCTGCCTCTGATCTTTGCTGTAATTTGCTTTTTAACTCCAGCCTCTCTTAAGACTTCTTCTTTGGTTTTCTTGGTGTCCATGGTACCTTCAACATCCTTCTTATAAACCACGTTTCCATGGCCTCCATTTCTCGCTGTACTCTCTTATTCATGGACCATGCTTCACATCCATAAAACAAAATTGGCTCGATGTAACATTTAAGTACTCGGAATTTTGTTTCCATTGATACGGATCTGTTGCATAAGATATGTTCTCATTGTCTGGAATGCTGACTTCGCCTGAGCACGTCTGCTTTTTATTTCGTTGACATTTCCCATCAGTTGTTATAATCGTTCCTAAGTACTTGAATCTATCAACTTGTTTCAGTTCTGTGCCATCGATGGTAATGCTGCAATTTGATGGTATTCTTTTCTCTGAGATGACCATCACTTCGGTCTTCTTTTCGGTTTTTACAGCAATCGATAAGAATGTTCGTACTTTGTAAGAAACTCTTGATGACAAAAAGAACCAATCAGAATGCGAGGATTCATAGCATCTACGAGACAAGGATACAGTAATTTTAGAAAACGGGGAAAAGGGGGAGGGGGAGGAATAAAGAACTAATCAGAATGTTCAGGCAAAAAATAATAGCACAGTTTGGGTAAGTTGCTCTTTAGCTGCTAACACTAGCCAACCCAGGTCCAGTCTCTTGTTGAGTCAAAAAGTATCAAGATCCCACTAATCTCTTCACGGTGCCTCCAGAAACAAAACGCGCCATGTCAGAGATCCCCACGTGACCTTCTCAAGAGAGCCTGTTTAGAAACCTCGCTCGGTGTGAGTCATGAACTGAGGTCAGTGTGAGTCATGAACTGAGGTCAGTGTGAGTCATGAACTGAGGTCAGTGTGAGTCATGAACTGAGGTCAGTGTGAGTCATGAACTGAGGTCAGTGCGAGAGTCGTGTCAAAACTGCAGCTTGTCATTGTGACCTGCAATGGGACTCCAGACTTTGAAAACGTTAAATTTTCTGTCTGTAATGCGAGCAACAAACTTGGCGTAGTTTGATGCCACTCTTATCAAACGACTTGGTTACCTTTGTTAAATATTGGCTGAACTTGTTACAAGCTCTGTTTCTGAACTTTCGTGATATTAGCGAGAGCGGCTTTCATTAATCTTAGAAATATCTAGAAGTCCTCCCAGTACACTACTAGAACCAAAATATATCAACTAGGAAAAAAAGTAGGAACAGCTTTATTATTTAACGATTATTTAAAGAGTTGTGGCGTGAACCTTTGTCGAAAAAAAAAACAAACAGGACGAAGAATCGGAGACAGGAGACAAAGTACAGATTCACATGAGTTTTATTTTATCGTAACAATAAAAAGAAAATGAAAAAAAATAATGAAAAACTGCAAATGACTTACCTCATAGAACAGCACAGAACCACAATCGTCTGTATGTCGAGATGAGCACAAACAATTGAGTTAATTATTGTGTAGAACCAAAATAAAACGGCACCAAAGTTGTGTGCTATCCATGCTCATCTATGGAGCAGAATGCGGGAGAACAACTGACAAGGAAATGGACAAACTATCATCGTTCCATACAACCTGCCTTAGAAAGATTTTAAATACTTACTGGTCATAGTAAATTTGAATAATTTTTCTTAACAAAACAGCTGAGAAACACATAAATGCCTTTGAATGTAAATGCTACAGAAGAGTTATTCAAATACTGACACACACGCACAAAAAGAACAAATATATCCATACTACAAGAACATAATATTGAAGAAGGTTGGCTAGTAAAGAGAATTAAACAGAGAAAAGTTAAATATTTTTAACACAATAAACGTCATGATAATCTAAAGAATGATACTTGGAAGGATACATAATGGGAAAAAGAAAGAGAGAAAGACCAAGGCGAAGATGGTTGCAAGACATCGTTGATAATCTACAAATGGATGCATCAGCAGCAGGGCATCTTCCTTACAACCGAGAGGCCTACAGGAGAGGGGTTAGGGAGGCAAAGTTCCGCAAGGGACATGCAGATGACTGAGTGACTGGCCATAGACAGTAAGTAACAGAGACCTACTTGTCCAGTGTGAATTAGAAGATACGCTTGTCATAAGAGAACAACAAAATCCCGCTGGAAATAGATTGGTCATGTGCACCGAAGAAACCCAAGTAACATCGCTAAAACACCCATGTTTTGGACATCATCATCAGGCTGGCGTTGGCTATTAAGCTTTTCCAGAGTACACGATCCTTCATGTAGGCCATCAGCTCAGTTGGTGATCTCCTCTCACATCATTCCGTCAGACTGTCCAGTATCATTTTTCTTGGTCTTCCTCTTGATCTTCTTCCTTCTATTTTTCCTGTTGTTATAATATTTTCAATGCCCCCTCTTTTCATTGCATGTCCTATGAAAGTACATTGTCTCTCTCTTATCTTTTTCACAAGGTTGTTTTGCCTCTCCAGCTCTTCTCATACATTCTTCATTAGTTATTTTTGCTGTCCAGGGGATTCGAAACATTCTTCTAATAAGCCACATTTCTGCTGCTTCCAGTGATTTTTGTGCAGACTTGCCTATTGACTATGATTCACTTCCATATAACAAGATAGGTTCAATATAGCATTTTAAAACTCGTTTTCTAACATTCATTGATAAGGATGTGTTGGATAATATGTTTCTCATTCTCTGAAATGCAGTCTTTGCTTGGCCTATTCTGTCCTTAATCTTTGTTCTGCATTTCCCATCTGAAAAAAAAAATGGCGAACTACTTTGCGAGCCCTATGTGACGTTTAACGACACGGGAAGAATATAAGATTAAGATTTCCCATCTGAAGTTATTACTGCTGCAAGGTATTTGAATTTCTGCACCTACTTTAGAATAGTTCCGTTTAATTTTATACTGCATGTTTGTGGATTCTGTTTCTTAGATATAACCATAGTCTCTGTCTTTTTGATGTTCAAAGTAAGGCCTTTATGTTCACTTTCTTTGGCGACTTTATCCAAGAGATTTTGCAGGTCTTGTTGGTTCTCAGCTATCAGTATTGTGTCGTCAGCATACCGAAGGTTGTTAATATTGTATCCTCCAGTTTTTATACCTGGTTCTGTGATGATCGTTCTTAGAATATTCTCACTGTACAGAGAAAAAAGGTCTGGAGATGTTACACATCCTTGTCGCACCCCTTGTTTTATAGGTTGATATTTTCCAGTTCTATTTTCAACTCAAATTGCTGCTTCTTGCTGCCAGTATAGATGTTTTACAATCCCCAGGTCTTTGCCGTCTATATTGATGTCTTCAAGCATTTTAATAATTTCATTATGTTTCACCTTGTCGAATACCTTAGTGTAATCAATGAAGCATAAGTAGAGACCTTTCTGTACTTCTAAAGCTCTTTCTGTTAGTGTTTATAAAGCATAAATGGCATTGTGTGTTCCCTTTCCTTCAACAAATCCAGACTGTTCATCTGCTATTTCCATTTTTATCTTTTTCCTTGAGATAGACATACAGGGGGAAAAAGAAAGAGAGGACGACAAAAGACTACCTGGTAGTGAACTATAGAAGCAGAAATGAGTACCACCTGCCAAGAACTTTGATTCACGTATGGAGAATCCTAGGTCAGGATATTTCTGCTGATCACAATCTCCTATATATCACTCTACAGCACCTCCAAAGCTATAAACAACCAAAAGAAACAATCAAAACAGCAACCACAACAACAACAAACCTTTACAGTTAAAGCATCACATCAGCAAAAGCACATTTATTCAAGAAATCCCCAGTTATCTTAAGAACTTCCTTCACAAGAGAGTGCATGTGTTAACTGCGTTGTGTATCATTGTTTCTTTTTAACATTCTTTTTCCTGTCTGTCATGTGTCAAGATTAGTACAGTCATCTTGTGAATTTATTGGCAGTAAAACATACGCTGGTCAAACAACGCCCTCTATATACCGTCTGGAGTACATCATCATCATGTGCCCTCTCTCCAGGAAAGGTTGACTGCAGTGCTTCTCCAACTTAATCTGCTTCTGCTGTTTTTTTTTAGTTTACAGAGCAGTCGGCCATGATCAATCCAGCCCATCTCTTTGTTGCTCACCAATCTTTATCGTTGTTGACCTTTTATTCTTTTTCCTTTGTACTTTCCCCTCTAGTAATGGTTTTCATTACTGTCCTGTAACTCTTGACATGACCGAAATATTTTAATCATCTGATTCTATTATTTGTCTTTATTTCTATTATCAATTACGATTCATTTATTACTTCTTTGTCTTCCGGGATTTACCCAGCCTCAAGAAAAAATGGGTATTCCGGGTAACGCTCAAGGAAGGAAGAGGAATGACGTCGCTAACTACGGAGTTAGTGCTGATGCCGACACCAGTCTGTGGTTTCTGGTCAACTGCCGACTAGGCAGCAGAGCACTTATAGTTGACCATGTGATAGGACAATGGTTCACAACTCATACCTTTACCTTTCTTTGTTTTCTGTCTATGAAATTCATCCTATTCTTCCGTACATCTACATTACAAGGGTCTCATTTTCTGGACAGCACACAAATCTGATAAATAAGGGACGGGAGAAACACAAATCTGATAAATGAGGGATGGAAGAAACACAAATCTGATAAATAAGGGATGGAAGAAATACAAACAAATCTGATAAATGAGGGATAGAAGAAACACAAATCTGATAAATGAGGGATAGAAGAAACACAGATCTGATAAATAAGGGATGGAAGAAACACAATAAGGGATGGAAGAAACACAAATCTGATAAATGAAGAATATAAGAAACACAAATCTGGTAAATGAAGGATGGAAGAAACACAAATCTGATAAATGAAGGATGGAAGAAACACAATAAGGGATGGAAGAAACAAATCTGATAAATAAAAGATAGAAGAAATACAAATCTGATAAATGATGGACAGAAGAAACACAAGTCTGATAAATAAGGGATGGAAGAAAAACAAATCTGATAAATGATGGATGGAAGAAACACAAATCTGATAAATAAGGGATGGAAGAAAAACAAATCTGATAAATGATGGATGGAAGAAACACAAATCTGATAAATAAGGGATGGAAGAAACACAAACTGGATAAATAAGGGATGGAAGAAACACAAATCGGATAAATGATGGATGGAAGAAACACAAATCTGATAAATGATGGATGAAAGAAACACAAATCTGATAAATGAAGGATGGAAGAAACACAAATCTGATAAATAAGGGATGAAAGAAACACAAATCTGATAAATAAGGGATGGAGGAAACACAAATCTGATAAATGAGGGACAGAAGAATTGTCACAGAAATAAACAATTCTCACTTCCCAGCAGAGCTGGCAGCAAACAGGCTGTACTGGAACAGCATATGGATGAGGTCAAGGTCAGTGAGATCCTAGTCACAGTGGAGCTAAATGAGAAACCTGAGTGTCGTGACACAGTGTACTCCTTACAGTAAGAGCAGATTTTATTACTGAAAAGTGAAAGAGATAAAGTTCATATACTGTAATGTTTGTGGCACGTCTCTCTTTAATTGTAGTGTATACTGTGAACACTCATTTATTCTTACAACTGTATGTACTCTAATTCATTTATTCTTACAACTGTATGTACTCTAATTTATTTATTCTTACAACTATATGTACTCTAATTCATTTATTCTTACAACTGTATGTACTCTAATTCATTTATTCTTACAACTGTATGTACTCTAATTCATTTATTCTTACAACTGTATGTAGTCTATAACTTGTTCTGTACTGTGAACATTTATTCTTACAACTGCATGTAGTCTATAACTTGTTCTGTACTGTGAACATTCATTTATTCTTACAACTGCATGTACTCTGTAACTTGTTCTGTACTGTGAACATTCATTTATTCTTACAACTGCATGTACTCTGTAACTTGTTCTGTACTGTGAACATTCATTTATTCTTACAACTGCATGTACTCTGTAACTTGTTCTGTACTGTGAACATTCATTTATTCTTACAACTGCATGTACTCTGTAACTTGTTCTGTACTGTAACAGGCATATTTCTGTTCAAATATTTATTTAAATTATGCTTTGATGTTTCAGAGTTAAGGATTGAGGAATAAAAAACTTCACACAGCAGCACACACAACTACAGACAGCACACTCTGTCAAATAAATCTCATACGAAACATTTAACATGCACTGCTCTCTCTCTCTCTCCCTCTTTCTCTCTCTCTCTCTCCCTTCCCCTCTTAACATAACAACATGATATCTTCATCAGAATTTAACACAAACAGATATAAGCAAGAATGTGAACACTATGAAACAGTGTAATCATTTAATAAATAACAAGTAATCCAGCAATGAGAATGTGCTCACTAAGCACATTACAATACTTATACAGGATGACAAAAAATGTAAAGCAATTATAAACATGATATCCTACCTCCCAGTTCAGTTATTACCTTTACCTATGTTGTTATAGGGACAATTTTCTTATCACTTCAGTTGCTACCTTTACTTATGTTGCTATAGGGACAATTTTCTTATCACTTCAGTTGGTACTTTTACCTACATTGTTGTAGAGACAATTTTCTTATCACTTCAGTTGGTACTTTTACCTACATTGTTGTAGAGACAATTTTCTTATCACTTCAGTTGCTACCTTTACCTATGTTGTCGTAGGGACAATTTTCTTATCAATTCAGTTACCACCTTTACTTATATAGTTTATAGGGACAATTTTTCCCTGCATTTCACATGCTACTTATGTCTAGTTAGTTTCTGAGACATTTTTCTCATCTGATAAAAAACTGTACTTGTGCAGGTACAAGGAAAATAACTTGGCTTACTGTGATACTAAAATATTCACTTTTTTCCACTATGTGAATGAACAACATAACGATCTGATATTCTGTCACTGCAAAAGAAAAGTACTTGCAGTCTGAGCATTGCAAATAAAGCATGATGATGATAAAGTCATTAACAGCACTTAAACATATGTGTTTATTTGCTGTTTTTTTTCCTTTCTGTTGTCCTTGACCAAGGTGTTTTGCTGAAATATTGGTTTGTTTATTATCATTAGTATCCTCATTATTTCATACTATCATCTCCTTCTTTTCCACTCTTTTATTCACCTTTTTTTACAACTGTGAACCGTACACCTCTGTCTACCTCTACTTCAGTCACACCAAGGTGTCCTAAAGATGATTAAAATTCAAAATTACACTAGGACTATTTTATTTTTGGTATACCCTGTATAAAAGTGCAGATCTCTTAAACCATTACTGTCACCAAACTAAACAACACTTATTTCTAGTAATAAACAATGCACACTGATCTCTGAAGGACTGATTACCATACACAGTCAATCAAAAAGGAACTAATGGGATTCTGATGGAAAAAAAACCCAAAACAAAAGAAGAAGACTGCAAGAAGCCAGAAGAATTTTGTGAAGTTAAACAAACAAAATGAAATATTTTAACTATTCTTATATGTAGTTTGGGAAAAAACAACTCCACATCCTTATGTCACATATACAGTACAGTAGGCAATGCTGTATTTATAACATGAGATAATTTATTATTATATGGACAGGCAGCCACAGTGTGAGGCAATGGGATTAAAAACTCAAACACAAAATTAGATATGTGAAAGTTGTAAGTTATTTCGGTTGCACTGACCTGCAGCAAAACCTACCTGGACCACACATGACAGAAGAAGACTGGTACAAATAAACTGTAGAACAGAATCAGGATAAAACTACAATATATCCAACTCTTTTTACAATTCTTGCCAACAAAAAACTCAATATAAGACTGATGACTGTCAAAGTTTTGAAAACAGATGAAAGTAAAGAAAAATATCAATTTATTTATTTCATATTTACCCTCCATTATATTTTGGACTGAGCTGTCAGACAGTTCAGATAGCAACTTCTCTTGATAAAAACTTCCAAAGTTTCTATTTGTTGAACACATTTCTGTCTGTCTAATCTCACAATGTTTTAACAAGGTTTAGCAAGTAGGCATACTAAATGATAGAAAATTATGATATCTTGATGAATCCTGTATCATGTTTGATAGCAGAGAGCTGGAGTGTGTGTGTGTGTGATTCTTCAGAGTGGGAAGAAGTGAGAGAGAGAGAGAGAAAGAAGCAACTCCAAGTGAAGCATTATATCGGCGGGAGAAATTAAATTAGGCACACAAATTGAGGGTTAAAGGTTATGTGTTAAACCTCAAAAAAAAACAAAAAAACGGAGAGAAGCATTTTAAGACGGTTGGTTCCTTACAACTTTGTTAGTGATATCCTATAGCTCTGTTTGTTGATCTCCTACAATTCTGTTAGTGATCCTCAACATCTCTGTCAGGTGATCCTCTACAACCCTGTTGACAGATCCCCTACAACTGTCTTGAATTTCTGATGTGTCTCTGCTTGATGCTGATGTGCAGTAATGAGCGAGGCAGATTGTGGAGTAAACACTGGCTGACCAAGTCATCAAATATCTGTAGAACCAGCTAAGAGAAACCTGCTCAGCAAGATGATGCTCGCCATGTACCACAAACACCTACCATATACCAAGAGCAATATCAATAAACAATATCAGTTAACGCACTCAATTATTAAGTATTGATCTTTTCTGAAGAAACTGAACAAAATGTGATAGTTTCATATAAGAGATTAGTTATTATGTTATACCAAGCCTGAAAACAATGACATGCTAAGCTCACTTCTCAGGATAGCTCTCATTTATACCTCTTGGCTGTATATAAAAATGAAACAATCATGACATTCTGAAATAAACTAGCAACATCAGATGTTACATTCTATACGTAAACTGAAAAAAAGCTGCATGAAATGGTCGTATATGTGTATATGGTCAGCTGAAAAGTAATCTTGTAGGTGGCTGAAAGCTAAAACTGGTCTCCTCGGGAAAGCACAGGATACTAGTGCTGCTACCTTCCCAAGCAGATAAGAGCTGGTCTCCTCGGGAAAGCACAGGATACTAGTGCTGCTACCTTCCCAAGCAGATAAGAGCTGGTCTCCTCGGGAAAGCACAGGATACTAGTGTTGCTACCTTCCCAAGCAGATGAGAGAATGGCTGGTAAGCCAGCCCCATAGCACTCTGTTAACCCAGTTTTAAAAATAGGTCTGTGATGTGTGTTTGTGACACTGGCACTCAATGAAGAAGATTTTCGGCCTACACAGCAAGGCTCACTAAAGTACAGTACACAAATGGATATTACCAAATTATGGAGGGAAAAAAAACTTCAATATTAAAAATGAAAAAAAAAAAATAGCTATATATCTAGTGAGACCCTCTGATGTGTTGACTGATCAAGGAGAATACAGTCACTAACAGCACATCCTCTAGGTGTCCCTATATCAGGACATGGCTTCCTGTACTGTTACACAAAACTAAAATCAAGGAGAATACAGTCACTAACAGCACATCCTCTAGGTGTCCCTATATCAGGACATGGCTTCCTGTACTGTTACACAAAACTAAAGTGAAATCTGGGTAAAACGCTTACACTATTCACTTTTGTTAGTGATTCTCTGAACATAAAAACTTATTTTTGTCTCCAATGAACAAGCGACCTTCATCTTGGGGGTGGTGTACAAGAATTTATCACAGAAATGCACTACAACAAATCCATCTATGTTTTTGTTTTCCTCAGAGAAAAAAAACACAACCCCAGCCCCTAAAAAAGATAATGACAAATTAAAAAATAAACCCAAACAAAAAAAATGTGCTGACATTTTTCTCTAACCAGAAAACATACATATAAGAAAAAAATGATACTGTTCTCATCAGCAGAACATTCTGTCTCCTCTGAGATTCTGGGTTACCTTTATTAACATAAATGAATGTCCATGCAAAAATAAAGCACAAACTCCAGGGCACATACCACAAGAGAGACTAACCACTCAAGATCTGTGTTGCCCAATTTGACTAGAAGAATCAGATCTGCCACAAAAATCAGGAGATTTTATTTTGGAGACATGACTTCAGACTAACGCAGATCTAAAACATGACTTCAGACTAATGCTGATCTAAAACATGACTTCAGACTAACACTGACCTAAAACATGACTTCAGACTAACGCTGATCTAAAACATGACTTCAGACTGACACTTACCTAAAACATGACTTCAGACTGACATCTAAAACATGACTTCAGACTAACATATGACACTAACTAAGACATAACCACTGATGAAGAAAGTGAAATAAAGAAAGCTTCCTCAGATGATCTGAGAAGTCGTGTAGCTGTTCTGACAATTATGATGGGAACTTTCCTGTATATCTCAGTTCTGTAAATGTTATTGGTACATGTTTGTTTCCTTCATCTTGGAATAAACAATTCATCAAAGGATGATCAATATTTACAATGATAAAACAATTTTCCACATAATCAAATACAAACACACCTATTTTATTTATATACAACAAACATGTATCAATATACAGCCAAGCCAACATTTAAAAATACTTAACAATCATATCGCAGTTTACAAACAATATCACCAGCGCAGCAAATGAAAGGAATTATAGCTTCGGTACAACAAACTTATGTACAAAACTCAATAATAATATTTAACAGTAAGCTTTTGGGTGGAATAAACTGTCTGCTATGTACAGATCAAGTATATTAAGACTCTGAATGCCAATATTGCAGAATAACAAGTTTTTACTTCAGGTATGTGTGTGGGGACTATTTCTTACTTGTCTGCAGTAAACATTAAGTAAATAAAGAAAGGCTCCACACAAGATGTGCTAAGACAGGACAAGTCAGACATCTTGAAGGCTGTTGTTGACAAACTCTGCAGGGAGGAAGATCTGGAATGGAAGAATAATCCCTACAGCAGCAGAATGATGATCTTCACCAGGATATCTGGGTGAGGCAAGGACAAAACTCCTTCTCTGGATGGGGGTGACAGACCCACATTAAATGTGTGACTGAGACAATCAGTACACACTCCTAACAGTGGTTACTGAAAGGGCAGCAGATCATATATGGAAATGTCCTGACTGCATTAACACCACCACTTGAGACAGAACAGAACAGTATTAACTCTTTGTACCCTTTGAGACGCATCCTGCGTGGTTTTTCTTCCCCTCAGTATCCCATTCTCCATAGAGTGCGATGATGGTTTGTAGCTCTCTAATTTTGAAAATAATCAAAGTATACTTAAAACCAGCATTTGGACTTCCTTCCAGAATCCATTTGTCGACACAAGGCACGTGTTTCAGATGAATTCAGAGCATAGTGTGTTAATTTAATGAATTTTTGTCGAAGTTTATCATCGCTAGGTTTTTGTTTACCAACAAATATGGCTTCCAGTGGTAGTTTATTTCGTCCAGAGAAGCATATTTCTGCATTACAAGCACAGAATTTAATTAAAAAATGTCTAGACTGTGGTGAAGAGAATGCAGTGGTAGAGATTTTGAATTTTTGGATCCACGTGGCGCTGACTCAAAGGATGAGGATGTTTTTTTTGGCCCAGCAGCAAAACATGCTAAAAGGGAAGCTGGTGATAATACTTCTCAGCTTTTTTGCTAGTACTAGCTGTAATATCACAATAAGTAATGCTGGAGATTGTGTAATTTAAAAAATTAAATGTTGTAGGATGCTTCAAATTTAAAAAAAACAACACAATGGCCTGTTTTCTGGTAAATATTAGTCAACGCACACCCACTTGTTTTCATGTAAATATTACCTACCCACTTGGTGTTTTTAGTTTGCTGTAAATGCATAATCAGTGTATGTTTTCATGTAAATTCTGGAGGATATGTGAAGAAAAGGTGTTTGTGTACATTTCTATTCATTATGGATTTATATGACCAACTACAGTGGATTAACTTGATGGGCAAGTGAAAAAAAAAATTATTTCAATTCCTTCATTTTCCATTCTTTCTTCTAAGTTCTTAGCTCTTTTTTTTTTGCTATATATTAACAAAATGTTAAAAATTTTATTAGAAAAACAAAATACATTTTTTCTTCATCAAAATAACGTATAATACATCATACTACAAATCAGATTATGCCTTCGTCATTCTTTTAAATGTGACAACCATCCCACTCTACACTGTGAAATTTAGCCCCTTTGGTCTTCTGAGGGAAACACCCCCAGCAGACAAAGAGTTAAAAACTGTGCATGATGTCTGGGTTCTGTATGTAGGTTAGACATAAAAAAATATCAGGAGAAAGGTACCATTTGCCAGCTGTTGTTGTTGTTCGCCCAATCCATCTTCTGGCATCCCTTACAACTTTGTTGGATTTCTAAATGTCTGAACTTTTATCTTTCCTTGGAGCTGATTGGCCATCAGTAGGCTAAAGCATGGGATTCATCACCATCTCTAGAAATTCTGTATGCATTGGATCTCCAGTTTTGCTCCATCTTTGGTATTTATGGCCAGGATTTTCATGCTGCTTCCTATCAATCACTTTCATAATACTGTCATCCTATTGCTCTTTTGCACATAATATTTTCTTGTAATATGCTTTCCATATATTATGTATTTTAATATGGCCACAATACTTGAGATGGCTGGTTCAAAAGTTTGATATTATACAAACAAGAAACAGGTTCTCAACAAATCAATATGTTACAAAATGTACAATCCCCATGTTTCATGACTTCAAACACACATTATCATACTTGTAAATCATCTGTCTCCCAGTACAAGATCTGATGTCACTCACACTGTATGTTCTGGACAGTGGACAAAATTCATGTTGTATGAACTGGTACAGGACTTACCTCACACCACAAGGTCAGATTCACACTGCATGTCCTAGAATAGGACTTACTTTACACTACTAGGTCTGACTCACACCGCATGTAAAGAAATAGGATTCAACTTATACTACTAGGTCAGACTCACTTTTAATAAGTTTGTAGTAATCAGCCTTACTAATTTCTGCTGAACTTCCAGCACCGCTGTTATTATTACTGTCTCCACCTCCTCTAGGCATACCTGCTCCACCCATGTTAGAAAGAGAAACATGGCCAAGACTTTGGGTCATCAGCCGGTCATCATACAAGGACAGACGACCCTTCTTGAAAGACACTGGAGTTTTGATTCGTCTGCGGATTTTTTCGCTAGAGTCGGACTGTTGTTTGAGAATGAAATGTTTCTTGCCGATGGTGCTCTTACTAGCTGTGATGGTGCTGGTAGTGTGGCTAGTGCTACATGTTCTATCAGTGGACTGGGCATGAACCAAGTTGCTCTTACCTTGAGCACTCACAGCATCTCTGACAGTTTCAGTATTTGTAGCACTACTCTTGGTCACATGACCAACACCATCACCTGAACTCATGGTGCATACAGAAATACTTGGCGCCACAGGCATTGCTACTGATGTTACTGGTAGCAGGGCTGGCTTCCAGCTTGCACTATTTGACTTGTGAACAAGTGGAGAGCTTTTGTCTAATGTTACATTAGGTACAACAAAAGTAAGTGGTCCATTTTCATCGTTTGTCTCTACACCAGGATTTGTATGTGTCTTTGTAGACTGGCACAAAGATACTGAGGACAATGAAGATGAAGAGACAGATCTTCCTCTTTTGTTTCGATTATAGTTGTGACCTTTGAGAGACAGTGACTGTGGACGTGTCTTCCTAGATAAAGAAAGACTGTCATTAACATCCGCTTCTTGCCAAATTTGATTGTCTTTGCTCCTCCTGCTGTTGTCTGTTTGGCCATCAGTTTCGCCATCAATGGCAGCCATATGGCACTGATGCCTTTCCATGTCAGCTACGCTCCTTGACTGAGAAAGCCCTTGATTGGATTTATGGAGGACATTCTGAAAAGATGGAGGGACAATGTCAGTGATGTTACCTCCCTTCGTCTGAGATTGTTTGAAAGCACTGGCAGCACTCTTCTCTGGATGAGATTTGAATGCTGGCAGCTGAGCTAGTTTTTTCGTCCACGTGTTAGAGCTGTGAGACTGTTCCTTGGGCCGACTGTTTGTATCTACATGAATGCCATGCATGACAGAGTTGCCCCCTTTTGTATCTGTGTGATAATTCAGCAGACCGTTTATTAGAGTTTGATTTGAGCACACACCTTGAGACATCTCTTCAGGAAATTTCTTGACCACTGCATCTGGAGTGTGTCCAGGAATGGCAGAGAAAGAAGGGAGGGTATTAAGTGGGCTGATGGTCTTGTTCTGTGGAGACTGTATCACAGTGCTGCAAGTACCAGGGCCACAGGAAAAAACAAGTGATGGCTCAGGAGAGGCAAAGCTTACCAGCCCGCTCTGTTTCCAGCTCCCACTCTCAGAAATTCCTCCAGTGGAGGTACTCATGTGGCAGCTGGACAAGTTCACAGAGGTCAAGGGAAGGTCAGAGCTTGAACTTTCATCCTCATTTGATTGGAGGTCAAGTGTAATACCAGTATCATGATTCCCAACAACTGATACTAGTTCTGATGTTTTCAAACAACCACTGCTGGATGTATCCTCTTGGCTCTCCAGGCCATAAGCTTGATTTAGAATGACAGGGTGCATGGAACCATAGTCCTTCATTGGCTTGACTACCACAAGGTTCTGTAGAGGCACTGCATGCCCCTGTGCCAGATCTGACTGGCAAGAGGGGTCAATTACTGAAGAATTACACACACTTTTTGGGAAAAGTGAAGGTGATGGAAGTTCCTCAATGTTGGGGTTGGCCAAGACCCCAAGTCGCATGATATTGGTGGCTGATAACCTTCCCTGGGGGCCCATGAATGTACTGCCACTCTGATGATTCTGCATGTTCTGAAGGTTTGTGTCACTGCATGCTTGAGTCACAAATGATCCATTTACGAGTTGAACTTCCATTGAAACCATACCTGGTGTGGAAGGACTGATGCTAGCTAAGCTCCTGTTGACTGGACTAGCATCCAAGCCACTGTTGATGTACTGTCCTGAAACTCTGTTGGCATTTTCACATCTTCCTGTTGCTGTCTCCACATCCACACTGCCAGATGTCACATGAGCATTACAGTTCCTCTTATGGATACCTCCAAACACAAAATGTGTAAACTTGGATCCCAAATCTTTGGGCCTGATAAGCTTACTCAGTTTATGTTTCAGTGATTTGGCTTCCATTTTCACTGAAACCTGGCCTGGCAATGCATTCTGCTGTGGACCTGCGTCATCTCCCTGAAGCCGAAGATACGAGCTTCTGTTTCCATTGATATTGGCAAGTTTCGGTCGAGCGAGATGAGAAGCTACGGCAGCACCTGCACTTTCACTGTGAACGTGGTTCTGGAAATATGGAATGGGCGTGTTTCTTGGGCGAACATGGTTTTGATTCAGAGAGTCATTCTGAACCAGCAATGACGATTCTATAGTTTCTAATCCTTCGAAACTTCCTCCATCCACGTTCCTGTTAGAGGGAGCACTCTGAGCACCGAGAGACCCTCTCCTGTTGTTCCTGTCATCACTGCCACCGCTGACCTGGTCTCCAGGAGCAAGCAGAACATTGCCAGAAACAGTGAGCTCCTCATCGCTGCGCTTGTGCGTGTTTCTCTCCACCGTGGGGTTTCTGCCTTGGTTAGGGTGGACAATGACTGCCTTGTGTCTGGCTATGATCACGTTGTTAGCTTTGACATGAGGATGGTCCGGTGCCTGCACATCAAATGCTGCTGTGTTGTCCTCTAAAGAAGGTGTTGGAGGAAGCATTGTGTCCACTGTTGATCCGGACATGCTCTGATCCTGCACCCAGGATTTGACCCTCCCTTCATCAGAAACAAAGCTGCTGCTCGAACAGAGGCGCCCAGTGTTACTGACAAGTGGCGCCGTGATGCTCATGCCATCATCGCAAGGATCTGCTGTCTGCACGTCTCCTCTGTACATGGCACAGTCTGAAATGACTGGAGAATTTGTCTCCTCTCTCTCCCTCAGTGTTCCTGTGTCAGCGTTGGCTTCGTTGTTCCTGTCAACATACGACGGTATGTATGTCACCCCATTAGAAACCACGGCGCTGCTGTTGTGGATAATACCATTTGACCCGTTCTCTGGAAGATTTATTGTTGCATTTAGAGTTGGTGGAACTCCACGATGCTTGGCACCGTGAAGCCACAAAGAAGCCATATCAGCAATGCGTTCTTGAACACACAAAGATGTCAGCCTAGCCTCAGCATCCGTGTCCCAGCAGTCTTCGATAGTTTCTTTCAATGATCTTACAGCCTGAGGACACAACACAAAGAACATTACTTCTTCTGCAAATAAGAACTTCTCAAGAACAGAACTGAGAATTCTACAATTTATCATAATCATCATTATCAGGTGCCATGCTGACTGGCACTGGCAATTATGTCTTTCCATAGAACCCAATCCTTCATGCAGGCCATCAGTCCAGTTGGTGATCTCCTCTCACAGTTACACCACTTAAAAAAAAATATGCTGTACAAGTTGTTGGAAGCTTACAACAGAAACAAGTGTGCACTAGAGATAAGTATGTAGACGAGGAGAAAGTGTGAGTAAACTGAACATAAAAGAACATACAGGATTAGCATCCTTCCACACTTCTGGGAACCTGGGCCTGGTTTTGTACTTGACAACCAAAACTTGCATTTCCTCAAAGCTTGGATGTAACCCTGCTTCTGCATGGAATGGCAGCTGGTACTCTGGTACTGGGGCACCTGCCAGGAGATAAAGACAACAACAAAACTCTATGATTTTTATGAGGCGAGGCCAAAATGGGTGTGGTAGACAGATGGAACAGCTACAGACTGGAAAAGAAAAACTGGCCTACATACTTTCAGTATGCTGTTCTCAGGAGCACTCACGTGTTCCTTATTTTGGTCTATATTTTTACTGTCTAGGAGTTAACATGTTCCTTATTTTGGTCTATATTTTTACTGTCTAGGAGTTAACATGTTCCTTATTTTAGTCTATTTACTGTCTAGGAGTTAACATGTTCCTTATTTTGGTCTATATTTTTACTGTCTAGGAGTTAACATGTTCCTTATTTTGGTCTATATTTTTACTGTCTAGGAGTTAACATGTTCCTTATTTTGGTCTATATTTTTATTGTCTAGGAGTTAACATGTTCCTTATTTTAGTCTATTTACTGTCTAGGAGTTAACATGTTCCTTATTTTAGTCTATATTTTTACTGTCTAGGGATTAACATGTTTCTTATTTTGGTCTAAATTTTTACTGTCTAGGGATTAACATGTTTCTTATTTTGGTCTATATTTCTACTGTCTAGGAGTTAACATGTTTCTTATTTTGGTCCATATTTTTACTGTCTAGGGATTAACATATTCTTTACACTGACCATATTTTTATGCCTAGAGACTAACATGTTCTTTATATGCTGGTAACGTTTGCTATGTTTTGAATATTCTGAAAAGTACCATCTGAGCAAAAAACTGGCAGCCTGTCAAGATGTGTGACTTAAACAATGTGCTGTTACTGACTTATGACTTCACTAAACATCTGGTGGTTTAACTGCAGCAAAACCCTCCATTTGTCATAATTTTGCACCTGGTGATAAACAAAGATTCCACACTCTGCAAGCAAATAAATGAATGGAGGCAGTGATTATGCTACTGTGTTAAAAAACAACATTCTTTCTTTCTTCAGTAATAGACTCCACAAACCAGTGGCATGCTTTCTGAAACTGACCAAGGTTTGAAGAAGATTATGCCCAAACTAACCATGCAACCTTAGGACTGAAAGCCACAGCTGCATTTTTTCTTCATTTTATCCAACCCAATGCTTTTTTTTTTTTTTTGAAGCAGAACTTTTCAGCCTATAATTTATTTTGCTAGGAACAAGTTACACAGGTTTCACCAGATTCTAGAATCTCAGGTTTCACCAGATTCACAGGTTTCACCAGATTCACAGGTTTCACCAGATTCACAGGTTTCACCAGATTCTAGAATCTCAGGTTTCACCAGATTCACAGGTTTCACCAGATTCACAGGTTTCACCAGATTCTAGAATCTCAGGTTTCACCAGATTCACAGGTTTCACCAGATTCTAGAATCTCAGGTTTCACCAGATTCACAGGTTTCACCAGATTCACAGGTTTCACCAGATTCACAGGTTTCACCAGATTCACAGGTTTCACCAGATTCTAGGATCTCAGAACACACAAAAAATTATGGAACGCTGGCACATGCTGACTTAACACCAGACATAACTACTCACCCTGATACAAATCAACACATCGAGATGCTATCTCCCAAATGACCAGACCAAGAGAATACACATCAATCTGCTTCAGGGAAGCCTCACAGTCTCTCAGGTTGACTGCTCCGTCAAACACTTCAGGTGCCATGTATCGCAGTGTCCCCACCTGTAAGTACGACAGAGATTTACTGCTTACAGCCATACATGATAAATACGCTGATACTGATAAACCATTCATGCAATAAGGTGCTCCCAATATCTTTGTACACTTCAACATGGCAAGAAATGTCTAAATCTTGCACTAAATGATTTCATTCATTCCTTTGCATGTCCCTTGCGGAACTTTGCCTCCCAAACAGCACTCCTGTAGGCCTCTCGGTTGTGAGCAAGATGGCCTGCTGCTGCTGCATCCATTTCCAGATCATCAACGATGTCTTGCAGCCATCTTCGTTTCGGTCTTCCTCTTTTTCTTTTTCCCATTATGTATCCTTCCAATACGGTCTTCTCTAAATTATCATGACGTTTAATGTGGCCAAAATATTTAAGTTTTCTCTCTTTAATCCTCTTTACTAGCCAGCCTTCTTCAATATTAAGCTCTTGTAGTATAGATATATTTGTTCTTTTTTGTGTCCACGATATTTGGAGAACTCTTCTATAGCATTTACATTCAAAGGCATTTATGTGCTTCTCAGCTGTTTTGTTAAGTGTCCAGGTCTCACAGGCATATGTTGCTATGGGAAAGATGCATGCCCTTAAAAATCTTATTTTTGTGGTTCTGTCTGCTCCTCTCCACAGATTCTTTATTTGTTTTACTTTCTGAAGAGCAATAGATGTCCTCCTTTTAATTTCCCGCATTGTATCTCCATTATTAGTTAGTAGTGATCCAAGATATTCAAAACTCTCCACTTCTTCCAGTTTTTCCTCATTGATACATATTTCAGTTGCCTTGTTTGTTTTGTCAGTTGTCATCTAAATGATTTATTCATGTCAAAAATATAACTTCTGCTTCAGTAAATGGACCAGCCATGAGGGTGATCTTGGAACACAGAGGAGGATGCAGTGGCTGCAATTATGATCAAATGAAAGGGACTTTTTATACAACTGTAAGTTCTCACACAAAATAAAATATTAAATTGACATAACTATAAATCTGTTCATATGTAATGATGCATTTATGAACATCTGTGTACATACCAGCTTGTTTGCTCATATATACCTACATCTGTGTATGTCAGTATCAAGCCAGTCTTTATATAATGAATGTTAGCCAAAGTTCTACAAGACTTACATCAGCAAGAGTTGCCTGTTCAGCATTCTCTGCCACACCATTCTTTATAATCCTGGAGCCAATCATGCCCACTGAGAAGCCAAGGTCAACAATAACGCAGGTAAGGTCTGGATTCACCAGGATGTTTCGGGTATTCAAATCTCGATGTGCAATTGCTGGCTTGAACAGATCTAACAAACATAAAAATGTAACAGAGTCAATATTTAACACAGAAACAACTGGCCATCTTCTAAACAGTAATATGCATATTTTATTTAGGAGGTTTGTGTCACACATACTAGTACTGTTATAAAAGGAACTCTATGGTTAGCTCACACATACTGGGATTGTTATAAGGAGATCAGAGGTTAGGTCCTGCATATATTGGACTATTTGAGAGAGCTCAACAGTTAGCTCTGACATTCTTGGGACTGTTCTATGGAGCACAGTAACCAGTGAATATATTTTTTTTTAAATGGGAGATGTAGGGAGTGGAGGTGGGGGTTAGGAGAGTTTATTAATTTGGTGACATGTCTTCTCACTTGGAAGCTTGTAGGTTTGGGACCTGCTACTAAGATCTTCCAGCTGACCTGGCTACAAAAATAGGTACCTGACATGTTAGTGTTTAGTGCTGGGGAAAAACAGCCTCCTAAGATGGATGAGGCAAACTAAACTGTGTATACCTGGCTGTCAGTGAATCAGAGGAAACTTTACATATCAAATGAGAAATCCTAGCATCTGAGTCATGAGTGGTCAAAATCAGACAAATATATTTTCTTACAACAAAATATAAAAACGAATTATTCTCTTTGCTATATACTTCATACTAAAATTTGTTACTGGAATGAAAGCTGTTACTTTATAGAATGTTGATAGAAGAAGACTCTACTACAGTACTGGAAAACTCTTTTATAAAAGATTGGAAAAGGTTAGCATGTTTTGTAACTCATAATTAGATAAACTTTTAACTTTAACTCTTTCACCACCAAACACAAAGTTCAGCAGAATACAAAAAAATTATAATAAAGACAGACGCCATATTTTTATTGGGAAATAACCAGATATCTACAGTTATGTTGTATTTTAGTTTAAAATTACACCTCCCAAATTATCAAATCAAAGAACAAAATTAGATAGCTGTAGTTTTATTTTTTTAATACAAAGCATTTAAACAGTGATAGGAAATGAGAAAGGTAATCTCTTGGATAAAAAAAAAAATCAATTGAACCACAAAAAAGAGGAACCTTTTTTTTTTAAAAGACATTTTCAGTTTTGGTGTGCCCCTCACGAATATGAAAGAAAGTACAAAAAAAAAAAAAAAGGTCTTATTACTCTTGGGCTTATTCTAAAAATTGTGTTTAGTGGAATGTATTCTTACAGGATCTTAGGAGTTCTACTGTTCAATAGTTCCTGCACTGACTTTCCTTCCCCACACAACATATTATTAGCTGCTCACCTCCTTTCTGAATATCTGTATGCAGATGTGCAAGTCCCCTAGCAACTCCCTGACACATGTGGCATAGTGTGTACCAGTCAATTGTGTTGTTCTTAAGATAACTAGTCAGGGTGCCAAGAGGAATGTACTCTGTCACTACAATATACTGCAGAAGGCTGGTCTCTGGATCCTCCTGTTCCTTAGCTCCATAGAATTTGACCAAGTTCTCGTGATCCATGAATGGCTGGGTGAAGGCATTTCTCTCGTTGTAATAATACTACAAACATAAATGTAGAGAAACTGAAGAACAATATAAAATGTATGTGCAATGACAACATTATCAAACATTCTCAAAGTAATACAAGTAGAGCAGGTCAGAAAACCAGGGAAAGGTGTTATTCTGGTCACTTGGAAACATCTTAATGAAACCCATCATGGCTGATAAAAACCGAGGGCCAAGTCCTCTCCTGTTCATTTTTAAAAACGAGAAAATCTGATGTTGAATCCAATTTATCTAAAATTTCATCTGCCAATTAGATGTGACTCTTTCATCCTTTGTATTCTGGTCGCTCTGTGACACTTATATAAGAATTTAATCCATCAACATATAACTGCCCTCAATGAAATAGTTTGTTCATGGATTTAATTAATAATAAACGTTTGTTTTCAAAATAAAATTAGTATAAGAAAACTTGACAAGAAAGGGTAACGTGAATGTGAGCAACATAAACGGGGAGAATATACTGTGTCATGATGACACTGCTGCCTGCTTGAGGCTGTTAATTAGAAAAACAGAAGATGAAGGGTTGTGAAGAGACTGCACTGAAAACAACAGAGTACCTGAACAGTAAAGTCTCTTCAGGCACATTAAGTAGTTAAGTCCAGGTGGAGGCAGCCAGCTGTAGGAGCAGGTGCCGAAGAGTTACAGACCTGACCCATGTCCAAAAATAGGACAATTTTGTCACTACCACTGGAAGAATATTATTTTATAATGTAAAGTGCCAATCTGTAGGACCATAGTGCTAATTTTTAAAACTTTTTTGCTGATAATGTTAACACAGAAACAACCAGCCATGTGCTAAATAGAAATACAAATACTTCTCAGAAAATGTCAACAAAATGTGTGGAGTTCTCAAGTATGGAACTCTGGGCCATCATGAAGTTCCTGTTCCTACAGAAGAAAACTCCAACAGGAAATCCAAGACATCTACTGACATTATGTGACAAGTGCCCATCATACTCAATGAATGTGAGCTGCTGACATTGTGTGACAAGTGCCCATCATGCTCAACGAATGTGAGCTGCTGACATTGTGTGATAAGTGCCCATCATGCTCAACGAATGTGAGCTGCTGACATTGTGTGACAAGTGCCCATCATGCTCAACAAATGTGAGCTGCTGACAATGTGTGACAAGTGCCTATCATGCTCAATGAATGTGAGCTGCTGACATTGTGTGACAAGTGCCCATCATGCTCAACAAATGTGAGCTGCTGACATTGTGTGACAAGTGCCTATCATGCTCAACGAATGTGAGCTGCTGACAATGTATGACAAGTGCCCACCATACTCAATTGTGAAGAAATGGTGTGATAACTTTTGGTGTGAAATTTTTAAGACCGAAGATGCAGCAGGATCTGGAAGGCCTTCAACAGTGTCAGCTTCAGAAATTGTTGATCATGTTCATGACCTCATTTTGGTAGATTTTGACTAAAACAATTGTTAAGACACTAGAGACATTCAGAGAGAAAGAGAGAGAGAGAGAGTATCTGGTCTGTAATTCATGAGCATTTGGATATGAAGAAATCATCAGCCAAGTGAATGCTGTAATGTCTGTCTGTTGAAGAGAAATGAATCTGAGTGGACACATCCAAGGTGATTTTGCAGAATTCTGAGCAATCACTTTTTGGAATGACTTGTCACTGATGATGAAACATGGTTACACCACAATGATCCCAAGGTCAAAGAACAGTCCTTGTAGTGGCAACACTCAGCATCTCTATCCCCCAAAGAAATTCAAGACCAAAATGTCAGAAGGAATGGTCACGACCACCGTTTTTTTTTTTTTTTATGAGGAATGTACCCTGATGACTGATTATCTTTCGAAGGGCCAAACAATTAATGCAGGATACTCTCTAATTAGCTGAACTGATTAAAGGATCATCTGAAATAAAAACAGTGAGGGAAGCTGTGGAAAGGCATTCTCTTTCTGTGGAATAATGTGCCTGCTCACAATTCGCTGAAGAATTTGGCACAGGGTGTGCATAGATCATCCAACCTAATTACCAGATCTTGCTCTGTCTGACTTTTTCCCCTATTTCTGACTATTTTCTTTTTCCTACCCACTGAAAAGGAGGAGATTTTGTGATGACTCAGAGATGACAGCAGCAGCAGCAGCAGCAGCAGTACTTCAGTGAGCAGATATCAGATATATTTTAGAAGGGTTAAAGAAGGTTGAGAAATGATGTGCCGAGCGTACTGAACTTCAGAGTAAATACGTGGAATAACATGTGAGTTTCAAGGCTTTGGGTTTTCCTCTTCTTGCTCACAGCAGTAACTTTCCAGCACCCTCTTGTAAAAATGAGTACTCTAGTAACTGGGGAAGTGAAGGTGGCCATGTGTGTTGTTGAGCCCTTTACCCTCTGATGTGTTGACTGATCAAGGAGAATACGCACATCCTCTAAGTGTCCCTATATCAGGATACGACTTCCTGTACCATTACACAAAACAATGCCACTTTTGATAAGTTTCAGTTATGTCAAGAAGACCATTAGAAAGACATGAACATACTCCATGACTGTCACCTGACAATAAAATGGAAAGACAATGAAGGCATAAAATCTGCGCAGTCCTACCTGTCTGTGATGAGGCTGGTAAATTTTCACAGCAACTTCCTTGTCTCCTAGCCGCCCTTTCCGAACTTCACTGTAACGTCCTCTAACAATGATATCTTCTATCTGAGAATATAGAAAAACACTACTGAAAACTATTTTCTTAAATTAATGACATAACAATACCTTTTGTCTTGTCTTCCTTCTCATATACCTTTAGGTGGTGAGAGGGCAAATAGATGTCTTGACAGAGCTTGACAATTTGCTTCATATAATGGGATATTTAATGATTCTGTAATTTCCTCCCTCCATCTCTTGTGCGAGTGGCCTCTTTCTTTGTTACCTACAAATCTTAGAGTGAATGTTTTCTGTGATATACTGTCTGGTGGTAGTCATGTAACATGGCCAAACCATGTGACTTGCTGTTTCTGGATGTCATGTAATACTGGTGTTACTCCAACCTTTGCCCTGATGGT
The DNA here is from genome assembly GCA_009760885.1 of Achatina immaculata. Classification (NCBI taxonomy): domain Eukaryota; kingdom Metazoa; phylum Mollusca; class Gastropoda; order Stylommatophora; family Achatinidae; genus Lissachatina; species Lissachatina immaculata. The sequence continues at coordinate 40,062,895 of CM019691.1, read as the reverse complement.
GTCATTTCTTACTTGGTCTCTTCTTGTCACATTTAGTATTCTCCTTAAACATGTCATTTTTATCATGATGATTTTCCTTTTCTTCTTGACTGTTAGTGTCCATGTTTGACACTGACAGCATAAAGTTGGGAGGAAAACTGTGTTGTACATTGCCCTTTTTGTTTTAGTTATGATGTATTTGTTTTTCAGTAAAGACAATGACCTGATTTACTTTATTGCATCTGTTCTCAATCTCAGCGTCAATATTCCTGAGGATGATATTATGCTGCCTAGATATTTGAAATGTTTCACTTGTTTCAAGGGCTAGTTGTCTAGGAAGATCTTTGTTTGGATTTCTTCTCTCGCTATGGTCATAACTTCTGTTTTTTCAGCACTGATCTTCATGTTGTGGCTCTGACATGCCCTTGCTAAATTATCCATGTTCTGCCGTAGGTCTTTTTCTGATGTGGCTATAAGTGCTTGATCATCAGCAAACAAGTTCATTTATGGTCCTCCTATTGGGTATGTCTTCTGGAAAGTGTTGTGGGTTTATCAGTAATCTTTCTGGGGTTGGGCAGCTTTGTGGTGGAGTTTTTACTATGTATGTTAGCTTCTCTGCAGATGTTGTCAGTGTATGTTGTGAATAGTAAGGGAGATAGTACACAGCCCTGCCTCACTCCAGACTTTATGATGAATAGTTCAGAGCGTCCCGCATTTGTTCTAACTGTACACTGACTCTTTTCATACAGGTTTTTGCAAAGGTTGATCAGATGTGTACTAACTCCATAATGCTGTAAGATTTCCCATAGTTTATACCTATCTACTCTATCAAATGCTTTTTTTCTTGATCCACGTGAGCTATGTGCAGTAACTGATGTGTTCAACTGATTTTTCTGTTCGTTGTCTTAGGGAAAAGATGACATCTGTACTGCTTCTATTTTTCCTAAATCCCATCTGTGTTTCATTTAACTGTGGTTCAATCACTGGTCGCAGTCTGTTCTCTAGGATCTTGTAGAACATTTTTCCAGTATGGCTTAGCAGTGAGCTGCCTCTATATTGGTTGCAGTCCCTTTAACTGCCTTTTTTCTTCCATATTGGAATAATTACAGCGTTTCTCCAGTCCTGTAGTGTTTCTTGTTTTTCTCATACCAAGTTATACTCTGTGAAGCCAAGCTATTCCCAACCTCTTTCGCACACTTGATTAACTCACTGTGTATTCCATCAGATCCTGGGGCTTTGTTCATTAGGTCCTTTCTGATGGCTTCTCTGATTTCAGCTTGTAGTATGACTGGTTCCAGTTCTATGGGGTCAGCTGTGTTGTTATCATGGGTTAGGCTTGTCTCAGATGGTATATTGAGTAACTTGTCAAAGTACTGTCTCCATCGCTGTACTACCCTCTCTGGTTCGCATACTGGATCACCATTAACATCGTTCACGATCTCTGTTGGGTCAAAGTGCTCTGCTCACTTTCTCATTGTGCTGATCTTTTTTTATAAAAGACTTTCATGGCTTCTTTGTGATTGTTGTTTAATACTTCACTCTGTTCCTGTCATGATTTTACTTTTGCTTCTTTTATTACCCACTTAGAGCTCCTTCTTGTGATTCAATATTCAATGTAGTCTAGACCCTCTTTACTTCTCATCCATTCTTTATATTTATTTTTCTTTTCTTTTACAGCCTCTTTCACCTCATCATTCCACCATGCTGTTATTTTCATTTCTCTACCTCTGTTTTTTCATAGTACCACATGTTTCCTTTGCTGCTCACAAAATGCTAGTTTTGAATAAGGCCCATTTCTCTTCTTTTTGTTTCTTTTGGTAAGTTTATGACCAGTTCTCTTATTTTCTTCTCATATTCTTCTTTCACATTCTCTTCCTTGAATTGCTTAGTTTTATTGTTTTAATTTTCTTCTTGGGAGTTCTGTTATGGCTTTTCCTGTTTGTTTTGATGACCGCTGCTACTACTTTGTGGTCTGTGCCTGAACTCAGGTTGGGTACCAACTCTTGCATCTATGACTGACCTCTTCTTGTTGTTCCTTGCTAGTATGAAATCAGTTTGGCTTCTGCCACATCATTCCATTTGTACCAAGTATGTATATTTGAGACTCTCTGTGTTTAAAGAATGTGTTTGTGATAAAAAAGATCATGCTGGCTGCACAGTTCTAGGAGTCTGCTACCATTTTCATTTCTAACACACTGCTGGTCACCGAAGGCACCCAAGTGGACTGCTACATCAGCTCTACTAGTTCCCAGTCTTGCATTGGAATCCCCCACGATTATAACATTTTCCCCTTTATTTATGGAGGTTGTCAAAGAACTCTAACATTCTTCCTCCATGTCTGGTGATTTACAAGGAGCATATATCTGGACGAAGGTTGTGGTCTCCTCATTTTCTTTTATCTGGACAATTATAATTCTTTCTGATATATATTTTGCTTCCAGGATTCTGCCAGTGGTGTTTGGTTCTACGATCATTCTGACAACCTGTATTGCTCTTTCTTGCTCACTCCTGAGTACAGGAATATATAATTCTGATGTATTTGTTTACAGCCTTTACCTCTGAGTTTGGTGTCTGCAACTTCCATTATCTTTATTTTTCTCATTTTCATTCCGTCCACTAATTTCTCTTTTTTATCATTTATGCTACATATGTTGATAGCACATACTTTAAAAATCACTTTTCTATCTCTTTGACGTTTAACGTTTCCAAGTTGTTTTCCATTTATATCAGTCCATCTATTCTTCCCGGTGTATTCTAAAAGCGGTAAAGAGATCCACCGCCGGCTTGCTGTGCCAGTGGCATTCTGAGGGCAGAATTTAACCCAGGGGAGCCCATCTCCCTGAGCAGAACTTAACAGTGTCAGACTTCACAAACTTTCTCTTTAAATATGATACAATAAGAGGAGACTGAACTCACGTTATTTTGTGTTCTTATATATAACAGAGACCAAACATTTCATCAAAAAAATACATGAAAATTTGTCTAAGATACTGCATATTTACTTTTGTCTGTTATAAAAAAAAAAAAAGAAAATTTTAAAAAGTTAAAAATTTTGTGTCAGAAAAAAAAAAAAAGAACAAACTTCAGTTAATAACACAAGGAATGCCCAGGAATTTTACAAAGTGGCAGATGTACAAGAGAATGTGTGGAAATAATTCAATGTAAAAAATAATACTTGTTTAAACTGAGGAGCAGACAGAAAGGAAATGATGAAATGGAGGGCTAAATGGACTTACTAACATGCACAAGTTCTATGATGGCAAAGACATACTTCTGCATCAACTATCTCTTATCTAGTGTCAGAGAGTTCTTAAACAATTTGTAATTTTGTGTTAGAACTTTATTACACACATTTAATTCCATCTCCTAACTTCCTTATACAATTCTAAATTTGTGCCAAACATTTCTTAGACAATCCTGTGTTAAAATATCTGTCTAGCAAGCAAACATTTCAGAACAGCAATAATGTCAGTTATATGGCACACAGCTGAACAAACACCTTATTTCAAGGATGTTTCTTGGTAATGAGTTCCCTGTAGTCACATGACTGCATGCTGATTATAACAGTCAAAAACACAGCCTCTTCTCCCACATCTGTGCACTTTGTGTACATTTTCTAGGACCTTATGTTGCTGTTTTTTTTTTTTATTAATTTTCTTTTACCATGATGACACAAGATGATGCAAGAGCAGAAAAAAAGGCAAAGGACAGGCATTTGTGGAAAACCCTTGCGGAAGCCCCATGTGCTTAAGGTTCAGAGAACCTTAAAAAGGGGTACATGAAAAGATTTAAAGAATAAAAACTGCAATATTTATACCAATGATACCTTGAGATCGTCCACATTAAACACAGGCAACAAGGGTTCCGGCGTCTCTACTCTGGCCACGGAGGAAGACTGGGGGCTGGAGGGTTTTGTGGTGAGGCATAGCCGGTAGGCCAGGTACAGGAACACGATCACCAGAGAGACAGATACCACAGACACTAAGGCTACTATAATTGTCTTCTTCTTGTAGCTGTGGTCTGGAAGAAGATCTAAAACAAATGATGTTTTTTTCTTTTATTAATATCTTTTGAAAACATGTATAGCTGATACTCACTGGAAAAATAAAAGCATCATCCTTAACATCAAAGAAGGCTGGCTGTGTTAGAGTTCTCAACCCTTGATATTTTCTGCCTCAAAGCTGATGACTTTCTATCATATCATTACTTACACTGTCACCTAATCTTTCATGACCTTCATTCATCCTACTCTCATTTATCTGTTTTTTTCTTCAAACTTTCCTCCTCTTATCATATGCCTAAATAAATGGTTGATTTTTTTCCCCAAATAGTTTTAATTAGATTCCTTTCTTTCTCTAACTGTCCAAGTTGGTCGTAACATTCCCCTAAGAGTATACACCAACCATGTTGTCTCTTATTAGTCTGCTTATTGTCAATTCCAAACTAGAATGATAAAGCTATAAGGTATTTCCTCAAGTCTTGCTCCTTATACAATGTAAAGATGACTGAATGTAGATGTTACATTTTTACTAACAACATGAAGATAAATGAATGAAATAAATGGGAAAATATGCAGGAATAAAGAAAGAAAGAAAGAAAAGCAACATGCAATATTTCTGCTAAAAATCTCATTTAGGGACAACTAATTAAAAAAAAAAGTAAACAACAGTTGATCTAATGACAATACATAAAAGTAGCAAATTTTATGCAAATGATATAGACAGTATCTTGTACTAAACTGCTTATACATTGTGTGAAAGTTGAGGTACAAAACGATGAGTGGCAGTCGAGCCTGAACATGAATTCTTTATACTCTGATCATCATAATCATCAGGTGCCATTCTGACTGCCCTTGGCTATTATGCTTCTCCAGAGTACACGATCCTTCATGCAGGCCATCAGTTCAGTTGGTGATCTCCTCTCACACCATCCTGTCAGACTGTCCAGTATCATTTCTCTTGGTCTTCCTCTTGATCTTCTTCCTTCTATTTTTCCTGTTGTTATAATATTTTCAATGTCCCTCTTCTCATTGTATGTCCTATGAAAGTACATTGTTCTCTCTTATCTTTTTGACAAGATTTTTTTGTCTCTCCAGTTCTTCTCATACATTCTTCATTAGTTATTTTTGCTGTCCAGGGGATTCACAACATTCTTCTAATAAACCACATTTCTGCTGCTTCCAATGATTTTTGTGCAGACTTGCCTATCGTCCATGATTCACTTCCATATAACAAGATAGGTTCAATATAGCATTTTAAGACTCATTTTCTAACATTCATTGATAAGGATGTGTTGGCTAACATGTTTCTCATTCTCTGAAATGCAGTCTTTGCTTGGCCTATTCTGTTCCTAATTTCTGTTCTGCATTTCCCATCTGAAGTTATTACTGCTGCAAGGTATTTGAATTTCTGCACCTACTTTAGAATAGTTCCATTTAATTTTATACTGCATGCTGGTGGATTCTGTTTCTTAGATATAACCATAGTCCCTGTCTTTTTGATGTTCAAAGTAAGGCCTTTCTTTTCACTTTCTTTGGCGACTTTATCCAAGAGATTTTGCAGGTCTTGTTGGTTCTCAGCTATCAGTACTGTGTCGTCAGCATACTGAAGGTTGTTAATATACTCTGATAATAGAACTGAATTAATTCTTTCACAAAGAACTCTATGTTAATGTGCATTAAAACTATTTAAAACAAAAGTAGGAATAGCTTTATTAATTAACAAGCACTCAAATGTAATGTTTCAGTTTACATCTTAACCAAACAAAAACACACAGGACAAAGAAACAGGAAAACGCACATGAATGCTATACAACAAATATGAAGATAAAATATAAATTTACATGAATGCTATACAACAAATAAGAATGAAAAAAATGGCAGAAAAATGGAGCACTTAGCTCTCACTTGCAAGGAGCTTCATCTGCAAGTACCTTTTATATACTACTGCCTTTATATATGTATTACCTGTATATTTATATATTTAGTCATATATACTTACATCACTTTTATATAGTACTGTTTTTATATATGTATTACCTGTATATTTATATATTTAGTCATATATACTTACATCACTTTTATATAGTACTGTTTTTATATATGTATTACCTGTATATTTATATATTTAGTCATATATACTTACATCACTTTTATATAGTACTGTTTTTATATATGTATTACCTGTATATTTATATATTTAGTCATATATACTTACACTCCTTTTATATCTTACATCTTTCCCATGCTGTTAAACGTCACATAGGGTCCGCATGGTAGTTCGCCAAGATGTCAAGTCTTTGGCAAGTTTTTCAATCTCATCAAGGGATGTTATGCTCACTGAATTGGCTTCTCTTAACAATGTCCTCTTTAGAGTTTCACGTGGTCGACCTCTTTTTCTTCAGCCTGTTGTGTTCCATTTGATAGCTTGTTTGGGGATTCTCTGATTGTATCTTCTCATCACATGACCGACAGATGTCCATCTTCTTTTTCTGATCAACCATGAGACAGGATGTTGTTTGCTCATCTGTTTGATCTCTGTATTGTTCTTGAATTCATTCCACTTCATACAGATTATTTTCCTTAGGCATTTGTTTTCAAAAAAGTCTAATTTCTTGTCTATTTCTTTAGTTGTTTTCCAGCTTTCACATGCATAAATGTCGGTTGATATTACATTTGAATTGAATAATCTTAACTTGGTTTTTGTGCTTATAACTTTTGAATGCCATATGTTCTCAAGATTCTTGAAGGTCAATGCTGCTTTGGCAATTCGAATTCTAACTTCTTTTCTGGTGTCACCATTGTGGTCTACATAGCTGCCGAGTTATGCAAAATGGTTTACTTCTTCAGCAGCTACTTCTACGTATATTTGTCCTGTGTCGTTAATGAGAACTTTCATTATTTTTGTTTTATCCTTCTTGATTTCAAGTCCTATTTTACTAGCCATTGAAGACAGGGTATCTGATTTTACTTACATTGATTTCATATTGTCGCTTATAAGAGTTATGTCATCTGCAAAATCAAGATCTTCCAGTTGGGTCTCACGTACCCAATCAATGCCCATTTTACCCTTGCAATATATTTTCATTATAAAGTCTATGGCAATTTAAAAAACCAAAGAAGATAATATATATTCTTGTTTCACACCTGTTTCAATCTGGAAACATTCACTCACTCCTTCGTCTGTATTGACTGCACAAACATATTCATTGTAGAGGTCACTAATGATGTTGACAATCTTAGATGGTATACCATATATTCTTAAAATCCTTCACAATGATTCTATGTGCATGCTATCAAATGCCTTTTTAAAGTCTATGAAGTTCAGGATTAATGGTCTTTGCTTTTCAATACATTCTTCAAGTATTATTCTTAGAATAAAGATCTGGTTGAGACAGCTTCTCCCTTTTCGAAATCCTGCCTGTTCTTCTCTCATTGCAGAATCCACTATATCTTGAATTCTATTCAGAATAACTTTGCAAAATACTTTTGACACAACTGATAGTAAGGTTACTCCTCTCCAGTTGTTGCAATTGCTAAGGTTGCCTTTTTTTCGGTATTTTAACAATGATTTCTTTTTTCCGTTTAGAAGGAACTTTTCCTTCTTTCCAAACTTTACTGATCATTCTCTGTAGCTGTTTCATGTTGTCTATATTAATAGCTTTTAACATTTCGGCTGTTATTTCATCTTCACCTGCAGCTTTGTTGTCAGCCATCAGATTCACTGCTGTTTCAATTTCATGCAATGTAATTTCATCTATGTTTACGTTTAGTTGTGGGAATGGTAAATCAATTCCAAGATCTACCAGTTCTTTTGGATGTGGTCGATTAAGTAATTATTGAAAATGTTATCGCTTTTAGTTTTTACATGATTTTAAAAGTGTGCCAGTTTTGCTGGTCTTTAGATGCAATAATACCTGTTAGTTTTGCTGTCTCTTGTGTTTGTTGCCTTCTCTGCTCCTTTTGCCATATTGTCCATGTATTCTCTTTTATCCCTTCTAGCTAAACTTTTTACTTTATTGTCTAGTTCTTTGTATGTTGCTTTTGCCAAATCTCTTTCAAGATCTGTTTTTACATTCAACATGGCTAATCTGGCTGCCCATCTTTCATGTATGGATTTCCATGTTTTATCTGATATCCATGCTTTTCTATTTGTTGTTTGCAGTCCAGCACTTTTTTTAGCTGCTGTAATTATAGCTGTGCTGTAAGAATGCCATAAGTCATCTATATGTGTCTCCTCTACCTCATTGAATGGAGCAAACTGTTTGGTAAGTTCCAGATTAAAATTACTCTTAGTATTTTCATCCTGTAGACTCTGACTATTTATCTTTCTGAATATTGCTTTCTTGTGCTGGCTTTTCAATTTTAGTCTTATTTTCCCTATAAACAGATTGTGATCACTGCTGACATCTGCACCCCTATATACACTTACATCTATCAGAGATGTTCTGAATTGCTTTCTAATACAAAAATGATCTATCTGATTTCTGGTTCTATCATCTAGAGATATCCATGTTGTTTTATGTATCTCTTTGTGTGAAAATACTGTTCCTCCAAAGACTATGCCCTCTATTAGACATAATTCAATTAATCTTTCTCCATTCTGATTTACCATATCAATCCCTTCTTTCACCATAATTTTTTCAATGTCGGTGTTATCTTTTCCTACCTTGGCGTTAAAATATCTCCCATGACAACTAAGATGTTGTGTTTAGGAACTTTGTTAATGAGTTGTAGTTGGTGAGAGAAAGAATATATACTTTTATATACTACTATATAACTGACAACTCACTACCAAAAATAGCACTAAGATGGACACCACAGGGGAACAGAAGTAAGGGCAGACCAAAAGAGACACGGAGAAGAACAACAGAAAGGACGTTGAGCAATAGAGGGCTCACCTGGGCAAGAGCAGAAAAAAAGGCGAAGGACAGGCATTTGTGGAAAACCCTTGCGGAAGCCCCATGTGCCCTGGGCACTTAAGGTTCAGATATATATACACACATATATAATGAAATTATTAAAATGCTTGAAGACAACAATATAGACAGCAAAGACCTGAGTATTGTAAAACATCTATACTGGCAGCAAGAAGCAGCAATTTGAGTTGAAAATAGAACTGGAAAATATCAACCTATAAAACAAGGGGTGCGACAAGGATGTGTACTATCTCTAGACCATTTTTCTCTGTACAGCGAGAATATTCTAAGAACGATCATCACAGAATCAGGCATAAAAATTGGAGGATACAATATTAACAACCTTCAGCATGCTGACGATACAGTATTGATGGCTGAGAACCAACAAGACCTGCTAAATTTCTTGGATAAAATCGCCAAAGAAAGTGAACAGAAAGGCTTTACTTTGAACGGTTATATCTAAGAAACAGAATCCACCAGCATGCAGTATAAAATTAAACGGAACTATTCTAAAGTAGGTGTAGAAATTCAAATACCTTGGAGCAGTAATAACTTCAGACTGGAAATGCAGAACAGAATTAGGAACAAAATAGGCCAAGCAAAGACTGCATTTCATATTAGCTAACACATCCTTATCAATGAATGTTAGAAAACGAGTCCTAAAATGCTATATTGAACCTATCTTGTTATACGGAAGTGAATCATGGACAATAGGCAAGTCTGCACAAAAAATCATTGGAAGCAGCAGAAATGTGGTTTATTAGAAGAATGTTGCGAATCCCCTGGACAGCAAAAATAACTAATGAAGAATATATGAGAAGAACTGGAGAGACAAAAAAATCTTGTCAAAAAGATAAGAGAGAGACAATGTACTTTCATAGGACATGCAATGAGAAGAGGGACATTGAAAATATTATAACAACAGGAAAAATAGAAGGAAAAAGATCAAGAGGAAGACCAAGAGAAACGATACTGGACAGTCTGACAGGATGGTGTGAGAGGAGATCACCAACTGAGCTAATGGCCTGCATGAAGGATCGTGTACTCTGGAGAAGCATAATAGCAACGCCAGTCGGCACAGCACCTGATGACGATATATATATATATAGTCATATATATGTAAAGGTAAAGGTAATCCTGTCTTAAGGCACATAGGGATATGGTGTTAGTGCCCATATTTTCCTTGATCTTTCAGCACACTAGAGGGTGACATGGTCAGTATCATGCCTGGCCGCCTACAGCTCTTTTATATACTACTGCCTATATATATATATATATATTACCTGTACATTTTTATATTTAGTCAATATACTTACACCCCATATAGATATATATATATATCCTGCAAATTTATATATTTAGTCATATATACTTCATTCATTCATTCATTTGCATGTCTCATGTGGAACTGTGCCTCCCTGTAGGCCTCTCGGTTGTTAGCAAGATGGCCTGCTGCTGATGTATCCATTTGCAGATCATCATCGATGTCTTGTAGCCATCTTCGCCTTGGTCTTTCTCTCTTTCTTTTTCTAATTATGTACCCTTCCAAGATGGTCCTCTCTAGATTATCATGACGTTTAATGTGTCCAAAATGTTTAAGTTTTCTTTATTTAATCCTTTTTACTAGCCAGCCTTCTTCAATATTAAGTTCTCGTAGTATGGATATATATGCTCTTTTTTTTTTGTGCCCATGATATTTGAAGAACTCTTCTGTAGCATTTACATTCAAAGGCATTTATGTGTTTCTCAGCTGTTTTGTTAAGTGTCCAGGTCTCACAGGCATATGTTGCGATGGGAAAGATGCATGCCCTTAAAAATCTTATTTTTGTAATTCTGTCTGTTCCTCTCCACAGATTCTTTAGCTGTTTTACTTTCTGAAGAGCGATGGATGTCCTCCTTTTAATTTCCCTCATTGTATCTTCATTATTAGTTAGTAGTGATCCAAGATACTCAAAACTCTCCACTTCTTCCAATTTTTCCTCACTGATACATATTTCAGCTGCCTTGTTTGTTTTGTCAGTTGTCATAAATTTAATTTTCTTCACATTAAGATAGAGGTTTTGCTTTTCGCTGTTCTTACGGACTGACATAATTAGTTTTTCTGTTTCTTTTTGTGTTTTGGACAGTAATACTGTGTCATCAGCATATCTAATCTCTGATATTTCATAACTTCCAATTGTTATGGCATTGTAATATTCTTTGTCTACATCTTCTCTAACATTTCTCATTATATCTTCAGTATACAAGTTAAATAAATAAGGCAACAATATGCATCCCTGGCGGACCTCTTGTTTTATGTCAAACCAAGTTGTTTCACCATTTATTCTCACTGCTGCCTGTTAGTCTAGATAAAGCATTGATGTTAACTATATCAAATGTGTTGGAAATCCCATTTTTTCAATTATTTCCCAAAGTTTCTGGTGTTGTACACAATCAAATGCCTTTGAGTAGTCTATAAAAGATAAATACAGATACACATTAAACTCTCTGCATTTCTCTATTATTAATCTTATACTGAATATATGATCTCTTGATCATCTCTTCCTTGCCTGAAACCAGCTTGGACAATATTGACTTAGAAGTTTCCCCATTATGATTTTTAACAGAATTTTACTGGCATGACTAATCAGGGCAACAGTTCTGTAGTTTGTGCATAATTTCAGGTTACTCTTTTTTGGCAGTGGTATGAATACAGTTCTTTTCCATTCTTTTGGCTGAATGCCATATCTTTTTACATAGTGCATGACAGATTGTTGCACACTCGCTTCCTCCTGCTTTAATAAGTTCAGCTGTTATCTCACCACATCCTGGTCATTTACCATTCTTCAGATTCATTATTATAAACCTCCATCATTTGGAGAAGGGGGAAGAAGCAAGTCTAAAAAAATCTTCACAGCTCCTAGCTCAGCTGTAGGTCACAACACAGCTCCTACCTCAGCTGTAGGTCAGAACACAGCTCCTAGCTCAGCTGTAGATCAGAACACAGCTCCCAGCTCAGCTGTAGGTCACAACACAGCTCCTAGCTCAGCTGTATGTCACAACACAGCTCCTACCTCAGCTGTAGGTCACAACACAGCTCCCACCTCAGCTGTAGGTCACAACACAGCTCCCACCTCAGCTGTAGGTCACAACACAGCTCCTATCTCAGCTGTAGGTCAGAACACAGCTCCTAGCTTAGCTGTAGATCAGAACACAGCTCCTAGCTCAGCTGTAGGTCACAACACAGCTCCCAGCCCAGCTGTTAAGTCAGAAACTGAGACTTGTCCAAGATGTGTGATCCACACACTACTGTGAGGGCTATCCCCACTGACACTCACTGAAGATTTAAACACTTTATGGAGATGACTATGTTACTTACGGCGAGTGCTGAAAAATACTGGGCAATATAATTTACAGACAGTGGGGAAAAGTTTGCAATGCACCACTGAATTACAATACAGTATACCCTTTTTATTTTTTTTCACTGGTAGACACACAAACTAGTGATACATAAGCAAAAAAATGTAAAGCTTCTCCGAGCATGGATATATATGTGCCAGTGGCATATAACAGCATAACATTTGAGAGTGGGTATAAGTGTGTGCATCTCTACACCACATCACCAGAGTTTCATACGTGTGTGTATATGTGTGTTATGTTCATATATAAACCATAACAAGATCAGACTAGCATAACAAGCAAGAAGCACTGTTTCTCCAGAAAATGTCAAACAAAAACCAACATACCAAAAGCTACATGTGCTGCTTGAGCTGTGGTTGTAGTGTGCTTGGGTGGGTTGTACACATCTATGAACCTGACATTACACATATATCCGCTACAGCAGCAGAAGTGCGTGTTGTTCTGCCGTGGGGGAAGGTCAGAGATGCAACTGCTTGGCTGACATTCCTTGCCCTCAGGGATCTGCCAGCAGCCTGTAAATCATAAACAAATCATAAACTTCTTAATAACCTGTGACACACTTCACACACAACTCTCATGAGTTTTCTCTTTAATCAGCAAATTATACCCATTTCATCACCTGTATTTTCTTTTCTCTTTTTTTTTATGATGATATTACAACTTAATCTTGTGGAGGCTCAGTAGTTCAATGGGGAAATTGCCCGATAAAGTGTCTGATAAGTAACAGAGAATCATGAGTTTGAACCATAATTCTGAGTGTTATTTCATTAAAGCCCTGATCTCATGTTTTTAGTTCTTGATGGTAATGGATTTAATGACAGCCTCTAAAAACAGGGAATATTTGCCAGACCACACACATGTAAGATCTGTTAAAGTGCATCACATCATCAGAGAGCAAACAAAGAACAAACAATATTTTTAATTGTTAAAGCAGAAAGGGACAAGCAAAATAAAGAAGAGAACCAACAAAAGGATAGATGTACAACACAAAACTACAAGTATAATAATCTTCACATAAATTGTCTTAACACCAAACAGATACATCTCATAAAAATCTGCTCTACTCTCCTCTGCTCCTTTATCTCACACAAATCTGTTCTACTCTCCTCTGTTCCTTTATCTCACACAAATCTGTTCTACTCTCCTCTGCTCCTTTATCTCAGTTCTACTCTCCTCTGCTCCTTTATCTCATACAAATCTGTTCTACTCTCCTCTTTTCCTTTATCTCACACAAATCTGTTCTACTCTCCTCTGCTCCTTTATCTCAGTTCTACTCTCCTCTGCTCCTTTATCTCACACAAATCTGTTCTACTCTCCTCTGCTCCTTTATCTCAGTTCTACTCTCCTCTGCTCCTTTATCTCACACAAATCTGTTCTACTCTCCTCTATTCCTTTATCTCACACAAATTTGTTCTACTCTCCTCTATTCCTTTATCTCACACAAATTTGTTCTACTCTCCTCTGCTCCTTTATCTCACACAAATCTGTTCTACTCTCCTCTGCTCCTTTATCTCACACAAATCTGTTCTACTCTCCTCTGCTCCTTTATCTCACACAAATCTGTTCTACTCTCCTCTGTTCCTTTATCTCACACAAATTGTTGTACTCTCCTCTGCTCCTTTATCTCATACAAATCTGTTCTACTCTCTTCTGCTCCTTTATCTCACACAAATCTGTTCTACTCTCCTCTGCTCCTTTATCTCACACAAATCTGTTCTACTCTCCTCTGCTCCTTTATCTCACACAAATCTGTAAACATTCTTGTTTGACAAAACAGAAACTGGTAAGAGTGTTTCAGTCTTGTGATGACTCTGTGCTGCAGAGGTGAGATAAAGGACAGACTGTCAAAACTGAATGAGAAAAATATAAAAGTTCCTTGCTGGTTGTTTCCAATTTTATTGCTGAGGTACAGAAAAGTGTGGTGACAATCATTTGAAACATCAGATGTTTAAAAATAATAACAGATATGAGAAGAGAAAAAAAAATAGCAGACATGAGAAGTAAAAAAAATAGACTTGAGAAGTGAAAAAAAAAATAAAAGAAATGAGAAGTGAAAAAAATAATAGACATGAGAAGTGAAAAAAATAAAAGAAATGAGAAGTGAAAAAAAAAATAAAAATGAGAAGTGAAAAAAATAACACACATGAGAAGTGAAAAAAAAACAAGATGAGAAGTGAAAAGATAACAGACATGGGAAATTTTAAAAATAATAGACATGAGAAGTGAAAAAAACAGAGAAATGGGAAGTGAAAAAATAATAGACATCGGAAGTGAAAAAATAACAGACACAAGAGGTGAAAAAATAATAGACATGAGAAGTGAAAAAAAACAGAGAAATGAGAAGTGAAAAAATAATAGACATGAGAAGTGAAAAAAAATAAAAGACATTAGAAGTGAAAAAAATAATAGACATGAGAAGTGAAAAAATAATAGACATCGGAAGTGAAAAAAATAAAAGACATTAGAAGTGAAAAAAATAATAGACATGAGAAGTGAAAAAAAATAAACGACATTAGAAGTGAAAGAAATAATAGACATGAGAAGTGAAAAAAATAAAAGAAATGAGAAGTGAAAAAAATAATAGACATGAGAAGTGAAAAAAATAAAAGAAATGAGAAGTTAAAAAAAAATAAAAATGAGAAGTGAAAAAAATAACACACATGAGAAGTGAAAAAAAAAACAAGATGAGAAGTGAAAAGATAACAGACATGGGAAATTTTAAAAATAATAGACATGAGAAATGAAAAAAACAGAGAAATGGGAAGTGAAAAAATAATAGACATCGGGAGTGAAAAAATAACAGACACAAGAGGTGAAAAAAATAATAGACATGAGAAGTGAAAAAATAACAGACACAAGAGGTGAAAAAATAATAGACATGAGAAGTGAAAAAAAACAGAGAAATGAGAAGTGAAAAAATAATAGACATGAGAAGTGAAAAAAATAAAAGACATTAGAAGTGAAAAAAATAATAGACATGAGAAGTGAAAAAATAATAGACATGAGAAGTGAAAAAAATAATAGACATCGGAAGTGAAAAAAATAAAAGACATTAGAAGTGAAAAAAATAATAGACATGAGAAGTGAAAAAATAATAGACATCGGAAGTGAAAAAAATAAAAGACATTAGAAGTGAAAAAATAATAGACATGAAGTGAAAAAAAAATAGACATCGGAAGTGAAAAAAATAACAGACACAAGAGGTGAAAAAAATAATAGACATGAGAAGTGAAAAAATAACAGACACAAGAGGTGAAAAAATAATAGACATGAGAAGTGAAAAAAAACAGAGAAATGAGAAGTGAAAAAATAATAGACATGAGAAGTGAAAAAAATAAAAGACATTAGAAGTGAAAAAAATAATAGACATGAGAAGTGAAAAAATAATAGACATGAGAAGTGAAAAAAATAATAGACATCGGAAGTGAAAAAAATAAAAGACATTAGAAGTGAAAAAAATAATAGACATGAGAAGTGAAAAAATAATAGACATCGGAAGTGAAAAAAATAAAAGACATTAGAAGTGAAAAAAATAATAGACATGAGAAGTGAAAAAATAATAGACATCGGAAGTGAAAAAAATAAAAGACATTAGAAGTGAAAAAAATAACACATGAGAAGTGAAAAAATAATAGACATGAGAAGTGAAAAAATAATAGACATCGGAAGTGAAAAAAATAAAAGACATTAGAAGTGAAAAAAATAATAGACATGAGAAGTGAAAAAAATAAACGACATTAGAAGTGAAAGAAATAATAGACATGAGAAGTGAAAAAAATAAAAGAAATGAGAAGTGAAAAAAATAATAGACATGAGAAGTGAAAAATAACAGACACAAGAGGTGAAAAAAATAATAGACATGAGAAGTGAAAAAATAACAGACACAAGAGGTGAAAAAAATAACAGACATGAGAAGTGAAAAAATAATAGACATGAGAAGTGAAAAAAATAAAAGAAATGAGAAGTGAAAAAAATATAGACATGAGAAGTGAAAAATAACAGACACAAGAGGTGAAAAAAATAATAGACATGAGAAGTGAAAAAATAACAGACACAAGAGGTGAAAAAAATAACAGACATGAGAAGTGAAAAAATAATAGACACGAGAAGCGAAAAAAAATTGAGAACAACAAAAACAAACAAAAATAACTGGCAACAAAGAAAATTAAGTCCAATATAAGAGGAAAACTAAGCAGAATAAAGAAAAATAAGTCCACATATAAGAGGAAAACTAAGCAGAATAAAGAAAAATAAGTCCACATATAAGAGGAAAACTAAGCAGAATAAAGAAAAATAAGTCCACATATAAGAGGAAAACTAAGCAGAATAAAGAAAAATAAGTCCACATATAAGAGGAAAACTAAGCAGAATAAAGAAAAAAGTCCACATATAAGAGGAAAACTAAGCAGAATAAAGAAAAATAAGTCCACATATAAGAGGAAAACTAAGCAGAATAAAGAAAAATACGAGGGGTGATTGATAAGTTCTCGGCCTAAGGTATAAATAGCTGAAACACACAGTTGATATTACGTGCATTTGTAGATAAGCTAATGTAAGATTAAATACCAAGTTTCAAGAAATTAACTGCAACCAATGTTTTTTTTACAGGCTACTGAAGTGGTAAGGGGTGGTAGAAATTAAGAAAATTGATAAAATTTCTCATAAGCAGTCATTCGCTACCTCTGCATCAAGGGCTTATCATCGAAGGAGATCCATGAGGATATGGTAGAGACTCTAGGGGAGAGTGCCCCTTCTTACAGCACAGTGAAGAAATGGGCAGCTCAGTTCAAACATGGAAGGGAGAGTCTAGAAGATGATCCCTGTCCAGGAAGACCAAGAACGGTAACCACCGATGAAACCACCGGCAGAATCCATGACATGATAATGGAGGATCGACGACTAGCTGAGCGGTACATTGCTACTGAATTGACATCTCCCAGGAACGTGTTCATGCCATTGTTACAATGATCTTCAAATGACAAAGGTCTCTGCTCGATGGGTCCCGAAACTTCTTGGAGCTGATCACAAACGACAGCGTCTCAACATGTCAAAAGACAATCCTGGCCATTTTTCAGCAGATCCTGAAAAGTTTCTTCAGCAATTTGTGACTATGGATGAGACTTGGGTTCATCGTTTTCAACCAGAAAAAAAGAACAGCCAAAGCAGTGGAAACATCATGGATCCCCACCTCCAAATAAAGCAATGGTGGTTCTGTCTGCAGGCAAAGTGATGGCTTCCATCTTTTGGGATTCAGAAGGTGTGCTATTTGATAGACTATCTTCAAAAGGGGAAAGGTCACCGGGGCCTATTATGCTAATCTTGTGAAGCAGTTGTGGGTCAAACTGAAGGAAAAGCGGGAGGGAAATTGGCGAGAGGAGTCTTTTTCAGCAAGACAATGCTCCAGTTCACAAGTCGGCGGTGGCAATGGCTGCCATTCATGAATGCGGCTTCCAGCTTCTTGAACATCCTCCTTATTCCCCAAAAGACATTAGAAGTGAAAAAAATAATAGACATGAGAAGTGAAAAAAATAGACATGAGAAGTGAAAAAATAATAGACATCGGAAGTGAAAAAAATAAAAGACATTAGAAGTGAAAAAATAATAGACATGAGAAGTGAAAAAAATAAACGACATTAGAAGTGAAAGAAATAATAGACATGAGAAGTGAAAAAAATAAAAGAAATGAGAAGTGAAAAAAAATAATAGACATGAGAAGTGAAAAATAACAGACACAAGAGGTGAAAAAAATAATAGACATGAGAAGTGAAAAAATAACAGACACAAGAGGTGAAAAAAATAACAGACATGAGAAGTGAAAAAATAATAGACATGAGAAGTGAAAAAAATAAAAGAAATGAGAAGTGAAAAAAAATAATAGACATGAGAAGTGAAAAATAACAGACACAAGAGGTGAAAAAAATAATAGACATGAGAAGTGAAAAAATAACAGACACAAGAGGTGAAAAAAATAACAGACATGAGAAGTGAAAAAATAATAGACACGAGAAGCGAAAAAAAATTGAGAACAACAAAAACAAACAAAAATAACTGGCAACAAAGAAAATTAAGTCCAAATATAAGAGGAAAACTAAGCAGAATAAAGAAAAATAAGTCCACATATAAGAGGAAAACTAAGCAGAATAAAGAAAAATAAGTCCACATATAAGAGGAAAACTAAGCAGAATAAAGAAAAATAAGTCCACATATAAGAGGAAAACTAAGCAGAATAAAGAAAAATAAGTCCACATATAAGAGGAAAACTAAGCAGAATAAAGAAAAATAAGTCCACATATAAGAGGAAAACTAAGCAGAATAAAGAAAAATAAGTCCACATATAAGAGGAAAACTAAGCAGAATAAAGAAAAGTCCACATATAAGAGGAAAACTAAGCAGAATAAAGAAAAATAAGTCCACATATAAGAGGAAAACTAAGCAGAATAAAGAAAAATACGAGGGGTGATTGATAAGTTCTCGGCCTAAGGTATAAATAGCTGAAACACACAGTTGATATTACGTGCATTTGTAGATAAGCTAATGTAAGATTAAATACCAAGTTTCAAGAAATTAACTGCAACCAATGTTTTTTTTACAGGCTACTGAAGTGGTAAGGGGTGGTAGAAATTAAGAAAATTGATAAAATTTCTCATAAGCAGTCATTCGCTACCTCTGCATCAAGGGCTTATCATCGAAGGAGATCCATGAGGATATGGTAGAGACTCTAGGGGAGAGTGCCCCTTCTTACAGCACAGTGAAGAAATGGGCAGCTCAGTTCAAACATGGAAGGGAGAGTCTAGAAGATGATCCCTGTCCAGGAAGACCAAGAACGGTAACCACCGATGAAACCACCGGCAGAATCCATGACATGATAATGGAGGATCGACGACTAGCTGAGCGGTACATTGCTACTGAATTGACATCTCCCAGGAACGTGTTCATGCCATTGTTACAATGATCTTCAAATGACAAAGGTCTCTGCTCGATGGGTCCCGAAACTTCTTGGAGCTGATCACAAACGACAGCGTCTCAACATGTCAAAAGACAATCCTGGCCATTTTTCAGCAGATCCTGAAAAGTTTCTTCAGCAATTTGTGACTATGGATGAGACTTGGGTTCATCGTTTTCAACCAGAAAAAAAGAACAGCCAAAGCAGTGGAAACATCATGGATCCCCACCTCCAAATAAAGCAATGGTGGTTCTGTCTGCAGGCAAAGTGATGGCTTCCATCTTTTGGGATTCAGAAGGTGTGCTATTTGATAGACTATCTTCAAAAGGGGAAAGGTCACCGGGGCCTATTATGCTAATCTTGTGAAGCAGTTGTGGGTCAAACTGAAGGAAAAGCGGGAGGGAAATTGGCGAGAGGAGTCTTTTTCAGCAAGACAATGCTCCAGTTCACAAGTCGGCGGTGGCAATGGCTGCCATTCATGAATGCGGCTTCCAGCTTCTTGAACATCCTCCTTATTCCCCAGATTTGGCCCCTTCGGACTATTACCTGTTTAACAAACTCAAAAAGGAGCTCAGTGGTCGCAAATTTGCTTCAGATGATGACGTCATTCTTGCTGTAGACCACTTTCTACTGGCACAAGATGCTGACTTTTACAAAGAAGGGATCCGTATGCCCCAGGATCGTTGGACTAAGTGTATAAACTTGCAAGGGAACTATGCTGAGAAATAACCAAAAAAGTTGTCCACAAATAATCCGTTGTACCTTAGGCCGAGAACTTATCAATCATCCTCGTAAGTCCATATATAAGAGGAAAACCAAGCAGAATAAAGAAAAATAAGTCCACATATAAGATATTCACCAAGCAGAATAAAGAAAAATAAGTCCACATATAAGATATTCACCAAGCAGAATAAAGAAAAATAAGTCCACATATAAGATATTCACCAAGCAGAATAAAGAAAAATAAGTCCACATATAAGATATTCACCAAGCAGAATAAAGAAAAATAAGTCCACATATAAGATATTCACCAAGCAGAATAAAGAAAAATAAGTCCACATATAAGATATTCACCAAGCAGAAAAGAAAAATAAGTCCACATATAAGATATTCACCAAGCAGAATAAAGAAAAATAAGTCCACATATAAGATATTCACCAAGCAGAATAAAGAAAAATAAGTCCACATATAAGATATTCACCAAGCAGAATAAAGAAAAATAAGTCCACATATAAGATATTCACCAAGCAGAATAAAGAAAAATAAGTCCACATATAAGATATTCACCAAGCAGAATAAAGAAAAATAAGTCCACATATAAGATATTCACCAAGCAGAATAAAGAAAAATAAGTCCACATATAAGATATTCACCAAGCAGAATAAAGAAAAATAAGTCCACATATAAGATATTCACCAAGCAGAATAAAGAAAAATAAGTCCACATATAAGATATTCACCAAGCAGAATAAAGAAAAATAAGTCCACATATAGATATTCACCAAGCAGAATAAAGAAAAATAAGTCCACATATAAGATATTCACCAAGCAGAATAAAGAAAAATAAGTCCACATATAAGATATTCACCAAGCAGAATAAAGAAAAATAAGTCCACATATAAGATAAAAACCAAGCAGAATAAAGAAAAATAAGTCCACATATAAGATATTCACCAAGCAGAATAAAGAAAAATAAGTCCACATATAAGATATTCACCAAGCAGAATAAAAAAATAAGTCCACATATAAGATATTCACCAAGCAGAATAAAGAAAAATAAGTCCACATATAAGATATTCACCAAGCAGAATAAAGAAAAATAAGTCCACATATAAGATATTCACCAAGCAGAATAAAGAAAAATAAGTCCACATATAAGATATTCACCAAGCAGAATAAAGAAAAATAAGTCCACATATAAGATATTCACCAAGCAGAATAAAGAAAAATAAGTCCACATAAGATATTCACCAAGCAGAATAAAGAAAAATAAGTCCACATATAAGATATTCACCAAGCAGAATAAAGAAAAATAAGTCCACATATAAGATATTCACCAAGCAGAATAAAGAAAAATAAGTCCACATATAAGATATTCACCAAGCAGAATAAAGAAAAATAAGTCCACATATAAGATATTCACCAAGCAGAATAAAGAAAAATAAGTCCACATATAAGATATTCACCAAGCAGAATAAAGAAAAATAAGTCCACATATAAGATAAAAACCAAGCAGAATAAAGAAAAATAAGTCCACATATAAGATATTCACCAAGCAGAATAAAGAAAAATAAGTCCACATATAAGATATTCACCAAGCAGAATAAAGAAAAATAAGTCCACATATAAGAGGAAAACCAAGCAGAATAAACCAAATAAAAAAATGTCCAGTCCAGAAAGAAAAAATGTGCAGTTAGAAGAAAGCAAGAGAAGGAGAGAAAACAACGGACGACTATGTGGAAGAGAAAGCTATGCTGAACATGAAAATGTAAAGCAAGACGCAGAAATCAAACATAGCAGACAGGCAGGCGCTATCAGGAAATAACTGAGGCAAAGGGGGAAACAAATGTGAGACACTGTGAGAGCGGGCAGGGGTGATCAACACACAGTGAAATGATTCTCAAACTTTTTGAAGTGTCGGATCTCTGCGCCCCACGAGAACTCGCCCTAGCACCTTCACACGTTTCACTGCCACCTGACTTGATATTTAAAAACCCTGACACCATCCACCATCAGGTGCCGTGCTGACCGGCGTTGGCTCTTTTGCTTCTCCAGAGTACACGATCCTTCATGCAGGCCATCAGCTCAGTTGGTGATCTCCCTTCACACTATCCCGTCAGACTGTCCAGTATCATTTCTCTTGGTCTTCCTCTTGATCTTCTTCCTTCTATTTTTCCTGTTGTTATAATATTTTGAATGCCCCCTCTTCTCATTGCATGTCTTATGAAAGTACATTGTCTCTCTCTTATTTTTTGACAAGATTTTTTGTCTCTCCAGCTCTTCTCATACATTCTTCATTAGTTATTTTTGCTGTCCATGGGATTCGCAACATTCTTCTAATAAACCACATTTCTGCTGCTTCCAATGATTTTTGTGCAGACCTGCTTATTGTCCATGATTCACTTCCATATAACAAGATAGGTTCAATATAGCATTTTAGGACTCGTTTTCTAACATTCATTGATAAGGATGTGTTGGTCAATATGTTTCTCATTCTCTGAAATGCAGTCTTTGCTTGGCCTATTCTGTTCCTAACTTCTGTTCTGACACATTTATAGTATTCTACTTAATCCAGACTAGCTTCACGGACCTTCTCACGATTCTTTACGTATCCCTCGTGATCATCTGGCCCTAGCTTTGGAAACATTGCAGTAGTGTACAGAAAAGTGTCACAAATGAACAAGTGGAAACCAAGTGTTCCAGATATAAAATGGATATTTTTTAAAAAAAAACGCAAGTCTGACAGAGGATTCTGCTTTAAAACAAGTGGATAAGAACATGTGAGGAAAATACCTGCCACTGTTTACGTGGCCACGAGGGTTACAGTGACACGTGTGTTCTGTTATCAGGTGTTGGCGTCACCGTGATGTCAGTGTAGCTCCAATGCCTGGCTGAAGACTGACGTAAACAGAACCGTGCTGTGCTGGTGTGACCACGCAGCACAGCAAAATAAAAGAGCACAGTGTAATGTTGTGTGCGCAAAAGATAGCAAAAATACGACACAGCAAACTAAATGTCTGTGTTGTCAATATCATAGCGGTGAAGTGAATGCTTCAAATCTTCTACAACTCAAGTTCGCCTCATTAAATCATACAGACTCGCTTGCCAAACACGATGAGGAAGAACACGACACGCACACAACTAAACCAAATAGATGCTGTGTTTCACAAAGATAGGAACAGCTTTATTCATTAACAGAGCGCACAGCTATAACATTTTCGGCTTACGTCTTCTTCGTACAAATATACTGGAGGAAGATACTGGAAAGGAAAAGAAAGTCTAACTTGACAAGAATGATATATATGAATGGAAAAGAGTACTTGTCTTGAGACTTGTATGATGCTGTATAAAAATCTTGTGACTTGTATGATGTTGTATCAGAGTCTTGTGATTTGTATGATGTTGTATCAGAGTCTTGTGATTTGTATGATGTTGTATCAGAGTCTTGTGATTTGTATGATGTTGTATCAGAGTCTCGTGATTTGTATGATACTGTATCAGAGTCTCGTGATTTGTATGATACTGTATCAGAGTCTTGTGACTTGTATGATGTTTTATCAGAGTCTTGTGATTTGTATGATGTTGTATCAGAGTCTCGTGATTTGTATGATGCTGTATCAGAGTCTTGTGATTTGTATGATGCTGTATTAGAGTTTTGTGATTTGTATGATGCTGTATCAGTCTTGTGACTTGTATGATGCTGTATCAGTTTTGTGATTTGTATGATGCTGTATCAGTTTTGTGATTTGTATGATGTTGTATCAGAGTCTCGTGATTTGTATGATACTGTATCAGAGTCTCGTGATTTGTATGATACTGTATCAGAGTCTTGTGACTTGTATGATGTTTTATCAGAGTCTTGTGATTTGTATGATGTTGTATCAGAGTCTCGTGATTTGTATGATGCTGTATCAGAGTCTTGTGATTTGTATGATGCTGTATTAGAGTTTTGTGATTTGTATGATGCTGTATCAGTCTTGTGACTTGTATGATGCTGTATCAGTTTTGTGATTTGTATGATGCTGTATCAGTTTTGTGATTTGTATGATGTTGTATCAGAGTCTTGTGATTTGTACGATGCTGTATCAGAGTCTTGTGATTTGTATGATGCTGTATCAGTCTTATGACTTGTATGATGCTGTATCAGTCTTGTGATTTGTATGATGCTATATCAGTCTTGTGATTTATATGATGCTGCATCAGAGTCTTGTGATTTGTATGATGCTGTATCAGAGTCTTGTGATTTGTATGATGCTGTATCAGAGTCTTGTGATTTGTATGATGCTGTATCAGAGTCTTGTGATTTATATGATGCTGTATCAGAGTCTTGTGATTTATATGATGCTGTATCAGAGTCTTGTGATTTGTATGATGCTGTATCAGAGTCTTGTGATTTGTATGATGCTGTATCAGAGTCTTGTGATTTGTATGATGCTGTATCAGAGTCTTGTGATTTATATGATGCTGTATCAGAAAGTGCGTTTGGGAAAGGCTGTAAGTGCTTATAGACCTGTAAGTTATAATCACAATTTGGCTGACTGACAATAAAGAAGGGATGGAGGGCAGTGACAGAGGGATACAATGGCTGGAAGTCCGAGATAAAGTGAACAGATTAAATGAAAGTGGTTGGAGTAAAGGACCCAGAATATAAGTGACCTCAACGACATCGCCAAAACAGCAACTGGACACCTGAGGGAAAGAGAAAGAGAGGCCGACCTAAGACAACTTGGAGAAGTCCTGCAGAAGCTGACATAAACAGCAGGCAACAAAGCTGGACCAGCAAACAAAAGCTGGTTGTAAACCGCAAGAAATGGAAAGAATCTATTCAAGACGGACTGTGCGATGATTGCTTGGTCGATTTCTGATCATGGACATCGATGGGTTCGTCTCGTTCACAAATGTTACATTTATAGTGACTCAAAACTCCATCAAAACCTCTGACTTTTCATTCCACACCCCTGCTGATATAAATTTAGAGTGCGTATAACAGAGAAAAATGCAGTGGTGGGCTGTATAAGATTATGAAGAACAATCCTTAGACGCAATGCATTTGCTGTCCTTTTGCATCCCTCTTCCACTGTTAAATATCTGGTAGGCATATGAAATATTCATCTACAAAGATGAAATCTTAGCGCGCCAAGAACAAAGCGAATGTACATCTCCGACTGAATATATTTTGTACCCTACGCAGAATCCTATTTATCACTGCCGCGGAAAAGCCCAGGCCCCGCCTCTCTCAGCCATGACGACTCGTGCTAGCCAGCCGCTGTTTGTAAACAATCAGATTGTGTACCGGGAGCTGACAAAACACCAGATAAAAAGTCCGAGCTATTACGATCCTGGCTTCTTTCTCTCGCACATCGCTTGATGTACACCTACCTTCTGACGGCGTACTCTAGCATTTATGATTATCGGGGAAGAGAGCTAAGACGACTGGGCTTGTACACCATCAATCCTAGTCGAGCTCATAAGGCCACATCTTTGTGATGCTTACTCAGTCTGAATAACTGGGAATAGTTCCACGTGGTTTTGTCTGGCTAATTGGGTATAGTTCCACGTGGTACTTCTTGGCCAATCAGTATTGTTTCATGTGGTTCTGTCTGGCTAATTAGTATAGTTTTACGCGGTTCTTCCTGGCTAATCAGTATAGTTTCACGCGGTTCTTCCTGACTAATCAATATAGTTTCACGCGATTCTTCCTGACTAATCAATATAGTTTCACGCGATTCTTCCTGACTAATCAGTATAGTTTCACGCGATTCTTCCTGACTAATCAGTATAATTTCACGCGGTTCTTCCTGACTAATCAGTATAGTTTCACGCGGTTCTGCCTGGCCAATCAGTATAGTTTCACGTGGTTCTGGCTTGTCAATCAGTATAGTTTCACGTGGTTCTGGTTTGTCAATCAGTACAATTTCACGTGGTTCTGCCTGGCTAATCGGGTATAGTTTCACGTGGTTCTTCTTGGCTAACCGGTTATAGTTCCGCGCGCTTTAGTCTGGCTAATCGGCCACTCTGGGACTTGAAATGGTTTTCGGGGACAAGTCTGTAACAATAAATATATAAATATACACAGAGCCACTGTAGTAAAGCTGTGACTAACAAATACAACTTTCAACAAAAGGTAGAGCCAGTTTATTCAATAACGGAGCTGGTTCATAAAGTCACAAGATAAGTAACCCTGTTTTCCATTCTTATTTGTTACATACAATACATAATAACTGAAACATTTTCTTCTCTTCCTGTTTCTTCGTCCCGCATATAACACAGTGCAAACCGAAACGCCGCAACAAAAATCATAAAGCTGTTTCTACAAGCGCAGGACTTCAAGCCGCTGTCATTTAATCTTTAAAGGAAACGACGTGTACATTGTCATGCCGTCCTCTACACAGAGGTCAGCAGTTCCTTGGAGAGTCAAAGAGAGTCTAGATGGTGGTAGCTGTACTAGTAGTAGAAGTTGTGGTGGTAGCAGTACTTGTAGTAGAAGTTGTGGTGGTAGCAGTACTTGTAGTAGAAGTTGTGGTGGTAGCAGTACTTGTAGTAGAAGTTGTGGTGGTAGCAGTACTTGTAGTAGAAGTTGTGGTGGAAGCAGTTCTAGTGGCAGAAGTTGCGGTGGAAGCAGTTCTAGTAGTAGAAGTTGTGGTGGTAGCTGTAACAGTAGTAGGGTCGTAGCTGTATTAGTAGTAGAAGGTGTGGTGGTAGCAATACTACTAGTAGAAGTTGTGGTGGTAGCAGTACTAGTAGTAGACGTTGTGGTGGTACCTGTACTAGTACCAGAAGTTGTGGTGGTAGCTGTACTAGTAGTAGAAGTTATGGTGGTAGCTGTACTAGTAGTAGAAGTTATGGTGGTAGCTGTACTAGTAGTAGAAGTTATGGTGGTAGCTGTACTAGTAGTAGAAGTTGTGGTGGAAGTAGTTCTAGTAGTAGAGTAGAAGTTGTGGTGGTAGCTGTACTAGTAGTAGAAGTTATGGTGGTAGCTGTACTAGTAGTAGAAGTTATGGTGGTAGCAGTACTAGTAGTAGAAGTTGTGGTGGAAGCAGTTCTAGTAGTAGAAGGTGTGGTGGAAGCAGTTCTAGTAGTAGAGTAGAAGTTGTGGTAGTAACAGTACTAGTAGTAGGGTGGTAGCTGTATTAGTAGTAGAAAGTTTGGTAGTAGGAATACTACTAGTTGAAGTTGTGGTGGTAGCAGTACTAGTGGCAAAAGTTATGTAGTAGTAGTAGTAGTAGTAGTAGTAGCAGCAGCAGCAGCAGCAGCAGCAGCAGCAGTAGTAGTAGTAGTAGTAGTAGCA
The DNA here is from genome assembly GCA_009760885.1 of Achatina immaculata. Lineage (NCBI taxonomy): Eukaryota > Metazoa > Mollusca > Gastropoda > Stylommatophora > Achatinidae > Lissachatina > Lissachatina immaculata. The sequence continues at coordinate 40,035,651 of CM019691.1, read as the reverse complement.
GTAGCAGCAGCAGCTGCAGCAGCAGCAGCAGCAGCAGCAGCAGTAGTAGTAGTAGTAGTAGCAGAAGTTGTGGCAATAGTAGTTGTAGCAGCACTGTAGTATTAGAGCTAATGATATATGTAGTATTAGAGCTAATGATATATGTAGTATTAGAGCTAATGTAGTAGTAGTAGTAGTAACAGCAGCAGTAGCTAGAAAACTAAATAATATTGCTATCTCTCTCTTCCACTTCTCTCTCTCTCTCTCTCTCTCATATACGGAACATACTTATAGGTACTTCACAATCTTCAGTATTTATTCCACCCATTACATCCGAATCAGAAAAAAATTTTTCAAAGAAATAAAGATGAAGAAAACAAAATACTTTGGATATATCAAAAGACAAAACAATATACTAGAAGGAAAGGTAAAGGAAAAACAGCAATAGGAAGACAAGAGATGTAGGTGGGAAGATAACATACGAGAATGGACAGGACACACCCTGGCTGAGTGGCGCCATCAAAGCCAAGGGAGCGAGGGAGCTGGGGATTCATTACCGCCAACATTCGGTGTGGAGAAGGCAGATGATGATGATGATCCAAAATGTAAGACCCCCTAACTATGAGCCCATGGCGTGTGCTGGTAACCGCACAAGACCTTCAGCTCTTGCTTTGGTACATAAAACGTGTTAAAGATTACGAAGAAAAACACACACACACACACATGTTTCACTTATTTAGCAAGACAAACACGTGACTGTTAGCTTGACGTCTGCCCCTCACATCACTGACAGAAACAAGCGAACAAGAAATGAACAAAAACAAAACACCAACAACTGATAAGTGACAGAGTTCCTTGCCTTAAATATAATTTATCAAGCTCGTCGTGGAAGATGTATTGTGGAGGTAAGACAGTCACTCAGTTTTTTTAAAAGGGGGGGGGGGAGGGGGGAGAAAGAAAAAAAGAGAGTTTCTATGTGTACGTTTTATCTCTCTCTCTCTCTCTCTCTCTCTACAAGAGTAACTGCTGCATATATATATGCAGTTATCTCCCGCACTGAGCGTGGGAGTACGAGACAAACGTTACAGGTTTGTCTTTTTTAACTTTGTTATTTCAGTTTTGTTATTTCAACCTTCATCATGTTTGCTGTATGCATAGCATATCTGTACTATGTGATGTTGAATGTCTGGAACAGAGAGACAGTTGTATGATAAAGGGCAGAATGTCAGTCAAGACTGCGTGCCCAATTATTCACCCTTTGCAAATAACGAAAGTTTAATCAATCTCCTCTCTCTCTCTCTCTCTCTCTCTCTCTCTCTCATGGCTTGTGACAGGTATTCTCACAGAAAGCAAGAAGGAAAACGTCGTGCTTGTATTGTATTACTGCGCTCACACCTAACAACACCACTTTACTTGTTCAGTCTGTGAAAACAAATTGTTACTAACTGTAAGCAGTGCTTCCATTATGAGAAGCTGACCTTTTCTAAAGTACATCATACAGTTGTACACGACACACAACACAACAACATAACACTTCCATCTATAACCCACAACACACTGAGAAATTAGAAACCCGAACATTCGGGCGTGTACGCAATAGGGCATACACACTGGACATATAATTTTTTAAAAGTCGAATAATTGCTCATTTGTTGTATATAAATGCGGGTACGTTCTTCCGCGTGCATGCCTCAAACAGAACTAAAACTGAAACTCTGTCACTCCGACAAGCTCTGCCATTTGTTTTTGTTTTTTTGTTTGTGTGTGTTTATCAGTAGCACCACAGGTTCTGTTTTTAGCTCCCACCCTTCCTGCCAGACCTGCGACGTATGTCTTCGTGGGCTTGTCATTCTTGTAATAAGCCTTGTCTTTAGCTCCTACCTACTCACTCAGACGTTTAATTTGTGTGGGATATTCTGATCTTACGCCATACAAGTTCTCACTGATAACTGTACTGAAAAACTAAGGAATCTTAACTCACATTCAGGCCGGACTCTAAGTGAACGTTTCAAGCCTGACGTTATGTTGTAACAAACTAGACGTTTTTTGCATATTCCATACCAGCTGTTTTTAATGCTCTCTACTTAAAAAAAAAAAGACAATTTTTAATCCCTCGCTATTCTGTAATTGGCGTCCTTGGAATACTGTATTGCTATCAATGGCCTATCCATGACCAAGGTCCTGTACTCTGTTCTGTACAGACTCCAGCTGGTTCCGTCCCTTTGTTCATGGCGCTGCCTGTAGCGAGCATACACGGCTGATGATAGAAGGGAAGGACATGTCTAGACCGATGATGCACCCACAAAGATATGCGGGAAATTACAAGATTATGTACGACAGCAGGGATGGTCTGAGATCTGACTCAGGCGCTACAACTAGTGTTGCTGATCTTCCTGTCGAGCTAGATGTTTTTTAACAGCTGATGTTCAGATAAAGATGACGGAATATGAACATCATATCAAACTGGGACTTCTGTCACGGCGACTTTCCTTACTTTTCTGAGTAGAATTCAGATCTTGTCCTCCGAGCCTGGTCAAATGACAGCTGGCCAGGGCTGTTAGCTCACTGGTGCTGGTCATCAATATGATACAGCAGTGCCCTGTGGCTGGTGATCACAGTCGTGTGACTAGTACAAACACTGCCGCACACACTTCCAGACTGCGAAATCTTACTTCTGTTTCAGACCACCTTGTGTATAAAACAAGCAAAATACGATTATGAGAAATCTCGTACACAGAAAGAAGAGAAACCTTCGTGTGGCACGGAAGACTGAGATATAAGATCAACAGCCAAGGGAAATTTGCAACATATCCTGTACAGGCAGACCCCGCCCCCGCACCCCCCCCCCCCCAAAAAAGAAAAGCATCAGACATCCTGTAAAAAAAAAAAACAAACATGCAGATAAATGTGCCATAGATGACAGCGTGAGGCATACAGTAAGTAAGGCAACTCCGATCAATAAGATGTGAGTCTTTGCAAGTTACACACAAAGATCAAAATATGAGAGGCCATGCATGTTTAGATACGGTGACTGAATGTGCTGCTCTGTAATTTAGATACATAGATCAAAGTATGAGACACTCAGTAAGTTGCACATATAGATCCAATATATGACAACTTGTAAGTTAGACACATAGATCAAACATATGAGAACCTGTAAGTTAGACACATAGATCAAACATATGAGAACCTGTACGTTAGACACATAGATCAAACATATGAGAACATGTACGTTAGACACACAGATCAAACATATGAGAACCTATAAATTAGACACATAGATTAAAGATGTAAGAAGCTAGAAGTTAGACACACAGATATGAGATATCATGTAAATCAGGCACACACACAGAACGAAGGAACGAGCGAATAATCATCTTCAAAGGGTGGAGACCTGGGCACTGAGGATCTTCTGACATTCTGCCCATCATCACTCACCTTTCATTTCTAGCACACACTTGATTTAGTACACATTACATGAAAAACATATCAATATAAGAGTGTAAAGTGAGAATATAACATCAACGAATACAAGATAGTTGCAATAATTATCATAATAAAAATGAAAGGCTCTGTTTCAAAGCAGGACGAGGCATGATAGAGAAAGTCTTACGTCGACAAACAACAAAACGTGCTATAAAGCCAGGATCAGGCCGGCAGTCGTCTCTGAGTTGGGGAAATTATTAGCAGCGCAGATGTGAAAGCAAAACAAAACATTATGAAAAAAAAAAAACTGATAAACTTTCTTCATAAGCATATCGCGCCGTTAACAAAGGCAGCTTTCATGGCAGCTTACCAGCCAAGCCTGGGTGCTCGCAGGTCTGAAGTTTCTCAGCCCCCAGCTCCTCATAAAATTCTTTCACAAACATTCTGCTCAGCCAAGTCGCTCTTCCATCTGCTTTACTCCAAACCGGCAAGTTTTCCACCGTCTTTGTTGTGTTCCTCTTTCAAAATGCAAGAGGACGGAGGGCTGAGTACCTACAACCAGTCGTGATTTCTCCTTCTCGTGACTGTGGTAACGTTCTCAGAGACGGATGAGTATGACAGCAAGTGGTCATGGTTTTACTTCCTGGACGTAAACAGTATAGGACAATGTCTGCCCTACCACCTGCAGTGCTAATCTTCCCACATCTACTACTTCTCGTTTCTGCCTTCTTTCATCTTTCCTTCCTCTTCATTGTTTTTTCTTTTCTTGCAAAACTGTTTAGCTCTACTCCACTAGTAGGCTTGTGATTGGTGTAGTCATCACACTTATTTTTAAGTTTCTCATTATGCCAACCTAACATTTAATTTATTGTTGCATGTAGACTCGTGTGCTCGTTTAACAGCGATAAAATCATAGGTCTGAACAAGCGGGTTTAGCCTGGAAAATTTAGAACAGGCGGGTTTAGCCTGGAAAATTTAGAACAGGCGGGTTTCGCCTGGAAAATTCAGAACAAGCGGGTTTAGCCTGGAAAATTTAGAACAGGCGGGTTTAGCTTGGAAAATTTAGAACAGGCGGATTTAGCCTGGAAAATTCAGAACAAGCGGGTTTAGCCTGGAAAATTTAGAACAGGCGGGTTTAGCTTGGAAAATTTAGAACAGGCGGGTTTAGCCTGGAAAATTTAGAACAGGCGGGTTTAGCTTGGAAAATTTAGAACAGGCGGGTTTAGCCTGGAAAATTTAGAACAGGCGGGTTTAGCCTGGAAAATTCAGAACAGGCGGGTTTAGCCTGGAAAATTTAGAACAGGCGGGTTTAGCCTGGAAAATTAACCAGTAACTCAGGCGACAGAGGAAAAAAAAACAGTACTGTAATATAAATACTTGGAGCAGATTCCCCCCTTCCCTCCCTGCAGGGGAAGGGTAACCGCCCAACCATTCGGCCACGAAGCACCTCAGCAGCGGCTCGTGTGCTCAAACCTCGTTACCTCTCACTGTACTGTCAAATCATACAACAAACACTGCACTGTTCTCATACGCGTACAGGCTGTGCTAGTGTGTACATCACACAAACTCTGTAACCGACAGCGCCGAGAAACTACAGGCATGAAGCACGAGCCCCAAATTCTGGAGAGAAACGCCAGATATTTATTGATGTAAGTGCGAACTTGATGTTCTCCGCCGAGGATGTCCCGGTGATGAAGATCCTGACACAAGAAAATCAAACCGATTGTCAGATTGCTACAATGCCTTCACTGAATTCTTGTATATAACGGAATGCGTCTTTTATTTCAAAAAAAAATATGGGAGATAAAACTGAAGAGACACTGGGGGAGTGAGAGAAAAGGCTGTGGTCCAAGAGACAGGGAAGTTAGGGAGAAAGGGGGAGGAGCAGTAACAAGCAAGGCAGTGAGGACCGAGTCAAACAGCAGCACAATCTATGTCACGTGATTGAGTCAAACAGCAGCACAATCTATGTCACGTGATTAAGTCATAAAATTTGGGGAAAATTACGTACGATTCAAGTACCGTATTTTCCTCCCTATAAGATGCCGCACTGTCGCAAAAGACGCACTGGCATATAAGACGTACCCGAGTATAAGACGCACCGATAATTTGGCAAGGAATACTTGAAAAAAAAAACAAAGCGAATAAATAAAAATATCACATTTTCCATGAACTTCACAGCACTCCCATAAACCGGATTTTGGTCCAGAATGTTACGCTACTTGATATTCTCTTAGTGAACATCTAAAGCACAAGAAGTTAGTTGCAGCTCAAACTAACACAGGGAAGAGCAGAAAGTATCATATCAGTAGTGACAAGCGCCCCTGAACAATTACGACTGTGACTTTCATACACTGCTTTCTGCTCTTTCTCCATGTTGAAAACATTCCAGCGTTAACTGAAGAGCAACCATGGACTTGAGATGGTATGAAAACTGCTGCAGACTGCTGATGTTTCACTCTTTACACTCCATGATGCGCATATTCAGACTTTGTTCCATGGTGAAAGTTACCAGATATGGCCACATTCTTGATACGAATTATGGCTAGAGCTTGAGTATTAAACTATTACCTCCCTTCATATGATTTAGTATAAAGCAAAAACAACAAGGGTATACACGAGCTTGGCACGTCAATGGTTTTAGTAAGGGTTTGTCAACATTACTTTTCGCCGATTACACTTCCTACCCGCAACACACGCAGCTATGCCACGTCTCTCGTCCATGTAAGATGTTAGTACCAAAACAATAATGGCCACATCGTATTTACAGCATCAAGACACTGTAACAGTTTTATAGATTTTACATTCATCCATTCTCAAAAGTAAAGAACACAATTTTAGGGTAGATAACTACGGTACGTAACTTAGTGTCTGCAAACAAGTAAAGTAAGGCTACCCAGCGATGTGATACCGGCTACCAGTTTTTCATATTTAATAATTTTTTGGTCAGTAATCATAATTTAATCATTTACAATCATAAATCATAGGGTCATCAGGAGACTAGTGTGTTAAATATGGACGTTTAGGTGTCAGTCTAGTACCGGTAACCTCTACCCCAAGGCCTACCCAACCTAATCATCTGGGTATAGGGTGCAGGGTGACTTTTGGAGTGTTCTTTTTTTTTTGGGGGGGGGGGGGAGATGCGTCTTATATGGTCGGGAAATACGAGTTAAGTTAAACATTATTACAAGAAGTTCTTTACACAGTCTTGCTTAGGCTTTTTTTTTTTTTTTGCTGTTATGTTTGGATACTGACTAGGACCTTGGCTAGCATCTCACATACCGTTGTACTTCCCCCGTATGGTTGGTCATATACCGAGTGCAGAATAAAGGAGGATACTGTTATAAACACAAGTACATGTCTCTGACTGACTAGGTTGTCATGTGTTACAGAAGCACGGCATGGTAAGATTAAGTTAGGATTCACACGATGGTGAGAGAGTTTCATCTCTTTATCATAACAGTTCAGCTCATCTCATCTTGGCAGATCACTAAACGCACTGGTTCTAAGGACTGCTATTGCCGGAGGTGGGGTGGAGTATTCGATTTTCACTCCAACGGCGCGCGTCTCACACAGCCTCTGGCAGTCAAGTCCAGCTCCTGGCCTTCCCGTGGCAGAACTGTTTAAACTGACAGGAGAAGGGGCGAGGGCGAATATCTGGCGCCTGAAAACCAGACACTTAGGGTAGATGAGTGGCACGTTTGGTAGCTCATCTGCCGCTGTTGGCGATATTCTTCGGCTGCCGTGCGTGGAGCGGTGCTCCTCCCGGCCAATGAAGAAAGGTGCAAATGGGGTTGCCGCGCAGCATCACTGTAGAAAAGATGGTAGAAAGGATAAAGCGAAGCAAACAGTCAAATCATGGCACCTTTGGTCTGGAGGTCGGCCACGTCCTGAGTGCAGTCCTATCGGGTGAAATGCATGAACCGGCTTGTCCCAGAGGTTAAGACACTGCTGGCGAGACTCTTCGAATGCCGCGCGTGGAGTGAAGCTCCTCCCGGTCAAGGAAGAAAATGCGGAAAAGAAATAAAGGTTGCTCTGCGGTGCCGATGTGAAAAGGTGGTGGAAAAGATAAAGTGAAGTTTAATCGGTATGTCCAGTAGTATCGCTGCGAGAGCAATACATACCACGGCACCTCTGCTCTAGAGGCCAGCCACGTCCGAAATACACCTACACTGGTGAAATATGCCTAAACCGGCACAAACCAGGGGTGGAACTTGATGGCTAGACATGTCATGCCACCTCCGCTCTAGAGGTCGGTCACGCCTGATATACACCCATACTGGTGAATTTTGCCTAAACCGGCTCACACCAGGGGTGAATCTTGAAGGCTACGCGTGTCACAATACCTCTGCTCTAGAGGTCGGTCATGTCCCAAACACTCCCATACTGGGATAATATGCCTAAACCGGCTCAACCCAGGGGTGGAAGTCACTAGTGGCGAGGATTCGTCCTCCTGGACAAAAGCTCCGTCCTGGTCACAACTAGGAAGGGTAGCGGCCACGACCGCAAAATGCTGAAGTCGGAGACACTGTACCAGGGAAAACCACCTCTCACCCGGCGGTGATACATGGGTATCTCAAAACATGTCGAGGTTTTCCGGTGAGAAGGTCCAACTCTGGCCTGGGTGGGCTACCGCCTCTCACTCTGCGGGGATGCACTGATATCCTAAACACGGCGAGGTCTTCCGGTGAGAAAGTCCAACTCTAGACTAAACTGGTGCAACGAAAACCACGGTGTCACGCAATCCGCTTCAGAGACCCACCAAGAATACAGGCTAAAGCCCTGCGATACTCTGAACCCTTTGTGGTCCTCTCGTGGATCTCGTGTGGTCCTTTCGGGGACCACACAGGAGACCACGGGACCTAATGAGGACCACAGGCGTAAATTCAGTATGATCACAGTGCGGTTTTGGTGGTAGAAGCGAACGAAGAAGACAAAGACTAAACGCACTAAATCAACTCTCTTGAACAACTACATCTCCTCACCCCCACCCCACTCCTAAAACAGAGGCCAAAATAAGACATATTTTTTGCGGTTTCCCCGCTAAGGATGGCAACCCTCATTGAAATTTTCATGGCGGAGTCTAAGGAAGACTTCGTTTTATCCATGAATTTAAAAAAAACAACATTTTTTCACCATGTCAAAGCATTCCTTTCTTCCCAGTTAGAAGATATTGTACCGTTACGCAAAATAACACTGGCCTGTTATTCTTCCCCTCGTCGTACCCTCCCAAAAACTCCAGAGCGCATGATATTGTTGCGTGTGTGAGAGACGAGAAGTAAACGGCTAAAAGCGGGTAGGCGGTGTTTATTACAACAACAAACCACCAGTCCAAGGGGCGCCCGACTGTTTGTCAAAATAAGCACCAGCTCTTTTTGCTACCGGACCAGAATATTCCAAAGCAGCGAAGACTCAAAGGATCCTGATATAAAAACGATAAAGATGGAATTTCGGTATGGAAACATGATAGCAGACTTCCCCAGGTTGTGTACAAATAATCCCACAGAAACGCCTCTTTCCGCCACAGTACAATTCCCCATCCCCCCACACCAAAACAGTCCAGTCAACGCTATCTCTTGATCTCCTTCGTGTCATCGTGTTCTCAGTACCGTACCAACTTCTAGGACGTTGTTATCACTCAGTTCGTTTTCCTCTTGCCGTCCCCTGCTAGTAGGTCAGGCTACTATAACTTACCCGAGGAGTAGGGGCGCTCCATACGGACGCTGGGAAAGAGGCAGACGTCAGGATACCACAGAAGTACCACTTTGTGACCTATTTCTCTTTAAACAGACTACTGATGTCAGGACTGCAGCCTGGACGAGAGAAGAGAGATCAAAATGTTCTCTACATGCTCGTGGATCTGGTAAGAATTCTACTTCCAAAGCCTTTATGGAGATTCAAGGCATCCCATTTGATATGATCTTCTCCATGGGATCTGTTGTCAACAGCGTCAAGTGGACAATGACGGCGAGATAATAACGCTCTACAAACCTCTGATGTTTTTAGTTTTGTTTTACCTTCAGTATTTTCCTTCATTGAAGCATCACTTTAATCTTTACTTGCGGCATACGTCGTTCTATAGATCTAGCACTAAGGAGAACTGTCAGGGGGTGAGATTTTAGCAGGACAAACATCCTCATCTTTACTGTATGATCCGTGAATTTTTTAGCAGAACTTAGATCCTGGTGAAGATCTTGACAGATCATGTCATCCTCCCAGATGAAGTGCTGCTACTGTGGTTTTCTTCTCTGTGTGCTAACCGTCATCGGTAATACACATATTTCCAGGTCAGAGACCAAGATGTAACAGTACAAGAGACCAAGCTGTAACAGTACAAGAGACCAAGCTGTAAAAGCACAAGAGACCAAGCTGTAACAGTACAAGAGACCAAGCTGTAACAGTACAAGAGACCAAGCTGTAAAAGCACAAGAGACCAAGCTGTAACAGTACAAGAGACCAAGCTGTAACAGTACAAGAGACCAAGCTGTAAAAGCACAAGAGACCAAGCTGTAACAGTACAAGAGACCAAGCTGTAACAGTACAAGACCAAGCTGTAAAAGCACAAGAGACCAAGCTGTAACAGCACAAGAGACCAAGCTGTAACAGTACAAGAGACCAAGCTGTAAAAGCACAAGAGACCAAGCTGTAACAGTACAAAAGACCAAGCTGTAACAGCACAAGAGACCAAGCTGTAACAGCACAAAAGACCAAGCTGTAACAATATAAGAGACCAAGCTGTAACAATACAAGAGACCATGCTGTAACAGTACAAGAGACCAAGCTGTAACAGTACAAAAGACCAAGCTGTAACAGTACAAATGACAAAGCTGTAACAATACAAAAGATAAGCTGTAACAGCACAAGAGACCAAGCTGTAACAGCACAAGAGACCAAGCTGTAACAGCACAAGAGACTACGCTGTAACAGCACAAGAGACCAAGCTAAAGTAGCAGTGGAGGCAAAATATCCTGCATAATAACTTCTGGAAAAGTCTGGTCAAGAATAAGGATGAAGCGACGCTCATGGCACTGGCTAACAAACAAAAAGCTCAAATGGAAGACAGTCATGAACAAACAACGATCTCTTCTTGTTCTTTTTTTACTTTCGCCTGCATTTTCCCCCTTGTGTTTTCAAGATAACAGAACATGGGGAGACAGGGAAAAAAAAAACGATGAAAGCACAGACAAATGAACATTTTGTAAAGCCCTTATAATAACGGCAAAAATTATTTCTTAAGCCAGTCTACAAAGCTGGTGTCCACGAAGGGTTTAAAGTCGGTTTGTGTAGCAAAGTCTAGTTTACATGTAATACTCGAAATATGAGAAGATTTAAAATGTAAATCTCGAAATATGGGAAGATATTAAATTTAATACTGTGCGTGTGTGCTGGGGAAGGGGGAGGGGGCGGGAAAGAAAGGAGATTATTCCTGGGTAGCGACCTAAAAAAAGACTTGAAAAGCACCGTCTTAAGAAATCTGAGATGAATATACGAGAAAGAAAGAAGAAGAAGAAGGAAGAAGTAAACACGGTAGGACAGAGAAACTCCTGTTAATTATGGATAGTTTGGTTATCCTTGTCGTACAGCGCTAATTATCACTTTCTTCACCGTCTTTATCACTACAGCTCTACTTCAAACATCAACTTTGTTACGTTTTTTCTTTCTTTTTTTTTAAAGTGGTTGTTGGTGGTGGTGGTGGTGGCGGAGAGATTAAATGACCACCACCACGCGCCTTTCTCACAAGCAAACAACACATATCTGGGAGCAACTGTCTTCAGCTATCATAAGCAATTATAAACACTCCACTCACTTGCTCTAGCGCTCCAGTTCTGGCCAAGGGAGATAAGCCATTCCGTGTGCCTACGGGAGATAGTGAAGCACCATGATGTGTGCACAAAGACCCTCTTTCTTACTGGCCAGCCAAGGAGAGATCGGATGTCAATCACTGGATTAGCCTGACCGGCAGAGCAAACTCCCGAGGACCAACAAAAACTACGTTAAATCGGAGAAAACTTCAGGTTCCGCGTCTTGCCGCGGCAGACAAAAACAAATGGTAACTTCTAATGTTATTTTTTGCAGGAGAGACCGGGCCTGCATGAAAGACAGACACACAGCAGGGAAAGCACGTATACAAACAGACGTAGACATGAAAGCAAAACGCGTCTGTTAGTTCAGGGTCTCAGTTAAAGTGCCTAAAAAAAAAAAAATGACATGTCATCTCTCGTCCTCATTCACCCTCAAATCTCACGGCAGAATCTCGGAGGCACTTGAGTAGTTCACTCGTTGGCGATGCTGCCAGTGGCAGTACATCAACAAAACAACCCATCCCCTCTCTACCCCAGCTTTCTCCAGCCACGTCCAAAGTTCAATTCTCCACTTTCGTGTTCTACTTCGCCACCTACTTCTCTCTCTCTATTTTCTCTCTATCCTCTTCTTTCTCTTCTTCTGCTCCATAAGTTTTCCCCCACTTCTACTCTATCTCTTCTCTTTATCACTACTCCTCATTCTCAAGCCCTTCTTCTTCTTCTCTTCCATCTCCTCTCGTTTTCTTTCTAATCTTCTTCTTCTTCAACTCCTCTTTTTTCTTTCCAGTCTTCTTCTCCTTCGCCTCTTCGCCTTTTTTTTCTCTTTTTCTTTTTCTTCTCCACCTCCTCTCATTTTCTTTCTAACGTTCGTCTTCTCCTTCGGCTGTTCCCCTTTTTTTTTCTTCATCTTCTCTCTCTTATTCTTTCTCATCTCTTTCTTCTACTTTGCCTCGTTTCCTTGTTCTCCTCCTTTACTGTTCCTCTTGTTCTAATCTGCCCCTTCTCCTTCTCTTCTTCTCCCATGACCAGAAATGTAGATATGCCCCGGTTTTGTACTTTCGCTGTAGTTTCCTGATTTTTATTCACTTTGTTCTACAAGCAACTATCCAGCGCTGTAGCTTCATCGTGTGTGACAAGGCATTAATTGGGTAAGCTCAGCTTGGAACAGAAACAATCACTTTAGACGTGACACAAAGGAACTTAGTATGAGGAACAGAACCCTGGACACCAGTACGACCAGCAACCGCCCAGCAATGGGAAGACAAAGCACTAACCATCTAAAAATGAAGTAGTAAAAGCACTAACTACTTGAGAATGAAGTAGTAAAAATTCATCAGATTCAGCATAGAACAAAAGGACTCCACTTTTGGTCTTTGTTAGCCGTAGATGAACGAGAGAGCGTGTTTCTGTAACAGAGAACATGACTTGTAATCTATGACGTGGCCGCGGTAAATATATTTGAAAACTATGGGGGCGACTGTTTTAACTTGCCAGAACTGGCCTAAACAGAAAGAATGAAGCTTCTCACTGAAAGATACACATTAATCCCAGCCTCGATGAACTAAAAACAGCTGCGTATTGTGTTTTGCTTAGCTCTTCTAAGCAATCGTTAGCACAGAACTTTGGATCATATATGTGTGCTTTCTGTGCTTGTAGTACTTGTGTCGTGGATGAGGGCTGTTTACCTCCGTGAACGATACAAATAGGCTGTCAAGATTGTCCTTACATCCCATCACAGTGTGGCCGGGTAGCGAAATTGTTAGAGTATTCATCTCTCTTTGACGTTATGATGTTCTTTGGTTGGAGCATTCATCTCTCTCTTTCTCGCTGTGACGTTCTTTGGTTGGAGCGCTCATCTCTCTCTTTCTCGTAGTGATGTTCTTTAGCTGGAGTACTCATCTCTCTCTTTCTCGTTGTGATGTTCTTTGATTGGAGTACTCATCTCTCTCTTTCTCGTTGTGATGTTCTTTGGTTGGAGTACTCATCTCTTTCTTTCTCGTTGTGATGTTCTTTGGTTGGAGTACTCATCTCTTTCTTTCTCGTTGTGATGTTCTTTGGTTGGAGCACTCATCTCTTTCCTTCTCGTTGTGATATTCTTTGGTTGGAGCACTCATCTCTTTCCTTCTCTTTGTGATATTCTTTGGTTGGAGTACTCATCTCTTTCTAGTGCTGCTGACCACATCGCCATCTAGTGTTGCTGACCACATCGCCCTCTAGTGTTGCTGACCACATCGCCATCTAATGTTGCTGACCACATCGCCATCTAGTGTTGCTGACCACATCGCCATCTAATGTTGCTGACCACATCGCCATCTAGTGTTGCTGACCACATCGCCCTCTAGTGTTGCTGACCACATCGCCATCTAGTGTTGCTGACCACATCGCCCTCTAGTGTTGCTGACCACATCGCCATCTAATGTTGCTGACCACATCGCCATCTGGTGTTGCTGACCACATCGCCCTCTAGTGTTGCTGACCACATCGCCCTCTAGTGTTGCTGACCACATCGCCATCTAATGTTGCTGACCACATCCTGACCACATCGCCCTCTAGTGTTGCTGACCACATCGCCCTCTAGTGTTGCTGACCACATCGCCATCTAGTGTGACGACAGATCAAGGAAAGCACCAACGCCACACTTCCTAGATGCCTCCAGGGACTATCGTTACTTTCACCTTTCAACAGACACATAAAAGAGGAAAAGTGATGGCCTCTCAGAAACTACAATATCAGGCAACTCAGCAGGCTCCACCACATATGATATATTAATAAGAACTCACGTTACTGTAAGCCACTATTAATGGCTAGACTTTACAACAAAAATAGTTTTACTTAAGCTTTCATCACACCGGTGGCCTGGTTATCTGAGTGGTTAGGCGCATGGTTTACTAATGCGGTGGTACCGGGTTCAAGTTCGGTGGTACCGGGTTCAAGTTCGGTGGTACCGGGTTCAAGTTCGGTGGTACCGGGTTCAAGTTCCAGGTGTAAGATTTTTTTTTTTCCAGTACATACCAAAAAGATCACAGGGACCACCAAACCTCTAAAAATTGGTACCAGAGAAATCTGAGAAGGTAAATGCGTCCAGGCGTGATACTGATCGCAACACACTTTCACGTGCCGATGGTCTTGGAATTACTGGCCTAACACCGTATTCCTAACATCCCTTTCTGATATGGAAACGGGAATTCTTTACCTTTACCTTTCGGCACATTAACGCCTGTCTTTCTCTACATACAGTTTGCTATGTCTAGTAGACAAGCCCATCAGAACACTGGACAGACAACTCTGATCAAGACTGTCTTCTAAACTATAGATTTTTAATCTACTGGTCCAGTAGAGAAATAGTTACTAGAGACAGCCAATAAAGTGGACTCGCGGTTAAGGTGGAGACCACCAGCCAGCAAATCAACCAAACCAAAAAAAAAAAAAAACCCGTTTAGACTGCCAGCTTACACAGCTCTATGGACATCTAGCAATACTGCAAGAGCACGGCACAAATACACTCGTTCTTTTGCGAGAAAGCCACGACAGTTATCAATATTTTAAAATTTTGCGCTCCACTCCCTAACAAGACTCCCATAATTTCAACTTCCACATCTTGGCAGTCATTTCATGTTTAAATTTTAAATTCCATATATATATATATATAAAACAGTACAGCTGGTAATATCCTGCTGTCATGGCGTGCTCTCCATGAAAGGTGGTCTTTGTTCCCGTTTCTAGCGATGCTGACTGCGAAGTAAACTTGTGTGGTGCTGTGCAAGTTTGAGAATAAACAAGCCTCTTTTCTATCCTGTGATGGGAAGTTTTAGCAAAGCAAGCTCCAGCTTACCCAGATTTTAGGGTAGAACTACTGTGATAACAGCATCCAAAATTTCACTCCTGGGGTAAGGCAGTAGGTCTCAACATTTTTCAGGTAGCAGACTCCTGAAGCCAGGGATAATTCGTCGTGCGCCCCGCGGCCCCCCTCCTCCTCTCCAAACACACAAACACGACTCTCTCTGTCTCCCTCTCTCTCTTAAAAATCTTCGCACATTTCTAATAATCAAGATTTGTCTCTGGGATTGTACTCTGAGAACCGCTGTGATATGTTTTTGAAGCAGGAGGCCAGTCTTTTATGTACGTTATATGTGACGTAATTTTGTTTGTGTGTGAGTGTGTGTGTGTGCACACAGGAGTTTATTTTCAATCGTCCCGAACTGATCACCCACACAATGCATTTCCACTTGAGACATTCGACAGCCTGGTCCCACCACTAACATGCTGGCTCTTATGTTCAGCGCTTTCATATTTCCTCTACGCTTCTGTCCTGTTCTGGCAACATAACCTTCAAGCAACTGTAGTTTTGTCTCGTTTCTTGCATTCACTCCAACATGGCTGTTACGTATTGCAATGGATTCATTTTTACATGAATGTCTGACTTCACTTTCTACAATGACAGCTATATGTGCTGTGGTATGTCTCGCTTCGCAGGCAAATGAGTGTTATGGATGGCTGCGCATTCGATATCACATATTTCAGGAGATCAAGGGACGATCATAACCTTATTAAGGTTATCATCATCATCATCATCGAAGCCCATATCCAACTGAAAGCACAAACATGTCCATTTAAAGGACTGTGCATTATACGTGGTATCTCCCCCCCCCCCCCCCCAACATCCCTCCAATATTCTTAAAAACAAAACAAAAAAAAAACAAAATTGTCACTCATTAACTCAACAGTAAGTACTCATTAGCACAACAGTAACAGCAAATAAAAAACAGTGAGGTGAAAACAGATGGTATGCTCTATATGTACATTATTGGAAGTAAGAAATGAAAAGAATAACGTTTTTCTGTTTATGCAGGATCTCTCTTTCTCTCTCTCTCTCTCTCTCATACACACACACACTCTCTCTCTCTCTCACAATCACAAACACACAATTGACATATGAGAAGACGACCGACCTAGGATAATACTGACGAAGACAGACATCCTAGCCCCAGACAATGAGACGTCATCAAGAGATCAATGTTCTGTAGAGGACTTGCTACACAGTCACAGAATTTATTCACTGGAAGGTAGGTCAAAGTTTACCAAAACTGCGCTTTCCCGTAGTGACCACCTGCGTCGATTTTACGCGGGACAATCGCGATTTTTGGACCAATTTCAAGTTCTTGTCCAGAAAAAAGGAATCACTCCCCAGTTTAGGCGAAAGTGTCTCGGTTTGGAGAATTTTTAATCATAAAAGGCAATATCTGACGGCTGGTAAATTAAGATTCCTCGTTTTCAGTTTTTTTTTTTTTTTACCTGATTTCTTTTCTTGACACAAGCCTCACTGCGACTCTTTGGAGTACGGATGAGAAAGAAGTTGCGTTACGGTACATTCTTTAAATTCAGGCTTTTTTTCTATGTGATTTTGCTTTTATAAAGAAATGGAACTTGGCCCAACGAGATGTAAGTGGACTTTTAATGAAAAAAAAATTTACACAAAGAATATGCATTCATCACAAAGACCAGTGTCTCAGACTCTGGCGTGAGCACACAAGTACGTCGGGTTTTGTTGTTGTTGTTGTTGTGATGTTACAGCTGACTACAACAGTGACAAACACAAAACAACGGTTACCATGTATAATGAGTATGTCTCCGTGAACGTGAAGCAGTTTGTACCTGAGGGAAAAGCAGTATCTCAAGAAAGTGCTAATCAAACTTTACCAGCAACAAGATGGATTGAAATAGTCTCTCACTTCGACACAAGCCATGTTCTTTTTCCAAATGCGTGCAAAAGTTTAGCCAAGGTTTCTCCCATGCCTTGCTGAAGCTAATTCTGCCACTAAAATGGTGGTTTCCATCATGAATAGCATACAGACAAGCGAGAAGACTCAGCTGAGAGAAGACAGTGTTATGACTGAAATAAACTATGATGTATAGAACACAGACCAGTGACAATTTGGCGCGGACGCTTTGAAGACAACGTTAGTTACTAAAGTAAACTATGATGTAAGTTGTGTTGAGTGTTTTAAAATACTTCCAGCAGAGAAAGATCTTCTTAAGAAAATTCACAGCTCCGAAAAACCACAACAGCTTTGATAAATTTTACTTTTAAGGTAGGAACGAGACAAAGTTTATCTCAACAATAGTTTTATATATTCAGTGCACAATTATTATGTTGTCACTGCAGTTTCCATATGACTGTATACAAATAACGGCTTCAATGGATGCCCCCCCCCCTCCTTTTTTTCCTCCCAAAATTTACGAGATGTCTCGATTTGTCCTTGTGGACCTGGAAAATAGAGTTTTTCTTCCAATTTTGAGGTTGGAAAAAATGGTCACTTTATTTTGTTGGCTCTTCAAAGAAACAGCCAGGCTACCGATATTCTCTTTCCCCACTTTTCTCTATTTTACCACATTTCTCTTTAGCCAATTTTCTTTGTCTTATCACATTTCTCTTTCGTTAATTTTCTCTATCTTATCACATTTTTCTTACGTCAATTTTCTCTACCTTACCATATTTCTCTTTCGTTAATTTTCTCTATCTTATCACATTTCTCCTTTGCCAATATTCTCTATCTTACCACATTTCTCTTTCGTTAATTTTCTCTATCTTATCACATTTCTCCTTCGCCAATATTCTCTATCTTACCACATTTCTCTTTCGTTAATTTTCTCTATCTTACCACATTACTCTTTAGCCAATTCTCTCAATTTTATTACACTGTTTTTTCGTTAATTTTCACCATTTTATCATGTTGTTTTTCGTTAATTTTCACTCAGTTTAGCGTATTGTTTCTTTTGTTAATTTTCACTCAATTTAGCATATTGTTTCTTTTGTTAATTTTCACTCAATTTAGCATATTATTTTTTTCGTTAATTTTCACTCGATTTATCGTATTGTTTTTTCGTCAATTTTTCCATTTCTACCACATTATTCTCCCACCCAGTTTAACCATATGACCAAATAACTCTTTCTTCCAGTTTCACCACCACCACCACCACCACCATCATCATCATTATCATCATCATCATCATCGCCTTTCACTCCCTTGAGAGCACAGGCCACGGATAAAGGCTCCCCAGTCTTGGAATTATTCTCTGCTTCCTTCCATGTGTATCCCTTGTCTCTGAGCACTGTCATCATTTTTCTTCTCCAAGTAAGTCCAGGTCTTCCTCGTTTTCTGTTTCCTTGAGGATTCTATGTCAGTGCCTGTCTTGCTATGTAGGTGTCAGGTTTCCTCAGAGTGTGGCCAATCCACCTCCACTTCCCAGACATGATTTGTAGGTTCATAGGTTCTTGTCCTGTCCTTTCCAAGACCTCCTCGTTCCTGATCTTGTCCTGCCATTTAATATTTAAAATCTTCAAGCAGTAGTTCATGAATGTTTGTATTCTCTGTTGTATTGTCTCGGTCATAACCTTTGTCTCTGAACCATATAGTAGGAAAGTCTTTACGTTTGTACTGAAAAACCAAAGTTTGGTTCTTGTTTTCATGTTCTTAGATGATCATATTTTGTTAAGTTGGATAAATGCTGTCCTGGCCTTGGTTATTCTAGCTTTAATATCATTTTCCGTTCCCCTATATTTATCCACTATGCTGGCGAAATATGTGAAATACTCTACTTCCTCAGCTGGCATACCCTCAATTACCATGAGGCTATTGCTTGCACTATTACTTTTCATTATCTTTGCTTTTTGTCTGTTAATATATAGTCCCATTTTAGCTGAATTCTTTCTTAAGATCTGACGTTTCTCTTGCATGTGTGGCTGTGTGCCAGAAGTGCAACATCTGCAAAGTCAAGATCTTCCATTGGTTCCAGAATGGCCACTGTATCCCATTTCTTTTTCTTTGTGTGGTAGTTTTCATGATCCAATCAACTGCTAGAAGAAATAGGAATGGTGATAGCAAACATCCCTGCCGCACGCCTGTTTACACTTTAAAACTTTCTGTGAGAGTTTCTCCATCCACAATTCTACAAGCTGTTCATTCATATATGGTCTTTATAAACTTTGTTATCTTTGTTGGGATACCATAGTGTTCCAGTAGTTTCCATACCATTCTACGATCTAAACTATCAAATGCCTTCTCATAATCAATGAATGTAACTAACAGTGAAGAATTCCACTCCATTGACTGTTCTACTATTATTCGCACTGTAGCAATGTCTGAAGCCTGCTTGCTCTTCTCTTAGTTTACTATCTACTGATGTTTTAATTCTACGTATTTAGCAAAATCCTGCTGAAGATCTTGCTGGGTACTGAGAGTAGGGAGATGTCTCTATAGTTCTTACAGTTTTTACATTCCAATAGATCTTCTTTTTAATGGAGTTTTATAAGATGGGCCTCCTTCTAGTCCTCTGGGACCTTCTCTTCTTCCCAAATCCTGTTTAAGAGTAGTATTTCTGCTGTTATTTCTTTGTTCGCTAAGAGCACTTCTGCTACAATTCCATCTGGACCCGATGCCTTATTTCTCTTCAACTCTGAGATAGCATATTCAATTTCGGCCTTTATGGGTGGTTCTACACTGATATCTAGAGTATTCTCTGCTGCTGGTATCTCCCATGATCTGTTGGTGCTGGCTTATTTAGCATTCCGCTGAAGTATTCCACTCATCTTTGCATCTGCTCTTCTTCTCACCTTACCTTCCTTGTTTTCGTTGGGCTTCTCCGTGGTCTATCTGCTAACTTCTTGGTGATTTCACACACAGCTCTCATATTGTTTTTCATCAGCTGCCTCTGTTACCACATAATTCTCTCCTCCTGTTTATGGTATTGCATAATTCTTCCCTTCAGTTTCGTCGCGCTATCACATAATTCTTCCATCCAGCTTCAGCCGCTAGATTCCTATATGGAAATGTCACACGAAGTTATTTAAAACGTCACAGAAGAAAGTGAATGTCTTCCAAAACCGACTAAAAAACTCGTAATAGAAAAGTTTGTCGGCCGCCGTAACTTTCTTAAGCCGACTGCCCAACTACAGCGAATCTAAAAGTGTGTAGGCAGTGCTATAAAAGTATATTATTTAACAGTCGGGGTAAAAACCAGTAAAGAAGCGAGGTTTCTTCACCGACTTTGACTACATCTAACACAGACATCCAGTCGCGTGGCCAGTAGTCACCAAGTGTTTTCATTCATTACTAAAGAGGACTCAAAGAGTAAACTTCTCGGCAAGATCCACTACCATGAAAACACGTCGATTTCTAAATCATATCACCACAATCTTGAAACATAAACACACAACACATACATAAAAATATTGCCTGGCAGTAAAAATTTGGTGCCGGTGGGCTGTGCTGTCAGATGCATCAAGAAAACATATGTATATAGTTTGTGACTTGTACATTGAGGCTTGTTCAACACTTCAAACATTTTCCTTTTCCCTGTACATCCATTTAAAGACCGACAAGAGCTGAAATACTATATATATATATAATATATATACATATATATAATATATATATATATATATATATATATATATATATATATATATAAGCTGAGTACCAGACGTTGTCCGGGTATTTATTTCTCCCAATCAACAAAGTTCTATTCGTTTCCACAATCTTCTAGACGGTTCTACAAAGTTCTATTCATTGACGCAACCTTCTAGAACGTTCTACAGAGGTCTATTCAGTTCCACAATCTTCTAGAAGGGTCTACAATATTCAATTCATATCCACAACCTTCTAGACGGTTCTACAGAATCTAGACGGTTTGATTATAAACATTTTTAGTTTCACTTCCTGGAACAAGAATAAATAAATTCTTGGGTGAAGCCACCCTTCAGCACCCAACATAAAGCTGTCCGTGGGAGAAACATGGTGATCTCAAATCTATCTCTCTCCCTCTCTCTCTGTCCCTCTCCCTTGAGCAAGCAAGATAAAGTTGTCCGTGGGAGAAACATGGTGATCTCAAATCTATCTCTCTCCCTCTCCCTCCCTCTCTCTGTCCCCGTCTCTATCTCTCTCTTTACCTCTATCTCTCCCTCTCCCCCTAATTTAAAAAAAAATAAGAAAACGGTACACTGTCACAGAGCAATGCAGTCTACTATAGAATACAATAAAAAGCTAATATAAACATAAGGAGAAAACAAAGTTAACATTTCTTTTTACAAATATAAATAAAACAAAAAAGAGACCATCAACTAAAACAGCGATACATTCCCTGACAGATAATAAACTGGAAGACTTGCCTAATTAGCTTACCATCTAAGATTCGGGTGGGTGCTGGAAGTTTCTCGAACATCATGAGTCCAAGACCGCAGTCATATCCCCAACCTTCTAGAAGATCCCACCCTCACACCTAGCGGCCCCCCCCCCCCTGCTTTTCCAATGCGGTTGGTAGCTGATCAACCACTGTATGGGCGCTCTCTGGTACTGACCATTTTCTAAATGGACGCTGAGGTGAAAAACAGTAGGGTGTCTGTCATGAATCAGAAACCTACTCCGTGGATCATGTGTTTCGTTACCACACTTCGTTAAAATGTTCGGCAAGTCAGTAGATATAACGTCATCGATTTGTGTGGGCTGACCTTTGCCGCGGCCGACAACCCGAACATATCACGGGAGTTACTTCCAGCCGTTCAGTGGGGTATTGTTTTGTATCGATCAACCTGCACAACCCAGCCCCCCCCCCCCGGGTCATAGGGATGATCTAACCCACACGGTGCACTGTCCAGATTATAAGTCATCTGTGTGCCAAGTTTGGTTGAAATTGCTCCAGGCGTTCCAGCATGATGCTCTAACATACATATATACACACACGCGTTCATATATATATATAACAGTTGAGGAAAGCTGATCGGCATGGAAGAAATTTTGCCAAAAACATTGCAGTCTGTTTACAAGTAAAGGATATGGAGAAAATGTTGCCATCAAATATCGCAGTTTTGTTTAAAAAAAAATGGTAAAAATTTTATCTCTAACTCTGATATATGTTTATTCATAATTTACATTTAATAGGGATTATTTCCGTATTTCTGAAATGGGTGCTTATTTATGAGCTATTTATATACATTTTGCATTTATTTGATTTTTACATTCAATAGATTATCTGTGTTTCTTAAATGGGAGTGGTTAGTCATTATTCTTTTTAATACTTCAAAAATATTTTCTAATATTTGGTCCGCGATCAGTGGTAGTACATACTGAATATGGAAGGGTATGTAGTTATTTATTATATTCTGTTAATCTCTCTATCTCTCTCTGAAAATTTTATTTGGTAGATAATTAGTGTGAGACTGCGAGAATAACTTTTACATGTATGTAGTTACTTTCTGTACTGCGTGCATAGATAAGAGTGAAAAGTAAATGTTCTATTTTATGTTTCTCAGCTCCAATGTTAATGTGTTTTTTTACATGCGTAGTATATTTCTAGAATGTCTGGGACAGAGTGAAAGTTGTATGATAAAGCGCAGAATATCTGACGGCCCTGTGTCCCCAATTCTTAACCCTTTGAAAATAAAAATCTCTCTCTCTCTCTCTCTGATTACTCCGCCCAGTAAGGGCTTTTGAGTTATCTTAAGGTACTGTAGACTGTAGTACAATAAACCCATTCTTTATTCATTTCTCTTGTTGGTTTTATCTTAACGTACTCTAGTACGATACAATCTATATAACTGATATTTATGCTCCTGAGGCTGTCTCTGATCTCAGACACCTCCCATAATTAATTCTTCTCTTCTTCTCTTGTAATTAATACTTCTCTTTTACTCCATCTCCTCATCCAGTATTTCCAGTCAAGCCAGGTTTATGTATCCTTTAACCGTAAACCACTCTCATTCTCTCCTTTAATAACACAGGCAATTCCACTAAGCAAAATTACACACAAATCAAATCATCTTAATATGTGATCTACTACTGTACATATTCTCTCGACTTTATATCTTCTTCAGTTTATTTATACTAAATATTCTCTAGCCTCACTAGGCTGCAAATGACGTGTACAACAACAGATAATATGTACTCGATAATTCTGTAAATAACAAATCCAAACCATACCACATACAGACACTACACATCTACTCAAGTGAGTCAATGGGTCAGATGAGATCACATACAATCTTACAAATCACAAGCTACCTGCTACCCTATGTCATGCCAAAGAGCTCCTCCATCAGCAACGCTAGCGCCTCCAACAATTTCATCGTCGACCCATGACTGAAGAATCTTGGTCTGTGTAAGCCTTAAATACTATGCCCCCCCCCCCCGAATTTTTCATTCCTACACCGAAGCTAAGCCTGTTGTTTCACTGACGCTCCAAATTTCCATTCTCAGAACAAAAATCGATTGGTCATCGCATGATGAGGCCAACAGTTTTGATCTAGAATAACAAGATTAGTAATTGAACTGTCTACGTGACCAAAATATCCTACATCTTTTACAGTATGTTTGCAAGTAAGGGACATCAGGGAACTGTTGTCAAAACCATCGCAGTATGTTTACAATTAAAAGGACACAGAGGAAAAGCTGCCAAAAACATCGAGGACGAAAAGTTGCCATAAACTTCGCAGTCTGTTTACAATTAAAAAGACATCGAGGAAATGTTGCCAAAACATGGCAGTCTGTTTACAATTTTAAAAAAACGCAAAGGAAAAGTTGCCACCAACATGGCAGTCTGTTTACAATTTAAAAAAGACACAAAGGAAAAGTTGTCATCAACATGGCAGTCTGTTTACAATTTTAAAAAAAGTACACAGGAAAAGTTGCCACCAACATGGCAGTCTGTTTACAATTTTTAAAAAACACAAAGGAAAAGTTGCCAGCAACATGGCAGTCTGTTTACAATTTTAAAAAACACAAAGGAAAAGTTGCCAGCAACATGGCAGTCTGTTTACAATTTTAAAAAACACAAAGGAAAAGTTGCCAGCAACATGGCAGTCTGTTTACAATTTTAAAAAACACAAAGGAAAAGTTGCCAGCAACATGGCAGTCTGCTTACATTTAAAAAGACATTACGGTAACAAGTCAATAGGACGTATCGCGAGAACACGACAGTTACAGAAAAAAAATCAAACGAATATAAAGAAGAAACCGACACAGGGTGTACTACATCTTATCTTATATCTTATATCCTTCCCGTGCCGTTAGACGTCACATAGGGCTCGCAAAGTAGTTCGCCAATATTTCCTGTCTTCGGCGAGTCTTTCAACCTCAACAAATGATTTTATGCCTGTTAACTTGGCCTCTCTTAATAATGTTCTCTTCAGAGTTTCACGCGGTCTGCCCCTTTTTCTTCGGCCTGTTATGTTCCACTTGATAGCTTGTTTTGGGATTCTCTGCTCATTTCTTCTCATCAAGTGGCCAACATATGTCCATCTCCTTTTCCTGATCACCCGTGAGACTGGTTGTTGTTCAGTCATCTGTCTTATCTCTGCATTGTTCTTGAATTCATTCCACTTGATGCCGAGTATTTTCCTTAGGCATTTGTTTTCAAAAGAGTCTAATTTCTTTTCTATTTCTTTAGTTGTACTACATCATTTGACCTATAAATGAAAGGAAAAATAACAGATCTGAATAAGAAGGTCGAGGACAGGAGGTCGCGGCGACGCATGACCGGCACGGCACACGATGATGCTTATTTACCGACTCCGAGCAGTTAAGAAAGAATTATTCCCCCTATCTAATCTGGGCGCCCCTGCCGAGACACGAGCTTATCCCCTGCGAGTGTAAGGTGTCAGTACCTGAGTATAAGGGGCGTCGCTTGCTGTCTGCCCTGCCTGTTACTCTCTTACGGCGGCTGTTTATGGTGGGTTACTCTCAGTAAAACGACACAAAAACATCTTCTCTGGTATGGTTGATAGTTTACTTAGAACACAGATAAACAGGCAGGAATCAACGGAAGAAAGCATCCTTATTTCTAAATTTACGATATCTAATTTCGCTGGCGGGTTTCCACAATGATACAAACATTCACGAACTACTGCATGAGGAGGATTTTAAACATTAAATGGCAGGACAAGATCAGGAACGAGGAGGTCTGAGAAAGGGCAGGACAATAAACTATGAACCTACAAATCATGTCCAGGAAGTGGAGGTGGATTAGCCACACTCAGAGGAAACCCGACACCAGCATAGCAAGTCATGCACTGACATGGAATCCTCGAGGAAACAGAAAACGAGGAAGACCTAGACTTAGTTGGAGAAGAGAAATGATGACAGTGCTCAGAGACAAGGAATACACATGGAAGGAAGCAGAGAATAATTCCAAGAACAGGGATGACTGCGGAGCCTTTATCCGTGGCCTATGCTCTCAAGGGAGTGAAAGATGATGATGATGATGATGATGATGATGATGATGATGATGATATGTCGTTACTGCCAGAGTTAAGAATGACTTGCAGCGTAAACCTTTAATAATACATGCGCAAACCTCACTGATACTGCGTGCACGCACGCGCTCACACACAAACAAAATTAATGCTGCATAAACCTAACGGATGCTGCACAAACCTTAGTTATACTGCATAAACCACATTGTAGTTGCAAAAAAATTTAGTAATGCTGATCAACCCTCACTGATGTGACAAAAATTCTAGTTATGATACATAAACCTAACTGATGCTGCAAAAATAGTAGTTATGATGCATAAACCTCAGTGATGCTGCAAAAATCGTAATTGTGATGCACAGACCTCCCTGATGCTGCAAAAATCGTAATTATGATGCATAACCTCTCTGATGCTGCAAAAATCGTAGTTATGATGCATAACCTCCCTGATGCTGCAAAATCGTAGTTATGATGCATAAACCTCACTGATGCTGCAAAATCGTAGTTATGATGCATAAACCTCACTGATGCTGCAAAATCGTAGTTATGATGCATAAACCTCACTGATGCTGCAAAAATCGTAGTTATGATGCATAAACCTCACTGATGCTGCAAAATCGTAATTATGATGCATAACCTCCCTGATGCTGCAAAAATCGTAGTTATGATGCACAGACCTCACTGATGCTGCAAAATCGTAATTATGATGCATAACCTCCCTGATGCTGCAAAAATCGTAATTATGATGCACAGACCTCCCTGATGCTGCAAAATCGTAGTTATGATGCATAAACCTCACTGATGCTGCAAAATCGTAGTTATGATGCATAAACCTCACTGATGCTGCAAAATCGTAGTTATGATGCATAAACCTCACTGATGCTGCAAAATCGTAGTTATGATGCATAAACCTCACTGATGCTGCAAAAATCGTAGTTATGATGCATAAACCTCACTAATGCTGCAAAAATCGCAGTTATGATGCAGCACAAAACCTAATAATTTTGCACAAACCCTAGCAATGCTGCACAAACCATAATAATCTTGCACAAAATCTAGTAATGGTGTACAAACCCTAGCAAAGCTGCACAAACCATAATAATCTTGCACAAAACCTAGTAATGGTGCACAAACCCTAGCAATGCTGCACAAACCATAGTAATTTTGCAGGAAACCTAGTTAATGTTGCAGAAACCTTAGTACTCCTGCACAAACCTCAGTGAAGTTGCACAAACGGTAGTAAGGCTAGGCAAATCCCACTGATGCTACACAAACCTTAGGGATTCTATTATCTAGCACTGACATACTGTATTTTTCTTTTCTTTTCTTCTTTTAAAATAACTGTTAAAATTATGACCAACATTTTGCCACAGCACTCCTTACTTGGAACAAAGACAAAAAAAAAAACCTCCTTCACTCTCTCCGCTACACTGTTTGCTCCGGGCATTTCCTTCCTGTTCTTTCTATTCTTGTTACTAAATCTCTTTTAAGTAACATACTATCACAAAAATGAGCAAAATCAACCGCAGGACAAAGATCGTCTTTAAAAAAAAAACAGCTCCCTGCAAGAAGTGTAATGTGGCTGATAATAAATTATTGTTGTTTTTCTACATGCAGCAGGCGATAAGAAAAACGTGGGCACAGACAGACAGGCTATTGGTTATATGAAAACAAGAGAGCAGACACAACAAGGCAACGAAGACGCACAAAAGCAGAAACCGGGCTGCAGACAGCGGTAGAATGTTACAACATGGGGAGAAACACGTGGCCGGAGACGCGGCTTCTAAAACAAGCGCGTGCAAGAGGAATAAAGCGCAACTTGTGACACACAGATAAAGCAACAACAACAAAATACACACATACACAAAGAAAAACCCATCGAGTCTGAAATGTTCTCAATGAAGATGTGGAGCATATCTTCAGCTGAAACTCTGATTAGCGAAAGTTCACAGCATCTGAATACTCACTGGTGAGAAGTATATGAAAGAATTATACAAGATATAAAAGGGCATGTATGTAGGCCTTTAAACAGATACAAAATTATCACTGATATAAGAAGATACAAAAGATTTGAATGCAGATCGATGAAGATGATACGAAAGCAAAAAATTATGCAAGACAGTATCAGAAATGTGAATGTAAGTCAGAGTTAGAGAATTCGTCTAGGTGATGTGTAGATGTATCATTCACGCAACAGATCTAATTATAAAGAACTATGCAATAAAGTATACTCAGACCTGATAAAATGGCACGGGAAAGGCAACACAACAGAAATGATGAATAACACGAAAGATTGAAGAAACAAGGTCCAGGCATGGCACACGATGATGATACTCAGATCAAAGAGAAACGTATTTGTATGCGAATCTCAATACGAGTCCTCTGATTAAACACATACTGTATATTACTCATCGTCATCCTGTGCCATCTTCAAAGGCAGATCTGCATGCAATGGTCTCCGGCTTCGAAGGAACAAACCATGACCATCTCGGGATTCTGTCCTCTCATCTATTCTTGAGATCATCCTCTTCATCTCAGTAGCTTCTTCAAAATGGTTGTCCCTGTATGATCAATCAGTCAATCAAGTGCCGTGCTGGGTGGAGTAGGCGATCATTTCTCTCCACAATTCCCTGTCTTTAGACTTGATTATGACATCCTCTGGTGACTTTCTTCCTAGCCACACTGAAAGCCCATACAGTAACCTCTCTCTCTCTCTCTCTCTCTCTGTCTCTCTCTCTCTCTCCGTCTTCCTCTGTCTCTTCTTCCCTCAATTTTTCCACTTGCCACAGTGTGTTCCAATTTTCCTCTACTCAGAAAATGTCCTACAAATCTCGCTTGTCTGCCTCTGATCTTTGTTGTAATTTCCCTTTTAACTCCAGCCTCTCTTAAGACTTCTTCGCTGATTTTCTTAGCTGTCCATGATACCTTCAACATCCTTCTTATGAACCACATTTCCATGGCCTCCATTTCTCTCTGTACACTCTTATTCATGGACCATGCTTCACATCCATAAAGCAAAATTGGGCTCGATGTAACATTTAAGTACTCGGAATTTTGTTTCCATTGATACGGATCTGTTGCACAAGATATGTTCGCATTGTCTGGAATGCTGACTTGGCCTGAGCAAGTTTGCTTTTTATTTCGTTGTGACATTTGCTCCTAAGTACTAGAATCTATCAACTTGTTTCAGTTCTGTGCCATCGACGGTAATGCTATATTTTGGAGCTATTCTTTTCTTTGAGATGACCATCATTTCAGTCTTCTTTTTATTCAGGCTGAGACCTTTATTTTCACTTTCAAGAACCAAGATGTCCAGAAGAGCCTGTAGCTTCCCTTTACTTTTAGCAATCAGAACTGTGTCGTTTGCATATCTTAAGTTGTTACGGTTGTATCCGCCAACTGATAATCCTGTCAAGCTCTCTATATTTCTCATTATGTTTTCGCTGCACAAGGAGAAGAGGTTAGGAGATAGAACACATCCTTGTCTCACTCCCAGTTTTATGTCTTGGAAGGCTCCTATTTGATTCTCAACCTTCACTGCTGCTGATTGCTGCCAGTATATGATGAGTTTCAGAGCTTTCCCATCTATGTCGATGTCTTCCAGCATTTTTATAATTTCTGCGTTTCTCACTTTATCGAATGCTTTACAGTAGTCTATGAAGCATAAGTATAGGTCCGTCTTTACTTCTAGTGATCTTTCTATCAATGTTCTCAATATATGGCATTACTTGTGCCTCTTCCTTCGACGAAGTCATACTGTTCTTCAGTGATTTCTGGTTTTATTTTGCCCCTGACTCTTCTCACGACAATACGAGGCAGGATTTTGGTAACACGGCTCATAAAACTTAAGTCTTATGAGCCCTATAGGATACCGGGCATAAAGACATCATGCTTCAACTGTTACATCC
Organism: Achatina immaculata; assembly: GCA_009760885.1. Lineage (NCBI taxonomy): Eukaryota > Metazoa > Mollusca > Gastropoda > Stylommatophora > Achatinidae > Lissachatina > Lissachatina immaculata. The sequence continues at coordinate 40,006,296 of CM019691.1, read as the reverse complement.
CAACACTGTTACTTTTTTTTCCCTCCACTTCAGTCGTTCTAATATGTTTTTCATTGAATTCTTTTCTGTTGTGGGTTACTTTTTTTTTCACGTCCACGTGCCGGTGCAAACATATGGTGATCTTATCCGTGCCACTTTACAACTCCCAACTTTACATTCCATTAGCACAGAGCGAGAAAGAAGAGACTTCAAACACAAAATAAAGTGCATGATTTTGTTGAATGAAGTGACGGAGAAAAACAAGTCTAAAGAAAGAAATGGAAAGTTGCGGGGGAAAAAAAAGAGGGTGGGGGTGGGGGGGATAAGTCATCACAGATGGTTAAAAAGCGGCAGTCAAGACCCTATGTTACCAGAATACGTATACTAACATGACTAACGTCACCAGTGTCGGTGTGTTTCCTCGGTCACTGGTACTGACCAAACAGGGCTCCTCAAAACAGCAAGTTCCTGGTGTCTACTTGTCTATCGGCAAACGCATAATGGTCGGTGTAGTGGAGCCCCCTCAGCAGGCTGCTTCTCAGATTTGCTAAAGGAAGTCAGAAAAGTTGCTGTAGTGCGTCTGCTTTAAAAATGAGGAAACTGGATCCGTTCCCTAACTAGGGTCCAGGTAGTGAGTCTAGATTATGATGAATACTACAAATGTCTAATTGTTTTTAACTAAACTGCGAGTAGATGGCGAATGTAAAATCTATCTGACTCTTAGTTTTACTACTACTAATAATTTATCATCGATCAGCCACATTATACTTCTACAAGGAGCTGTTTTTTTTTTTCAAAGACGGTCTTTATCCTGGGTTTGATGTCCACGTGTAAAGTCTTCTTGAATACAAAGCAGCTGGATAAACTGGTATATGTGCCGAGTTTAGAATATCTTTGCTGATTACTAACTAATAATGGGGACACAATGAGGGAACTTAACATGAGAACATCTAGCGCTCTTAGGAAAAATAAAATATCTAAAGAAGCTGTGGAGTGGGACAGATGGAACTACAGATATAAGGCTTTTAAGGGCATGCAACTGAATGAAGGTGGGGGTGGGGAGAGGGCGATGGAGGCGTGGTGAACTATCATTGACTTCTGGGGTCCACGACGTGAAAAAAACTTGTGAACCTCTGGAAGCGGGGCTTTCATCGTCATTATCTTTGGTGTTATCGTCGTCAAGCGGATCTGAGGACCAGCAATTAGCTTTTTCCATGTCGGTCATTCTTTGAAGTTTCTTTTGGAGGTGCGCTGCTGAAAGACCACATGCAGAATTCAATTTCTACAAGGAATCCACAACACAGGAGTTATTTCCCTGAATCATGGGAAGTAATTTCTCGTTTCTCTCCCTTGACGTTCCCGCCCACGACTCGGCAACCCCGTAGGCTCGTAATATCTGTTGTTTCGTTGTTTTTCTTGCACTCGTGGGATGACGCAGGAACCCACACAATGGACATAATGGCATGCAGTGATATATAGCCGTGATCTCACCTCGCAATATCAAGGCACTGCATGAAACTCTAGGATTATTTCTCTTCACCCCACCCACACAATCCCCATTCATCTGAAACGTTCTCTTGACATGTTTAAAACTTGCTGAGCGTTTGAATATCCTTGCCACAAAATCACTGGCAGAAAAGATCTGTTTACTCCATGTTTATTTCTACGCCAGAGAAATGAATTCACCCTGGCCAAAGACTTATGACTGCTTCTTTTGTTCCGACTTTTCCCCATCAAGCGTCTAAACTTCCCTCATCGATTCCTACATCACACAAATCCTAGATGTCATAAATAAATCTGACATTCTTAGGTTTTCTGTAACATGTTTTACAGCTTGTCTTTTTCTCGTCCTTACATAACTTACATGTCACTGAAACGTATAGTTGGTGCTGCCTACACCATTCTTCAACCAGCGACTGACAAGAAGACAAGTCATGTCCTCTGCTTGTGCCGCCCGCATTCTGCCTCGTTCTTACCTCGGATACAATCCTACGACCAGGAGTTTCGTAACATGAAAAATCTGTATATCAATATATTGGCGATAGATGTATTGATGAATAGTGCAGACCACGGGCATTGGGCGGAAAGGGAGGCAGGGGTGTGTGATTAAGATGATCTGTATGATCAAGTTCCTAATCTCTCCGTCTCTGATTGTTTATGTGTGTGTGGGTGTGTATTACACAAGCTAGGAATCTATTACACCAAAAAATGGATATAGTATTATATGACGACAAGAAATAATGTAATGTTGCTGAACAACAAACAGAAACTGACTTAACAAAGTAATTTATTATGTTCTCTTTCACTCATCTCTCAGTCATCCATCTCCCCCTTTCTCTCTCTCTCTCTCTCTCTCTCTCTCTCTCTCCGCATGTGATACTTCTGCTGTTATAAATGCTCGTCTTCTCGCCTCTCTATACTTCAGTCTATCGCTCGATTACATCCAACACAAACATTCACGTCCCATCATCCCTTTACTTCCTGTGTTTTTTTCTTTTTAAACTCCTATCAACTCTCACAACTCGCATACCCCTCCCCCTCTCTTTTCTCTCTCTCCCACACACACACACACTTTTCTTCCACTAATGTCACCAACACTTGTAAGCTGGACCAGCGCATGTGTCCACTTGTCCAAAAGCAACTCCAAGAAGGAAACAAGCACTTGGGACTTGAAGTATCACTAACACCTCACTTGAGGTCAACGGACCTTGCTAGCTCAATAATTAGCTGCTATGAGTGGTGTCAGGTCCTTAGGGAGAGGGGGAGAGAGAGAGAGAGAGAGGAGAGAGAGAGAGAGAGAGAGAGGATGAATTTTATGTAACCCCTTTCTTTGTCAAAAATGTACAATTCATGTATAAATTTATTACTTTACCATAGGAAATCACTATCATCTGATGATGTGGTAAAAGCCTACCACTTTATTATCTCATCTCACGGGCCAACCATCCCCATTTCACATCATTTCAACCCCCATTGTAATTGTTACGTGTTGAGCGGAAATAAACTTTAAAAAAAAAGACACACACACAAACTGAACACAGAAACTTTAAACCAAAACGTATCTACTTCTTTTTTTTTCTTTTCTTTTCTTTTCTTTTTTTCTTTTGAAAATTGCAGGCAACAAAGCTTTTCTGTTTATAGCTGAAATATGGCAATTGAATATGGGTTTGTAGTAGTAGTAGTAGTAGTAGTAGTAGTAGTAGTAGCAGCAGCAGTATAAGCAGCAGTAAGAGTGGTGATGATGGTTGTAGTAGCAGTTTCCTTGGGTAGTTTCTGAGCACAGAGAAAACATAAAACAGGTGTGTTGTGGCCCGTGCTCTTGTCTTCATGTACACATCTCTCTGCAGGATGTAAGAGTTTTAGCAGGACCTATGGGAACGTTAAGTCTTATCCCAGTATCCGCCAGAGCCACTGACACAATTAAATACATTCAATTTACCTTGGAAAAAAATAACAACTGATGGCAAGCGGACAAATGAAATAAAATCACGAACAGGCAAAATCATCTTTTTTATGATCAGAAGAAGATACTAACAAATAAGTAGATGTCCCTAAAAGTGAGGAAAAGAATGCTACATTGCTATATAGAGCCAGCAATTGCTAATGGTTGTGAAACTTTGGCAATTAACAAAAAGATGACAAAGAAACCGGAAGCAACAGAAATGTGGTTTTGTTGAAAGATGCAACAAATAGCCTGGACAGACACAAAAACAAATGAGGAGGTCCTCAAAGAAGTTTCAGAACAAGGAAAACTAGTAAAACTGATAAGAAAAAAAGACATAACTTTCTTGGACATGTGATGAGAAGACAGAAGTTGGAGAACCTAGTAATGACTAAAAAATTCAAGGGAAAATGGAAGAGAGTAAGGTTAAGAGAAAAATATCTCTGATCAAGTGGCAAGTAAAAAGAAATGCATCTGAATTAATCGGAAACACTAAGGACAGCATGAGATGGTGAAACGTAATTTTCAATACTAACCCACGGCACACAATAATAATAATAAGAATAAGAAGAAGAGGAAGAAGAAGAAGAATGTCCCGGCCAATTGGTTTCAAGTCTTCGTGGGGGATGGGGGATACCTGAAATAGCCAGGGGTGGCCAAATTTGTTTAATGTAAGAGCCACACACACATGATAAACTTCATATGTCTACCTGCTACAAGAAATCAACAAATTTGTCTAATATAAGAGCCACACACATATGATAAACTTCATATGTCTACCTGCTACAAGAAATCAACAATTTTGTCTAATTTAAGAGCCACACACATATGATAAACTTCAGATGTCTACCTGCTACAAGAAATCAACAAATTTGTTTAATGTAAGAGCCACACACACATGATAAACTTCATATGTCTACCTGCTACAAGAAATCAACAAATTTGTCTAATATAAGAGCCACACACACATGATAAACTTCAGATGTCTACCTGCTACAAGACATGAACAAATATGTCTAATGTAAGAGCCATACACACATGATAAACTTCAGATGTCTACCTGACACAAGACATGAACAAATATGTCTAATGTAAGAGCCACACACACATGATAAACTTCAGATGTCTACCTGCTACAAGACATGAACAAATTTGTCTAATGTAAGAGCCACACACACATGATAAACTTCAGATGTCTACCTGCTACAAGAAATCAACAAATTTGTCTAATGTAAGAGCCATACACACATGATAAACTTCAGATGTCTACCTGCCACAAGACATGAACAAATTTGTCTAATGTAAGAGCCATACACACATGATAAACTTCAGATGTCTACCTGCTACAAGAAATCAACAAATTTGTCTAATGTAAGAGCCATACACACATGATAAACTTCAGATGTCTACCTGCTACAAGAAATCAACAAATTTGTCTAATGTAAGAGCCATACACACATGATAAACTTCAGATGTCTACCTGCTACAAGAAATCAACAAATTTGTCTAATGTAAGAGCCATACACACAAGATAAACTTCAGATGTCTACCTGCCACAAGACATGAACAAATAGTAAACATATATTTTTACTGTTACACGCACATTCTGTTACAAAACTGTATATAAAAATTAAGAAATGGATGTAGGCTAATAATGTTTACTCGTTGTCAACATCGATCTGTACACGTATTGATTCTCCAATAGAATTCATCTGTAATCCTTGCTGCTCCGAAGTTTTATTATTATTATTCTTATGACTCAATTTCTGACTCAAATCAAGTTTTAAAACAATTAAAATAAGCATTTAAATTCTCAAATATAGTACTCACCTTCATTATTAAACTTACTTTTTAATTCAGTGGAGTCTAAGTTTATACCCGGTAAATAATTATAAAGAGTATGTGTATGTGAGTGTGTGAGTGAGCGAGTGAGTGAGAGAGAGAGAGAGAGAGAGAGAGAGAGAGAGAGAGAAAGATGGAGTGATGAAGAGCAGAATGTAAGAGGGGCCTGGGAGCCCAATTCTTTACCCTTTAAAAATAAAGATCATTCATTCTCTCAAAACAATAGCAAAAATACAAGTACCATCCTTTATTCTTTGTTGTAATAATGATGAAATTCAGAAGATACAAGGCTTGGATCATGAGATTAAAGTGAGATAACTAACGCTACATCACACGTATCATTTGTGTGGCCTGATCAAAGACTGATGACGTCACTCGTGCCGGGGGCGGGGCAGGCGCCAGTCAAAAGTGATCAATTCACATTTACCAATTTCTAACTATTTATTTATTTAAATCCTCAGTTAAAGAAACCGCAGATGGTGATGCCGTGGATGGAGAGAGGGGAGGGGGGAGCACATATAAAAGAGTGTATGTTAGTTCACTGGACTTCAGAAAAATATGTAGAGGAGAGTGTATAGCGGGTTAATGAATTATTTTTTCCCGGGGGTGGAGGGTGGAGGGTGGGGGGGGGGGGGGGGGAGTGGCTGCTTCAGGAAAATTGTAGAGGGCGAAATGAAGTGACGGGAGGGTTAAAGGTGGATAGAAAATGGATCTGAAATGAAAGCGGTGTAGGATTGAGGAAAATTTGTAGCTGAAAAGAATGGAACTGGAGAGGAGGGATGAAAGGGGACGGGCGGGCTCGGGGAAAGTTTGTAAAGAAGAGGAAGGAGATGGAAAATGGGGGGGGGGGGGGTGGTGGATATGGAGAGATTAAGCGGAAACACTTAAGAGGGCCCTCATTACAGTTCACAATTCAGTAACGAAGGCTGCGTTTACAAAGGAAATAGGACGGTTTCACAACTTAGAAACTGGGGAACTTCAATAAAATATGCATTCGTTAACACAAAGCGTGGAGTCCATAACGCTGTTGTGTTACCATGTGGCTGACGAATGAAATATTTCAAAAGCGCCCTTCCTTTACTTCTCGTAATTTTCATATTTGCTGCAGCTAAAATATAAAAACTCAACCTTTCTAGAGTTAAGATTCGTGTTTGTACCTGCGTTTGGCGAGCTTTTATATGAACCGCTGCAGTATGTGCAGTAGTGATTGTGAGAAGTGGATGCAGACGTAAAATGTTCGGACAGTCTGACATATCTTGGACATTCACGTCCAGGCACCGAGATATTTTCTTCTCAATCTCCAAAACGCTGGCACATTTTTTTATTATTTATTTTTAGTTGCTTTTAGCTTCTGATCTAACAGTCATGTTTCTGCACTGAGAAAGTTTTATACGTCAGAGACGACAGTAAAAAAAATAGTCCATTAAAGAATCTGTCATAGCTCACGGGCAGTAAATAGAGATTTGGCAAAGCTTTCACTAAGACTTGTCGTCACTGCATTATCGCACTCAAAAAACCTGGGATGTTAGGATAAGAAATGGAGCTAGAGCCAGTTATTTTCCTTCCTGTCTTATCTTGTCTTGTCTTGTCCGTCCGTCCGTCCATCCATCTGCTTGGTAGTTAGATCTGATATACGCGCACTGACAAGAGAAAATACCCCGCGAGTCTTGACAAACCAACTGGTAGACAAGTATGTCGGTGTATAAGTAAACACAAAGATGTGCGTAAAGAAAAAAACATCAGACAAGAAATGTCGGCTACATCAGTGCTGATGACTATGTGGCGCAAACAATCGGTGGTCACTACACGAGAGAATCAACCAACCAGAGGCGGTGAAGTTTTTATATAAATATTTAATTACTGCAACAGATGAGACACCCGTGGTCGGGGACTGGTGTGGCGGGGACGTAACCCGACAAAACATTGCTGGCCTGTGAAATGCTGAAGTGGAAAACAAGGAAGAGGGCGTTGCAGGTTAGGAAGGAAATGAACCATAACAATCTTCCAATGGGTACGTGATTTAAACTGCAGCTCTCTGTACACGCACTCGTGACAAAGCCTTTTGTATGAGAGGAACAGAAACTTTATGACAGTAACTGAAACTCGCTGATAGTCTGACATGTGACGGCCCTATCAAAACGCTAAATAAACATTCACAGGAATTGTGGCTATTATGTCGCCTGGGTCGGAGCATGATCACACCATAACATCGCTGTCACTGTCTATTAAAAAAAAAAAAAGGAATAAACTCTATATTTCCTTGAAATTATCACGCAGAGGTTTCTTCTTCCTTTTCGTTCAGTTTCACATCCACAACAATCTAGACAAGACCGTCTCCATGAACCCTACCGTCAGCAGGAATTCTTCGTGTATGTTCCACAGTTCTGTACCGATACTCTGCCCCTGGTTTTCAAGTTTCTGTAAGAGATGTATAGGTTTACTGGATGTATTCTTGTGCCTAGATACCGGTTTTGGATGTGTGGAGTGGGGTTTGGGCAGAATTTTAAGGTGTGAGATTTTGACATAAACTTCCAGCTTCTGTAATAACCGCTCCTGACTTTCTATATGACGGTCCTGCTTTTACAGTGGGGCTGATGAAGAAAACCCCATCACAAAATCCTGGAGAACGACACAAGTAGGGATCACCGCGGCTCATGGCTGGCGGAAGCTGCTCAGATGTTTGCTTGGGCAGTTAAGTTGTCTGGCAAGGTCTGGTTCCCTCCCGGAGCAACCACAATTCCGCCGGTCGAGACACACGGCTAAGGGAAATAGTGAATAAGAACGCAACGAGTTCTGTCTTCCTCTCAATAGCTCCATCATTATCATCATGTGCCATCCACCAAAGAAAAGTTGACTGCACTGGATCTCCAACTTGCTCAGTTTTCTCGACGCACCCGACCACGGTGAAGCCAGCACATAACTTGCTGCTGTCCACACATCTACGAGCACTGCTACCATCTCACACGCTGCACTTGGGAAATCTGCCGTACAAAATATGTTATTATTATCTTTGCTTAACAAGGCAGACCGTAATTACCATCCGTTGTTCATGATTAGAGAAGGGCAATGTGAAAATATAATGAAAGGCCAAGGAACGGTCAGAGGAAGGAATGAGGAGAGAGTGAGGGAGAGGGAGAGAAAGAGAGAGAGAGAGGGAAGGAGACGAAGGGAGGGAGAGAGAGGGGGAAGAGAGATAATACTGAGCTGTTTGTCATGATCACATGACAGAGAAAAAAATGAGCAAATGAACTCATAAAAAGCATGAATGACTGAGGTCTACGTATATGCACGTTGGCTCATATCTATCACTGCATCACATGATGACCATGGATGTTTATGATGATGATGATGATGGTGGTGGTGATGATACATGCTATACAAGCAAGTGCGATTTAATCGATATACGACCGTGATGTTATGTACAACTTCCTTCTGTCGCTTCAGTTGTGTGTTTCCACAATCTAATAAACCTCTTATTCGTTCCCATTTATACAATGAAAACACGGCAACTCTAAAATGTAAACTTGTACGTATTTGACTAGAAATCCTGTTCTGAAGACATAAAATTTAACAAAAACAGGAGGCCACATCATATACACATACACCAAAAAACTGCGACAGCATCCGGTTCAGCAACAACGTAGACTCTGCAAGCATATGAAGATCATAGACCTCTTCCCCACCATCTCCCCCCTCCCCCACCCTTTCTGAGAGAAATGGCTTTTACGAACGGGCAATTATACTACATTTCTCAGATATTAAAAATGCACAAGGCTTGTAAAATACTAACTGTGGCTAGTTAAAGACGAGAAAATACAAGCTCTCGTCTCTTCTCGTTCTACACTGAGCCACTTCAGTCCCTGTTAGCAATAACAATGAAATCAGTTTTTGTTGTTTCCCATGTTATGGAGGGGCTCTAGTGTTTTGCTCTTATGTCCAATGAATGGTGACGATGATGATGGCTTGCTTCCTCTGCTTACTTACAGAAAAGACGACTGCGACAAAACTAGTTCTGGTGGTAAAGGTTGACAGAAGTGTAAAGTTCAGTTTTACAAAAAAAGATGGAAAGAGTGAGGAAAGTGGGGCAGAAATGAGAGTGGGAGAAAATAGGATGAGTATGCATAAATACAGAACTCTCTCTCTCTCTCTCTCTCTCTCTCTCTCTCTCTCTCTCTCTCTTTCTTTCTCTCGTCCCCTGGGTAGTTAGATCTGCCTGGACCAATGATTAGTTGTAAAATTTTCAACAAAGCGTAAATGTCAAGAGAGACTAGTTGATTCCGCGAGAACAACATGGCATAATTAACTGTAATGATGCTGGAAATGAAAAGGTCCAAATTTCATGCGCATCTATGGTGTTTAACATTCAAGGTGGGCTCATCCTATTTTCTCACATGGCAAAGACCTTTCGAACATTATCAGCGATCAGTGATGAGGTGATCTACTATCCAAACCAAACAAAACAAAACTTAGACGGCGATAACGTGTGGCCTGCACTCAATGATTAACAGAAACCATGTTGTACATGTGACCATATAAATTCATCTCCTCTCCTGTGCTCACACAGACTTTTCTGTATGTCGTTAACAGAGAATAGATGGGTTTTGAAGTGTTTATTAAGCTGATAAAAAAAAATCACATGGGAAGCCCATTTTTTAAGGTAAACTGAAACTTCGAGTAAACCACTGCAAGACAGATTCACGAGGAGGAGGAGGAGAAGAAGAAGAAGAAGAAGAAAAAGAAGAAGAAGAAGAAGAAGCAGTGTTAAAATACATCAGTGGTACAGAATACTTCAGATGGTTCTCACGTTATATCAGTTTCCGGCTTGTGACTCACGCACACTTAGCGAAAACATGCGCTCTTGACACAAGCAAGACAACAGAAAAACTGTCAATGTCCGAGGCAACAATCACAACTAGTAAGTGATATAACTGGCAGCTGTGTCACGTGGCACTTCTCTCCATCGGAAGGGCCGTCTTGAGTTGTAGCACAAGTTCTAACTTGCAGAGTTAATCGGGCGTGTGAACAGCACTATAGAAAGTTTATTGCTCATAGACAGAAACTCTCCCTCTTTTTTTTTTTTTTTCCTCTTTTTAAAATACGGAAATAGTAGAAACTGAATAGACAGAAATAATCGGAAACTAAATGATTCAGATATTTATTTTTTCCGACTTTCTGTTGGCGTTGAAGAATCCGTTTTGCCGAAGTTGTTGGTTTCTGTATCTTGCTTTCGACTGCCCCTTTTCTCCTTCTTGTATTTTCCTTCCTCATTTAAGATCTCTATGTTCTGTAAAACCATATACTTTGACAATTTTTTAAAATACAATCTTCCTCTCTCTCTCTCTCTCTCTCTCTCTCTCTCTCTCTCTCTCTCTCCTATTTTAAAACTGATTCCAGACATTTATTTTTTTCCTAACCTCATCCTGTTCCGCATTCCCATCACATCGCCAATCTCATATCATAAAGTGCAGGCAGAAAGAATAGCCCTCTATCAAGAAGCGATATTTTAGGCAAGGCTTGTATAAACAGGCAAGTAATCGCAGACAAAGGAAGTCACAGAGATACACCCAGCGCTGCCCAAAAGAAAGTTCTCTAATTACGAGCACAATTACAGGTCCACCATTACTCCCGAGCTTTGAGTTCCGTCTCAAATATTCTGTATTTCCCACTTTAAGATTTCATATCTCTGTTCATGCAAAAGTTTACTGCATGCAAGTCACATTCATGTTAATTTTGGATATACACGGCAGAAGAAACTTGAGCTGGTCCTTGATGATTGGCCAAGTTTATCTATGGGATGATACAGAAATAGTCAGGTGTCCTGAAACTGTGAGTGAAAACCGTAGCTCTAACATGTCATGGAGGCATCTAGAAGGATATGATGGGCACGTCACAGAGGCATTAGGAGGATATGATGGGCATGTCATAGAGGCATTTAGAGGGATATGAATGGCATGTCACAGAGGCATTTAGGGAATATGACGGGTACATCATAGAGGCATTTAGGGGATATGATGGGCACGTCGTAGAGGCATAAGGAGGATATGATGCGCATGTCATAGAGGCATTAGAAGGATATGATGGGCATGTCATAGAGGCATTTAGGGGATATGATGGGCATGTCATAGAGGCATTAGGAGGATATGATGGGCATGTCATAGAGGCATTTAGGGGATATGATGGGCATGTCATAGAGGCATTTAGGGGATATGATGGGCATGTCATAGAGGCATTAGAAGGATATGATGGGCATGTCATAGAGGCATTTAGGGGATATGATGGGCATGTCATAGAGGCATTAGAAGGATATGATGGGCATGTCATAGAGGCATTAGAAGGATATGATGGGCATGTCATAGAGGCATTTAGGGGATATGATGGGCATGTCATAGAGGCATTTAGAGGGATATGATGGGCATGTCATAGAGGCATTTAGAGGGATATGAATGGCATGTCACAGAGGCATTTAGGGAATATGACGGGCACGTCATGGAGGCATTTAGGGGATATGATGGGCACGTCATAGAGGCATTTAGGGGATATGATGGGCATGTCATAGAGGCATTTAGGGGATATGATGGGCATGTTACAGAGGCATTTAGGGGATATGATGGGCATGTCATAGAGGCATTTAGGGGATATGATGGGCATGTTACAGAGGCATTTAGGGGATATGATGGGCATGTCATAGAGGCATTTATGATTGGCATATTATAGAGGCATTTAGGGGATAGAAGGGAACGTCACAGAGGCATCTATGGGATATGATGGACACGTTAGAGAGGCATCTATGGGATATGATGGACACGTTACAGGGGCATCTATGGGATATGATGGACACGTTAGAGAGGCATCTATGGGATATGATGGACACGTTACAGGGGCATCTATGGGATATGATGGACACGTCACAGAGGCATCTATGGGATATGATGGACACGTCACAGAGGCATCTAGGGGATGTGAAGGGAACGTCACAGAGGCATCTATGGGATATGATGATGGTGCCGAGTTTCTCCTATGACCTGCCAGTACACGACAGAGTGATATGGTCAGCATCGTGCCTGGTCGCCTTTTCTCTCTCTCTCCTCTCTCTCTCTCTCTCTCTCTCTCTTTTCTCTCATGCCCTTGACGGCGTCGAAATCATTATAACACACGAAGTAAAGAGATTTAAGTAATGTTATAAACAAATGTCTGGTTCTGCCACTGTTGACCAATGGTTCCAGAAACTCAGACAAAGGGGGACAAATCTCATCAGCTTTATACTGGCCAGTTTGTTCTTTCCAGTGAGTTCAGTCTGAGACGAAAAGATTCGAGTTTACAGTGGGCAGTGGTGGTGGAGCGAAGATAAAAGAGAACTAGAAGGCAACACAAGAAATCTACGCTGGCTAATAAAGTGGAAATAATGCCACGAAACACTACAGAACATCACGCGGAGTATGCGGATGTAATGAGGAACAGCAAAGAGGTTTCCGGTGAAATAGGACACAGCCTGCGGAAAAAGGATCTGCCGAGATGAGGGAACTACCAAACTTGTGTAGTTATCTACTCATCTTTGGCAGACAAGTTCTTTGGGAAGGAGAAAAAAAGAAAAGAGAGAACGTTGTTGTGTCCTTAATGAGCTGGGCTTTCGTTACTTCCACGATACAGCTAACTAGGCTGTATGTCACTGTCTCAGCTTATCTTTATGTCATCAAGTCAGCCTGAACGCCCACAAATATCCCACGCTCTTTGTCTCAAGTGTTTGTCAAACAGCCAACGCATTTCTCACTCTCTGCTTCGGCTTTCTCTTCTCTCTGTCTTGTTTCTCTAAGTTCTTATCACAAACATTGCATGACCGTTGGCTGAGGCGACTGATGTTTCCCACGACCGTCACTGGGTATCTCTCTCACCAGGTGCATATGATATTTCTTCCGCATACACTGACACCGGAGTGAAATATGTCATGATTGACATAGCGGTCTGGATATTTTAATAGTGGAGTAAAACCAACTGGCTCTGATCCCCCTCTCTCTCTCTTCCAGAAAACACAAGGTCTCTCTCTCTCTCTCTCTCTCTCTCTTAAAGTATCCCTGCTATAACGCTTTCTGTCTTCTGACTGAGAATACAACTTTTTATCAATGCGTACCTGCTCCATCGTTTTACAAACCTCCACATGAACCTGTGTTACAAGGTCTTCACCATTTCAAGCTCTTATTGTTGTTCTTGCAACTATTTAACTGTAACTGCGAGTTGTATCTCTGTAACTTGTGGCTGTTAATGCTGTATCTCTGTAACTTGTGGCTGTTAATGCTGTATCTCTGTAACTTGTGGCTGTTAATGCTGTATCTCTGTAACTTGTGGCTGTTAATGCTGTATCTCTGTAACTTGTGGCTGTTAATGCTGTATCTCTGTAACTTGCGAGTGGTGCTGTTGTATTTCGCTGTAACTGCGGGATGTTGTACCTCCTTCTGTATTTCGGTATCATAATAAAACTGTTCAACCTAGAAAAAGTTCTTACGTCATACAGCGCTACACCAACCATTATTATACTTACATTAGTTCTTCTTGTTAATGCAGCATTACAGCAGTCATCATTACATATTACATCTTCGTCGAAATTGCAGCATTACAGCGATCATTATTACATTGTTATGTCAGCATTACAACAACTATTATTATATATTACAATAGTTCTTGCTATTATATCAGCATTATAATAATTATTATTACAGAGTAAACTATCTTTGCCAACATTAGAACAATCATTAGTACACATTATATTAGTTCCCGTCGTTATTTCAGCATTACAACAAACATTGTTACAAATTGCACATATCGGTTTCTGCCTTTATCATTATATTATTATTATTATTATTATTATTATTAGTAGTAGTAGTAGTAGTAGTAGTAGTAGTAGTAGTAGTAGTAGTAGTAGTAGTAGTAGTAGTAGTAGTAGTACAGCATTAAAACGGCCATTATTACATGGTAGATAGTTCTTTTAGTTGCTATACCATAGATATATATTGCTTCTATAACACAATTAGTTTATAAGGTTTCTTCAACAGCCATTATTAGAAAGGCGTATACCATTCGTAGTTGGCGCTGTCACATCTAACTACCACTATTATGCCACAGAAAATGTACCCAAAATACCAACAGATATGTGCTACTCAGAGACTCAGTTTTGTCCACCCAGATGAAACCAGCGCAAGACCAGCACTGGTAGGGCATCATACACGCAGATGGTCACTGAGAAACTAGAAAGAAAATACAGCAAATATTCTGCTACAAATAAGAAAGCTCTCCGGACATAAAACACCTGAAATACCCTGACAGAAAACTCTCATTTCCCAGCCGCAGCGACATATGTCCATTATGAAGACGCTGTGACGAGACACGACACAAAATCAATAAACATCATTAGTCTGGGCAATGCAAGCCAAATCTTATACAGTTTACATTTATTAAATTCATCAAAAAAATATACAGGAAGTGCTTAGCAAGAGGTGAGGGGAAGGGGGAGGGGGTCTCATCTCGTGAAGTTTTGTGCTGCTTTCGCAGGGAATCTCACACGGCAGCAGTCATCTTCTTGCATTCTCTCATATGCTGTTCTTCATATTTGTCATTACAGTTTTTCTCAAGGCAGTCTCATGTTTCATCTCCTGAGGCTAGAGTTCTTGTTCCTTGTCTGTCTGGATTTTCTTAAGGGAGTCCGGAGACGATCGTTCTGTTTTGTTTTTTTCATCTATCTTATTGTTGTTGGATCTCGTATTTTACACAACTAGGAATTATCTGTGGCCGACAACATGACGATCCTGAAGTAGGTGCATGGAATCGGATGACGAATGGGTCATGTGGTCTGCCTGCTTGAAGTGATGGAGTGTACCCGAAAAGCAAGCTTCTAAAAGGACAGTACGGAAAACGCGAAGAGCCATAACACAGCAAGCCGAAAGACAAGGCTAAAAGATTTTTTGTAGCAGCACCACAATTAAGTGGGACTAGTACTGGTGAGATCTAGTTGGCTGGTGTGAAAAAAGCCCCGAACAAACATCTCTGCTCCTCGAGCTGTAGGTAGAATAGAAATAAAACTTGCTTACATCAGCCACAGACCGGCCTTGCCTGAAGCCTGGAAATATAGGTTTATGGTGATGGTGACTTTTTCTTCCAGCTCTATTGTTCTAAAACTTCTAGCTGAAAGGATAATCTTATCTCCGATAACCTGTATGAAATCCTCCGTTGCTAATTTTTTTTTTTTTTAACATTGGCTTTTGTTGTCCAAGAAACATCGATCTGTTCTTAGTTTCTTCCACGTCAGGAGAAAGAAACAAATCTACCGCAATGTTAGCGTCCCCTTGTTCTGTGCGCCGTCCCGTCGTTTCGGCTGGTTCGATTTTTACAATATCGATTATCGATTGGGATCCTCAGTATGATTCTTTAGTTCCCCCTCACCTTTTTGCCTGCATGAAAAGTTTTGCTTCCTGGTTCTTGCCTCGCTACACCAGACCACGTCCCAATCGAAGAATTCACAGTTTCAGTGTTTTCTCCTTCTCTTCCCCACCATTCCAGCCTTAAACAACTTTTCCGTTAAAACTTCCCAGTAAATTACTTTCTTAGTTCTTACAGTGAATTACGTACTTAGTTCTCTGGATAAATTTCTTAGTTCTCCAGATGAATCACTTTCTTAGTTCTCAGGATGAATTACTTTCTAAGTTCTACGATCTGAAACAATGATATCTTCTTCTTCTTCATCGTTCGCTTCTACCACCAAGATCATCCCCGCGATACTACTGAATTTACTCCCGTGGAGGCTCAGAGCATCGTGGGGATTGGGCCTATATTCTTGGTGGGTCACATCAAGGAGCTTGGGTCTATATTCTTGGCGGGTCACAGAAGCGTAACTGCGTGACACTGTATTTTCGAGTTGAACTTTCCTCAACGGAACCTGGACGTTGTTTGGAATTCAAGTCCGCCGGGTGGGAGGAGGCTGCCTATCTAGACTGCACTGGTCCAGTGTCTCCGGCTTCAGGATTTGGTGTTTTGTGGCCGCTACTTTCCCTGGTGGTTACAAAGATGTAACTTTGGTCGAGAAGGACTAACCTTCGCAACGTTGAAAGAATGATATGAAAAAGTTTCTCGCTGACATCTTCATCAAGTCAGGTTTTATGAAAACAGAATCTTAGTTCAGCGGCGCATACAAACTTACAGACTATCAGCCACAGCTCTTCATGACCATCATCTCCCATGGCGAACCCCGTTTTCCAGCGGTCCCAGATGGAGTCAAATCATGACTGACTACCAGTAACTCTGTTCTAACTCTTTTACTTTATGTATTTATATATTTTGTGTGGCGAGGGACTGGAAGAATACAGCATGTATCATGAAACCAAGTGGGTTAGCAGACGCTTTCTTCCTTTATTTGGTTACATGTACTTTTAATCTCTTTCTCTCTCTCTCTCTCTCTCTCTCTCTCTCATCAACACACACATACATACACATACACCCATGCACACATAAAACGCAAGCCTATTTATTGCTTTATTTTTTTTTAAGCCAGTAACAAAACTTGTTCACAGCGTGAAGGAAAATGATGGGTAAATATTTTATAACTAAACAAACACATTAAAGTTGCTTTGTTCTAAAACCGGTTTTTTTTTTCATTGGTTTTTTCATGACAATCAGTCAGGACTTCAGCCTATTTTTCTTTACGCAACTCTGTGGCTTACCGACCTCACACCAGAATCATCATGTGTACAGTGTGAACAGCACATCATTTACAAACTACATTATCACGTAACCTCCATCAAATCATTTCTTGATCTCACGGCGTCAGTGTATAGCTTGCCTCTCGCTACCACATGACCTTCAAATCATTCATTTATCACTAAACTATAGTATACTTATCTTCCACAGATAAGATTATGGAAGAAAACATAAATGACGTTCATAAATTCTCATCTCAGACCTAACTATGTTCACAGATTGACTCTAAGTAAACCATATATTCGCATACGAACTGACATCATGTCTGCAATATAATCTATATGTGCTTCATCGTGCAGGCAGACATAAGTTTTCTGGTGACCGTTCCATTACAGTGTTCTGATGAGAACAGAGTGCACTAACCACTATACTATTGACCCTGTGGTTTCACCTATAACCAAACTTTGGAGGTATACAAATAAACTCCATCAACGGATACTTTTCCTTCCCATCAATGCTTGTAAACATTGCAAGAAAATGTCCAACTCTCTCGTTTTGAGCAACTCAAGATTCAGCCCCAGCTACTGTCTACTAATCTCTTCAATCCCAACTACTGTGGTTATAATAGTAACCTGTTCAACCCCAACTACTGTGGTTATAATAGTAACCTGTTCAACCCCAACTACTGTGGTTATAATAGTAACCTGTTCAACCCCAACTACTGTGGTTATAATACTAACATGTTCAAACCCAACTACTGTGGTTATAATAGTAACCTGTTCAACCCCAACTACTGTGGTTATAATAGTAACCTGTTCAACCCCAATTACTGTGGTTATAATAGTAACTTGTTCAAACCCAACTACTGTGGTTATAATACTAACATGTTCAACCCCAACTAATATGGTTATAATAGTAACCTGTTCAATCCCAACTAATATGGTTATAATAGTAACCTGTTCAATCCCAACTAATATGGTTATAATAGTAACCTGTTCAATCCCAACTAATATGGTTATAATAGTAACCTGTTCAATCCCAACTACTGTGGTTATAATAGTAACCTGTTCAATCCCAACTAATATGGTTATAATACTAACATGTTCAAACCCAACTACTGTGGTTATAATATTAACCTGTTCAACCCCAAGAAGTCCGTAGATATGTAATAACCTGTTCCGCCGTCATGACAATGCCAAGAGTCAGTATGACATGTCACATTCACTCTGTGCACTGTCTGGCTCTTATTGATTTCGTCCTTCCGGCACCTGACCCAAGGCTCTCTAACCCAACCTTCATCAATTCACTGGCTTACAAAACATCTACTCAACTAACTTGACGTAATGGAGCAGTGATATTCTGAAGAAAAGTATCGTATCACATTTAGCTGACATTTGCAAGCGACGTAAGCCTTCTGCATAAATTACTGGCGTTTATAAATAACGACCTCATATCCGAGGCGTGTTTTTTTCCTTCCTTTCAGGGGGCGGAGCAGGGTGGAGCTGAGAATTATCTGTGCAAGAAGCTGAAGTTTGAGTGGGAAGAAAACAAAGTGTGTTGACATGCAGACAGGACTGTGTTAGATGACACTGGTGCAGGTGAGCTACGTTTGGTCAAGATACTTTGATCAGATTCTAACCTATCGATATCTTTGTGTTCGCATATTTGCTGGCCCCATGTATGTATGTGTATGGGGTGCGGTTTCGCCTGCCTCTCTTGGGACATGCTTGCGTGTATGGTTTCTTCGTATAACAATCATGTTTTCGTGTTGGTTCGTGTATGTTTGTGTCTCCGTGTGACACTTGCAGAGGTGGACGAGATGGCAAGCGTTATTTTATGCACTGATACAGACGTGTGACATGTAGGATCTCTGTGCGTGTTTCGCTTTTAACTGTTAAGACGTGAGCAAGAGTGACTTAACAAACAGCGGGCTCGGTTCTCTGACAGAAAGCAAAGAGCTATACTTTTCTCACAGTTTTCAAGGGAAAAAAAAACATGTTCCTTTCTTATCCCGTCATTTTGGCAGGTGACAACTAATATGAACATAATATTCGAGCTAATCTTTAGTGCTGTGTAAAGTACCAAGTTAAATGGAAAAACTGCCTCGCTTAGTTTCACGGCGTCGCTGGAGTCTCCACAGATTCTGGGTCTAGTATTTGAACACAAGAAATAAAAAATACAACAGAAAAATGCTGGAATCGCGCGATCCGAGAGCAATAATTGTATATAGCCTGCCCTTTGATTTCTCCGCCAAATTAGTATTATCAAAGCATCTCAGGTGATTTTATCTGTCCCATTCTTGTCTGTGTAAATGTCACATGTGGTCATCGGGTTCAAGTTTCTCTCTCAACAACGAATAAGCGTATAAAAGAAATCAATAATCCTCAATCGACAGCCTGCCAAGATGTGGTATTCCTAGGCACAACTAATGTGACACAAAGGCTCGCTTCTAATTAAGAAGCAGACAATATCACTCATCTCGTCTTACCACAGTTTAGGAGCAAGATTACTATTATTCGTCAATGAAAACACTCGAGTTCATAGCTGCAGTTTTCCTTTGATTTTGCAGAGCTTTTGTGTGTGTTATTTTAAAACTAAACTGTCTTTATCCTTGTCTGTATGCTAAGTGGAATGAGTCATCTCTTTGTTCAACTAGTGACAAATGATATACTTCTAAATACACCCCATACAGCGATATACACTATGCTGGACCCAGGTTTCTGTGTGTGAAGCTACTGTGACCAGACCCAAGCTTGTGTGAGGCTGCCGTGACGAGATCCAAGTTTCTGTGTGTGTGAAGCTACTGTGACCAGACCAAAGCTTGTGTGAGGCTGCCATGACGAGATCCAAGTTTCTGTGTGTGTGAAGCTACTGTGACCAGACCCAAGCTTGTGTGAGGCTGCCATGACGAGATCCAAGTTTCTGTGTGTGAAGCTACTGTGACCAGACCCAAGTTCACGTGAGGCTGCCGTGACGGGATCCAAGTTTCTGTGTGTGTGAAGCTACTGTGACCAGACCCAAGTTCACGTGAGGCTGCCGTGACGGGATCCAAGTTTCTGTGTGTGTGAAGCTACTGTGACCAGACCCAAGTTCACGTGAGGCTGCCGTGACGGGATCCAAGTTTATAAATGTGAACCTGTTGTGACCGGACCCAAGCTCGCGTCTGAGACTGTTACAACCAGACCGAGGTTTCTGTGTGTCAGACCGCTGTGACATAACCTGCTTGTAGAAATCAAGTGGTTGCGAGTAACGTCTAGATCTGCCATGATTCTCCAGCACATGTTTCTGAGAGAACGCCTCCGAACCCAAGACATCGACTTGGAAATCTGCTCTGCATTAAAAAGCCCAAGCACTTAACTCGGGGAAAAAAAAAAAGGGCCCTGTATTCACGGCACCGCCTCAGTGCGCCAAGTCCTCCTGAAACGTGAGCTGGTCCTGTAATAATCTCTTGTATCACTGACACGCAATTCTTGTGAGAAAGCCTGCCCACTTCCCATCAATACGACCTGCCATTTGTTTCCTCTGCTTAAAAAAAAAAATACAGAAATTAAAACTTGGTTTCTTCGTATAACAATCATGTTTTCGTGTTGGTTCGTGTATGTTTGTGTCTCCGTGTGACACTTGGAGAGGTGGACGAGATGGCAAGCGTTATTTTATGCACTGATACAGACGTGTGACATGTAGGATCTCTGTGCGTGTTTCGCTTTTAACTGTTAAGACGTGAGCAAGAGTGACTTAACAAACAGCGGGCTCGGTTCTCTGACAGAAAGCAAAGAGCTATACTTTTCTCACAGTTTTCAAGGGAAAAAAAAACATGTTCCTTTCTTATCCCGTCATTTTGGCAGGTGACAACTAATATGAACATAATTTTCGAACTAATCTTTAGTGCTGTGTAAAGTACCAAGTTAAATGAAAAACTGCCTCGCTTAGTTTCACGGCGTCGCTGGAGTCTCCACAGATTCTGGGTCTAGTATTTGAACACAAGAAATAAAAAATACAACAGAAAAATGCTGGAATCGCGCGATCCGAGAGCAATAATTGTATATAGCCTGCCCTTTGATTTCTCCGCCAAATTAGTATTATCAAAGCATCTCAGGTGATTTTATCTGTCCCATTCTTGTCTGTGTAAATGTCACATGTGGTCATCGGGTTCAAGTTTCTCTCTCAACAACGAATAAGCGTATAAAAGAAATCAATAATCCTCAATCGACAGCCTGCCAAGATGTGGTATTCCTAGGCACAACTAATGTGACACAAAGGCTCGCTTCTAATTAAGAAGCAGACAATATCACTCATCTCGTCTTACCACAGTTTAGGAGCAAGATTACTATTATTCGTCAATGAAAACACTCGAGCTCATAGCTGCAGTTTTCCTTTGATTTTGCAGAGCTTTTGTGTGTGTTATTTTAAAACTAAACTGTCTTTATCCTTGTCTGTATGCTAAGTGGAATGAGTCATCTCTTTGTTCAACTAGTGACAAATGATATACTTCTAAATACACCCCATACAGCGATATACACTATGCTGGACCCAAGTTTCTGTGTGTGAAGCTACTGTGACCAGACCCAAGCTTGTGTGAGGCTGCCGTGACGAGATCCAAGTTTCTGTGTGTGTGAAGCTACTCTGACCAGACCCAAGCTTGTGTGAGGCTGCCGTGACGAGATCCAAGTTTCTGTGTGTGTGAAGCTACTGTGACCAGACCCAAGCTTGTGTGAGGCTGCCGTGACGAGATCCAAGTTTCTGTGTGTGTGAAGCTACTCTGACCAGACCCAAGCTTGTGTGAGGCTGCCGTGACGAGATCCAAGTTTCTGTGTGTGAAGATACTCTGACCAGACACAAGCTTGTGTGAGGCTGCCGTGACGAGATCCAAGTTTCTGTGTGTGTGAAGCTACTGTGACCAGACCCAAGCTTGTGTGAGGCTGCCATGACGAGATCCAAGTTTCTGTGTGTGTGAAGCTACTGTGACCAGACCCAAGCTTGTGTGAGGCTGCCATGACGAGATCCAAGTTTCTGTGTGTGAAGCTACTGTGACCAGACCCAAGCTTGTGTGAGGCTGCCGTGACGGGATCCAAGTTTCTGTGTGTGAAGCTACTGTGACCAGACCGAAGTTCACGTGAGGCTGCCGTGACGGGATCCAAGTTTATAAATGTGAACCTGTTGTGACCGGACCCAAGCTCGCGTCTGAGACTGTTACAACCAGACCGAGGTTTCTGTGTGTCAGACCGCTGTGACATAACCTGCTTGTAGAAATCAAGTGGTGGCGAGTAACGTCTAGATCTGCCATGATTCTCCAGCACATGTTTCTGAGAGAACGCCTCCGAACCCAAGACATCGACTTGGAAATCTGCTCTGCATTAAAAAGCCCAAGCACTTAACTCGGGGAAAAAAAAAAGGGCCCTGTATTCACGGCACCGCCTCAGTGCGCCAAGTCCTCCTGAAACGTGAGCTGGTCCTGTAATAATCTCTTGTATCACTGACACGCAATTCTTGTGAGAAAGCCTGCCCACTTCCCATCAATACGACCTGCCATTTGTTTCCTCTGCTTAAAAAAAAAAATACAGAAATTAAAACTTGGGCTGAAATTCCATCTGATAGGAAGCAGGCTTTTCATCCTATTGTTGTTCTTGCTCCTACCCGTACTTCTATGGTCTCCTCAAGTTCTTTGTCGTTGGTCGTAATGTTCTACTGCAGTCATCAGCTAACGCGCTTTAACCGTGTTCCTTTTACAGAAAGAACTCAATAAAAGAACATAACAAATAAATAAAATAAAGGAATCTTTAGGAATAACAATCAAACAGTTACTTGGATACCGCAAATTAGGAACCACCTTGCACGAAGATTTTTTTTTTCAGCATTTAAAGAGGGATTGTTGATGATGAGAGAAGAGGACCCGAACAATGCCACAACAGATATAGAAGAGGACCCGAACAATGCCACAACAAATATAGAAGAGGACCCGAACAATGCCACAACAAATATAGAAGAGGACCCGAACAATGCCACAACAATATAGAAGAGGACCCGAACAATGCCACAACAAATATAGAAGAGG
This sequence comes from Achatina immaculata, assembly GCA_009760885.1. NCBI lineage: Eukaryota > Metazoa > Mollusca > Gastropoda > Stylommatophora > Achatinidae > Lissachatina > Lissachatina immaculata. The sequence goes on along the minus strand of CM019691.1, from coordinate 39,983,302 downwards.
ACCCGAACAATGCCACAACAATATAGAAGAGGACCCGAACAATGCCACAACAAATATAGAAGAGGACCCGAACAATGCCACAACAAATATAGAAGAGGACCCGAACAATGCCACAACAAATATAGAAGAGGACCCGAACAATGCCACAACAAATATAGAAGAGGACCCGAACAATGCCACAACAAATATAGAAGAGGACCCGAACAATGCCACAACAAATATAGAAGAGGACCCGAACAATGCCACAACAAATATAGAAGAGGACCCGAACAATGCCACAACAAATATAGAAGAGGACCCGAACAATGCCACAACAAATATGTATGAAACAGCTTCATTCCACGTTCATTCCTGAACATAGACCCAAGCTGACATTTCTATGACAGATACTTTCCACATCAAGGGAGAGTTTAGCCACTACACACAAGCTTCTCTTTAGACTGGTATCCAGGAAAAAAAAATGATCCCTTACACGAGATGGCCAAGCATTTTACGTTCACTCACACAGACTCTTCGCCCACATAGACGCTTGTGAGTACAGTGATGGGAATTAAATGAAGAGTTCGACAATGTCCTCTAAGTTTTCTTGTTGTAAATGGACACATGACATCTAAGGAGTTGACGCTAAAGTAAAAAACCCTTGTAATTAAAGAGCCATGTTTCAGATTCTATGGTTCTAATTACATCCTTGTCTAGAGCCATGTTTAAGATCCATGGTTCTAATTACATTCTTGACTAGAGTCATGTTTAAAATTCTATGGTTCTAATTACATCCTTGCCTAGAGCCATGTTTAAGATTCTATGTTTCTAATTACATCCTTGTCTAGAGCCATGTTTAAGATCCATGGTTCTAATTACATCCTTGTCTAGAACCATGTTTAAGATTCATGGCTCTAATTACATCCATGCCTAGAGCCATGTCTAAGATCCATGGTTCTAATTACATCCATGTCTAAAGCCATGTTTAAGAGCCATGGTTCTAATTACATCCTTATCTAAACTGACAACAAATCTTCTCCTTGCTCTAATATACTTCACTACGTTATAAACAATTTCCAGCACTTGTAAAACGCTCTTCTATTTGCATCGTTTATGTTAAACAGTGTAAGATAGCTAAAATGTCAAAGGTGAAAAAAAAACATAATGTCAACAAATGTTATCTTCTTCACACAGACAATGCACTCAAGACAGTACCAACTTATGCAGCAGACTCTGTACTGCTAAGAGAGAAACAATTTCACTGCATGACCACAAAGTTCTACTCCAACTTGCCTTTCCTTCTTTCAATGTTCTTGATTTCGCTTGCTTGTTTATGGTCAATTGCTTACGTAAGTCGTAAGCTGATGCCAGCACAAACCTCCTTTGTCTTACTTTTTGTCTTACTTATAAAAGCTTCTACGCTGACATCGCCACAATTCCTCTTGCACCTTCTTCTAAAACTGAAGCTCTGACACCAGCACAGTCTCTTGCTTCTGCTATTAAAAGCTCCTGTGCTGACGCTATCAAAAATTCTCTTAATCCAACTTCTAAAACTGGTGCGATAAAAACAACCACCACCACCATACAAATTTTCTTGGCCCTACTTTTAAAGCTATCAATGTAACCTAGAATCCTGCTGCCTTCTCTAGCAGCCTGATCTTCTAACATCTCAGCTCACCATCATATTTTGTGCGTGCTGATCCTCTGCTACAGTTTCTCGTGGGACTATATAGAAAATTATAAGGTAAAAGTAATGTAAAGGTAACCCTGTCATGCCTTAGAGGCACACAGGGATATGGTGTTAGTGCCCATATTTTCCTTGACTGTCAGCACACTAGAGGGTGATATGGTCAGTATCACGCCTGGCTGCCTTTCCTTCCCCAACTCCAGAAGTCGGGTACCCATTCTACAGCTGGGTGACTGGGGTGACACCGGCGGGATTCGAACCCCCCGACCTTCGCCATGAGAGATCAGTGCATTAACCACTTAGCCACTCGGACACCTGCTGTCTTCACACCAAAATGCCTGGTAGTATTCCAGGATTCCTAAAGACTTTTGGGAACAGCAAAACACGTACAAAAACTGAGTAAAAACATAGAACACCAATATGTGATAAAGTCTGAACTGTTCAGAACGTCTACCACTTCCTATTTTTTTCCCCATCAATTATTCATGAAACTACACCTTACTCATCCAGTACCTACCTCTCATACTAGCTGTTAGATTCAGTAATATGGCATTTGAAGGAGCTCTTACAAGAGTCATCATTATTTTGTTATCATTGTTATACATTTGACATGTCTGCATTTTTGTTCGTTGGCCAAAATATTCTGAGTAAGTGCCATGTTTTCAAAATACCCGAAGCGCGCAAACATAACAAGTACGCCAGACACAAGTGGAAGCACTTGCCTACTGGGTAACAAAACAAAACAAAAACACTGGGTATAATTATAAGATCACCAGTGATCTGGCGATGGAAGTTTCTCAACAAGGCTGGCGAGTAACTGCCGGACATTTCACCTCTGAAAACTTCTTGCCAGCCGATCTAATGATTCTATATGTTGATGAGACTGATGGGATAGCTTGCCAGAAGAGTGAACGCCCCATCACCGCTGGAGTTAGGGTAAACCTGACCCCGCTGGTCCGACTGAAGGAGCAGCTCATTCTTTTACTGGACACACCACGGAATGGGTGGGGCAAGGTCTTGGCGAGCTCTGGTTGGTCGGCACTGATGGCTGTGCAGTCATCTCTGGTTCTGCGTCATCATCATCTACATTTACAAGTCAGAAGACGCAAAGAGCCTGGATGCTATAACAAAGACTGTGTTCAGGCACAGCAGAAAAGTGAGACACAGTCTTGGCTGGTTGTCAGGGTGGTAACTTCCTGCGATGGTGTACTAATTCCTACTTACATGCTTCAGGCGATGCCGCAGACATAAAAAAAGTTATCACAGAACTAGAAAAGCGCTCATCCCATTTTACTGCTCACGACAAAAATATCTGAAGGGAATATTCTCACGGTCGTAGTGAAAGGGATGGGCTTTCTAAAGTGCGGTGAGACCCCAGGAATGTGATGACCACATAAAACCGGTCGGGGAAACCCAGACACTCACAGACGCCACTCTATCAACTAGCAACTAAAGATGTAGAATGTCTTACTTAATAATGATCTAGCTCCATCATCATCATTAGGCGCCTTGCTTGTAGGCGATGACGGCCATGCCTCTCTACAAAACTCGGTGCTTGATATTTTCCATCAGCTCAATGGCTGACTTTTTACTAATCCATCGCGTTAAACTGTCCATAATTTTCTTTCTCTTGGTCGTCCCTTTTTATCTTTACTGTTGCTGTGAAATTCTCAAGCCCCCACCCCCCCCCCCCCCCACCCCTCTTTTTCCAGAATTCTGATTATATGTCCAATGAATGATGACTGTCGTTTTCTTTTGGATTTAATTTGCTTCATTTCTACATCTGCTTGTGCTGGATACTCCCTGTCCGTCATTTTGGCATTCTCAACATTCTTGTAAGAAACCACATCTCTGCTGCCTCTAGCGATCTCTCCATCGATCTGTTCACTGTCCATCACTCTCTTCCATAGCGTACGAAAGCCTCAATACAGCATTTTAGAACTATCTTTGTGATATTCAGTGACAGAGAAATATTACATAAAATGTTCCTCATTTATTTAAAGGCTGCTTTGACTTGACATATTCTGTTCTTTTAATATAAATATTTAAATTTACGCCCTTGCCTCACGGTTGTCCCTTGTACCTAACACTATATTCAGGTGCGTTCTTCTTTCCTGATATGTTTGTTTTCTTGATTAGGGTGACTCCTTTCTTCTCGCGTTCTTTACTACAGTATCTAATAATCTCTGTAGACTATTTCCAGTGTTGGTTATTAGTACTTATTATTATCTGCGTACTGTAGACTGTTCAGGCTCCAGCATCGAACTTATAACTCCACTAGAAAAAAAAAAGGTTGTCCAATCTAGCGTTATACGTACATGAAATACGCACCCGGGCGGGGGGGGGGGGGGGTTCTTGTTTTATTCATGAAGAAACTTGTTTCAGATCAAGCTGCCTTCTGTTAACTACTATATACATTTATAGTGTGTGTGTGTTAGAGATAGAGAGAATAAGACAGAGAGAGTAAAGGTCAAATAGTGCATTATTATTTATTAGCAATACAAAAGTTGGACAGAGGGCATATGGAAGTTAAAAAGATCAAGTAATCTGCCACGATGGTAAATGATGACAGGGGCAGCCAATGATGGTAATTTGGCAGCGTGTGAAGGGAGAGGTGCAGCAAAGATCCCACGTGGAATGATCGATATTAATAATTCGAAATGCACAGCAGCGTAGGAGAGTCGCGTCTATAACTGGTCGACAAAGCTCGTTGGCATGAAAACACCAGATACCGCCATCCGCCCAGCGCCCTCGAGTCTGCTCGACGCCTTGAAGCTGCCGAGAACACTTTGGCCGGGATCGATAGCAGACGACCTCAGTTCAAAAATAAATATTTCTGGACGTCTTGGGACTGCTGAAATTGATGTCTTGTCACGTGGTGCAATACTGTGTTAAAATGCATTTTTTATCCTCTCTCTGTCTCTCTCTCTCTGTCTCTCTCTCTCATAAATGTTCATCCTTCTTTCTGCAAGCTGGAAATATATGAACTTCAAGTCAATCTAAACACATTATAATCAGCCTGAGTCTATCACACAGAAGTCTTCTTCTTTTTCGTTCATGCATTAAGTCATGCAAAATTCTGGATTGCTGTCGCCAGACTGATAACCGTAGTTTCTTCTTCCCCCCCCCCCCTTTTTTTTCCCTCCCCCGAGAATCTGGCGCCACCCTATAGACCACAGCAGCTTCTGGTTTGGACCTTGTTCGCCTCACCTCCGCAAGTCGTGTAAGTCTTTTGGGCGCAATTTTTTATAAGCATCTAATTGCACCCTTCTGACCAGAATCTCTGCCCACAACAGGTTAGTTTTGTCTTTGTACAAAGTTACACAAAAAAATTAGTACATACAAGTGTTGGAGACATACCATTAAATAATGATGATAACCGCAAACAACTGACGACTGCATCCTGTTTTTCACGTTTTATTTTGTTTACTAAGAGTGATGTTCACGCCGAATATTTCATAAAATGAGAATGAATGAGAATCAAACCGCACTTTATAGAATAGTAAGGGAGATACTGACCTGCCACGTTCGTGTGACGGTAGAATGCTGATTGGATGGTTGTTAGACTTTAGTGGAGTGTGCTGTTCTTTCCTGGCATTTCTTCTTCTTGTATATTTTTGCTATAGCTGAATTTGCGTGGCAATCTTACCTTATTTATTTCCAAGTTTATCCATCAAAACGCCTACTGTTGTTACAATATATGAAATGTCTTCAAAACTCGAAAGCTATGAACTGCCGGTAGACATCATGTGACAGAAAGATGAATACACTCCGCCAAGTAATGACAAGGGTAATTGATCATCAGAGATCTGACAACGGACATATAACTCCTTCTTCTATTTTAATTACAACATTTTCTTCCTGTAGAAAGGTACGTTAAATCTTCTCTCCGGCTACAAACTTTCCAGGTGCCGGCCTGCTAATCATATCTATCGTCTGATGTGGTCACAAGGCTTGCGACTCAAAGATGGCCAAGCTCTATTTCACTTCAAGGCATGCTCTTGTTATCAGGTTGTTAATTTACTTCAACTGGGTCGAGAATTTATGTCCCCTTACGATGATGAACTTGATGAGAATAATACTAGTTAAGATCTTCGGGAATACATGAAAACCAGTACAGACCACACGTCACCCGACCCATCAGCTGCATTTTGGAGATTTTCACCAAGGAGCCAAAGAAAATAACTCTCTGTGTGGTTGGGGGGGGGGGGGGATAACTGAGTCACTACTGATGACATGTTATTATTTATATGCTGACCAGTCACTGACCTCAGATGTGATGTAAATACTGATGAATACTGATATTCTTATATTCTGACCAGTCAATGACCTCAGATGTGATGTAAATACTGATGAATACTGATATTCTTATATTCTGACCAGTCAATGACCTCAGAAAATACCGATAGCATATTATTCTTATCTGCTGACCAGTCACTGTTCTCCCACGTGATGGTAAGTACTGATGGCATGTTATTCTTATCTGCTGACCAGTCACTGTTCTCCCACGTGATGGTAAGTACTGATGGCATGTTATTCTTATCTGCTGACCAGTCACTGTTCTCCCACGTGATGGTAAGTACTGATGGAATGTTATTCTTATTTGCTGACCAGTCACTGTTCTCCCACGTGATGGTAAGTACTGATGGAATGTTATTCTTATTGCTGACCAGTCACTGTTCTCCCACGTGATGGTAAGTACTGATGGAATGTTATTCTTATCTGCTGACCAGTCACTGTTCTCCCACGTGATGGTAAGTACTGATGGAATGTTATTCTTATTTGCTGACCAGTCACTGTTCTCCCACGTGATGGTAAGTACTGATGGAATGTTATTCTTATCTGCTGACCAGTCACTGTTCTCCCACGTGATGGTAAGTACTGATAGCATATTATTCTTATCTGCTGACCAGTCACTGTTCTCCCACGTCATGGTAAGTACTGATGGCATGTTATTCTTATCTGCTGACCAGTCACTGTTCTCCCACGTGATGGTAAGTACTGATGGCATGTTATTCTTATCTGCTGACCAGTCACTGTTCTCCCACGTGATGGTAAGTACTGATGGCATGTTATTCTTATCTGCTGACCATCACTGTTCTCCCACGTGATGGTAAGTACTGATGGCATGTTATTCTTATCTGCTGACCAGTCACTGTTCTCCCACGTGATGGTAAGTACTGATGGCATATTATTCTTATCTGCTGACCAGTCACTGTTCTCCCACGTGATGGTAAGTACTGATGGCATGTTATTCTTATCTGCTGACCAGTCACTGTTCTCCCACGTGATGGTAAGTACTGATGGCATGTTATTCTTATCTGCTGACCAGTCACTGTTCCCCACGTGATGGTAAGTACTGATAGCATATTATTCTTATCTGCTGACCAGTCACTGTTCTCCCACGTGATGGTAAGTACTGACGGCATGTTTATATCTGCTGACCAGTCACTGTTCTCCCACGTGATGGTAAGTACTGATGGCATGTTATTCTTATCTGCTGACCAGTCACTGTTCTCCCACGTGATGGTAAGTACTGATGGCATGTTATTCTTATCTGCTGACCAGTCACTGTTCTCCCACGTGATGGTAAGTACTGATGGCATGTTCTTATCTGCTGACCAGTCACTGTTCTCCCACGTGATGGTAAGTACTGATGGCATGTTATTCTTATCTGCTGACCAGTCACTGTTCTCCCACGTGATGGTAAGTACTGATAGCATATTATTCTTATCTGCTGACCAGTCACTGTTCTCCCACGTCATGGTACGCACTGATGGAATGTTATTCTTATCTGCTGACCAGTCACTGTTCTCCCACGTCATGGTACGCACTGATGGCATGTTATTCTTATCTGCTGACCAGTCACTGTTCTCCCACGTGATGATACGGACTGATGGCATGTTATTACCTGCTGACCAGTCACTGTTCTCCGACGTGATGATACGTACTGATTACATGTTATTATCTGCTGACTAGTCACTGACCTCAGACCTGATGATATTCTTGAAGCAAACAAAATGACTTCAGTTTTTTCTTTTACGTTACTTTGCTCCAGCTTTCTACTTCTCGCGTCCTAAATCGATCACGCAATATATTTTCTCTCCCTAGTTTAAAAAAAAACCCCCATACAATTACTGCCAGATACTACTGAATAAGACCTAGCTATGTTGCTGGTCTGAATGAGCTGCTTCACTGTACTTGGGACATGCCCGTAAGTGTTCTGCATTCGATATCAGGTTGTCCGTTAGTGATTTGGCTGATATAATACCAGTATCTTGTTTGTTGATATAATACCAGTACTTTGTTAGCTGATAAAATACCAGTACTGTGTTGGCTGTAAATGGCTCGTGTTTTAGCACACAACTGCAATTTGCTTCCACTTCCACTGAGGCGGGCGTGGTATGTACTCTGAGGAAGACTTTCTGGGCAGAGTCTTGGATTTGCTGCTTGAAAGACTAATACAGGTTTTGCTTGTCCAAACTGATGTTTCCTAGTGGGTTAGCTTTTGCTGCAAGATGATCAGCTTTTCCGTTGCCAACAACGCCGGTGTACTCCCAGGTGTATCCATGTGATGTTTTGGATATTATGCCCAACCACTCGCTTCTAAGGGTGCAGTGTTCTATCTTTCTTAATAGACCATGAGAGCCTGTTATGACTGTAGTTCGTTGTACTTTTCCGGATTATAAGCCAATTCAAGGTTTGCGTAACGTCTTCTGTTTCCATCCGCATGCGTAAGTTAACGCAATATCACGTGAACAGAGTAAGCAATATTTTCCAGTTTTACGTCTGCATATACATGTTTTCCATCGGACTAAGCTCACAGTACCTCATTCTGAAGGACGGAATATCATTAACGGTTTGTGTGACCAACTGTTCAGCCTGCGAAAAGAAAGTTCATTCGTTCTCTCACACATTTATTCTCTAGAAAATTATAACATCCAAGCGTACCAGCGAAGACGTCCACACATCACCTCTCATACAAATTACTTGTTTCCCGACAACTGCATGACATTACAACATGTGTTTCTTTACAACACGTAGTTCATGTAGCACTGGTCAGCCAGTAGATAGCGCTGCCAGGACTAGCTAGACTAGTGCGTCAATCTGATGGCATGCACTGTTTTTTGTTGCTACGTAATATTTCTGATATTCTGCACGAGTTTCTGCCCATTTTACGTAAATGATAAGTTATTTAACAAGCATATGTAGCCCATTTTAAACATCACTGTTGCATGATCTCTTTTAATCCAGCAAAATCGCTAATCCGGTTAGGCTCAGAAACAGAATGTGCCAGAAAATGGATGTTCAACCTGCAGGATCATTAGAAGCACTTGGGACACAATGGCCAGGACCAATTTGGAAGTTTTAAATCACACCGTTCTTAATTTCTCAAAACAAGCTTTTATTCTGATCGATAATCTGACCACGGTTTCTCGTGGTGGTGGAGCCTTTTGAGAAGAACTCATCGTTTAGTAATGAAAGCTAATTCTTCGCATTTCTCCACAAATTCCAGCTAATACACCCGTACTGCCACATCTTTACAACAAAATCACCAGAAAAAAAAAGAGTTTCAAATGCAACAGAGGGATTCAACTACAGCAACAACCTATACACAACAGCAGCTCATTTCATCCACCTCTCTCTCCCTCCCTCCCCCCTCCCTCTCGCGGCCTCGCTCTCGTTTCATAAACACGCATCTATATATCTCCTGATTACTCCACAATTCTCCCGATGACGTTTTGTCAATCGGCACCATGGTTTTTTTTAAAGCGTACATTCTCTATCCTGTTGCCATGTCTTCAATATCCCTAGGCTCAGTTCATCTCATTTTTATATTCTTCGTTTTTTCTCTCTCTCCCTACCAACATTATCTTTCTTACAAAACTTGCTGCTGTGTTTTTGTACATAGTTCTTGCCAACGTGGCACGTATTCTAAGACTGTTTGATGTATACTCCTGTAGTTTAACAAGCTGACTGGAGAAAAGAGCCCCCCCCCCCCCATATATTTTCTACATTTATGGAGATTCCCTCTGACTTTATAGAGCAAGCATCCTCTTTCATACAAGAAAACACACACACAAAGAACAGCAGAGGAAATAACCTGGAACTTGTCTACAGTAACAAAGACCCAAGGATAGCAAAAAGAGAGAGAGAGGTGCAGTCTTTGAAATGCCCCGAGGAAAACATATTTGACGCAACTACTGCTATCTTGTTTGGTGTTTTAACATGACGCACGTCTCTCAGATATCCTCAGTACAAACAAAAGTCTTACTCCGGAGTCGTAGATCTCCTTTAACAAAAATAAAACTCTAATTCTCAAGTTCTAGAGACTTTATTAGCCCTTTATTTACTCAAAACTTATATTCTTACTTTCTTGGTTATTTCTTTATTAGTAACTTTCATTGTTCCTTACTTTCTTTACTCATAGTCGGTTATTTCTTTCTTTATTCGAAACTTTCATGGCTCCTTTCTTTATTCGCTGACTTTGCTGCTCCTTTTCTTTATTCATAGTCGTCATCGTTCCGTTCATTCCTGATAGTTTTCACTGAGATGATCTTTACTCTTAGTCTTTTCTGTCACTTTCCTTAGGAATGAAGACTCTGCCCGATGAGGCAATCAGATTCCCATAGCTGTTATGCCAGGGTCAGGTTAGCGAATCATAGCTGACCTAGACCCTGTCCCACCTCTCTGTCGTACCCCCAGTAACAGGCTTAGCTCGGCTAACGGGGTAGGGATCGTCACAGTCCACATGGTGGTGGAGTCTGCTAAAGAAGCATTGCACACTCTCTGCTTTTTAGCTGTACTTCGGGATTGAAAAGTAGCCGCCATAACCCGCTCCCACGCCTCAACATCTCTACAGCATCGGCTGCAAAGAACAACAGCTCGCAGTTACAGAGAGTTCGTACAAGTGTCACTTTCCTTACTCCTAGCTTTACTGTCACTTTCCTTGCTCAAAGCCTTTACTGTCCTTTTCTTTACTCATCGCTTTTATTGGCACTTTCTTTATAAACAATTTTACTGTCCTTTTATTTACAGATTTTCTTTTATTATCAATTTCTTTACTGGCAGTGTTTTGGGGTTTGTTTTTTTTTTTTTTGTTTGTTTGTAATTTTGTGCTTTTCTTCACAGACATTCTCTTGTCCATTTATTTACTACTAGCTTTTATTATTCGTCTCTTTCTTTGAAGTTGTAATTGTTTCTCTCTCTACTCATAACCTTTACAGTCTCAGTATTTCACATTTTGCTCTGTAGCGGAGGTTAAGTCCCGTATTTGATGTGCAGTGGAATCTGTAGTTCAGTGCCCATTTCGTGTAAGACTTAGGTAGTGTGTATCAGCAGTCAATGCTGTTCCATGATATATAATTTTTTTTTTAATCTTGTAAGATAGGTAAGACAGAGATAGACAGCCCTATTATGCTATGACGGCATCTCGGAGATATGAAGTTAGTTCCTTTATTCTCCTGGATCTATCGGCACACAAGAAAATGACGTGGTCAGCATTAGGCTTGGCTGCCTCTCCTTCCCCGGCTCCTGGAGGTAGGTGCCAATTTCTACAGCTGGGGTGACTGCGACACCTTTGGCTGGATTCGATCCACTGACATTCGCTATGATGGACCAGTGCACTAACCACTAATATTCGCCATGAGAGATTAGTGCACTAACCACTTCGCCAATCAAGCGCCATTTATCCTGTTGATTACCGAGACTTATTACTGCTACTCGATCTTCTTAAGATTTATTATCTGAAGAATATCTCTGTAATGGCCGTATTCGGATTTTAGTCTGTTATAAAGAACTGTGCTGCTATTACTTTCTTGTGTGTTTTATAAGGCAACTAGACAAACGGATTAATCGCATCAAAAACTCAAATTAGAGGCAGAAGAGAATGAGGGCGACCTCAAAACCGTGATCTAGGAGACAATACAGACGTCATATAGAAACTCATTACCAAACCCGATGGAAAGTTTACGTGTCTGACTTCGATGGCTCGACAGACAGCGATGACTGATAACGTTAATTACAGGAACGTCCTCAGCTTGCAGCTACAACAGCCCAAGCAAGACATCGTTCTGTAACAGGACTCTGTGCGGTTCTCCGAACTTGTCAATGTCGTGCTGGAAACTTACGTGCAGTGGTTCTCATTTTGGCCTCACTACTGCTCAAACTCTGCCAGACTTAGGTGAGTCAAACTGTCATTAAAGCCCCCCCCCCCCCAATCCCTTTCCAGTATTGTGTGTTGCTTTATATTCAAACACATCTAAATTTACATGGACGAGAAGAAAAAGATTCTACGCTATCATATAAAGATAACATGTGACTTGTGACAAAAACTGCTTGATGGAAAATATTTATTTGACCCTTGGAAATCAGCGATATCTAACATTACAATGTCTAACATCGCCCGACATGTGCATCCATTTGAAAGTCATGATCATTCCACAAGGACAAGTCTGAACACAAGGAAAATATCATCTACAGATTCTGTGACAGCAGCACACAGCACGGTACCGACTTTGTACAAGGCATGGTGGATCTTACAGTACTCAGCTCACTGGGAAGTCATGGTCTTGTCTTCTTGTGTACGCCGCGAAGAATATGGAACGCCATGAACATCATCATCATCATCATCAATCACCATCATCAATACAACCATCGCTGAACGAAATACGAAGTGCTCTGTCTCATATATCTTGGAAGTGGGAAAAAATAATAAGACACTAGCCAAAATTATGAAGACATAAGACATCAACCAGAATCATGATGACAACAGACATTTTAACGACAATTATGACGACAACAGACATTTAAAGGGCAATTATGATGACATCAGACATTAACGACAAAATAAAAAATAACACTGAGACAGTAAACAACGTACACATGAAAACGAGCGTGAATGTAGGGCTATACTGCTTTTCCACTAGAAATCTTCTCAAAATTGAGAAAATAGGTTTGGAATAATAAAAAAAAACAAACAAACAAACAAGCAAAAAACCAAAGCCATATTGGCTTCCCGACTTATTTTCATGACTGCAGATCACCACCACCCCACCACCACCACCACATGTCTTGACAAACATCTCTAACAAAGAACAAGAACAATGAAGCAAAACATCCCCGGCAAGAACAAGCTACAGAGGTAACCACATCAATATTTACTTTCTTGGTCTGGATGTAACGTCATAACATCTTGCTTAAAACGAGTCGCTCGGAGGTAGATCATCTCTGGCTTCGTGGTTCACATGGCTGTTCAGACATCTCCATCTACATGGCATTTGCGTTCTCTGCCTCCAACACGGCACAGCTTCTGACCCATTCAGTGCATGAAGTTATAAATAAATTTCTAAAAAGAAATGTTATCCATAAATTTATCTTGCCGAGCAATTTTGAACGCAGGCGAGCTGGCGATGGAATCTTGGCCATCGACTTGGGAGAAAGGCAGCGCCAGCGACGACAACTCCTATTCAAGATACCAGCATTTTACTTCTTTCATAAAATCCAGCGGCTAACCAGGAGGTCGATGCATATATTTCTGGGCGTCCATGAATTTGAATGAAGAAAAGAAAAACTCCAGCTGTAATTTGGTAACAAATGTAAACTATAAAAAAAAAATAAAATGTATGGTCTCCAGACTATAAGAACGTTTGCTGCCTGAAACAAAATCTCACTATCTCATGTCACACTCATATACAATGAAACTATAACACACTGTGTGTGTGGATTATATTTACCTTCATGCTATAAAGTATAAAATAAGTAGTTATCTGGTCAAAACCATCATTTATACTGAGTTAAAACAGAGGTAATATATATTATATATATATATATATATATATATATATATATATATATATATATATATATAATATATATATATGCCTTTAACAGGCTCTGTTCATGGCACACAAAAAAAGTGTGAACATCAGAGTTAGAGATTCATTTAAAAAAATGTTTTAAAACTCATTAAGCTGTGAGATTAGTACATATAATATTATAGATGCCTTAGAGTTACGAGATTCGTACACAAAAATTTACAAAACCTCTGAATTAGAGATTTGTACACAAAACGTTAAAAACCCCTGAATTAGAAATTTATACATAAAAAGTTTTTTTAAAAACTTCTCAATTAGACATCTGTATACAAAAAGTTAAAAACCTCTGAATTTGAGATCTGTACATAAAAACGACTTTTTTTTAACCTTTGAATTAGAGAATCGCTTCAAAAAACTTTAAGAAACGATTGAAGTAAGAGATTCGTACTCAGAATGTTGTCAAAAGTACTGAGTTAAGAGATTCACACAGAATGTTTTAAAAACCAATCAGCTTAAGAGATTCACACAAAATGTGGTCCATGTCATGCTGAAAACTTTGCAGCAGGAGAATCTAAATCGGGCATAGGGGTCGCCTACTGTAGCTTTAAGTCTCGAAATGTGCTCAGTGCAAGAACTGAAAAGACACCCATCTGAACCCATCTGGCCAATGGTCATCATGGAAGACCCCAGAACCAAAACTCTGGGCACACACTTGGGAAAACATCGTTGTACAGGATGACAATGTCTAGAGTAAAATGTGGTAATGGCCGGCACGAAACACCATATGAAAGGTACATAGAGAACTGTTAGAACCAACAAACATTCTGTGTCATTAGTCTCTGTACACTGAAAGATAACTCTGGATGAGGTCGCAGTATGTATATGTAGCGCAATGATGATGATCCCAAACATCATCTCTTGCTAACATGGGTTTAATAGGGTCTTGAACAGCAGAGGTAACCTGGATCTGATCATCAATTCCTCGCAAGAATATTGGTGTTAACAGTATTTCTCACGGTAGTTTACATGCTAATATATAAAGATCGCGCTGGCTAACTGTTTTGTTCTCTGCCTCTCGCGCTGTTCTTTCCACAAGCAAGAAACAATGGCAGTAATTATAGAAGCTATGCTGTAAGTAAAACATAAAATGCTTTTCTGCCATAACGATCATTCGCTGCAAGAAGATAGGCATCTTTAGTTCAAGCCAATCTGTTGTCTATATCCAGCAAATGCTTATATTCCTCTTCCATTTCATAATGACTGACTGCACAGCAGAGCTCAATCAGTGTTTGTCATTCGTCCTAGAGCTGTCTGATAGATTCTAGCATTCGCTATTAGTCAAGTCGCAATCGTACTAAGGGACTTCAGCTACATTCTTTCTTAAATCTCACACAACGCTCTTAATACATTCGAAACAGAATGTAAGAAACTCCAGCGAAATTATTTTCAAATCTTATACGATGATCTTGATATGGAGAAAGTAAATATATTAGCGAAATTCTTGCCACATCCATACAATACTCTTGATATCTTCCAAACAGAAGGTAAGAAAACCCAGCGAAATTCTTTTAAAATCGTATACGATGTTCTTGACATGTTTCAAATAGAAAGTAAAGAAGCCTGCGAAATTCATTTCAGATCACGTACGATGTTCCTGATAATGGTATCAGCTGCTCAGATCATCTAGTCCAGAGCGCCGAGTTGGTCGCACAGTCAACAATGACGCAGATATAACACAGCAAGTAGTCGTGAATACCTTGCAGTCATAGTGCAGCGATAAAGAAACAACATTTATGAAAGTGAGTGGAAGAGCTCAAAGAACAATTTTTGCTGGAAGTCGAGGAGCATATAAATGTACCATTAAGTGTACCATTAAGTGTACCATTAAGTGTACCATTAAGTGTACCATTAAGTGTACCATTAAGTGTACCATTAAGTGTACCATTTATGAAGGAGTCTGAGCTGGCATTGGGCTGGGCAGCGGACACGTAACGGAGTTGGAACTGACATCTCGGAGTAACGAGACCATAGCTCAGACTGGGAAAGAAGCAGAATACAAATGCCAGAGAGAGAGAGAGAGACAGAGAGAGAGAGAGAGAGAGGAAACAACTGCTGCTCAAAATGAAAGTTAAAATGCATGTGATGATTGGCTGAAATTGGCTGAGCAGAAAGGGTTATACATTCGCATTCTGCTCTACACACGGTGGAGATCCCACAGCGAGGTATGAGCAAGCCATCACCTGCATGTACATGTATGAAATCTGCATCTTCTTGTTTTCTTATTGGCCTGTGTATTAAAGACGTTAACTAAAAATTTCTCCGACCGAAGGAAAAATAAACAAAAACACGCACTTAATTCTAGAGCGGTCTTATGATGGATTTTATGATAGGCTATCTTCTCATTTGAGAATAAATGCCTGGCTGTGTGAGCGGCTTTGTTTATACGACATTTTCATCGAGCGCCATCTTGACGCCGCTACGAGAGATAGCTCTCAAAAACAGATACCAAAGCTCGGATCTGGAGACAGATTGCTAGGCAGACGACAACAGAGGGTCTCTAAGAACTCACATTTTCTGCGGTGACAGATACTACAGCGCGCTCTGATAGGACATAGAGTGGAAGGAACCGCATCTCTGATGATTTTTTTTTCTTCCAGTGCTCTAAAATGTTCACATACTTCAGTTTATGTTGGTAAACATAATGACATACGTAACTCTGAAGTAAGAGAAAACCTGCCTCAATACAATGACGCACTCACGTGAATACACCAGCGTATATGTTGCATGCAGATGACTGTGAGTACTGTTTCTAGCATAGAAATTCACAAAACTTTTGTGGCTGGTATGAGTAAAAAAAAAACCACCGCAGACATCCGTATTTTTTTTTTGTACAGGTCTCACATCTCTGCTACGGCTGGTTGCGCATACACCTGCTCGATCATACATATGAGTATGTGCTGAGTTACTATTGTTTATTAATTTGTTGTTTCTTTTTAAAATACATTCTTGACATTAAAAATCAATTCTCACTTTTGATAAAAATGAGGACTCTGACAAAAACACACAAATTCTTGTCTAGTTAAAAAAAAGTGCAAATCCTGCCACTACTGTCACTCTTGAACAGAGTCCGGGTGAATAAAAACAAGTACACAGCCTAAAGTCACGTTTGTAAGAATTTGTAAGACACTCTATACAAATACAGTAAACAAACACTGTAATTAAAGTTGGCAGTTGCTGCTCTATAGCCCCCCCCCCCAAAACCCACCCACACACACACACACACACACACCGAAGCGAATACTGGAAGCTAAAACCGTGGCCGCACTTAGAACAAGCACATACTGCAAAGATTAAAAAAAAAAAAAGAACACAGACACAAGAAGCACAAGAGAAAAGCTAAGAAACAGAAAATGAAACGTGTGAGGCTGTAAAAACAACCTGAACATATCAAAAGAAGTAGGGAACTTTCAAGAAGGAAACGACACATATGAAGAGGCAAATGAACAACAATAAACAATGGATGTTCTGACAACATCAAAAGTTGGATAGGAAACTCTTATAGAGCCCAGAAACTAGAAATGACAGTTATGAAAGTTCAGAATAACATGTCGGCATTGGTGGTGCAGTCTGCTTCTGTTACCAAGTTATTCGTGCACGAGTTCCTCCTTTATCTACGTGCACGCAATCTTGGAACGTGAAAAGGCGAGATGAAGAGCCACTGCAGTCACCCTACACTGTGAAAACCAGATGATGATGATGATGATGATGATGATGATGATGACGAATATACACACACAAACTCTGAATGAACGCCCTTCTCGTTATATTTATTCGTCGTCTTTTCTAAACTCCAGCAAACAAAACGCCCGGCCTAGAATTTACTGGCGGTTAGAAGTAAAGCAAGATTATACTAAACCGTCAGGTGAATTAATCACAAAGCAGTTAGTTTAAGACTCACTCCCGTGGCTTTATGCACTGCCGCCCATAGCTCATGGTTTGAAAACAGTTCTACATATCACCTACAATCTCTGTCAAAGACACAAGACACTCACTTCCTTTATGCCAACAAAACGGCAATCTGACCCTCTGTCATCAGCTGAAAGGAAACTCTGCGTAAACAAAAAAGTCTCCACAGTAAAGGAAAGACAGAAACCAGCGCCAGGACGTTCTAAAAGATGAAGAAGTTGAGCGAAATGATGAGGGGAAAAGACAACGTTTACGGAAGCCGTAATTATGACGTTAATGGGGAAAATATGAATTAGTACAATATAGAAGGTAGATAATCTTCAAGTTAGTGATATTATCCGTTTCACAGATAAAATGATGGGGAGATACGACCGCAGACAGCTCGGTATATAATTACTGTGGTTTGTGAGGGAACGCATGAGCTAACTAAACCAACAAGGAGACACGAACGGACTATGACTATGTAGACAAGGCAGACTCTATCATCAGACACGCAGACAGACAAATATAGATTCTGCAAGAAATCTGTCAACACGAAAATCTAAGACTGTGCCAAATAAGAAAAAAAAAAAAATCAGAGGTTTTAGTCAAGTCAAGGAGTGACTACAGAAAAGCCATAACTGGTTCTTTGGAATATGTAGAATCTGTCCGACAGGATTTACCTAAATTACTGGGAGTGAGGGGAGGGGTGGAGATGGGGAGGGGGTGGAGATGGGGAAGGAGAGTTAGAAGACAGAGGAAGACAACCAGAGAGCGGGAGAGAAAGAGATAAAAGAGGGAGTGATGGGATAATAAGGAAATGACAGAAATGGAGGAGACAGACTGCGAGAGATAAAAGAAGAGACAGAAAGGGAAGAGGTATAAATTGAGGAAAGAAGGGAGAGTGAAACTGAGATATAAATGGAGGGAGGGAGGGAGCGAGAGAAAGGGGAGATATGGAGATAGAAAAAGAAAATGGCAGAATGAAGACGGAGAGATATAAACCACTAGTTGGTGGGTGATAAACTGGAGGAAGAGGAAATGGGAGAGAGGGAGAGAGAGAGAGAGATGGGAATATAAAGGAAGAGACTGAGAAAGAGAGAGAAAGGAAGTGGGAGATAAAATGAAGAGAGAAAGCAAAGAAAGAAAGGGAAACGAGCAGGTCCAGATTGTGAGAGTTTGAGAATTTATATATCTGCCATTTGCTTCCCACAACGAAAAACAAAGAGTGATGATGATTATAATTACAGAGATTATGACAATATGCAAGACGCAGAGGAATAAGGAGGGAGACATGTGTCATATAATGTGACCTATTTACATACATATACGTTACCTTGTTTGGATACAGTGACCTTGGATTTGTTTCTAGGATCTGCCACCCACAAGGTGAAACAGAAGGTGGAACACACGATGCTGAAGTTGCTGTAGAACACGTTGCTATCATCCTGGACCTTCTTGTTGATCTCTGAATTAGGTGGCTTTATGAAAGGTTCAATCGCCCCCGAGCTGGAGGACGGGATGTCGTCGTAGTGTGCGCAGCGGTTGGCTTTGTTTTCCGTGTGGGTGGTCGGGGGGTATGTGCTGTCTCCATTGTTACTTCTGTGTCCGCCCCCGTATGCTGGTGTGGTTGTCAGAGTGAAGGCGACTGGCGTGCTAAGGGTGTTATCACTTTCATCTCCATTATCATCTTCTGGTGAACTTTCATCACTGCACACTGTTGTACAGAAAGTTAAGAAAATATCAACACTGTATTTCACAACATAAACGCTTTTTTCCCTTACAGTGGGAAAAATAATCCAATATTATGTTATAAAACAAAGACAAAAAAAATAACAAATAATAATCCGACACTCTGTTACAAAGCAAAGAAAAAAAAATAAACTGGGGGGAAAACAAATAATAATCCGGTAATCTGTTATAAAAACATCATCATCATCAGGTGCCGTGACGACTGGCGTTGGCTATTATGCTTCTCCAGAGTACCCGATCCTTCATGCAGGCCATCAGTTCAGTTGGTGATCTCCTCTCACACCATCCCGTCAGACTGTCCAGTATCATTTCTCTTGGTCTTCCTCTTGATCTTCTTCCTTCTATTTTTCCTGTTGTTATAATATTTTCAATGCCCCCTCTTCTCATTGCATGTCCTATGAAAGTACATTGTCTCTCTCTTATCTTTCTGATAAGGTTTTTTGCCTCTCCAGCTCTTCTCATACATTCTTCATTAGTTATTTTTGCTGTCCAGGGGATTCGCAACATTCTTCTAATAAACCACATTTCTGTTGCTTCCAATGATTTTTGTGCAGACTTGCCTATTGTCCATGATTCACTTCCATATAACAAGATAGGTTCAATATAGCATTTTAGGACTCGTTTTCTAACATTCATTGATAAAGATGTGTTAGCTAATATGTTTCTCATTCTCTGAAATGCAGTCTTTGCTTGATCTATTCTGTTCCTAATTTCTGTTCTGCATTTCCCATCTCAAGTTATTACTGTTCCAAGGTATTTGAATTTCTGCACCTGCTTTAGAATGGTTCCGTTTAATTTAATACTGCATGCTGGTGGATTCTGTTTCTTAGATATAACCATAGTCTCTGTCTTTTTGATGTTCAAAGTAAGGCCTTTCTGTTCACTTTCTTTTTTATAAAAACAAAGACAAAAAATAACACATAATAATGTGGTAATCTGCTATAAAACAAAGACAAAAAGTAACAAATAATAATCCGGTAACCTGTTATCATTAACCTGACTCAACGAGGCTTGATTTAACAGCCTCCACTAAAGGTTAAGACAATCATGTCATGTCACTGAGGCACATAGTGAACATGTTGCCAGCGACCTACTGGCAAACCACTACGTGGTCAGCATGAAGCACGGCTGCCTTTACTTCCCCAGTTCCGGCCACAGCTAGTTACTCATTTCTACAGCTCTGACAAGGGCGGCGCTAGCCATGATCAAATCACTAGCCTTCCCTATGGCAGACAGCGCGCCTCTGAATTCCCCTATGGCGACACGCCATTCCGCAGACCTTGATAACCATAATTATTCCTTTACGAGCCCTCTAAAAGCCATCTGCATTCAAATAAAACTCGGGGTCAGTGAGATGTTTTGAACCTCACAATACACTTTTGTCCTTTTCTTCTAAACGTACATGAGTGTCTGTTGCACAAACTCACTGTCCACCTCAGTAGATCAGGCTAATGTGTTAGTTTATATATTTTTTTTCTCCACTGCTGATGCGGCTGGTTCGCGTCTCTTTTTTTCCACAGGATCAGAACATGTGTGCAATCTTGCAGTACAATATTAACAAGAGCTAAGAGTTGCACGCTGCAGCGCTGGCTTTCTCCTTGCAGTCCTTTTCAATGCAAGAAAACTGTCTCCTGGTGTCTCCTCACGAGTAAGCGCATGCTGTCTGCTTTGTCGCAGTTGTATGACCATGACTGTTTTATCTTCTAGTCAAATACCTTCTTCTTTATTTTGAATGTGACGAAACTTTGAGACTGAATCTGTTTGCTTCTCTGTGTGCTTGTGTGATTAAATATTAACTGGTTTTTAGTTCTTATTTATTTCTTTACAGAAAAGCTTTAGTTGTAAAAACTGACTATCATTTAAAAGTTTTACTTAAGATCTCACCATATGACTTCTTCAGATGCAAACCATATACCAGGGTAAAGTTGAAAGGAAAATATCAACAACAAAATTAGCAATAACACAGACAGGTCTAGCCTGTAAGAGATGAAGAAAGTCAGGGGAGGGAGAGAAAGGGGGCGCTCATAACTGAAGAAGAGAAAGGATAGAAAATCTGGAGAGATATAATGAAGGGAGAGAACGAGCAGAAAATACAGAGAGAGATATTGGAGAGAGACATGATAGAAAATACAGATGGAGAGAAAGAGTAAAAAGGAAAAGTGTGAGTCCAGGAAGGGAGAGAAAGGTGCCAGAGAGATGGTATAAATTTTGAGAAAGTGGAGAGAGACAAAGAGATTTTGGGAGGGGGGGCTGAGAAAGCAGCGATACAGATGAGACAAAAGGAGGGAGAGAAAATGGAAAGAGGGAGCTATATGAGAGAGAAATGGAGAGACAAGAAAGAGAGAAATAAATGAGACAGAGAAAGGGAAAGGAGGCTTAGAGAATTAAATGGAGGGAGAGAAAGAAGTCAGCAATAATACAGAAATGTAGGCAACAACAGGAGGTTAGCAATAATACAGACATGTAGGCAACATCAGGGGATTACCAATAATACAGACATGTAGGCAACATCAGGGGATTACCAATAATACAGACATGTAGGCAACGCCAGGGGATTAGCAATAATACAGACATGTAGGCAACGCCAGGGGATTACCAATAATACAGACATGTAGGCAACGCCAGGGGATTAGCAATAACACAGACATGTAGGCAACGCCAGGGGATTAGCAATAATACAGACATGTAGGCAACGCCAGGGGATTAGCAATAATACAGACATGTAGGCAACGCCAGGGGATTAGCAATAATACAGACATGTAGGCAACGCCAGGGGATTAGCAATAATACAGACATGTAGGCAACGCCAGGGGATTAGCAATAATACAGACATGTAGGCAACGCCAGGGGATTAGCAATAACACAGACATGTAGGCAACGCCAGGGGATTAGCAATAATACAGACATGTAGGCAACGCCAGGGGATTAGCAATAACACAGACATGTAGGCAACGCCAGGGGATTAGCAATAATACAGACATGTAGGCAACGCCAGGGGATTACCAATAATACAGACATGTAGGCAACGCCAGGGGATTAGCAATAACACAGACATGTAGGCAACGCCAGGGGATTAGCAATAACACAGATATGTAAGCAACATTAGGAGATTAGCAATAATACAGACATGCAGGCAGCATCAGGAGATTAGCAATAATACAGACAGGTAGGCAACGCCAGGAGATTAGCAATAATACAGACATGTAGGCAACATCAGGAGATTAGCAATAATACAGACATGTAGGCAACGGCAGGAGATAGGCAACATCAGGAGGTCTGCTACAATACAAATAGTCGGACAACAACAGGAGGTAGGCAGCATCATGAGCTTAGCAAAAACAGAAATATAAGCAACACCAGGATGTTGGCAATAACACAAATGTTCGGGCAACAACAGGAGGTAGGCAACGTCAGGAGGTTAGCAGCAATACAGACAAGGTGGGCAATATCAAGGGGTTAGCAACCACACAGACAGGTGAGAAACATCAGGAGGTTAGCAACTGTACTCACACAGGTGAGGAACAATACAAATTGGAGAGCAACATCAAGAGATAGACAGGAAGTAACTTGGTTATGTGCAATGTCCAACCAAAAAAAGGACAGATAAGCCAGGAGAAATATCACAGCCATCTTTTACAGAAGAAATCTCACTGGTTGACTAACTCAATTTTTTTTAACAACATATTTCTCTCACACCTCTTTCAAGTATCTGGGTGTCTCCTTCCATTCCATACACTCCACACACTCCATACATTTCTAGGTTGCGTGGTCTCAGGACTAGTCATTCGCCTCGGGTATTGGAGGTCGGGGGGTTCGAATCCTACTAAAAGTGGTAGGCGTTTTTCAGGTAAATTTTCCGGTAATAAGTTCCCCTGGTCTCTAGAAAATGAGACCGAACATTCAAGTGCATTTTCGCGCACTAAAAAATCCCTTAGCAGTTGGAAATAAAAAAAAAAAAAGTCAGACGGCGACCGCCTGGGTATAATTCTAGGAAAAATCTACCACGGAGATTGGCGCAGGTGCTTGAAGTGTCTATGCTGACTGCACCACTCGTTCTGAGCTGTTCGAACAGGCTGCCCAGCGGACAAGATAATGTTCTGACTGCGATGAAAACCACTTTCCGAACACAACAAATATATACTGTATATTCTAGTCTCATTTCACAATTCCAATCCAATGCTTTGCGTACGCCAGCACATATGAAGAGATGACACAATCAACATGGCCAGATAACTAAAACAAACAAAGACTCGAAATTCTCTCTCTCCCCCATATGGTGGCATTGAGTTCTAGGAAGTAGGAACTCCTGTGCATGATTTACTGACAAGAATCCTCATTACAAATATATCAGTTAAACAAACAAACAAACAAACACACACACACACACACTCACAACAGACGAGTCTATGGCTGGTCACTCTCCTTCTAACAATCTAACTTTCTCTGAAATAAAGTTTATTTATCTGCTTACTGTCTACTGATTACATTCCAACAAGCCGCACAAGAAACAATGTTGTATGTTAGAATGAGAAATTTCCAACACCTGGGGCACTTTTACCTCTCTATATTCTCATTTAAATCATACAAAATGAATGCCCTGGATTTAACATATTTTTTAAAGGGACTAAATACATGTTCTAAATAAAATATATGACGTTTGAAAACTGGACTTAGCAAACTGAATCCTTTCCTCTTGTAAGTGTGTTTGAAGTAACTTCCTGAAAAAACGTTCCCATGTGTGAGAAGTAATGTTTTATCCCTCCTGAGGTTTCCTGGTGTCTGAATTAATATTCTGCGTTTCTTTGTAACTTTGGCTTGGTTTAGCACTCTGTCTTCACCTTCTTGTTTCTTCTCTCTGCTGCTTGTTTCTCCTCTCTGCTGCTTGTTTCTTCTCTCTGCTGCTTGTTTCTTCTCTCTGCTGCTTGTTTCTTCTCTCTGCTGCTTGTTTCTCCTCTCTGCTGCTTGTTTCTTCTCTCTGCTGCTTGTTTCTCCTCTCTGCTGCTTGTTTCTTCTCTCTGCTGCTTGTTTCTCCTCTCTGCTGCTTGTTTCTCCTCTCTGCTGCTTGTTTCTCCTCTCTGCTGCTTGTTTCTCCTCTCTGTTACTTGTTAGTACTTTTGCCAGCTTTTTTTTCTTCAGTCCAGTAAGGCTCTTTTGTGTTGTTCTATAACTGTTCAAAGATACCTTTAAAAATATGTACAGTTTACTGTTGCTGGACATTTCATTTTCAAATGTCTTTCCATTTCTCCTATTAGCATAATCAGGCAAGCAAGTAGTTTTTCTATCCACGTCTTTCTTGCTTCTAAATTTCAAATTCAGTTTCACGAACTGTTTTATGGACAAAACAGCAACCCACGTAATAAAATTAGCGAAAGTCAATCCAAATAACAACAGAGGCATATCACAGTAAAGGCAAAGACTATCTACAGCTTTAAATATAACAAACAAAAATGCCCATCTAACGGCAACAAATATAACAAAACCCAGCCACTCAACTGCAATAAATCTAAAAAATATCCAACTAACAGCAGTAAGTGTTGCGATGGTGCAGTGGTTAGTGCACTCGCTTGCCGATCAGAGGATTCCCGGTTCAATTTCGCACTCGTGCAGAAACGTTTCGGACAGACCGGCACCAGGGTTCAAGCAGCCTCGAAAAACTGGTGCCATGGAAGACAAAGACCGCGAGGACAGGTGTTGGGATCTTTACCTCAAACGCTGTTGTGATCTAGAAATGTGTAGGTACTAACATTCCCCCTACCGCATGCTAATGCAACTGGGCATAGAACAGCAACAAATCTAACAAAAAAACCACCCATCTAGCAGTAACATATCAAACAGAAACCACCCATCTAGCAGCAATATATCCAACAGAAACCACCCATCTAGCAGCAATATATCCAACAGAAACCACTCATCTAGCAGTAATATATCTAACAGAAACCACCCATCTAGCAGCAATAAACTTCAACAGAAACCACCCATCTAGCAACAATATATCCAACAGAAACCACCCATCTAGCACTAATATATCTAACAGAAACCACCCATCTAGCAGCAATACTCCAACAGAAACCACCCATCTAGAAGCAATATATCCAACAGAAACCACCCATCTAGCAGCAATATATCCAACAGAAACCACCCATCTAACGGCAACAAATATAACAAAACCCAGCCACTCAACTGCAATAAATCTAAAAAATATCCAACTAACAGCAGTAAGTGTTGCGATGGTGCAGTGGTTAGTGCACTCGCTTGCCGATCAGAGGATTCCCGGTTCAATTTCGCACTCGTGCAGAAACGTTTCGGACAGACCGGCACCAGGGTTCAAGCAGCCTCGAAAAACTGGTGCCATGGAAGACAAAGACCGCGAGGACAGGTGTTGGGATCTTTACCTCAAACGCTGTTGTGATCTAGAAATGTGTAGGTACTAACATTCCCCCTACCGCATGCTAATGCAACTGGGCATAGAACAGCAACAAATCTAACAAAAAAACCACCCATCTAGCAGTAACATATCAAACAGAAACCACCCATCTAGCAGCAATATATCCAACAGAAACCACCCATCTAGCAGTAATATATCCAACAGAAACCACTCATCTAGCAGTAATATATCTAACAGAAACCACCCATCTAGCAGCAATAAACTTCAACAGAAACCACCCATCTAGCAACAATATATCCAACAGAAACCACCCATCTAGCACTAATATATCTAACAGAAACCACCCATCTAGCAGCAATACTCCAACAGAAACCACCCATC
Source organism: Achatina immaculata (assembly GCA_009760885.1). Lineage (NCBI taxonomy): Eukaryota > Metazoa > Mollusca > Gastropoda > Stylommatophora > Achatinidae > Lissachatina > Lissachatina immaculata. The sequence continues at coordinate 39,957,357 of CM019691.1, read as the reverse complement.
TAGAAGCAATATATCCAACAGAAACCACCCATCTAGCAGCAATATATCCAACAGAAACCACCCATCTAGCAGCAACATATCCAACAAAAACCACACATCTAGTAGCAATAAATCTAACACTATAAAGCCTGTGCTCTCAAGACCAGTGAACAAATTACATAAACTAAACATCCCCTTCCCCCCCAAGCATGAATGATGTATTTTTACAAAAAGGAAAAAGCCCAGTAAATTTCTTTACCACAGACTAATTTTCAGAACAAAGAATCCAAGAGCACAGAAAAACAAAACAAAACAAACAAACAAACAATGACAGGATTGCCCAGCAGAAAAGATTAAAGATATCTGTTTCAGGAGATATTTGCTGAAAATGAGGGCAAATCTGTAGAATATCAAGTATCATATGTGGGTGAAGCAGAAAGCTAACTATTTATGAGAAGATGGTGAAAATATGAGAATTAGTCAGAGAAATTTCCAACATGAAGCATATCTGTACTGCTAATCACATCTATTTAACACAAGAGTCAGATCTGTACAGTCATGTGCCTCAGCCTGTATAATAAAGCAGGAACTAGGCTGTTTACAGAAAAGTGAAAAATGCAACAAGTTATTGAGTTCCACATAAGAATGCAATAGCATTAAAGAAGAAAAAGATTATGTGCAATCATATCAACAGACTATTCTGAGCTAACTTGTTGTGAGCTTTTGTGACACAAATAAAACTCTCTAATACCAGCTGTCACAAGTGCGACATGAAGATCAACATAAATGTTTACCACAGGTTTAAAAAAAAAAGAAACCAGAGAATTATCTTTGGTTTACACATGCTAAGTTAAATGAGTGACTAATTCACTTAAGGCAGAAAACACATGAAATCTGCAATCATGTCAGACTACCCTGATTCTAGTATTTCCAAGGCTTCACATACAGTCAGGCTGTCCGGGAGGTATGGTAAGCAGGCCCAGGCTGTGAATGAATATCACAAGATCTCATTTGGGGTTCTGAACACAGGTGGATTAAGCACTGGCCTCTCCAGGTAGTGACTGGTGATTCATGTTTGTCTTGAAGTCACTCATCATATCTTGGTGCAACACTGGGTACACAGATCTTCCAAAACTATGTATGGAAAGGCAGCCCAGGCATGATACTCACATCATCAGTCTCTAATGTAATAACAGGTCAAGGAAAATATAGATTTTAACATATCCCATACACACCTACATGATATGCAACCAATTCCCATACACACCTACATGATATGTAACCAGTTCCCACACACACCTAGATGACATGTAATTGGTTCCCATACACACCAACATGACATGTAACTGATTCCCCTACACACCTACATGACAAGCAAATAGTTCCCATACACACCTACATGATATGCAATATGTGTCCCTACACACCTACATGACATGTAACTGGTTCCCATACACACTTACATGTCATGCAACTGGTTCACTTACATATCTACATGACATGCAATTGGTTCACATACGCACCTAGATGGCATACAAACACTTTTCATGATGGGTTCCTGGATTAATTATGGAATATAAAAATTTTAAATTATGAAATATAAAGCTGGCATCCTTAATTTTTGCTGATGTCACAGGAAGGGCCTCCTACAGAAAGTTTGTAAGCCAGTGCTAAACTATCTCTCTCTCTCTCTGTCTCTCTCTCTCTCTCTGTCTCTCTCTCATCTGCTTTTATCCACTATGGGCCTCCTACAGAAAGTTTGTAAGCCAGTGCTAAACTCTTTCTCTCTCTCTCTCTGTCTCTCTCTCTGTCTCTCTCTCATCTGCTTTTATCCACTATGGGCCTCCTACAGAAAGTTTGTAAGCCAGTGCTAAACTCTCTCTCTCTCTCTCTGTCTCTCTCTCATCTGCTTTTATCCACTATGGGCCTCCTACAGAAAGTTTGTAAGCCAGTGCTAAACTCTCTCTCTCTCTGTCTCTCTCTCTCTCTCTCTCATCTGCTTTTATCCACTATGGTCCTCCTACAGAAAGTTTGTAAGCCAGTGCTAAACTCTCTCTCTCTCTCTCTCTGTCTCTCTCTCATCTGCTTTTATCCACTATGGGCCTCCTACAGAAAGTTTGTAAGCCAGTGCTAAACTCTCTCTCTCTCTCTGTCTCTCTCTCTCTCATCTGCTTTTATCCACTATGGGCCTCCTACAGAAAGTTTGTAAGCCAGTGCTAAACTCTCTCTCTCTCTGTGTCTTCTCTCTCTCATCTGCTTTTATCCACTATGGGCCTCCTACAGAAAGTTTGTAAGCCAGTGCTAAACTCTCTCTCATCTGCTTTTATCCACTATGGGCCTCCTACAGAAAGTTTGTAAGCCAGTGCTAAACTCTCTCTCTCTCTCTGTCTCTCTCTCTCTCATCTGCTTTTATCCACTATGGGCCTCCTACAGAAAGTTTGTAAGCCAGTGCTAAACTCTCTCTCATCTGCTTTTATCCACTATGGGCCTCCTACAGAAAGTTTGTAAGCCAGTGCTAAACTCTCTCTCATCTGCTTTTATCCACTATGGGCCTCCTACAGAAAGTTTGTAAGCCAGTGCTAAACTCTCTCTCTCTCTCTGTCTCTCTCTCTCTCATCTGCTTTTATCCACTATGGGCCTCCTACAGAAAGTTTGTAAGCCAGTGCTAAACTCTCTCTCATCTGCTTTTATCCACTATGGGCCTCCTACAGAAAGTTTGTAAGCCAGTGCTAAACTCTCTCTCTCTGTGTCTCTCTCTCTCTCATCTGCTTTTATCCACTATGGGCCTCCTACAGAAAGTTTGTAAGCCAGTGCTAAACTCTCTCTCATCTGCTTTTATCCACTATGGGCCTCCTACAGAAAGTTTGTAAGCCAGTGCTAAACTCTCTCTCTCTCTCTGTCTCTCTCTCTCTCTCATCTGCTTTTATCCACTATGGGCCTCCTACAGAAAGTTTGTAAGCCAGTGCTAAACTCTCTCTCATCTGCTTTTATCCACTATGGGCCTCCTGAAGCCCTCTATATCCACCCTTAAAATTCTCCAGACCTCCTGTGCACTGCACAGGTGGACCATCCCCTCCCCCCACCCCCAACACAAGTAACCCCCTGGCCACAAGTAACATTTGTACACAACATAACATACCTTTAAGTATTATACATTAACACATGAAATGATCTTTATATATTGTATCCATACAGAACAAAACCACTGAGAAAGATGATGACACTAGAGATATTTCCAGTTTATTTCAACAGAGTCTTCATAAATATCAAATAAAGTCAGATGAAAGTGCATGGTGTTGTTTTATTTTACCCGAGAACTATTTTTTTTTCCACAAGGGAATAATTCAACAAAAGAAGCCAATATTTCACTACGGTATTAAAGACACTCACTTCAAAAACTACACTGAAGACAAAGCAATACAATACAAAGTAGAAAATTCATTTTATCTATCACACAAAGCAGCTCTAAATGAGGCTGGGAAAGAAATGAACCAACTAAAAGCAGGCTTCAGAAAGAAAAGTCAAAATGTGGACTAACCTCAAAACAAAATAAAAGCTCTAGGCAACTACAAGAACAAGTAACAAAAAGAAACTTAGGTATATTAATGATAAACAAGCAAAAGATATAGGCTTGGATGAGAAAAGTAGCCAGGATGCAAGAGATCTAACAACACGAATGTGAAAATTTTGTCAAATGGATACAGACAAACAGTATGAAACAAACAAAATGATTCTTCAGCTGTTACAGGTCTTCTCGCTGTCTGTACCAGAATCAAAATGCAGCACTGATTAGCGTATTTCATTTAATGTCTGACAGACTGAAGACAATGTCAACTGACCCTACACTGGCTAGAGCATGTGTTCAATGAATCCAACTGTTGTATATGCTTATAAAAAAAAAAAATGTTGGTTCTGAGGTTCACAATACTGTCACATGAAAGAAGTAAATGACTGTGACAATAACCATGTTAGGTTGTTGGTTATTATTATTACTTCTGCAGTAATCTACAAAACTAACTGTGCTGGGCTGTTGTTATTATTCTTGCTTCTGCAGTAATCTTCAACACTAACTGTGCTGGGCTGTTATTATTCTTGCTTCTGCAGTAATCTACAACACTAACTGTGCTGGGCTGTTATTATTCTTGCTTCTGTAGTAATCTACAACACTAACTGTGCTGGGCTGTTATTATTCTTGCTTCTGCAGTAATCTACAACACTAACTGTGCTGGGGTGTTATTATTCTTGCTTCTGCAGTAATCTACAACACTAACTGTGCTGGGCTGTTATTATTCTTACTTCTGTAGTAATCTACAACACTAACTGTGCTGGGCTGTTGTTATTATTCATGCTTCTCTAGTAATCTACAACACTAACTGTGCTGGGCTGTTGTTATTATTTTTGCTTCTGTAGTAATCTACAACACTAACTGTGCTGGGTGTTGTTATTATTCTTGCTTCTGTAGTAATCTACAACACTAACTGTGCTGGGCTGTTGTTATTATTTTTGCTTCTGTAGTAATCTACAACACTAACTGTGCTGGGCTGTTGTTATTATTTTTGCTTCTGTAGTAATCTACAACACTAACTGTGCTGGGTGTTGTTATTATTCTTGCTTCTGCAGTAATCTACAACACTAACTGTGCTGGGCTGTTGTTATTATTCTTGCTTCTGTAGTAATCTACAACACTAACTGTGCTGGGCTGTTATTATTCTTACTAACTGCTGTTATTACTACTGTTGTAATGCGTCGTTATGCTTCTGCATTCTGTATAGCCCTGATTATTTCTAACCAATCCAATTGTCTTTCTTTTACCTGTGCCACTTGGTCAGCATATTATATGAGGGCAGGTCAAAAAATAGCTGCAAATCAGGGGATGTAACCACAGAAAAGATATGAAAAAAACCCTGGACTCGCCATCAAGTCTTTTAATGTGTTTTTCAATGGTTATATCCCCTGATCTGTAGTTATTTTTTTGATTCAACCTAATATTTGCCCAAAGATCATCAGATTATCTAATATCTGTCTTCTCCTGCCATGTCCAAACAATTTTGACAATCTTTTTTTTTTTTCCTTTGATTGTAACTACTTTTTGCTGCTGATCTGCATTTTTCTTAGTTACTCATTTGCTCTTCTGGCTGTTCAAGATTGACACTTCTCCAAAGTCATATTTCAGGAGCTTGCCCTTTGTTTCATCTATACAAACACAGCATACAAATCATTTCATACAGTACTACAAAGTTCTTTTGTCATTTTTAAGGAGATATTTAACTGTGAAAGAATAAAATACAACAATGTATACTTTATTTATGCAACATTCAAAATGTATACCTGCAGTGGCTTTGTCACCACTGTTTTGACTCCAGAACAACACTCACGTGACCAGAGTAAAATTATCAACCGTGAATTTATAAAAATAATTTCCATAGTGGAATTATAATAATTCCAAACTGGAATTTTTATTTCACAGTGGATAATTTTATATAATGGTGCTGTGACCAGGATGTAGACTGGCAAGGCTGCTGCTTAGTACATCTAGTTTCAACAAGAGATTGCCCACCCTGATGGTGGACCGGCATACTTAGATCAAAGTCACAGGCATGAACGCTTGGTCTCAGATCAAGAACATTAAAAGTTCAAGGTACTGACAGGTGTCAGATGAGTTCATCATTCCAGGAGTTCCAGACCAATCTCCCTGGGGCAAGACAATGTTACACCAGAACAACACCCATATGACTATCAACTTTTGTATCAAAACAACATTCAATTGATTATCAACTTTTGTCTCAAATCAACACCCATATGAGTATCAACTTTCATCCCAGAACAACACTCATATGATTATCAACCTTAGTTCCAGAACAACACTCATATGACTATCAGCCTTAGTTCCAGAACAATACTCATATGACTATCAGCCTTAGTTCCAGAACAACACTCATATGATTATCAACCTTAGTTCCAGAACAACACCTATATGACTGTCAACCTTTCAGCTGCCAAAGCCCTACCTTCGAACCCTGAACAAATTCGCTGAGACCAACAATATCTGTCCCAGAACAAAGTCATTGTGACTATCAACATGCATATGAGTTAGTCCCCGAGCAACATGTATGCGAGTTTCAAAAGTTTGTACAGAACACAACATAATCCATATGACTATCAACCTTGGCCGATGCACAACATCGACGTTACTATCAGCCTGGTATATAAATTACTTCTCACCAACTACTGACCTTCCACAGTCAGGATCCAGGGTAGAAAACGGTCACTCTAACCTGCTTCTAACAAGCCTTGCCCATTGTCATACCGCCCTTTTACTCTGCATAAAGCACCGGGTTTATTATCAAACCTGTGAAATTATTCAGTTTTCTGTGCCTATCGGGTTAAATCTGAAGATGACATCGTTGAACATAACAGTTTAACAAATACATAAACAGGGTGTTGTACCAGACACCGAGAACCGGCGACACACAACAGACATTGGTCGTGAGCTGTTTACAACCGAAACCTTACCTTGGTCGCAAAACGAAGACATCAGTAACAGAAGATACACGGTGATCGTTCTCATCATTGTATCATCAACACAAAAGGTTGTTTCTGGGCCGATGGCAGGGCAGTATTATCTCCAATTTTGTGAATGATGATTATTATTATTTCACTTTAAAGCACAAGAGAGAAGAAATGGCTGGCGAAGCGGTTAGAAATCCAACCACATTCTTTGCTGTCGCCAGAGCTACATCGCTGCGAAACATGTCCTTGTTTCACTTATATTAAAAACTTACAGCTGAGGATCATCTTTACTGAAAGGATGTGTTGAATAACCGAAATTGTGAACAGAAATGGCGATAAGTTCTGTCCTTGTTATTGTTGTTGTCCTGTTGCATGAAAACCAGACCGTCTGATCGTCTGCCTCGATCGTCTGCTCCTCAGACAAGTTGACCCAGACGAAGGGGGGCTCAGGATAGTGGACTCGTCCGTTGACACGGAGGGGTCAATGTGTTGTTGCGCTGAGCGCGTGTGCGTGCGTGCGTGCGTTCGCACAGCGCGAGCGACACTGGCCAATCAGCTGACCGGACATATCTTTTGTCTGCTACGCTATCGCCAAGAAGAAGAAGAAGAAGAAAAAAACAGACCTGGAACCCAGTGCTCTCAGCTGGGATTAAAACCAACCTTTTTTTTTTTTTTGTGGTCGCTGACGTCATTCTTTGCTTGCGGTTTTTCTTCCTTTTTTTGCGGAGTGGAGGAAAGATTCAATATGGACCATATTCTGCTGGGGTAAAAAGACTGCAGCCGGCAAGAAAGAAAACATTTTCCTCCCTAAAAACGGGGTCTTTTGCACTTTCTAACTGAATTTTTACTTTTCTTTCTGGAAAACAAATTCAATAACCGCAGTTTCATTTTTTTTTCCACATTTCATTCTGTGAATAACGATGTTCGTGTTATAAGGGCAGTTCTGCTATAAGCAACGGAACTGGTAATGACCTTTTTTTCTTTGCCAATATTAGCAACAATATGGTACCTGCGATTAACAGGGTGCGGATTTACATGTCCCGCCTAGTAGCAGTCGGTCAAGAAATCTGTGTCAGAGTCCATTTAAGGACTTAAAAAAGCCACTATAATTTAATCAACTGTATATCCGGTTGCTTTCCATGAAGGTCTATCTTAGTGCAAAGAAAACCATATATTGTTGACAACTGACAAAACAAACAAGGCAGCTGAAATATGTATCAATGAGGAAAAACTGGAAGAAGTGGAGAGTTTTGAATATCTTGGATCACTACTAACTAATAATGGAGATACAATGAGGGAAATTAAAAGGAGGACTACTATCGCTCTTCAGAAAGTAAAACAACTAAAGAATCTGTGGAGAGGAGCAGACAGAACCACAAAAATAAGATTTTTAAGGGCATGCATCTTTCCCATCGCAGCATATGCCTATGAGACCTGGACACTTAACAAAACGGCTGAGAAACACATAAATGCCTTTGAATGTAAATGCTACAGAAGAGTTCTCCAAATATCGTGGACACAAAAAAGAACAAATATATCTATACTACAATAGCTTAAAGAGAGATTAAATTTAATAGATTAAAGAGAGAAAACTTCAATATTTTGGCCACATTAAACGTCATGATAATTTAGAGAAGACCGTATTGGAAGGATACATAATGGGAAAAAGAAAAAGAGGAAGACCGAAACGAAGATGGCTGCAAGACATCGTTGATGATCTGGAAATGGATGCAGCAGCAGCAGGCCATCTTGCTCACAACCGAGAGGCCTACAGGAGTGCTGTTTGGGAGGCAAAGTTCCGCAAGGGACATGCAAAGGAATGAATGAATGAAATGAATGAACAATAGCTTAATATTGAAGAAGGCTGGCTAGTAAAGACGATTAAAGAGAGAAAACTTAAATATTTTAGACACATTAAACGTCATGATAATTTAGAGAAGACCGTATTGAAAGGTACATAATGGGAAAAAGAAAGAGAGGAAGACCAAGGCGAAGATGGCTGCAAGACATCGTTGACGATCTACAAATGGATGCAGCAGCGGTAGGCCATCTTGCTCACAACCGAGAGGCCTACAGGAGTGCTGTTAGTTAGGCAAAGTTCCGCAAGGGACATGCAAATGAATGAATGAATGTATATCCGGTACGAATCTTGTGTTTTCAGATCTCACCAAGTCGTCGACTGCCGGTGACACAAGTTTGGTATATCTAAAGAGACCAGAAACACCGACATAAATCTTTAGATATTAAAATTTCTATTAGCACAAACAGGCTTGTCACTTCTGTATTTTACAAGCCAACAGACAGCCACACTTATTTTCTTTATACCTCCTCCCATCCTGAAGCCTGTAAGAACTCCATCCCATATTCCCAACTCCTCCGTCTTCGCCGCATATGTCAGGATAATTTGGATTTTATAGATCAGTCGAACAAGTTACTAGAATGTTTCCGTCATCGCCACTACCCAGAAAAGGTCCTTCGTAAAGCCTTCAACCGTATCAAACTAGTGAGCCGCAAAGAAGTATTCAGGAAAAAGCCTGCTACTCCATCTGACAGAGTTAAGTTAGTACTGCCTTTCCACCCGCACGGTCAGATGGTTAAGAAAATTCTTTATCGTCATCTGCCGATAATCCAGCTCGACTCCGACACTGGTGACATTTTCTCTGATCCACTCCTATTGGCATACAAACGTGAGCCAAACCTTAAGGACATCCTCGTCCACAGCCACTTAAAGCAGAGCCTTACACATGTTGGCACCAGAAAATTTAACCGCCCCTCTGCGTTACCTGGCCTGTAGTCTGGGAAACGAAAACAATCACCTTTCCCAAAACTATCCTCACTCTTCATGAGGGATTCACATGCGAGTCCCGTAATGTGATATATGTCATCGTTTGCAAAAGATGCAGGACAACATATATTGGTGAGACTGGCCTCAGATTAGGGGACCGCATGCAAAAACATCTGTACGACATCGCCCAGCATGCTTCGAAACCAGTCCCAAATCATTTCAATGGCCCCAACCACAGAGGCAAATCTGATTTTCTGGTAACAGCCATTAAACAATGTCACGCAGATAACACAAGCCGCCTGGCACTTGAGAACCACTGCATTCAAAATTATGGGACGCTGGAACCACATGGGTTAAACTCGCTGTTTAGTTACACGTAACATCATCTTCTTCGATCATTATAGTACCTCTCCACTAAATCCACCCCTTCTTACTTTTCAAACTTCCTCACAGAATCACTCTGCAACCCCTCTTCCCCAATCATCTGTTTCAATTTCTCCTAGCTAGGTCAATATTGCATCACTCTCTCTCCCCTCCCCGGTTCCCCATCCACCACCCCCAGTTACAACCCACCGACCACATGTCACAGGTCTCTATTTAAACAATCTCCACGTTCTACTAAATCCATTCCTGACACACACCGCCGGAAAAGCCACACCTTGCAATTTACAGCTAAGTACTCTTTTAAAAAATTTTTTTAAATAGTATTCATGTGAATCTATACTTTATCTCCTCTCTCTATTTCTTCGTCCTGTACGTTTTTGTATGATTAAGGCTCACGCCGAAACGTCACAACTTTGTAATCGTTAAGTAATAAAGCTGCTCTTACTTTTTTCCTATTTTATACATTCCGATATAAATCTTGTGTTTTCAGATCTCGCCAAGTCGTCGACTGCCGGCGACACAAGTTTGGTATATCTAAAGAGACCAGAAACACCGACATAAATCCTGTGATCTTAGAGGCTCGTTTCCAGAGCAATCTTTTTCTTCTTTTTATTATGCAGAAAGAAAATCTGTCACGTAAATCAATCAGTCAATCAAGTGCCATGCCGCGTGGCGTAAGCGATAATTTCTCTCCACAACTCCCTGTCTTTAGACTTGATTATGAGATCCGCCGGTGACTTTCTTCCTAGCCACACTGACAGCTCACCCAGTAACTTCTGTGTGTTTGTGTGTTTGTATGTGTGTGTGTGTGTGTCTGTCTGTCTGTCTGTCTGTCTGTCTGTCTGTCTGTCTGTCTGTCTGTCTGTCTTCCTCTGTCCCTTCTTCCTTCAATTTTTCCAGTTGTCACAATGTGTTCCAATTTTCCTTTTCTCAGAAAATTTTCTACAAATCAATCTTGTCTGCCTCTGATCTTGGCTGTAATTTGCCTTTTAACTCCAGCCTCTCTTAAGACTTCTTCTTTAGTTTTCTTAGCTGTCCATGGTACCTTCAACATCCTTCTTATGAACCACATTTCCATGGCCTCCATTACTCGCTGTACTCTCTTATTCATGGACCATGCTTCACATCCATAAAGCAAAATTGGGCTCGATGTAACATTTAAGTACTCGGAATTTTGTTTCCATTAATATGGATCTGTTGCACAAAATTTTCTTATTTTCTGGAATGCTGATTTGGCCTGAGCACGTCTGCTTTTTATTTCATTGTGACATTTCCCATCAGTTGTTATAATCGTTCCTAAGTACTTGAATCTATCAACTTGTTTCAGTTCTGTGCCATCCATGGTAATGCTATATACTGTACATATACTTACGTATATAATGTCTAATTATTAAATTATTTATTATTAAACTGGTTTTAATTTTTTTAAGGGATGAAGATGCTGTCCTACTTGGTAATCAGCGACCCATATCTGACATACCTGTGTCAGGGCTAGTTAACCATGACCAAAACCCTGTCTCACCTGTCCGTTGGTACACCTAGCAGCAGGTCTAGCCTGGCTAACCGGGCAGTGATCACCATAGTTCCCATGGTGATGGAGTCTGCTAAAGAAGTATTGAATGTCCCCGTGGTGGTGGAGTCTGCTAAAGAAGTATTGAATGTCCCCGTGGTGGTGGAGTCTGCTAAAGAAGTACTGCGCGCCCTATGCTTTTTATCTCCACTCAGGAACTGAAAAAAACCTCTTCAACCCGCTCCCAATCCGACACGACGCTGTGCTCCAACATCTTCACCGTGTCATGCTGCATGGGGCGCCTGCTCGCCGTTCTAGCGAGACAGAGCAAGCAAGCGTAATAAACCAAAACAGAATCAAGAGCAAAGCTCAGAACAGGAGAAACAAAGTGAGAAGACGAAAACAAAAGACAGATAAGTCTGAGATTTAGTGGATTCTGTTCTTATCACTCTGGAATCTAAAATAAACGGACTAAAACAAAACAAATGCTGTAAGATAGGGTTTACATCTGACAAAATGGCCTGAACTCGGGTCTCTAACCATGCATTATCTACAGTGCTAGGAGTTCAAAGGGCAGATACTCTTGTATAATTGAAGCTGACGGAGTTACCTCCTATGATGAGGAGGGTAAACGAGCTTCCCGCGTTGATCAGTTAACAACTGAAACGCTAGCCCCAGGACTTGGGAAATACAGCCGACTAAGACCCTCTCTCACCTCTCCGTTATGCCTATAGTAACAGGTCTGTCGTGGCTAACGAGGAAGGAATCGCCATAGTCCCCACGGCCGCGGAGTCTGCTGAAGAAGTATTGAGCTGTTTTCCAGTTCCATTCAGGGACCCCCTCCCAATCCGACACAATGCTGTCTCAAAAATCTTCACAGCATCGATGCAAAGAACACTAGCTCAAAGTTTCATGAAGACAGAAGACAAGACACAAGAGTGCGCTAATAATTATTCGTTGTTGTTGTTGTTGTTGTTGTTGAAGTATGCACCAGACATGGCAGGATACCGGTGTATGTTTGTTTTTAAAAGCTAATACCTGCTAGAGAGCCTGAATCTAAGCTACGGAATTTCTGTGTCATGACCTCGTTTCTTTCCGGGTGTCACGATCCCTCGTGTCTACTGAACAGTTACTAATGACTTTGGTTACAAACACCTTTTTTTGGAGGTGCGAGTTAGCGCAGTTCGTTAATACGCTGTTCTCTCGTGGCTAGACGGCTGCTCGTCCATCTGGAGTCCGTGATTCGAATCCCAGGTAATTCTCTTGTGAATGTTCTCTCTCTCACGTCTCGCTAAAGTGCTTTGTCTAATTTTTTTTCGAGGTCTAATCTTACAAAACTGTGTTCTCGTACTTTGTTATAACAAGCTGCCTCATTTTAATGGGAAATTCATGTATTTAATATACCCATATTTTTGTGTGTGTATAATGACTTCGTTTCACAACTACTCGTCTACTTCCTTTCCTATAATGCACACTGGATTAAAAAATCGATAGCTCAAATGACAAAACCGCCTTTGTTCTGTTTTATTACATAATTATGTGCAGACTCTTGTTGGAATCTTATGCGGGATTGTCCTGGCAGATCCCACGCTCGGAAATCTTACAAAAAGTTTTTCTTGTGTGTGGAATGAGTGGAAAGTTTATATCATAAACTTGTGCTTTTGGTATGAAATAATTAGATTTTCATGTAGCACACTTTTCATTTAATTTTTAAAGTGTTTCCTTCATGCTTAAAAGATATTAATTTAAACACTATATTAAAATATCCTGATATGTTATGGGCGAGCAGAGTGAAGAGTGGTATATGGCACATGTTCTGTATCTCAAAAACTAGAGTTGATAGAGGGAAACTTGTGCATTTTTTTTTAATAAGTGTGTCAAATAAACCCAGAAACAGGTCTAACATTTGAGGCATCAAAATGTGTGTTGCCCGGTGTGAGTAATGAGATAATTGTGAAAGCTTTGATGTAAAGACTTATGGCTCATAGTTGCCAGTAATCTTGCTGTCAGATTATCTGCCCTTGAAGTGAAACTCACTTTGCGCAGAATTTACCTGGATCATGCTGCTGAGATTTCGATCCTGAGTTAGAATGTCTCCCTCTCTCTTTCTCTCTCTCTCTCTCTCTAGAGAGAGAGAGAGAGAGAGAGAGAGAGAGAGAGTAGTGTTAGATTCGTGCAGTGCTACCATGTAGTTCAGTTTAGTTAAGTAAGAATGTAGAGCTGATAGACTGAGAATTTCTATGACGGTTATCGTCTGTTGCTGAAGTGTAGCCGCCGGAATTATTTCTTTATGTTGTTCTGAATCTTGAGAGATATCACATGCCACACGTTTGTGCATATCATGTCGTCGATCATCATGTGTTTCATGTAATAAATATCCTCTATGTGCACAGAAGGAGTTCTTCTTATGTTGCTGATGTGCCACGTGTGATTAAAAGTGTTCCTGGTGTTATATTTAGCCTGAAGAGCGCATAGTGTATTTCAGGCATGTGTAAGAGTGTAGCTTTAGTAACTTTAGTAAGTCTAGTGACTCTAGTATTTCACGATGATAAGCAGAAATATCTAAACAGCAATATTTAACAGTAGCAGTAGTAATAGAGTAGTAGCAATACTTAAAGAGTAGTCATACTAAGGTACTCAGAGACGTATTCAGACAAGCAGACAGGCAGACAGACAGGCAGGCAGGCAGGAAGGCAGGAAAGTAGGCAGGCAGACAGACAGAGGAGAGAGAGAGAGAGAGAGAGAGAAATATATGTTCATAATCCTATACATATTCTGTTATATTGGTGGTCTATTCTGTATCAGAGTTTGTTATTCAAGTTTCACTGTTCCAGACATTCTATATTAGTCACCATAAATATGTGATGTACATAGGAAGCATAATTAAAACTGAAAGTAAGAAAGCTGACATAGCAAAACATTTATATTTCACTCTTATCCACGCCCTCAGTAGGGGAGGTAACTTCCACGTGTTTTCAACTTATTTTCCTAGTCTCGCGCGTTAAAGAATGTCTAACAAGATACTGCACAATAAGAGAATTCGCTGTAAAAATCGGCTACTTTCAGTGCCTAAACTTGCCATGTAAAAGTTCATAGATAGAACAAGAACAAGAAGTTCAGCGGGAGATAGAACAAGAACAAGTTCAATGGGAGGAGATAGAACAAGAACAAGTTCAGTGGGAGGAGATAAAACAAGAACAAGTTCAGTGGGAGGAGATAGAACAAGAACAAGTTCAGTGGGAGGAGATAGAACAAGAACAAGTTCAGTGGGAGGAGATAGAACAAGAACAAGTTCAGTGGGAGGAGATAGAACAAGAACAAGTTCAATGGGAGGAGATAGAACAAGAACAAGTTCAGTGAGAGGAGATAGAATAAAAACAAGTTCAGTGGGAGGAGATAGAATAAAAACAAGTTCAGTGGGAGGAGATAGAACAAGAACAAGTTCAGTGGGAGGAGATAGAATAAAAACAAGTTCAGTGGGACATAGAAAGAACAGGAAGAAGTTCAGTAAGAATACGATATGACATCCTGATAGTACAGGAAGATTACAACAACATATTTTGTTCCCCTGCAGACCTTGTGAAGGAACAAGTGGTGATATATAAAATATTTAGTCCAGAAGATGTGAAAGATTCTCAAACAGTGATGATTCACTTTTGTAAAACATGTTTTACTTAGAAGAGCAGGAAAGTGACAGGAATTCACGAAGTGTGAACACAGTCCGCATATCTTGCTGACACAAAATGGCTTCCACTCGGGAGCAGACTTTGGTAAGAAACTTAACGTATCTTCTATTCTGATGTCTCGGCGCTATTCTGGGGGAATTGTAGCAACATTCTCTGCTTATGGCCAGTGACAGATATGACCACCATTCGGGCCCCTAAGTTCCCTCTTCCCATTCGACCTTTGCCGTCCATCTCCTGATATATGACCTGATTCTTCTCTAGTTTGATCTCTCAGATCAGATCAGTGCCGGTGCTACAGGCGTAGGCGATCATCTCTCTCCGTCTCGTTCTATCTTCCGTGCCTTGAATCAATTCAGTTGTTTTCACACCAAACCATGCAGTCAGGCCATCTAGGTAGGTCTGTCTTCTTCTCTGTTTTTTGCCATTTAGGTCTGTCTTCTTCTCTGTTTTTTGCCATTTAGGTCTGTCTTCTTCTATGTCTTTTGCCATTTAGGTCTGTCTTCTTCTCTGTCTTTTGCCATTTAGGTCTGTCTTCTTCTCTGTTTTTTGCCATTTAGGTCTGTCTTCTTCTATGTCTTTTGCCATTTAGGTCTGTCTTCTTCTATGTCTTTTGCCATTTAGGTCTGTCTTCTTCTATGTCTTTTGCCATTTAGGTCTGTCTTCTTCTCTGTTTTTTGCCATTTAGGTCTGTCTTCTTCTCTGTCTTTTGCCATTTATCTTTCCAGTCATGACCAGTTTTTCGGGACTTTCATGTCTACTGGTGTGTCCGAGAAACTGTGATTGTCTTTCTCTTTTGTATGGCATCAGTTTGGGATATTCTTTAGCCTGCTGTAATACTTCTTCATTTGCCTTTCTGGCTGCCCATGGTATGCAAAGATTAGGAACCGCATTTGTATTCCATGCTATTACTATATGACTCTGTATTACACAGACCAAACACGTTAGAATGATGCGTCAACGGCTTTCAGATAACATGACGTGCTGGCGTAGTAATAATAGATATAATGAAATAATAATTTATATTTGTAGAGTTTTTCCCCTTGATGCTGGCGACACCCCACCCACCCCCACCTCTACTCCGGGTTTACGCCTATGCAGTCTACCTGCTGTTCTGCCACTAGTCTCAACTTGCTCTTATGTCTTTGTTAGAAATTAGTGAGGGTGGGTGCTAGGCAGGGGAGTGCACTAGATTTTGTAAATAAAAAAAAATGCTGTCTGCTTCATTTTGAGCACTCTGTGAATACTCCAGTGCAGTAATCGATAATATTCTATGGAAGTAAATGCTGGAAAATCACCAAAAACCATAGAAAACAAGCTGAATTCTTTCCAGACTAAATATTTACGAAGAATTAGAAAAATATTTTGGCCAAACACCATAAGAAATGACATCTTGTTGGCAGAAACGCAGATGAAGCCACTGACAGCAATTACTGAGGAAAGACGCTGGCGATGGTTGGGACATGTGCTCCGAATGACTGACAACTCACTACCAAAAATAGCACTAAGATGGACACCACAGGGGAACAGAAGTAAGGGTAGACTAAAAGAGACATGGAGAAGAACAGAAAGGATGTTGAGCAATAGAAGGCTCACATGGGCAAGAGCGGAAAAAAAAGACAAATAAACAAACAAAAAAATCAGTAAACATTCTAACACATTTCGTTGAACATTCTAAAACACAAGAAACACATTTCAGTGAATGAAAAACAAAACGTTTTGATTTTTTTGTGTGGGAAACCCTGTTGTTATGGTAAAAAAAGTTATGGACCACGATTAACATGTTTATGTTAGCACGGAAAGAGTTATCTCCGTGTTCCGATTGTCACGTGATCTCGGATGGCGGGAAGTATGAAGGAGTTCCTATCTGTTTGGAATGTTGTAGAGACAGGTTGTGTATTGGTTTTCATCTGGAAGGTTTGTTAGGACGGTTGTTTGTAATGTAAGCTTTTGGGTGGATTGTCCTTTTTAGGACAAATTGTTAGTATGTAGTATGTTGTAAATGGATTTGTCCTTTTTAGGACAAAGCGTATGTTAGAGTTGTCCTGGGACGTCCGAGAGGATGGCTGATTTCGTAGTGTAGTTTTTGGTTGCTTGTCCTTTTTAAGGACAAAAACGTATGTTAGAGTGGCTTTGTACTTTTAAGTTGATTCGTCCCATTGGACAAGGAATGCATTCGTGTATAAGGTATGCTGGAGTTTTTGAGAATATGAAGTTGTATGTTTTGGTGCAGACCAACTGGTGGTAGACTCAGAGAGCGAGGTGGGGTAGTAGGTGGCTCTACTAAAGTGCCTAATGTGCTCAGTGAAGGGAATACCAGGCGGGTAAGAGGCGCCTTAAAACCTCTCGCTCCCGCTGACTTGCGGGTAGGACAGGGAGTCCAAAGGCTAGCGGAGAGTCCGTACACAAACCGACAGAAGGCAACGGGAAACCACTGTTGTAGCTCCCAAGAACAATTATGCTTATTCAGAGTAATAGATTTGTCATGAACGACGTTAATGGATGTTCCTCTGGAACAGCCTCGTCCGATAGGGCAGCTCACGAGCCACAGGTGAGGCCAGATCGTCATCAAGCTACTGGTGGCAAAACTAACAAGTTCAAAATAGCAACATGGAATGTTAGAACTTTATTCCAGGCTGGAAAAGTAGAAAATGTAAAGAGGGAAATGGAAAGGATGAAGATTACCATATTAGGAATGAGTGAAGTTAGATGGACAGGTGCAGGGAAGATAAACTCTGATAAATATACAATAATATACTCAGGAAGTGAGAAACATGAACGAGGAATCTGAATAATATTTGACGAACAAACAGCAAGGACAATTGTAGGATATTTGAACATCTCGGACCGAGTCCTGCTAGCCCAACCGAAAGGACGACCAATAAACATAAATATTATACAAGTGTACGCTCCAACATCTGAAAGTTCTGAAGAAGATGTACAGTTATTTTATAATGGCATAGAGACAGCCCTAAAACACACAAAGTCACATGAATTTACTATAGTCATGGGAGATTTTAATGTCAAAGTTGGTAAAGGAAGAACTTCAGACATCGCTGGTGACTATGGACTGGGGGAGAGGAATTATAGAGGTAGTAAATTAATTGAATGGGCAAGAGTACATAGCATGGTTGTAGGAAACACCTGGTTTAAACAGTATCCCCGAAGACTGGCAACGTGGTGCAGCCCAGACAAAAAGACTTTTAACCAGATAGACTTCATATTAATCAACAAACGATTCCGCAATACATTACTGACAACAAAAACCATGCCAAGAGCTGACTGCAATAGTGACCATGACCCACTCTGTGGAAAAGTTAGAATAAAACTAAAGAAAGCAGGCAGAAAAGTGAGAAACATCAAACTGACTACAGAACTCCTTTAAAATGACCAAGAACTGCGAGAACAATACAAAGTTATTGTAACAAATAGATACAATGCAATATCAAAGATGAATAGTATAGATGAACAATGGGCAATGTTAAGAGATTCTATCCACCAAACTGTTAAGGAGATAATACCACCAAAAAAGAAGCCCTTAAAAATAGATGGATGACAGATGTCATCTTAGGACTGATGGACAAGAGGAGGAGGAGTAAAAATAACCAAGAAAAATATAGCAAGATAAATAAAGAAATAAGACGCAAATGCAGAGAAGCAAAGGAAGTATGGTTAAATGAACAGTGCAGACAGATAGAGGACTCTCATATTAAAGACAGTAAAAACATGCACAAACGAATTAGTGAACGCACAGGCAGGAAAACAAAATATACCACAGGATGCCTGAAATCAAAAGAAGGTAAAATGTTAATGGGAAAAGAAGACATTGTGGACAGGTGGACAGAGTATATCGGTGAACTATATGGAGGAGAAAGGCCAGAATTAACACTAGATACTGAAAACTGTGATGGACCACTAATACTTAAAGATGAAATCATAGATGCCATCAAACACATGAAGAAATGAAAAGCAACTGGGCCTGATAATATAACAATAGAAGAAATAGAGGTGCTAGAGGAGACAAGAATAAAAATAATAACCAAATTACTGAATGATATTTACAACAGTGGTTATATGCCCAGTGATCTGATTAAATCCACGTTTGTAGCACTACCAAAGAAACCAGGGGCAAAGGAATGTGATGACCACCGGACTATAAGCCTCTCATGTCACATAACGAAGCTACTTCTGAAAATCATTATGAGAAGAACAAGGAAAAAGATACAAATGGAAATAGCAGATGAACAGTTTGGATTTGTTGAAGAAAAGGAACACACAATGTCATTTATGCTTTACGAACACTAACAGAAAGAGCTTTAGAAGTACAGAAAGATCTCTGCTTATGCTTCATTGATTACACCAAGGCATTCGACAAGGTGAAACATAATGAAATTATTAAAATGCTTGAAGACATCAATATAGACAGAAAAGACCTGAGGATTGTAATACATTTATACTGGCAGCAAGAAGCAGCAATTCGAGTTGAAAATACAACTGGAAAATATTAACCTATAAAACAAAGGGTTCGACAATGATGTGTACTATCTCCAGACCTTTTTTTCTCTGTACAGCGAGAATATTCTAAGACCGATCATCACAGAACCAGGCATAACAATTTGGTTATACAATATTAACAACCTTCGGTATGCTGACGACACAGTACTGATAGCTGAGAACCAACAAGACCTGCAAAATATCTTGGATAAAGTCACCAAAGAAAGTGAATAGAAAGGCCTTACTTTGAACATAAAAAAAACAAGAGACTATGGTTATATCTAAGAAACAGAATCCACCAGCATGCGGTATAAAATTAAACAGAACTATTCTAAAGCAGGTGCAGAAACTGAAATACCTTGGAGCAGTAATAACTTCAGATGGGAAATGCAGAACAGAAATTAGGAACAGAATAGGCCAAACAAAGACTGCATTTCAGAGAATGAGAAACATATTATCCAACACATCCTTATCAATGAATGTTAGAAAACGAGTCCTAAAATACTATATTGAACATATCTTGTTATATGGAAGTGAATCATGGACAATAGGCAAGTCTGCACAAAAATCATTGGAAGCAGCAGAAATGTGGTTTATTAGAAGAATGTTGCAAATCCCCTGGACAGCAAAAATAACTAATGAAGAATGTATGAGAAGAGCTGGAGAGACAAAAAAATCTTGTCAAAAAGATAAGAGAGAGACAATGTACTTTCATAGGACATGCAATGAGAAGAAGGGGCACTGAAAATATTATAACAGGAAAAATAGAAGGAAGAAGATCAAGAGGAAGACCAAGAGAAATGATACTGGACAGTCTGACGGGATGGTGTGAGAGGAGATCACCAACTGAGCTGATGGCCTGCATGAAGGATCGTGTACTCTGGAGAAGCATAATAGCCAACGCTAGTCGGCACGGCACATGATGATGATATATTTTGATGTTGTATGTTGGTGTGAATGTCTCATGGCGGTGTTAATAGCCCGGACAGCTTTTCTGTTCTCATCGTAATGTTCCTATCAGTTTGCACTCCATATCCATCTACAACATGGATTTAACAAATGGGATTTCATCAGTAAACTTTTGTTGTTTTTTTTGGCACCTGCTGGATTCTGTGCTCTTTGGAGCACAGTTGAGTGTCAACTGTGGTGTTGAATGAGTTGATTACCTGTAACTGGTCATGTTCTTGTAGGGATTTGTAGTGGTTGTTTGTCCTGGGTGTTATTGTTACATGGTATATAACAGTGTAAGGTCTGTTGTGTGACTGGTGTAGCAGTCCAGTCAAAATCTGCAATGTAATTAGTGGCGTATGTGACACAGTGATTGAAGAATATTCATTACAGTACTTCAAGTCAGTTAGCTGCACACACACACATACTAGCACAGTACAGTACTTCAAGTCAGTTAGCTGCACACACACACATACTAGCACAGTACAGTACTTCAAGTCAGTTAGCTGCACAAATACACACACACATACTAGCACAGTACAGTACTTCAAGTCAGTTAGCTGCACACACACATACTAGCACAGTACAGTACTTTAAGTCAGTCAGCTGCACAAACCCACACATACTAGCACAGTACAGTACTTCAAGTTAGTTAGCTGCACAAATACACACACACATACTAGCACAGTACAGTACTTCAAGTTAGTTAGCTGCACAAATACACACACACATACTAGCACAGTACAGTACTTCAAGTTAGTTAGCTGCACAAATATACACACACATACTAGCACAGTACAGTACTTCAAGTTAGTTAGTTTGCACAAATACACACGCACATACTAGCACAGTACAGTACTTCAAGTTAGTTAGTTTGCACAAATACACACACACATACTAGCACAGTACAGTACTTCAAGTTAGTTAGCTGCACAAATACACACACACATACTAGCACAGTACAATACTTCAAGTCAGTTAGCTGCACACACACACACACGTATACTAGCACAGTACAGTACTTCAAGTCAGTTAGCTGCAAACACATACTTCAAGTCAGTCAGCTGCATACACACACACATACTAGCACAGTACAGTACTTCAAGTCAATCAGCTCCACAAACACACACATACTAGCACAGTACAGTACTTCAAGTTAGTTAGCTGCACAAACACACACATACTAGCACAGTACAGTACTTCGAGTTAGTTAGTTGCACACACACACACATACTAGCACAGTAGAGTACTTCAAGTCAGTTAGCTGCACACACACACTAACACGGTACAGTACTTCAAGTCAGTCAGCTGCACAAACACACACATACTTGCATAGTACAGTACTTCAAGTTAGTTAGCTGCACACACACACACACTCACACACACATACTAGCATAGTACAGTACTTCAAGTCAGTCAGCTGCACAAACACACACATACTAACACAGTACAGTACTTCAAGTCAGGTAGCTGCACACACACATACTAGCACAGTACAGTACTTCAAGTCAGTCAGCTGGACACACACACACACACACACTAGCACAGTACAGTACTTCAAGTCAGTTAGCTGCACACATACACATATACTAGCACAGTACAGTACTTCAAATCAGTTAGCTGCACACACACACATACTAGCACAGTAAAGTACTTCAAGTCAGTTAGCTGCACAACACACACACACATACTAGCACAGTACAGTACTTCAAGTCAGTTAGCTGCACACACACACACACACACATACTAGCACAGTTCAGTACTTCAAGTCAATTAGCTGCACACACACATACACACTAGCACAGTAAAGTACTTCAAGTCAGGTAGCTGCACACACACATACTAGCACAGTACAGTACTTCAAGTCAGTCAGCTGGACACACACACACACACACTAGCACAGTACAGTACTTCAAGTCAGTTAGCTGCACACACACACACATATACTAGCACAGTATATACTTCAAGTTAGTTAGCTGCACACACACACATAATAGCACAGTATATACTTCAAGTTAGTTAGCTGCACACACACACACACACACACACACACACACATATACTAGCACAGTATATACTTCAAGTTAGCTGCACACACACACACATACTAGCACAGTACAGTACTTCAAGTCAGTTAGCTGCACACACACACACATACTAGCACAGTACAGTACTTCAAGTCAGTTAGCTGCACACACACACACACATACTAGCACAGTACAGTACTTCAAGTCAGTTAGCTGCACACACACACACACATACTAGCACAGTACAGTACTTCAAGTCAGTTAGCTGCACACACACACACACACATAATAGCACAGTATATACTTCAAGTTAGTTAGCTGCACACACACATACACATACTAGCACAGTACAGTACTTCAAATCAGTTAGCTGCACACACACACATACTAGCACAGTAAAGTACTTCAAGTCAGTTAGCTGCACACACACACACACACACATACTAGCAC
This sequence comes from Achatina immaculata, assembly GCA_009760885.1. NCBI lineage: Eukaryota > Metazoa > Mollusca > Gastropoda > Stylommatophora > Achatinidae > Lissachatina > Lissachatina immaculata. The sequence continues at coordinate 39,934,587 of CM019691.1, read as the reverse complement.
AGTTCAGTACTTCAAGTCAGTTAGCTGCACACACACACATACTAGCACAGTTCAGTACTTCAAGTCAGTTAGCTGCACACACACACACACACACAGTAGCACAGTACAGTGCAGTGTGTGGGAAAAACACGTGTTTGTGTTTGGTAGTAGTACATGAAATACGATTTCAACATATTATCACAACACTTACATTTCAGAACTGCGAATATATTCACGGTAATATGATCATACCAGTAGTAGCAGAAACACGTGTGCTAACAGTACTCAATATCCAGTATGGTGTTATACTTTGAAAACTTTCTCAGGTTTTTCATTATGTTGCTTTCAGTTTGTTTTCATCAAAATTAGTGCTAGCCCAAACAGTGGCAATGACATAATCTTGACCTTCTGCAACTGCAGTCAATGGGAGGGGGGGTTGAAAAAAGGGTAAGTGGAACACTATAGTCTCATATGATAAGTAGAACACTAGTCTCATATGATAAGTGGAACACTATAGTCTCATATGATAAGTGGAACACTAGTCTCATATGATAAGTGGAGCACTAGTCTCATATGATAAGTGGAACACTATAGTCTCATATGATAAGTGGAACACTAGTCTCATATGATAAGTGGAACACTAGTCTCATATGATAAGTGAAACACTATAATCTCACACACAAGGTGGAAAAATATGACAAATAATATTATTCTTTTTATCCTGAAACAAGGATGTATACTGTCTCCTTTGCTTTTGGAACTGCAATAGACTTCATAATGAAAAAATGTTGCACAGGTAACACAGGTGTTGACTGGGTACATGGGACCCAACTAGAAGAACTTGATTTTGCTAATGACATAACTCTTATCAGTAATAATGTGAATTCCATGCAAGAAAAAACAGATAGCCTGTCTTCACTGGCTAGCAAAATAGGACTTGAAATTAACTGTTACAAAACATAAATAATGAAACTTCCCATTAATCAAAATGGAAAAATACACATAGAAGGGATAGATGTTGAAGAAGTCAATCAATCAGCATACCTTGGCAGCTACATAGACCAGGATGGTGAAGCCAGAAAGGAAGTTAGAATTCAAATTGCAAAAGCAGCATCAATCTTCAAGAATCTTGAGAACATATGGCATTCAAAAGTTATAAGCACAAAAACCAAGTAAAGATTATTCGATTCAAATGTAATATCCACCCTCATTTATGCATGCGAAAGCTGGAAAACAACTAAAGAAATAGACAAGAAATTAGACTCTTTTGAAAAAAAATGCCTAAGGAGAATACTTGGCATCAAGTGGAATGAATTCAGAAACAATGCAGAGATAAGACAGATGAGTGAACAACAACCAATCTCATGGGTGATCAGGAAAAGGAGATGGACATATGTTGCTCATGTGATGAGAAGAAACGATTAGAGAATCCCAAAACAAGCTATCAAGTGGAACACAACAGGCCAAAGAAAAAGAGCAGACCGCATGAAACTCTAAAGAGGACATTGTTAAGAGAGGCCAAATTAGTAGGCATAAAATCCTTTTATGAGGTTGAAAATCTCACCGAAAGCACAAAAAAAATGACAAACTACCTTGCGAGCCCTATGTGACATTTAACGGCACAGGAAGGATATAAGATATCCTGTCGCCTTGCAACTGTGAACTTGTATTGCCTGCAGGTGATACCACAGTGGGACTGAGAAAGGATAAGCAACCATCTAGCCACAAAAAGATAGCACCAATAGCTCACGATGTTCTTGCAGACTGGTGGCAAGTTGATTGGCGGTGACCTCTTGATACTGCAGTACATCGTGATTGATCTGGTGCCCTGAGCATTAAATGATCTTTTCTTCTGTCACCTCATCATTACCTGCTAGTTTTCACATATGGTCGTATCATTCGTCCACTTCAGCGTTAGTGTCAGGCCTACGAGAGTGTGAGGCTGACCGGAGCGAACACATCTGCAAATCTGACAAGTCACTTTTAAACTTCCTCTGCCTTTCATATACCTGCTGAAGCAACATACACGTGTCCCTATACTGCCTTTTCATTCTGTGATGAACATCTGCAGGTTTTCTTGCCTTCACTATACAGGAAATGAATAACCGTGCGCTGTTCTTCTCTCATGCATGCTTCCAAGGGACCGCTCATCTTTGTTCTGGTCTACTGATGCCATATTTTCCCATAAATATATTCAGAGAGAAATGGCACAACATATATGTACTACAGCTGTCTACTACTCAATTCAGATTTCTTTTAGACCATAGTTAAGGTTAATTTTTGACTCGCCCGGAAAATGAGGGCATAACACCATATTCCCCAAAATGCCTCAATAGCCTGGAAACGGGAATTTTACCTTCAAGTTTACCTTACCTTGCTCTTATGACATCCATGCATGAACATACAGAAATGACAGTAACTGCACCTGGCACCAATTTATACACATACACATATGGCATTCAAAAGTTATAAGCACAAAAACCAAGTAAAGATTATTCGATTCAAATGTAATATCCACCCTCATTTATGCATGCGAAAGCTGGAAAACAACTAAAGAAATAGACAAGAAATTAGACTCTTTTGAAAAAAAATGCCTAAGGAGAATACTTGGCATCAAGTGGAATGAATTCAGAAACAATGCAGAGATAAGACAGATGAGTGAACAACAACCAATCTCATGGGTGATCAGGAAAAGGAGATGGACATATGTTGCTCATGTGATGAGAAGAAACGATTAGAGAATCCCAAAACAAGCTATCAAGTGGAACACAACAGGCCAAAGAAAAAGAGCAGACCGCATGAAACTCTAAAGAGGACATTGTTAAGAGAGGCCAAATTAGTAGGCATAAAATCCTTTTATGAGGTTGAAAATCTCACCGAAAGCACAAAAAAATGACAAACTACCTTGCGAGCCCTATGTGACATTTAACGGCACAGGAAGGATATAAGATATCCTGTCGCCTTGCAACTGTGAACTTGTTTGCCTGCAGGTGATACCACAGTGGGACTGAGAAAGGATAAGCAACCATCTCGCCACAAAAAGATAGCACCAATAGCTCACGACGTTCTTGCAGACTGGTGGCAAGTTGATTGGCGGTGACCTCTTGATACTGCAGTACATCGTGATTGATCTGGTGCCCTGAGCATTAAATGATCTTTTCTTCTGTCACCTCATCATTACCTGCTAGTTTTCACATATGGTCGTATCATTCGTCCACTTCAGCATTAGTGTCAGGCCTACTGAGAGTGTGAGGCTGACCGGAGCGAACACATCTGCAAATCTGACAAGTCACTTTTAAACTTCCTCTGCTTTTCATATACCTGCTGAAGCAACATACATGTGTCCCTATACTGCCTTTTCATTCTGTGATGAACATCTGCAGGTTTTCTTGCCTCCACTATACAGGAAATGAATAACCGTGCGCTGTTCTTCTCTCATGCATGCTTCCAAGGGACCGCTCATCTTTGTTCTGGTCTACTGATGCCATATTTTCCCATAAATATATTCAGAGAGAAATGGCACAACATATATGTACTACAGCTGTCTACTACTCAATTCAGATTTCTTTTAGACCATAGTTAAGGTTAATTTTTGACTCGCCCGGAAAATGAGGGCATAACACCATATTCCCCAAAATGCCTCAATAGCCTGGAAACGGGAATTTTACCTTCAAGTTTACCTTACCTTGCTCTTATGACATCCATGCATGAACATACAGAAATGACAGTAACTGCACCTGGCACCAATTTATACACATACACAAATGACATTGAGTTCACCTAGCACCCATGTATACACATACACAAATGACATTAAGTGCACCTGGCACCCATACATAAACATATAAAAATGAAAGTAACTGATCTCAAAATCCATGCATAAACATATAAATAACAGAAACTGCATCTTGCACCCCTGTACAAACATATAAGAATGTATAACATAAGATTTGCATCACAATGGTCAAATGTTTAATGAATACTGCTCAAGATGATTGTTTGTAACACGCATCCAGTCAAAGTGTATCCAGAAAATAAAGATTCAATAATTATGCAATACAGAAAACACACACACACACACACAGCACTAAAAAAATATTACAGCACGCAGCAGTGAAACAAGGGGATGAAACAGACTAACAGGAATCATACTGCATGTACTGAACAAGCCGTATGGGAAACAAACAGCATATGGTGTCCAAATATGAAATAAGCAGTTACATCACGCATTTAAATAAATAGCACATACACACAAGGAGGACTACACCGCCAGTTAACAAGCAGACAGTCCTTTCAAGTGACACATAAGTTTTCATGGTCATATTTTATGTAAGATTGATGAGGATGTTCATTTATCTTAAAACCAAACAGTCATGGCTGGACTTTCTGGTTACTCCGTCAAGCAGCCTGACTGATCTTAGCTAAAGAACTGCAGGCTAAAACAATAAGATTATACCTCACATGAACAAGCAAACAGCACTTGAGATTTTAGTACCTGCTTGTTTAGCAACACCAGCATCCCTGTGAGGAAAGCTTGTGTGTCCTTGGCGACAACCACCAAATGAGCTGACGGGAAACAAAACATTATGACCCACACAGAAGCAGGGCTGTCCAGCATCTTATGATGACCAGGTTCAGGAGAGAGAAAAATGAGTCATTTCTTTTCTTAAAATATCACTTGCTAGATAAGCTGGTTTTTAAGAATCACACCAGATGGAATTGTGTTGGCAAAACAGAAAGATTGTTTCTTCTTTGTGGACCAATAACCAACATATTTGTTAGTACTGCTTTATTAAATAAGAGAGAGAGAGAGAGAGGAGAGAAGCACACTTATCTCTTGGTTTTCCATATACACATCCATTATTTACATATGTTACACACCATAACAAAACTTGTTTGTTATGTTGGTCTGATCTGGGAGGCTGTGTGACACCCCCCCCCCCAAAAAAAAAACATGGATGTAAGAAACAGGTGTAAATAAAAATCTGATTATTTCACCTTGTTTGCACACAAAACTCTAGAACTACAAACAAAAACTTTTACACAACAAAAAAACTACAAACAAAAACTTTTACACAAAAAAAAAACCAAACTACAAACAAAAACTTTTACACACAAAAAAAAAAAGCAAACAAATCTTGGTTGAGACGTTTCATCAATGTTTTTATCCAGTCTATTCAATATATTACATTTAGCAACCCACAGACAACCAAAGTTAACATTTGGCACCAACAGGCCACCAATGTTAACATTTGGCAACCCACAGACAACTAATGTCAACATTCAGCAACCCTCAGACAACTAATGTTAACATTTAGCAACCCACAGGCAACCAAATACAAACATTTAACAACCCTCAGACAACAAGTGTTTACTGCTAACACATACACAAATAAAACAGAATTGTCTGCAACAAAGCTAACTCATATTGTAATGTGCTGAAAATATTCAGACACTGAACACAGTAAATGAAGTATGTACATTAATTCATATTTCAAATTTATACTGACATCATTTAATTATGATCAAAGCCTCACATGTTGAGAAAATTGCTCTCTCTCTTATACACACACATAATCTATCTTAACCCTCTCCTATCCTTTCTCCAAACATTCAACAGAAAGTCCAGCTTTGTTGCACCTGTGCTGTGTCTGAGTTTTCTTACATGATCTCTCAGTTCATAAACTAATTATAAGAAAGAATAAAACAACGTCTTCACATTATGTATGTAAATGTTTACATTTTCAGTTATCCTTTGTCAGTTTTATGTGGCAAACTGAATACTAGAAAGTGAAACAAATATTATTTAAATAAGGCTATTTCACTGCGTTTCATAGTCAAAACTTGACAGGAAAGTGTTCAAGATCCCAAATAAATGATCTCAGTACAACATCTGAAGCAAATGAGTAGAACGGTAGATGTAGGTGATGGTTCAGTTTTACACAACAAAGGAAATGAGGAAATTGAGCAGAAGCATGAATGGCAAAGAATATGGAAGTAAGATAACGTATAAATGAAGAACGTACAACATCCAATATTTTGGTGTAAGCCTTTTTCAAGGACCACATACAAGGACATCACAACACATAAAAAAAAAAAAACGTAGCTTTTTGATCTCCTCCTGCTTTGAAAGATGAGCAGGTGAGAATGAAGTGAATGACACAGGATAACAACTTCAAAACTTCAGTCAATCAGAAACCTTAAGTGGCATGGATGGAAAACAAAGAGGACAATAATGGTTGGAGGGGGCGGGGTTTACAGAAAAAGAGGCAAGAAAGCTATAAACACCTGCAGGCTGTTATAGAAGGGAGGAAAGAAGGAAGGAATAAAGCTAAAACTGCAGCAGAATGAGTGGGCCTGAAAAAAGAAAGTGCAGCAGAGACAGCAGAAAGTAGATGGAAATCTAAAGAAGTTTAAAGGAAGTTGAATTTGTTGTTAATTTCATCTGGTTGGAGACAGCCAGCCTGGAAAATAAGGTGCTGTTCTAAAGTCTTATGGGAATGTTCATCAGAAGAACAGGAGCAGATTTGCAGTAACAGAAATGTCCCACTTTCCTTGGCTGTTTCTTTGACAGAAGCATTTTGCCACAGGTGTCCATGCCCTCTAAGATGTCATTAAGATACTGACGAAAACGATCTCCTAAGTGTAAACTGGTCTTCCCTATATACTTCATATCACTCATAAAATGAGTAGACACATTTATTAACAATTTTCATGTACATATTCATAAATAATTCATTTAGAGAAAAAAAATATCTTTTATCTCAGTTTTAAGAACGGCCAAGTATGATACTGTATACAAGAGTTCTGAATCTTACCTGAAAGTTTATTACGTCAGCTATGAATCTGTGTATGCCAGCTAGTTCATATGGATATTATGTCATAGAGTGTCATGTGTCACAACTTCTAGATGCAACATAAACATGGAGCAATGTTATGGTGACATGACATCTATATGTAGCATAAACACTGGAGAAATGCCAGGATGATATGACATCTAGATGTAGCATAAACATGGAGCAATATCAGGATGATGTGACATCTAGATGTAGCATAAACATGGATCAATGCCAGGGTGATGTGACATCTAGATATAGCATAAACATGGAGCAATTTCAGGATGATGTGACATCTAGATGTAGCATAAACATGGATCAATGCCGGGGTGATGTGACATCTAGATATAGCATAAACATGGGGCAATTTCAGGATGATGTGACATCTAGATGTAGCATAAACATGGAGGAATGCCAGAGTGATGTGACATCTAGATGTTGCATAAACACTGAGGCAATGCCAGGATGATGTGACATCTGTATGTAGCATAAAAACTGGAGCAATGCCAGGATGATGTGATATCTAGATGTGGTATAAAAACTGGAGCAATGCCAGGATTATGTTTCATCTAGATGTAGCATAAAAACTGGAGCAATGCTGGGGTGATATGACATCTATATGTAGCATTAAAAACTCGAGCAATGCCAAGATGATGTGACATCTAGATGCACCATAAATATGGAGCAATGCCAGGGTGATGTGACATCTAGATGTAGCATAAACATGGAGAAATGCAAGGGTTATGTGACATCTATTTGTAGGATAAACATAGAACAATGCAAGGGTGATGTGACATCTAGATATAGCATAAACACTGGAGCAATGCCAGGGTGATGTGACATCTAGATGTAGCATAAACATGGAGCAACGCCAGTGTGACATGACATCTAGATGTAGCATAAACATGGAGCAATCCCAGAGTAATGTGATCACAACAAACATTCAGATGCACCACAAACATGGAGCAATGCTAGGGTGATGTGACTCATAACAAATTTCTAGATATATAGTATAAACATGGAGCAATGCTTGAGTGATATCACCCACAAGAATGTTCTCCCTCCAAGCAGCAAAAAAAAGGTAAACTTTTACATAAGCTAAATTTATAACACACTTATCAATCAAAGAGAATGAGAGAATAAATCTCCACAATGAAACGTCATTTCTATGTGGAGCAGAAATGCAGAAAAATTCTCTACGTGAACTTCAGACATGACGAGAAAAAAAAAAAAGTTGCAAAATTCTAGATGGAGCTATGGCAAGGCAAACTTGTAGAAGAAGCTGGACTAGACAAACTACTACATGGCACAAAATAATCAGAAATAGTCACATAAATGAAGTAAAAAAAAAACACTGCAAACTTTGTAGAGACCAGGGCCACAGCAAAAATACCCACCCACACACACAAATATGACAATTTTCTATTTAAAAACAATATTTCAGAACTTTAAGAAACAAAAGAAAAAAGATGCTGTCATCTTCATTATTAAACAGAAGCATGCCTTAGCTAACCCCTGTTTCAATATTATGGAAGCTGATTCCTAGGCATAAGGAAGTGTAAAGGTAAGCATCTCTCTCAGGCACTGATAAGTCGCTCATGTTTAACAGTAACTTGTGACAAGCTTTCAGGCTGGGACCTTTCTCTGCTCATACTTAGCCTACAAAACATCCAACAGAGAGAGAGCAAAACCTCACTTCTATCAAAACAGCCCTATCATGTCACAGAGCAACCTAAGAGACATCATGCTCATGTTTTCTTCATAGCACAACACAGGATGATGATGCAGTCAAGTGCCATTACTGGTCAACTCTCCCTCCCCAGCTGCAGAAGGTGCCAGGTACCTATTTCTACAGCTGAAGTGACTGGGACACCATCATACAAAACCTGGTGACTAACAATACAATAATGTGGGTTGATGTATAAAAAGAAGCGACCAAGGTCAAATCTGAACAACGTGATAGGGTTGAAAAAGTTTGAGAGAACTGAAGGTGAGACATGAGACAGTGCTGCTCTTTTAAAATCTTTCATTTTACAAGGAAAGAGCTGAAAAGATGTAGGTAAAATTAGATGTCCTTTCAGTTTACAAATTCTGTCTTCCAAAATTTTACAGAGATTTGCAAAAGTCTTTTAGCAGTATAAAATGTTCAGGTCACTTTCTGGCACAGAAACAAATCTAGAAATGACTGTAAGAATACGAAAACAAAACACCCTAAACTATTTTTAAAACTTGTGAAGATGGGGAGGTTAAATCTGTAATATGCAACTGAAACTGAGCTGAATGATGATTGGTTATGTTTTGTGTGCATACATTAGGAAGACAAGAGGAAAACTCTTGGTCGTGCCTCAGCTGTATGCTCATACAGACTTCAATCTCCATAACAGTAATGGAGTACCACTACTTCATAAATTCATACTAGAGATAACTACAAATTTACAACAGTTCACTCAGATATTTGTGAGAGATAACTACAGCTTTACAAAACAAACCAAAATCCAGTTTAAAAAAAGCAGCATTTAAGAACTAAAACTAAAATAACAAAATAATCATGAGAAATGTACCAGGTAAGATAAAACCAACTAAAAAAAATATAAAATATAGTTATAGTTTTGTACATTTTAACTTCATCATGATGAAGGCATAGGCAAGAAGAACAAAGATCAATATATACTAATGAAAGCATAGGCAAGAGGATCAAAGATAAATCTATACTAATGAAAGCACAGGCAAGAGGATCAAAGATAAATATCTATACTAATGAAAGCATAGGCAAAAGGATCAAAGATAAATCTATACTGATGAAAGCTTAGGCAAGAAGGCCTCTGATAAATCTATAATGATGAAAGCATAGGCAAGAGGGCCACTGATAAATCTATACTGATGAAAGCATAGGCAAGAGGGCCACTGATAAATCTATATTAATGAAAGCACAGGCAAGAGGGCCACTGATAAATCTATACCGATGAAAGCATAGGCAAGAGGGCCTCTGATAAATCTATACTGATGAAAGCATAGGCAAGAGGGCCTCTGATAAATCTATACTGATGAAAGCATAGGCAAGAGGGCCACTGATAAATCTATACTGATGAAAGTACAGGCAAGAGGGCCACTGTTAAATCTTTACTGATGAAAGCACAGGCAAGAGGACCAGTGATAAAACTATACTGATGAAAGCACTGGCAAGAGGACCAGTAATAAAACTATACTGATGAAAGCACTGGCAAGAGGGCCAGTGATAAAACTATACTGATGAAAGCATAGGCAAGAGGACCAGTGATAAAACTATACTGATGACAGCACTGGCAAGAGGACCAGTGATAAAACTATACTGATAACAGCACAGGCAAGAGGACCAGCAATAAAACTATTAATGTTTTAAGCTTGCTAAGCTTCTATCAAAACTTACACTATACTAAACTGCAGCTGAGTGCATACAGTCATGTGTAACAACTAAAAGACAAATGACAGAATGCCAGATGGCTCTAATTGCCCAATACTTTACATCTGAAAATAAAATGCTCATTTACCTGTTTCTGGTGGAAACAAACTTTTCTTGTAAACAGTTGTGAAGGACTGCATATCTGAATGTTTTATGATGTGAATGATGCAGTCATAATGTATAATTGTTTAATAATTTAACATCACTGAATCATATAAAATAGCCACTTATAATAAACATAATAAATATCTTTATAATTGTCCTTATCTTTTACCCCAGCTTATTCAGAAACAATATTCAGTAAACAATGAATTATTAATAAATATTTGCTAATGACAATATATTATATCTGTGTAGTAAATAAAGTTTGTAATTTTTGCTGTTTTTCATACATATTATCTTGCTGAGCATGTACAATAACTCCAAATCTGTCATGGAATCCATCACACTTTCATAGTCATTCTCTCTCTAGTTGAGCTTTTACAATAACTCCAAATATCTCATGGAAATTCACACTTTCATAGTCATTCTCTCTCTAGTTGAGCTTTTACAATAACTCCAAATATCTCATGGAAATTCACACTTTCATAGTCATTCTCTCTCTAGTTGAGCTTTTACAATAACTCCAAATATCTCATGGAAGTTCACACTTTCATAGTCATTCTCTCTCTTGTTGAGCTTGTACAATAACTCCAAATCTGTCATGGAATCCATCATACTTTCACCATCATTCTTATTCTCGTTGAACAAAAAAAGGAAACCTCCATAAATAACTGGCTGCTGGTATGATGAATAAAGTCCCTGATGTCAGCTAGCACAGTCAGACAAAGACTGAAGTGTTACCTGCACTGATAAACCTAGCACATGGTAGCCAAGCTCTGGGTAGTCATCTCAGGTATGTTAGCTTTGACAATGGTAAAGAGTTTATGGCTTCCATTATCAACATCATTTTTATTTGTTTTGCTTCACTAATTTGCCACTAACAGACACTGATACTAAACACAAACTCAAACCTACTAAGTAAACACTGATACTAGAAACATAACACTTCACTCAAACTTACTAAGTAAACACTGATACTAGAAACATAACACTTCACTCAAACTTACTAAGTAAACACTGATACTAGAAACATAACACTTCACTCAAACTTACTAAGTAAACACTGATACTAGAAACATAACACTTCACTCAAACCTACTAAGTAAAAATTGATACTAGAAACATAACACTTCACTCAAACTTACTAAGTAAACACTGATACTAGAAACATAACACTTCACTCAAACCTACTAAGTAAAAATTGATACTAGAAACATAACACTTCACTCAAACTTACTAAGTAAACACTGATACTAGAAACATAACACTTCACTCAAACTTACTAAGTAAACACTGATACTAGAAACATAACACTTCACTCAAACTTACTAAGAAACACTGATACTAGAAACATAACATTTCACTCAAACTTACTAAGAAACACTGATACTAGAAAATAACACTTCACTCAAACCTACTTAGAAACACTGATACTAGAAACATAACACTTCACTCAAACTTACTAAGAAACACTGATACTAGAAACATAACACTTCACTCAAACCTACTAAGAAACACTGATACTAGAAACATAACACTTCACTCAAACTTACTAAGAAACACTGATAATAGACACATAACACTTCAGTCAAACTTACTAAGAAACAGTGATACTAGACACATAACACTTCATTCAAACTTACTAAGAAACACTGATACTAGGCACAAAAAACTTCACCATTGCTCCTAGAACACTGTCAGAAACTTACAAATTTATAACATTTCCTGCGGGTAAGCCAATGAACTGTTAAAACTAAGAAAAATGTAAAAACGCCACAGTATGTCAGCATGATGGACTGAAAAGTACCTCCCTCGAAAAAAATAAAAACCCATATTTCAGTTACTGAAGAAAGAAAAGCACAAATATTTAAAATGAGCTCTAAACACTGTCTAACATACAATGGCCAACTCTCTTGTAACTGTTGATGGCTAACACAAAAGAATCAGCTCACACAATAAATACCAAATACTGAAGAAAACACAGACAGCAAACCTCTACTGTCAAGATTGCACTGAATCTACACGTATGTTCACATATTAAAATATTTACAGCCACATAGCCACTGAAATCAGCAAGAACAATACTCTTGACATCTTTACTAATATTTTTAAAAAAACAAAAAAACTTTGCACTGACCAGTACATCCAAACTGTCCAGTTTTAGAATGAGATAAGATAACAGAAGCCAGAACAGAATTAATCTCATGTGGTTCAATCATTGAGCATGAATTAAAGCTATAATGAAGATCATGTACTTCCATTTTATTGCAAGCATATACAACTACAGTCTGTGAGGTCTAGCAGTCAGTGGTCTAGCTGTCAGTCACATCTTGTTTCTAAAAGACTGTGTAGATAGTCTCCTGCCAGCTGAGTGCTGCTTTTGTGCTTATTTTTTGTTTTGCTATTTTCACCATCCTTGATAAAAGCATATCACCAAAGTATAGATTTGTTACTGTCTGTTTTACACTTCACCTGCTCAGCACACTGCCTTTTTTTTTGCCTTTCCATATCACCTTAACTTCTTTCTACCTTTCTTGTACTGCAGCATACCCTATGACTATCTCTACTCTACTAGAACCAGATTCACCATTGTCTCATCTACCTTTCATCATTTTGTACTTGGATAAAAATCTGTGTGCTGTGCTCTGTTACATCTGGAGTAACACAATATATGTACAATACAGCATACATGAAAACACTGATAAAAAGTTGTAGAAACTGATAAAAGTTTGTATTCATCCTCATTTCTGTAACATACACAGCCAGCCTTCTTTCTTCAAAGTTTTCTGGTTAACTGTTTTGTGTGTGATGAAGGCAAAGGTTGACATGTTGCTGTTGTATTAAACAAAGCTCTGACTTCTCAGCTCTGTGGTTCCAGTGTGGCTGGAGGTGGTTCCAGTCACCCAGCTCTTAGAAGCGGATCCCTGGCTTCTTCTAGAGCTTGGGAAGGAAAAGGTAGCTAGGCCAGGTGTGATGCTGACAACATCACTCTCTTGTGTGCTGACATGTCAAGGAAAACATGGACACCAGATCCTCCAGGATTCACAGTGAAAGAACAAAGGTTATCTTTACTCTGACTATTTTATGAAAAAAAAAACTATAGAACCACTCTGATGATCTGATCATAAAATTTTGTGTGGTTATTTAAGTCTCTAGAACAGAGAGATTTCTGCCTACGTCTGACCTGGCTATCTGTTACCTTCAAGATATATCCACCATGTGACTGAGTCCAGGTTTATAGCCACTATCATTACATTCTTTACAATTTTTTTTCTCACTATTAACTGATTCAGGACTAGAATACTTTTGTCTATTATTACAGTGTAGTACTATATGTAAGGGACTGATTTTTACATAAACTTTTCTACCCGACTTCTTCTGGAGTTGGAGAAGGAAAGGCGGCCAGGCGTGATACTGACCGTATCACCCTCTAGTGTGCTGACAGGTGAAGGAAAATATGGGCACTAACACCATATCCCTATGTGACTCTAAGGCATGACAGGGTTACTTTTTTCTTTTTTATCCAGTTATGTTTACATACAGTGTCTTATAGCATGCTGCACCATGAAGCAGACTCTGCAATCCAAGGCATTCTCTTAACACAAATGTCAGGTACCAATTATGACAGATGTGACGACCTGAGAATGATGGGAGCTGGTTGATAAACCACTTGCTTTGATCTTGAGAAGCCAGCTTGTTATCAAAAGTACTGCTCTTGTGCTCTTTATATCAACACCTTTTTTTTTCTCAGAATGATAAAAAAAAAATATGCATCTATTATAATAATGATGGTAAAAATAATTATTTTCAAGACATCATATCATCTAAGTCATGTACATGAATATTATTACATAAAGGAAAAAAAATCACAACCACTGGCTCTAAACATGCCATCTTCCACACATTTAACTGTGTTGCAGCTACTCCGTATCCAGCTCCATTCACATTATAAAACCAAATTCTGAACATCTGGAATAGCTGATTCTGCAGTTGTTCATAATACTTTGAATATATCATTCATATCACTTCATTATTGGTATTTAATGTGCAGTCAAGCTGAACACAAAATTGTCACATTTTCTAGGACAACAAACTAGTGAAAGGACTTGTCTTCTGGATCATGAACTCCCTGATATTCTTGGAAGGCTGGATCCAGAAAGTGTTTACCCTGAGCTTGTTCTTTAGCTGTGCCTGTACTTACCTGCAGTGGCAAACCTGAAACCTGTGGCACTTGCTCGTCTGTGAGAACAACTTTGAACCAAGACATCAAATCAGGCAGAAAGTTGGTCTCCACCTCCTTCCAGCCACAAGCTCCACAATCACCAGGACAACATCTACTCTACCTCACTAGGCAAAATGTAATGCTAGCAGCAGAGTTTACACTGTTGAAGGATCTATGCTTCCCTGCCCAACAGCCTCTCCTCAGTTCCACATGAAAACAAACAGTTCTGCTTCACCCTCACTGGTAATTTCCCCACCATTTTATTGCCATCAAATTTCTGCCATATGCTTCCTATGATCCTCCAACATCTTACAAAGGTACCTCCTTGAGATTAGAATGTGATAATCAACTAAAACATTGACAAAATACTCAAACATTGTTAAAGGACACAAGAACTGCTCTAAGTTTTCAATGACAAGAATTTATATACAACAAAAAAAAAGCTGTCAAAGTTAGGCAATGATGTGTGCTATTGCCAAAACCTCATACATATGAGGCTGAAGTTAGCTGCTTTCTATAGCTCTATGTAAAAGCTACATAACTTCTATGTGAAGTTATACAGTCAGATTTTACAGGTAGGTCATCATGGGCTGTGTGCTGTCTTGTAGCATATGTTCAGGAGTTTGGAACCCAGTCCATCATTTGAACATAACAAGGACAAGTGACCTAGTAATCTTTACAGACCAGGTCAAGAGACAGAAGAGAATGGTCTGCTGATGTTGTAGTAGCAGTTGGAGTAGGTCACATCTGTTACTTATGATCAACTTTTATCTTCTACTGCCTTGTGGATGACAATTTTTGGCGTTCAAGTTATTCACTTGGTGACTTGTTGCACCCTTTAAAAGAGCATAGATTTCTTTACTTCCTGCTCTTCTAAACTGGAAAAACAGCTGCTCCGATGGTACTACTACTTCTCAGATAGAAAGTTTGTGTCTGCTGTTATTTCATTCACTGCTTGTATTCTGGTGTTACCCGAAGCTTCAAGGAGAGATCTAGTTATTGAAGGCAACTAGCCTGGCTGGTAGTATGCTATTTTGTGGTGACAGTTCTCTGCCACTGCCTTGCTGTTGCTCAAGCTGTTATGCTCATTAGTTCTCCGCAGGGTCTGTTTCCTGCTTGAACTGATGAAAAGCAGCACGAAGGAGTTCTTGAAGAACAAAAAACTCAAACTGAGGAGAAAAGCCAGGAACAAATACCACCTCATGACAGTCACACACTTGGAGTTCATATCAGCACCTGGTTACACAATATGGTAGGGTCAATACACTCCCAGTCGTGGCTGAGTTTACAAATTTTCAAACCAATTCTGGAATCATTTCCAATAATAGGGCAGAAGTGGAGTGGGGGAAATAACTGTGGACAATCATAGGCAAGACGTTCAGAGTTGTCTAGAATCTGTTAACACAGAAAAAAGAAAATATGAAAACTTATGTTAATTTAATGAATGTTGTGATGTAACAAACAATAATATTTCACATACACATAATTTATTAACATATAACAAAGGTTTTGTGTTCAATGTGTAAAAAACTGGCTTTATTATTAGGATGTAATGCTAAAAAAAAACTGAACCATGTTTAACAGAAATTATTGTACTAACACATAATACCTGAGTTTCACTGTGGTGTAACATACAACTACGATAATTTGTTAAAATATATGCAACATAAAACTATAATGTACTGCTAAAATATGTCTAAAATAGACCTTTAGAAAATTATTAAAATGTGTAACATACAACTATAGAAAATTGCTAAGATGTGTGCAACATACAGCTATAGAAAACTTCTGAGATGTAACATACAACTATAGAAAATTGCTAAGATGGATTTAACCTAACCTACAATTGTGGAAAATTGCTAAACATATGTAACATACAACCACACAAAGTTGCTAAAATATGTACAACATATAACTACAGAAAACTGCTAAAATATGTGCAACATATAACTATGGAAAATAGTTAAAATATGTGCAACACATAACTATGGAAAGTTGCTGAAATATGTGTCAAAACAATTATAGAAAATTGCTAAAATATATGTAACATAAAATTACACAAAACTGCCAAAAAATGTGTAACATAGAACTATATAAACTGCTGAAGTATGTATAACATAACTTTAGAAGACTGCTAAAATAGATGTAACACAGAAAATTACTAAAATGTGTAACACATCTGTAACTACAGAACACAGCTAAATTTTGTTAACATAGAAAATTACTAAAATATGCAACATAAAACTATAATGTACTGCTAAAATATGTCTAAAATAGACCTTTAGAAAATTATTAAAATGTGTAACATACAACTATAGAAAATTGCTAAGATGTGTGCAACATACAGCTATAGAAAACTTCTGAGATGTAACATACAACTATAGAAAATTGCTAAGATGGATTTAACCTAACCTACAATTGTGGAAAATTGCTAAACATATGTAACATACAACCACACAAAGTTGCTAAAATATGTACAACATATAACTACAGAAAACTGCTAAAATATGTGCAACATATAACTATGGAAAATAGTTAAAATATGTGCAACACATAACTATGGAAAGTTGCTGAAATATGTGTCAAAACAATTATAGAAAATTGCTAAAATATATGTAACATAAAATTACACAAAACTGCCAAAAAATGTGTAACATAGAACTATATAAAACTGCTGAAGTATGTATAACATAACTTTAGAAGACTGCTAAAATAGATGTAACACAGAAAATTACTAAAATGTGTAACACATCTGTAACTACAGAACACAGCTAAATTTTGTTAACATAGAAAATTACTAAAATATGTAACATATAACTATAGAAATTGCTAAAAATATTTTTTAAAATGATGAACAGAAATTTTGTGAGTGAAGTATAAATGAACAATGTTCTCATAATGTGAGCAACAATTTGTCAGTGCTTTTGTTAATACCGCATATATTGTAAAGCTGAGACTAGCTCTAGCTAAGAACAACATTCCCACACACTGCAGCATCTAACTAACATAAGAACAACACTCTCACACACTGCAGCATCTAACTAACATAAGAACAACACTCTTACACACTGTAGCATCTAACTAACATAAGAACAACACTCTCACACACTGCAGCATCTAACTAACATAAGAACAACACTCTCACACACTGCAGCATCTAACATAAGAACAACATTCCCACATACTGTAGCATCTAACTAACATAAGAACAACATTCCCACATACTGTAGCATCTAACTAACATAAGAACAACATTCCCACACACTGCAGCATCTAACTAACATAAGAACAACACTCTCACACACTGCAGCATCTAACTAACATAAGAACAACACTCTTACACACTGTAGCATCTAACTAACATAAGAACAACACTCTCACACACTGCAGCATCTAACTAACATAAGAACAACACTCTCACACACTGCAGCATCTAACATAAGAACAACATTCCCACATACTGTAGCATCTAACTAACATAAGAACAACATTCCCACATACTGTAGCATCTAACTAACATAAGAACAACATTCCCACACACTGCAGCATCTAACTAACATAAGAACAACACTCTCACACACTGCAGCATCTAACTAACATAAGAACAACACTCACACACTGTAGCATCTAACTAACATAAGAACAACACTCTCACACACTGCAGCATCTAACTAACATAAGAACAACACTCTCACACACTGCAGCATCTAACATAAGAACAACATTCCCACATACTGTAGCATCTAACTAACATAAGAACAACATTCCCACATACTGTAGCATCTAACTAACATAAGAACAACATTCCCACATACTGTAGCATCTAACTAACATAAGAACAACATTCCCACATACTGTAGCATCTAACTAACATAAGAACAACATTCCCACATACTGTAGCATCTAACTAACATAAAAACAACACTCCCAAACACTGTAGCATCTAACTAACATAAAAACAACACTCCCACACACTGTAGCATCTAACTAACATAAGAACAACACTCCCACACACTGTAGCATCTAACTAACATAAGAACAACACTCTCACACACTGTAGCATCTAAATAACATAAGAACAACACTCTCACACACTGTAGCATCTAACTAACATAAGAACAACAATCCCACACACTGTAGCATCTAACTAACATAAGAACGACACTCTTACACACTGTAGCATCTAACTAACATAAAAACAACACTCCCACACACTGTAGCATCTAACTAACATAAGAACAACACTCTTACACACTGTAGCATCTAACTAACATAAGAACAACACTCTTACACACTGTAGCATCTAACTAACATAAGAATAACACTCTTACACACTGTAGCATCTAACTAACATAAGAACAACATTCCCACACACTGTAGCATCTAACTAACATAAGAACAACACTCTTACACACTGTAGCATCTAACTAACATAAGAACAACACTCTTACACACTGTAGCATCTAACTAACATAAGAACAACATTCCCACACACTGTAGCATCTAACTAACATAAGAACAACACTCTCACACACTGTAGCATCTAACTAACATAAGAACAACACTCCCACACACTGTAGCATCTAACTAACATAAGAACAACATTCCCACATACTGTAGCATCTAACTAACATAAGAACAACATTCCCACATACTGTAGCATCTAACTAACATAAGAACAACACTCCCACACACTGTAGCATCTAACTAACATAAGAACAACACTCCCACACACTTTAAATTTGAGTAGATCTATACAACTAAGACAACCTCTAGGTCATTTCACACAACAAACTCTAGCTAAGAACACTCCCACACAGTGTAAAACTGAGTTGACTTATACAACCCACACAACACATCTTACACTGCAGAGTTGAGTAGACCTATACAACACACACAAACACATCTTACACTGCAGAGCTGAGTAGACCTATACAACATATCTTACACTGCAGAGTTGAGTAGACCTATACAACACACACAAACACATCTTACACTGCAGAGCTGAGTAGACCTATACAACACACACAAACACATCTTACACTGCAGAGCTGAGTAGACCTACACAACACATCTTACACTGCAGAGTTGAGTAGACCTATACAACACACACAAACATATCTTACACTGCAGAGTTGAGTAGACCTATACAACACACACAAACACATCTTACACTGCAAAGCTGAGTAGACCTACACAACACACACATCTTACACTGCAGAGTTGAGTAGACCTATACAACACATCTTACACTGCAGAGTTGAGTAGACCTATACAACACACACAAACACATCTTACACTGCAGAGCTGAGTAGACCTACACAACACACACAACACATCTTACACTGCAGAGCTGAGTAGACCTACACAACACACACAACACATCTTACACTGTAAAGCTGAGTAGACCTACACAACTAACATAAAACCAGCTGTAATTAAGAGCAACACTGCATATCTGGTGCTGGGGAACAGACACAGGTCCAGAAGCTCCGAAATCATAACAGAGCTGAAGCTTCCCTCACAGTGCTCCAGGATATCAGAAGAGGCCAGCATGAGTTACATGATGTAATAAACATAAAGGTGGAGCTCACAGAGAAGATAAGCATGGCTATGGAGACTGCCAAGATGGCACTGTCCAATCTTTCTAAGTACAATGCAAGACACATCAGAAAATATGACAGTTAAGGATCATCCATCCACCAACATCATCATCTAAAAATATCATCATCTATAGGCAAATGTTCAGTTCACTCAGTTACATGCCATACAGTGCAAAAGTAAGAGCATGCTATGATGGCAACACCTATACCAACATGCACTTACTTGATCTCATGATTATAATCAACTTCCAATACCATTATACAATTAGTCTCAAAATTATAAAGAAATTCTAATGCCAACTTGCACTTACTTGATCTCATGATTATAATCAACTTCCAATATCATTATACAATTAGTCTCAAAATTATAAAGAAATTCTAATGTCAACTTGCACTTACTTGATCTCATGATTATAATCAACTTCCAATATCATTATACAATTAATCTCAAAATTATAAAGAAATTCTAATGCCAACTTGCACTTACTTGATCTCATGATTATAATCAACTTCCACTACCAATATACACTTACTTGATCTCATGATTATAATCAACTTGCTATAAACAGTTTTGATATCAAAATAAAATCACCATGCTCCATGCAGAAACATGCATAACACACAAACACATCTTACACTGCAAAGCTGAGTAGACCTACACAACACACACATCTTACACTGCAGAGTTGAGTAGACCTATACAACACATCTTACACTGCAGAGTTGAGTAGACCTATACAACACACACAAACACATCTTACACTGCAGAGCTGAGTAGACCTACACAACACACACAACACATCTTACACTGCAGAGCTGAGTAGACCTACACAACACACACACATCTTACACTGTAAAGCTGAGTAGACCTACACAACTAACATAAAACCAGCTGTAATTAAGAGCAACACTGCATATCTGGTGCTGGGGAACAGACACAGGTCCAGAAGCTCCGAAATCATAACAGAGCTGAAGCTTCCCTCACAGTGCTCCAGGATATCAGAAGAGGCCAGCATGAGTTACATGATGTAATAAACATAAAGGTGGAGCTCACAGAGAAGATAAGCATGGCTATGGAGACTGCCAAGATGGCACTGTCCAATCTTTCTAAGTACAATGCAAGACACATCAGAAAATATGACAGTTAAGGATCATCCATCCACCAACATCATCATCTAAAAATATCATCATCTATAGGCAAATGTTCAGTTCACTCAGTTACATGCCATACAGTGCAAAAGTAAGAGCATGCTATGATGGCAACACCTATACCAACATGCACTTACTTGATCTCATGATTATAATCAACTTCCAATACCATTATACAATTAGTCTCAAAATTATAAAGAAATTCTAATGCCAACTTGCACTTACTTGATCTCATGATTATAATCAACTTCCAATATCATTATACAATTAGTCTCAAAATTATAAAGAAATTCTAATGTCAACTTGCACTTACTTGATCTCATGATTATAATCAACTTCCAATATCATTATACAATTAATCTCAAAATTATAAAGAAATTCTAATGCCAACTTGCACTTACTTGATCTCATGATTATAATCAACTTCCACTACCAATATACACTTACTTGATCTCATGATTATAATCAACTTGCTATAAACAGTTTTGATATCAAAAATAAAATCACCATGCTCCATGCAGAAACATGCATAACACAGAAACAGATATTATGAACAAATAAAAGTTTACATGTTAAAAAAAAATATGTTAAATCAATTTAAAAAGAAATATATCAATTCATATTTGTAAATCAGCAAAAGAGATCTTCACTATAAATGTGAAAAAGAAAAAGACACACACACAGAGCCCTACATGAGAAAGAACAAAGGGGGAAATAACTTGTCAAGTCGGAGTACTCTTCGACAGAAATGTTCCTAAAACGCTGATAATTTGGTCAAATAATGCATGGATTTGGCAAAAGTTGAGAGGTGCAGTTAAATGTTTTGTCGTTTTCTGCAATTTTAAACAGCTCACGGTAGGAAGAAAGTTAATGGATGCATCTATCTTCCACAGTAATGATACTGTTGACCCACTACAGTCTTCACTGTATATGGTATGAAGATGTAAAATGAACAATTAAAAGAAAAACGGCGAACTGGCTTGTGATGTAAACAATGATAAAAATGGAAAAAAAAAAAAAAGACACCCCTATACAGTCTTGACTTGGACGCCTCAAGGGAAAAGAAAGTGGGGCAGGCTATTGAGGACACGGAGATGCACAACACAGGAAGAACTAAATGAAGCAAGAAAGACATGGTTTGAGGTATCCCAACTTGCTCAAGACAAGATTGGCTGGAGAACCTTTGCTGATGCTTTACACCCCACTGGGAGGACAGAGGACTGATGATGGTGTAGACAGTGATACAGAGTCAACATCTGTAGTATCTGTAGTTAGATCTGTTCAGATCTGTAGTTGCTTAAAACAGCAGGCTTTCTTTCATTTCTTTACATTCTTGGACAGCAGTTTGTGAGATCAGCCTGAGGTTGCTAGCATTTCTGTACATCTTGCCATGGACCTGTATTTGTGATGGAAATATAATCATTCACATTCACCTGCAGGACACTCCTCCTGCAAATATTGTACTGTTATTTTTGTTCTGCTGCTTCAGATGCACTGTATTATGTTTCTTGGTCTTTTAACAAGCTGAAGAATATCAGCTGTTTGTGGAATTTGTCAAGCATGATTTCATTTAGCAAATTATCTCAATGCTGATCTCACCAAAACTTGATTGGAACAATCATGTGCAGTGACAAGTTAGGTTTATGATACAATTTCCATTCTCTTTATCTTGTCCTCAAATCCATACACCAGTAGTATCTTGTACTTATCTCTAAGTCAGATTCATGTTACATGACAGTCTCTCTGAGTCTGTGTCCATACAGAGGCATCTATCTTCTTCTCATAGTTTTCTTGTATGTGTTAACATGAGTTTCAGAAATCTCACTATCTCTTGAAGGAGACTATAGCTTTATATAGCTGACAGAGTTTTGTCTTTGGAGCTTCGTTTCAACTGCTGAGTCTTTGTACTCTTGCAGTACAAGCATTTATCTCCCTGTTGTCACCTCAATATATTGTTATCTAGAGTCTAAAGGTTACATTCTGTATTATGCAGACATAATACCTTGAGTCTAACGATTGCACTTTGTCTTACACAGACATAATAACTAAAGTCTAAAGATTACATTTTGTCTTATACAGACATAATAACTAGTCTGAATATTACACTTTGTCTTACACAGACATAACACCTTGAGTCTAAAGATTACACTTTGTCTTACACAGACATAATAACTAGTCTAAAGATTACACCTTGTCTTACACAGACATAATAACTAGTCTAAATATTACACTTTCTTACACAGACATAACACCTTGAGTCTAAAGATTACACTTTGTCTTACACAGATATAATAACTAGAGTCTAAAGATTACACTCTGTCTTAGACATAATAACAAAGTCTGAGGTATATTTTAAACACAACAAAATGCACCCAGAACACAGAATAAAAATAGTACAACTGACAGTATGAACCACTGTGAAATATTTCATGAACAGAACAGATATAGCACTTGGCAATACCAGGAGACACTGTGGTCTACGAGGGAGTGCTGAAAAGTTAACAGCTCAACCAAGAAGGGAATGACCTACAGCCATGAAACTTGCACGTTATTCTACACACTGACTCTGAAGGTCAACACATTTGGCACATCATTTCTCAGCTTTCTTTAACTCTTCCACAGACATGCAAAAATGATATCTGGTCACTGAAATACTGCTCTGTTCATACTATCACCCCCGATCATTCAAAAATGTCCTACTTTTCAAACAGGAAACAGTCAGATAGAGCAAGATCTGGTGAGTAGGGTGGATGATCTATGCACTCAAACTTCAGATTCTTCAAAACATCCTATGTCTTGTGAGCAGGTGCCTTGTCCCACAAAAAAGACAACACCTTTCCACAGCTCCTTCACCATTTTGAAATTCACCAATCTGCCAAAATTTGGTCATGAACACAACATTTTCTGGGGGACTTCCAAAACCTGCTGCACCTTTGGCCTCAAAATCTCCAGGCTGAAAGTTAGCACATAACTTTTTCACAGTTGAGTACGATGGGCATTAGTCATTCAATGTTTGCAGCAAAAACTCATGGATTTCTTTTAGAGCTAATTCTATAGGATGACAGACAAGCATTCCACAACTTTCACTGACAAGGTTCTATCACCGATCTGAATAAAACAAGTGCACTATGATCCCGCAAAATAGCACTTTACATTCTAAAATAACACTCTTTCCAGCTACAGTGACAAAATTACACTCAGATTTTGGGGACGTGGGCAGAGCGATAACTTTTCAGCACTCCATCATATGAAATATTTCACGCACAAGCTTATGTGGCTGTGAAGGAGATGATCAAAATAACAAGGATGGTGCAGTGAGTACTGAACACACACACAGAATATGGTGCCTCATGCATTATGCTAGTCAAAATTTCAACAAAATAATTTTCTGCAATCTTGAAACTGAAAAACATTTTCTTCTACAAAGGGTAAATATTTTCCACAATGTTGTCCACTACTTTCAGTCTGAGTGCTACATTCTAGTACTACATTATATACAGTTCAATTAGCAAAAGCTGATTTTTTTTAGCATAAAGTGACTAATGTAGAAATATTCACAACTGTATGTGAATATTCTGGATGCACACAAGAAAGATCATAGAAAAACATGGAACTTGAATAGCTTTAATTTATTTTCTAGCAAAGAAACAAAGGCAACAAACCACAAACATTGGCTGCTGGTATGTTAAGTGCTGTGACCTACAGCTTTATGTTTCAGTATTCAATATGCTGCCTGTAGTAAATGGCTGACATTTATCATGTGTTACAGTCATGTGGTAGGTAATGAGAGTTTGTACTCACATTCAAGCTCCCACAGGACTGTTTAATGTGTTGTCATCCATTTAGTAATTAATTTACTAACATTAGCTGCTCTATAACCACAATATATTCACCACAAGTCAAGAGATGAGGATGAACTAGTGCACTGCATCATCATTTAGCAAGTACAGGATGTACACATGTGGGCGTGTGCATATATGTACATTTTTGTGTGTCATTGAAAAGTTATTACAGTATTATTTTTTTAATCAAAGTGTTGCAATTCATATTTTTAATTGATGTACCACATTAATGTTCACTCCATCAGAAATTTAGAGTGATGGTAAACATGTCTACTGATCTTAAAATTTTGCAGTAGTGAAATGTGTTTAGTGTCTAACTTCCCACTGTAATGACTGATATATGGCCAAACCTCCCCTCTGACCTGTACGTTGGTGTAAATCAGCACGTGACCGTATTCCTGATATTATTAATAATAAAAGCCATAAACACCATTCTAAGTTATGCGAGTGGTGCATAAACCCGAGTTGTTATATGTATATATGATATTTGACTTACTGCTCACAAAGTACCAATATACAACAATACTGAACGCAAGTGGGCAAACTAAACTACAATAAATCATTTATAACTTGGCTTAAGACATACACAAAACACTGAGCCTAGTAATAACAGTGTGTTTTAGCTAATAGGTTAATGAAATCTTGGAAACAATACTATAGTTTAATCCTGTTTGAATAAAGTGCAGTATAAATCAGGGAAAACCTCAATAAGATGTAAATGAAGTGCTCTCTCTCACTGAACCTAAAGTGCCCAGAAATGAAACCTATATACATACTTAGACAGAAGTGAAATCTACAGATGTAGTGTGACAGAAATGAAACTTTATATGCAGTGTGACAGAGAGGAAACTTTAGTGTGACACAAGCGAAATTTTATTATGCAGTGGGACAAATGTGAAACTTGAATATGTACTAGGACATAAATGAAACCTATATATGCAGGGACAGAAATAAAACCTATACATGTAAGGAGACAGAAATGAAACCTATATACATAAGGAGACTGGAATGAAACCTGTACATGTAAAGAGACTGGAATGAAACCTGTACATGTAAAGAGACAGGAATGAAACCTGTACATGTAAAGAGACAGGAATGAATGCTTTAAATGTATTGAGACAGGAATGAAACCTATATATCATTTTACGTTTTGCATAAATAGCTGGGTTCTCAATAACTTTTCTTTTCTGGCCTGTAGCTGTAAGTTTAGTTCCTGTCTCTTTACATGTAAAGGTTTCACTTCACATGTGTCAGGTCCTGCTTTTTTTTTTCACCTGTGAAATACCACAGCATACTAGAAACTGGGTTACAGTTCCCTGCTCTTGCTTTAGAAGCATTAATAACTACACTACTCTCTAAGCCATCAATACTATAACCACAGATGTAGACTCATGTCCACTGACTTGAAAACCTGACTTGGACTTGACATTTTTTGTGTGGACTGACTTGATGGTGGTACCACAGCGTAGTATTCAAGACAATTCATGTTATAATGACTACATTTCCCTGTGTATTGTACTGATATCATTTAATCTGAAACTTTAGTCAGTGTTTAGTTTTGTAGAATGGCAGCCCAGGCATTGCAAGATAGTGAAAATTGTTAAAAACAAGAACATGTGAGAATTACTTAAACTACTTCATGCGTAGAAACAAACGTGTGCGAATCTAGGAACTGATAATCACATTGTTTTTTAGAACAAAAGTTGGGTTACTGCCATTACCCTCCAGACAACCCAGATGTAAAAAATGGACTTATGGCTCATGGTGTTGTGGAACACCACCTCCAGAATGAAAAATATTTTCCTGTACTGCAGACTACACTGTATTACACAGAACTTAATGGATGAAAGGAAAACAAGATGACTAAAAGTATGAAATTTGCCAGACTCAAACACAGATAAAAAAAAAAAAAAGGAAAAAAGGAAAATTTTAAAATAACATAAAAAAAAGTTCATTGACCTACATACATGGGATGAACTGAAAAAGTGCAAAGAAAAAAAATTAATTAAAAAATTAAAATAGATGGCAGTGGTAAAACTAATGATGTGACTTTGAAGAATCACATCAATATGCTGTAGCTGCACTTAAAATATCCATTAAATAAGAACAGAAAAAGAGAGATAGGCAAAACTGAACCGGGATTGTGCTTAAAAAAAATTTGTGTGCACTCTAAGCAGGGAACGAAAAATGCCACTGGCAAATGAAGCTAAGTGTTTTTTAAATAAAAAAGAAAAAAAGATTGAATAAAATTGCCCTTTGTAAAGTTTGTAAATGAATTCTTCAAAACTATACATACTAAAATTGTTTTCTTTTACATATAAAATAATTCTGAGCAATTTCAACAACTGAGAGTTAACATTTATTTGAAACAAGCAACGAATTGTTAAGTGTTATTCAATCATGCAAACAACAGCATCAGACCAGCATGCAAAACTTACTTTGTTCACTTACACACAAACTAACTCTGTGCATATGAAGTATTATTTGTTGACTTATACACACAAGTTAAACTTCTATTACCTTTCTCTGTATATGAAGTACTATTAACCCCTTCTATCCCCAGTCTTAAATGGGTTGTGATTCCTTAATCTTGTCTTAAGATTTTCTCCAATCTGCAGTTTATTTTTAAAATTTTTTCTGCATGAAATAATACTTCCTTGTGTTAGTTATTAGTTTACACTTTAGACTATCAATTTCACATAGCAGTAAAAATACAAGTAGGATACGTTAATTATCTTATAATGAAACAAAACTGGCAAATGCAGTTTTAAATAAATTGGTTTCTATGCAAAGCCTCAACTGTATTTTAAGATGGGTTGAGTAGGGTTAAAGGAAGCCAAATAACGTCTAGGTTAAACTGGCACATGCATGGAAAAGTGAGACAGCAAAGAAAGGCCACAAAACCAACTACACAAGTTACACACTAGACTCAAATGTGACACTTGACCTGGGACGCTGTCGACTGACTGGGGATAATGGCAAGTTAGATCCGTCAAGCTCCAACGGCGATTCAGCAATTGTCGGGGAGGATGGCGTATGCAGCTCTGCCGTCTTCGCACGACGTCGTTTGGGGAATTTGCGAGGGGAAAACTGCAGGTCCATGCCCCTACGAGTGTCAGAATTTGTGGGCTTTGTTTGGTTTCTGGACGGTGAGGTTGGAGTGGAGTTTGAGACTGGCGGTGACAGGGGTCGCTGCGGAGTTCTCGCTGAAGGGACAGGTGGTGGGGAAAACGATCTAAAGGGTGCGTTGGGCACTGACGATGAGAGCGGCTGAGGACCAGCAGAAGTTGGAGAAGAAGGTAAACTCCTGAGCTTTGCGAAAAACTTTCTGGCTCCGGACTTTTTAGAACCATGACTGGGCGGTGACAGCGGCACAGATCCACAAAGTGGGAGGTTTGTGGGGGTCGGAGGAGATTCTGGAATATTCATTGGCTCAGACACAGTTCTTATTGCAGATGGGGGTGTGACACCATTTTTATTCTGTAGTTTTAACTTCAAACCATTCTCACTGGCAGCTTTAGCAAAAGCACCAACTTCCACTGCAACAATAGATGCATGGTCAAGCTTCCCAGGAGCTTTAGACATTTTCTCTACAATTTCAGAGTCCCGAGTCTGACGATCCTTTCTGGTCATTTTACGTTTTGCATAAATAGCTGGGTTCTCGATAATTTTTCTTTTCTGATCTGTGATTGTCAGCACATGTTGAAGAAGGGCACTACAAAATGACTGGGCAGAGCATACCTCCTCGGTGACAAGCTCATACTCGTGCACAACCCTTTCCATCTCCTTCAGGGCATACACATGTCTCTCCTTGGGGCTCAGTTCTGGCTTTATAACCAAGCAACCGTTGGAGTTGTACTTCTCTCTTGTGTTGAAGTTTGAATCATTTGGCCGCATTGGTAGGGCTATTTTTGTCACAACAGGGTCAAAGTTATCTGAGATTCCATCTGTTGTCAAAAATACGATGTCTCCATGGTGACAGAATGTAACAGAGCATGTAAGGTTGTGCAGCTCTGGGTTAACGCCATCAACAGGCCCAAGAGCGCCACCTGCGTCTCTGATGTCACGTTCACTACCCACATCATGTGAGCCAACGGTAACTTCCCTGATGCCTTGATTGTTTGAGTAGATGAAACTAAAGCTGTCTCCAACATTCACACAGCACACAGCATGTTGGTCTGAGTTATCTACTGGACACACCATGCACAGACACAATGTGGTTAGTCCACCCCCTTTGGCCATGATGGCTCTGTGAGCTTCATCTAAAGCTTTTCTCAAGAGGCGAACAACATCCTGCAATAAAAAAAGAGAAAAGAAAGAAAAATGTTAAAATACTGGAGGAAAATGAAAGAAAATAAATGATAAAATTTCACACATTCTTAAAAAATGGAGGGGGAGGGTGTGGTGATGTTTGTGGGAGAGAGAGAGGGAGGGTGTGGTGATGTGTATGTGGGAGAGGGAGGGTGTGGTGGTGTATGTGGGAGAGGGAGAGTGTGGTGATGTGTATGTGGGAGAGGGAGAGTGTGCTGATGTGTATGTGGGAGAGGGAGGGTGTGATGGTGTGTATGTGGGAGAGGGAGGGTGTGATGATGTGTATGTGGGAGAGGGAGGGTGTGATGGTGTGTATGTGGGAGAGGGAGGGTGTGATGGTGTGTATGTGGGAGAGGGAGGGTGTGATGGTGTGTATGTGGGAGAGGGAGGGTGTGATGGTGTGTATGTGGGAGAGGGAGGGTGTGATGGTGTGTATGTGGGAGAGGGAGGGTGTGATGGTGTGTATGTGGGAGAGGGAGGGTGTGATGGTGTGTATGTGGGAGAGGGAGGGTGTGATGGTGTGTATGTGGGAGAGGGAGGGTGTGATGGTGGTATGTGGGAGAGGGAGGGTGTGGTTGTGTATGTGGGAGAGGGAGGGTGTGGTGGTGTATGTGGGAGAAGGAGGGTGTGGTGGTGTATGTGGGAGAGGGAGGGTGTGATGGTGTGTATGTGGGAGAGGGAAGGTGTGGTGGTGTATGTGGGAGAGGGAGGGTGTGGTGGTGTATGTGGGAGAGGGAGGGTGTGGTGGTGTATGTGGGAGAGGGAGGGTGTGGCGATGTATGTGGGAGGGGGAGAGTGTGGTGGCGTGTGTGTATGTTTATGTGGGGGGTGGGGGGTGGGTGGAAGCAGCAGCATCAGGTCAACTCCAAAATATAAGAAACCTCACAACTGCTGATCCTCACCTAACCACGGTCTGATACAGTGAGCCTGATAACTACATTATCTCTTTACATTAGTTGTATTCCTTGCAGACCAAAGCTTCTCAACATCCCAGCTCCAAATTCTCCCTTTTCAACCAAGGCTGTCCGCAGATCCTCACCTGTATATTATCATCCACAAATGATTTGACCATTATACGTTCTCCTCCTGCGGAAAAAAAATTTCTCCCCAGTTCCTCCCCTGGAAATGATGCCTCCTCTTAAGACTAGAAGTTCTTGCCTCCCTGCTGTGAATCACTAATGTCTAATCTCTCTCTAATCTACTTTGAATGTAGTAGTTAAATCTTATACTCTTTTGATATGTTTTTGCTAATTTAATTTGTATTTTTGTACTAAATCAAGTGTGTGGGAAGAATGAAAGATGGAGTGATAAAGGGCAGAATGTAAGACAGGCCTGCGTGCCCAATTCTTTACCCTTTAAAAATAAAGATTATTCATTCATTCATTCATTAATTCTCTCTCTCTCTAAGTAAACACTAAGAACGAATAAATCATCTTCTAACCTGAGTGTTTTCTGGCTTATTTTTCCTTTCAAATATTTTGTAGTTGAGGTATTTCATGCTTCCATACAAAGCACACCGAGCTGCCAGGCGAGACTTCTCACCCCAGTTCACCCCATCAGCTACCATCAGAATGTAATTGTTACGTCGAACGCACAAAGCAAAGCTGTCTGCAATTGGCTCACCTAGAATGTAGGTTAACAACATGTAAACTAAAATATCACATAAACCATACGTGCAAACTGAATGGAGAAAGAATTGTTTAGCATTATGTATACAGAGTACATTCAAGAACTAAACACAACCACTTTTGAACAGAAGGGGAGGGTGCTTCCTCTGATGATCTGAAGGAGTTGTGTTGTTGTTCCACTCTCTACAGAAGAGAGTTTCCTGAGAACTCAACATGTCTTGTACTCAACTTATATTCTATGATCAGATTCTAGTTCCTCTTTTTATTTCAAATTCTCTAAATTTTATTTCATTATATTTAATCACTGCCTGATTAGCTGAGTGGTTAGACACTCAGCTTACTTATCTGGTGGTAATGGGTTCAAGTCTCAGAAGTGGGGTTTTTTCTGGCACACACAAAAAAAGGCCCTAGTGTTGACCCAGCCTCTAAAAATGAGTACCATAAAAACCCTGGAAGGTAGATGTGGCCAGACATGATACTGACCACATCACAGATTCATATGCTGAAGGTCATGGAAATACAGGCCTAACACCATAATCCCTAACATGCCTTAATGGCATGGAAATGGGAATTTTACCTTTTACCTTTCATATTTTAATCAACATTATAACACTACTAAAAATAGCCTAGATATCATCATCATCATGTGGTATGCCAGCAGGCTTTGGTAGTCATGCTTCTCCACAGATCTCGATCCTTGATATTTTCCATTAGCTCAGTTTGTGCAATCACATTTGACTGATCATGACTTTTAAAAAATTTTTATCCTGACCTTCCCCAGCCTCTCTTCCCATTTATATCTTTCCTATTATTATGATATTTTCAAGCCTTCCCCTGCCTCTCTTCCCATTTATATCTTTCCTATTATTATGATGTTTTCAAGCCTTCCCCTTCTCATTATATGTACAATGAATGATGACTGTCATTTTCTTAATTAAGTTCCCTTCTTCATTTGCTTTTGTTACACATTCTCAAATTAGCTGTCCATGGTACTCTTCTAAGACATTCTTGTGAGAAACCACAACTCACATCATTTTTTTTTTCCTGCATGCTCACTCATTGTTAACTAGGGTGTAGTAATTTGTTTGTGTTTGTATGTATTTCTTCACAAATATCCAGTTTTTATTTAAGATACAAACAGCCACATGTACAGTGTACTCTGGTATGCCTCACCTTGCACATACATATTCTCAGTCTTCACAAAATGGCATCCAATCTCATTAAACCAGGTGGCCCTGGATGGGCATGTAAAAAAAAAAAAAACCACAGCTTCTGGTGGAATTCAAACCCACACTGCATCATGCAGAAAGCCACTCAGCTATTTAGGCCCCACTACATGATGATTAAAATTCAAAATAACACTAGAAGCTCTCTGATAAAGGACAAAATATCCAAAAACTTTAAGACTGAAGCATTAAAAAAATATATATATACATATATATGAGTAGTTTATATTTCAAACCTGAAATTTTTCCACTGATTGGATGCTGCTCATACAAGGATATGCAGATTCCATAAGCCTGTTGCTCACGCAAATTCCAGTCTCTCACACCAGCTACCAGATTTGCATGGTAACCTGCAGAACATGATCATTAAGGCTCTTGTCACAATGTTTAAAATGATGGGAGAATTTACTGCAAAAATTTCTAGCTAAGGGTGACTTAAAGAGAAGGGGATTGTGTAAGAGGAAACTCTGTCAATCAGGGTGGCTAGGACTGAACTGATACTCATCTCTAAATGGAGGGTCTTATGTCACACAAGAAACTTTAAAGGATGGGCACAATGTACAAGTTTTTTTTTATTCTTTTATCTTATCTCTTATCTTTATCTTTTTATCCTTTTGCTTTCAGACAGGTCAGTAAGATCATCATGATGTGCTGTCTCCACAAGAATGTTGGATCTCCTGTCGGCTCTATTGCTTGCTTTCACAGTGCTCAGTTGGGTTTCTGTCCATCACCTGAGTTCTCCATCATTCTACATAAATACCATCTCCTTGATCTTTTCCCCTCAAATATATCTCTGATATGATCTCATGTTTATTCTACCAGCCAGACATTTTTTTGATGGAAAGCATTTGAGGTACAAGTATCGAGTGCTGCGAGCCCTCATTATATGGATATCCAAACAAAGTTAAAAAAGTATTCAGAGGTTACTTACTGTTCTCAGTGTGACCCTCAGCAAATGCCAGACCTGAGTCGGGGCCAGTGTAGCTAGCCACAATCTCATCCTCAAGTGGGGACAACTGGACATACGGCACAGCATCAGGATTGTCCCCATAGAAGATTTCTGGACCAAACTTGATCTTTTTGACTTTTCTGTAACAAGAACGAACAATCACAAAAATATAACAGCTATCTATAAAGTGCCAGATGTCTTTCATCATTATCATGTGCTATCGCTCCAGGAAAGGTTTCCTGCAATGTACCTCCCAGCCTGACTTGTTACAACATAACAGACCAAGCTGCTTTTTGTTCATTCTTGATAATGTCCATCTTCATCGCTGCCATCACTATGCAACCTTTCCTTCTGGCATGAATTCTGGTATTTTGTCTCTTGAAATTGTTAAAATATTCATATGATTTGGCTCTTACATTTCTGAATATTTTTGTTTTCCAATTTCTGTTCCATGCCTTCTCTTTCATCCCGCTTCAGCAATGCAAAACTACGAGGGGTAATTGATAAGTTCTCGGTACAAGGTACAACGGATTATTTGTGGACAACTTTTTGGGGTTATTTCTCAACATAGTCCATGTCCAAGTTTATGCACTTTGTCCAGCGATCCTGGAGCATATGGATTCCTTCTTTGTAAAAGTCAGCATCTTGTGCCAGTAGAAAGTGGTCTACAGCATGAATGACATCATCATATGAAGAAAATTTGCGACCACTGAGCTCCTTTTCGAGTTTGGTAAACAGGTAATAGTCCAAGGGGGCCAAATCTGGGGAATAAGGAGGATGTTCAAGAAGCTGGAAGCTGCATTCATGAATGGCAGCCACTGCCACCGCCGACTTGCGAACTGGAGCATTGTCTTGCTGAAAGATGACTCCTGTCATCAATTTCCCTTGACACTTATTTTTCAATTTTATCCACAGTTGCTTCACAAGATTAGCGTAATAGGCCCCGGTGACCATTCTGACCTTTTGAAGACAGTCTATCAATAGCACACCACCTGAATCCCAAAAGATGGAAGCCATCACTTTGACTGCAGACAGAACCACTTTTGTTTTCTTTGGAGGTGGGGATCCGTGATGTTTCCACTGCTTTGATTGTTCTTTGGTTTCTGGTTGAAAATGATAAACCCAAGTCTCATCCATAGTCACAAACTGCTGAAGAAACTTTTCAGGATCTGCAGAAAAATGGCCAAGATTGTCTCTTGACATGTTGAGACGCTGTTGTTTGTGATCAGCTCCAAGATGTTTTGGGACCCATCAAGCAGAGTCCTTTGCCATTTAGGATCATTGTGAATAATGGCATGAACACGTTCCTGGGAGATTCCCAACTCAGTAGCAATGTACCAATTAGTCGTCGATCCTCCATTATAATGTCATGGATTCTACCTCCATTATAATGTCATGGATTCTGCCGGTGGTTTCATCAGTGGTTACCATTCTTGGTCTTCCTGGATGGTGATCATCTTCCAGACTCTCCCTTCCATGTTTGAACTGAGCTGTAAGAAGGGGCATTCTCCCCTAGTTTCTACCATATCCTCATGGATCTTCTTTGATGATAAGCCCTTAATGCAGAGGTAGCAAATGTCTGCTCGATGAGAAATTTTATCCATTTTCTCAATTTCTGCCGCCCCTTACCACTTCAGTAGCCTGTAAAAAAAAATTGGTTGCAGTTAATTTCTTGAAACTTTGTGTTTAATCTTACATTAACCTGATCTACAAATGCACCTAATATCAACTGTGTGTTTCAAGTATTTGTACCTTAGGCAGAGAACTTATCAACTGCCCCTCATATCTTATGCTGTTTTGTTTTGTTCAGATGATATTGCCTGGACACATCTCTAGCTTGATGTGTATTACTGTAACAACAAAAACTGGATAAATGGGATTGTGAAACTGGCATATCAGACTATGAATCCTTTATTTTTCAATTTTCTGAACTCATTCATAAACATTATATTATTCTGACTCCACTCAAAATTTCTTCAAACTCTTGACTCCATATCCATGTGGACAGGTTATCTCCTGTCCATCTCTTGATTCTATCCACCGGATGGCACCATCACCATCCTCTTGCCTCCTTTATCCTGGATGTTTCCCTCAAGCATTATTAGGCCATTAGAATGGGCAGGTATGAGACGGGCAGAAAATAAGACTACCATGTATAAATGAAGAACATACAATAATCCAATATTTTAGCAAATGCCTTTTCCAAAGACCACTTACAAAAAAAAAAAAAAAAACCCACCTCAAATAAAAACAAGAAAAACAGACAAACAAATAAAGCCGATAACTCTTTTAGTATCCTCCCCATAAGAAAAAGGGGCACAAAATGCATCCAGATAGATGTTCAAAACTTCTAAGTAGAAGTAGTCAACAGGCTGAGAAATGAGATAAAGAGACAATTACAAAGGGTTCCAGTCAGCAAACATGATATGCCAAGATGGCCCCAGCTCAATCTTTCTTTGGCCTACAACTATCCATTTCTAATGTTTTTCTTTATTTGAACAAAACGCAGAGAAAATAAAAACAATGGAAAGTTTTGGGAAGTTGATATTGAGCAATCCTAAAGCATTCATAGCACACAATGTGAGGCATGCATTTAAAAGAATAATATATACACAGATAACACTGACATGCACATAAAGAACAAAGTTTTTTTATGGACTTAACAGCAGATGATGATGATGATGATGATGAAAGCAAAGTAACCAAATAAAATGTGACAGATATTACTTACATTTCATTGTCCTCTAAAGAGTCCATTTTTCTCTAGAGCCAGCCCATGTACCCGCTCAACCGTGACCAGTTAGTCGCACCAAGGCCACATCATCCATAATCCAAACACACCTGCCAGTATTAACCACAAGCTACATCAGTCAAGTCTCCAGGCCATTCTATCTTGCCACTTCACAGTTTTCCATACATCATGCCTGCAGCATAATCTAGCTACCACTTTTTTCAAGCTACACCCTTATCTGTTACAATAGAAAGGAACTTATCTTCGGAAACAAAGTTCACAGTGTATACACACTAAAACTTGGGAGTACATAATGAAGCAATCTTTTCTAATGCCACTTTATAGTTAGTAACCTCTGGTAAGTAACTAAACTTTTTATCAACTTTGCTGCAAGTTAAGCTGAACAACTTCATGCACAAAGACAAACAAATAGAATATTTACACAAATCAAACCTAAGTCTGACAAATGAATCTCAAGTCAAACAGTGAATTAATTTTCATCACTTATATTTAACCTGTCCACTCCAGATATTTCCTTTTAACGAATTACTGATTTTGATACTGCTGATTTTTTTTTTCTCTCTCTCTCTCTGATGTCTACAATGTCTAAAGAAACTCAAAAAGTTATTCGTCAACAAAAACGACAATATATGAAAGACATGGTAAGCGAGATGCAGACATGCCATCAGAATAAGAAAAGCAGGGAATTCTATAAAGAACTGCGAACAGTAAAGCAAAGGTATAAACAACCTCTGCACAGCTTGAAGGATAGTAATGGAAACATGATAAATAATGAAGAGAAAATCTGTACCAGATGGAAAGAATATTCTGAAAAACTACTAAACTGTGAAGAGCCTATAAGCACATTACCATGCAAAGAAATACAGAGTTGTGAACCTGAAATAGAGGAACCAGACTTAAAAGAAGACATCTACAGTATCATGTTTCTATGAAACAACAAAGAAACTGGTTCAGATGGAATTGCTGCAGAACTGATTAAGGAAGGAGGTCTAGATCTACATGAACTGATATGTGCACTAACTTAACAAATATGGAGATAAGAAAAATTCCCTAGTGAATGGAGAGAATCATTACTGATCCCAGTATTCAAAAATGGTGATAAGAGCGAGTGTGAAAACTACAGAGGAATATCATTACTACAAAGAAGCTACAAAATACTATCTATTATACTTTTAAAATAGATTAAAACCATTCAGCAAGAACATACTGGAAGACTATCAAGCAGGTTTTAGGAAGAATAGATCAACCATAGACCAAATATTTTATCTACGTCAAAAATGTCAGGTTGGTGGACGGATGGGGACATGGAGATCTCTGGCGGGGATGAGGGAAGTCTGGTGTGAAACCAATGAATCCAGGACGTGACAAGCCTATGGGTCTTTACAACAATGGCTATCAGAATGATGTGAACAAAACAGAGCCAGTAGACTATAGGTGGCGGGGAATGGATATCGTTGAAGCACTCATCAGATTCCTCATCTCAGAGTCAGAGTGTCTTTGTGGAACTGTCTCAAACCATCTGACATGGAGAAGGGGTTTAAGTACAGCCACCAGAGGCTGGAAAACAAAGTTTTGGCCAGGCCAGCCACACTGTCTCATGGCAGTCCGAGCAAGACCACAGTCTGCCCTAGAAAGGAAAGGTGCTGAAGTCGGAGTTACCCAGCCAAAAGGCGCATCGCAAAAATCAGGGTAACACGCATTATCGCTAATGAAATGTCTATAAATCTACGTCAAAGAGCAGAAAAGTACTGGGAATATGGAAAAGAAGTACATAATATCTTCTTTGACTTCAAGAAAGCTTATGACAGCATAGATAGTAGCAGCTTATGGGAAATTATGAAAGAATTTGAGATACCTAATAAATTAATCAATCTGACCAGAATATGTATGGAGGATACACAAAATATAGTAATATATAAAGGAAAGAAAGTCAGAACCCTTCTCTATAAGAACTGGTTTAAAATAAGGTGATACATTATCTCCATTACTATTCAACCTAGTATTAGAAAAGATAATCAGAAACACAAAAGAAGAAAACAGTACAGAAGAACAAGCTAAAATACTAGGATACACTGACGATATCGACCTGGTGGGGGAAACTATGCAAGAAGTCATCAATACCTGCATACACCTGAGAGATGTAGCACTAAAAGTGGGCTTGACCATTAACCAACATAAGACAGAGTATATGAAGATATCAAAAGAAACCAGAGGCAGAATGATCCAGATTATATAAATATTCGAGAGATGATTATTAGGAAAGCAGAAACATACAAATATCTAGGCACAACCTTCAACAGAAGCAACACAGTACGTGAGGAAATTAAAATCTGAGTACAAATAGGGAATAAAATATACCTCACCTTGCAACACCTGTTAAAATCCAAAATCCTGTCCCAAAACACCAAAATAACAATCTACAAAACTAACACTTGTATAATAAGACCAGCCGTCGTGTATGGATCAGAAATGTGGAGTACAACAAAGAAAGATGAACAACAATTGCAGATCTTTGAGAGCAAGATCCTAAGAAGAATCTTTGGGCCGATAAAGGATACCAATAGTGGAGAATGGAGAGCTAGAAAGAACACTGAACTGAACAGCTTATTTAAATCCCAAAGAATTATAAATGTATTCAAACTGAACAGACTACAATGGCTGGGGAATGTAGAAAGAATGGAAGAGAACAGACAAACAAAAATGATGTATGCACAAGAGATGAGGGAAACAAGACTAAGGGGCAGACCAAGACAGAGATGGAAAGACAACATAGAAAAGGATATAAAAGAAATTAGTGTCACCAGCTGGAGAGAGAAATTAGGAATAGAGAGGAATGGAGGTGAACTTTATCTGCAGCAATGGTCCTTAATGGCTCAGAAAACTGAAGAAGAAGAAGAAGAAGGAGGTCTACTCACTTCCTTGTTTATTCAGTATATTACTAAGTGAAGTGGTTTTCTGAAGTCTGATTATCATTATTTTTTTTAAATTTCACTTGTGTGTAGGTCTCTGCAGGACATTGTAGACTTGAGTCAAATGACTTGGACTAAGTTGCTTTGAAGACTCATCTTGAGAGAAGAGTAGTGACCTAACTTGTGATTTGTCAAGTTTCTAGCAATTTGACTCAAAGGTTATGTGACAATATAGAATTAGTAAGAAATCCATAACACAGCATATTCCAGTGATGTCATTTGTATGTGTACTGTCAGACATTTAATCTGAATATTTATTTGTTTTGCCTTTGTGTGTGTGTGTTAAAATTGTGAAATTCTTGATGTCAGTAGAATGTATAAAAACATTCTTCTGGGTTCACTGTTTATTCACAAAAAACAAGTAAAATATAAAGCAAACTTTAAAAACTGTGGTAGTCTTAACTCTCTTATCTATGACACTACTGCTATAACATCCAAATTATTGAGACTCATCAAAATTCTGCCCGGAAGCTTTAAGGAGTTTTAGACTTACAGGAGATCTCGGATGTCAGATAAAACTAGTGAACTGTGTAATAATCATAGAAAAACAGATGTTAGACACTGACCCCAGCAATCTTACTATAGCAGCCACATGATGGGCACCTGAGGGAAAGAGACAGAGAGGTCAACAAAGAACAAACTGGCAACAGGATCTGACACAGCTAGGGCATCATACAAAGGCTGACTGCAGACTGTGACATGTCCTGCAAGACACCACAGCGGGTGCTGGAAAATGACTGAGTAGTCAACTGCTGACCAAGGATACAGATGGATATAACTGGTGAATGACTGCACGTTGCATTAATATATATAGCTTAATCATACAAAAAAAAAAAGAGAGAGAGGGAGAAAAGAAAACAGGTGCATGTGACTTAATAATGGGATGCTCTTTGTCATTTTCATTAGCTGACAAACCACAATTTTGTCACTTTTTGTACAATGCTGGACTCCCAAACTCATGACACATACAAGTCAATCATCACAACAGTGTTTAGATATAATTTATCACACAGTTAAAGCAGAATTGCCAGCCCTTGTAGAAAAGCTAAAGGTGGAAGGTCTGATAATAGAACAAGCAGACAAGAATGGGATTCACTTCATGAGAAGAATGGGACTAGCTCTTCTCATGACTCTATGAAACAGTTTTTATCATGTTTCCTTATCCTTCTCAATATATTTTGATATTCTGTAATGGGACTAATTACTGGCACTTTCTAATAAGATGGTCTTTGTGGCTGGCATGATCCAGCTGCTGTGGGTTTGTTTGTTTTTTTATCAACCATCATCTTATTGAACATTTCCTCCCATGGCTGACTGTACCAATGTTGGACCTGCATAATCAGCCACACTAAGTAATATTTATATTTCCTTGCATTTCCATTTTCTAACTTTAAGTTGTGTGTGACTGCATATATTTGTTAGACAAGACTGGTGGTAGGTGGAAAATTTGTTGATTGACACAGCAGTAATAATACACCTGCGATTTTGAAAATATCTGTACATCTTTTAACATAAAACATAAAAAAACATATTACTCTGATTTATGGTCAATTTGCACCCTTCAGTTTCACAACACTCAAGTGACTGCAAATGCTCAGTTTTCATACAATCTAAAGCTAAGAGTCACTTTAAACATTTATTTCACAGACTTGACCTGAAGGCTGAGATTTAAGACATGCCATGCAGGCCTCAAATACAGGAAAATCCACACGATTCACAAGGTTTCTAATTTTTGTATATGTTACACAACCCCTGTATGATACACTTCTCAAAGAGTTCTTTTCTGCTTCTGGATTATCTGTCTAAATCCATTTGTGTTGTACCTGAAACATTTGTGTTGCAACATTAAACATATTTATGTTGTTGGATTATCTAAAATATTTATGTTGCTTGATTAATCTACCCAAAACAGTTATATGCTGGTGTGTTAAATAATCTACCTAAAATATTTCTGACGCTGGGCTAATCTATGTTTACAAAAGTTATGTTGCTGAGTTAATGTATATTAAAAACAGATGTCTTTTTGTTACCCTCATATATTCTCAGTGAAGAAATGACAAAAAGGGACATCTAGTGGATGCTTCCAAGTTTATATCCCTGCCTTTCCACACGGAAGATGACATCTTATCGTTCACTTACCCTTGCGGGTTGTAACTATCTGAAATTTAATGTAGCCAAACTATAAACTCACCAGCACCAGAACTATCAAATCCAATGTTTTAAGAACAGAATCTCCGCGAGTTTACTTCACATTAAAATAATGTGTCTGCTATCTTCGCGAGTTTCTCACGTTTAAGATACCACAAATCCTCGCACTTAACTAAAACCTCAAACAAGGCCAAAAGGACAGACAAAAAACTAACCCCCCGTGCAACCAACCAGCGACGACTGTAGTAACATTTGTCTATGCCGGAAAAACAGCACTGAGGTCATCTTCAAATTTATGAATCAGTTATGCGTAGTGCGGGGTTTACCAGCGCTGAGTGCTCGAGATTTTTGCAAGAGGCGAGAACTTACTTGCTCTGACTCATTCGATGGAAGAGAAAGGCGATGGCATTATGCTAATAATAAGCACTGATAACAGTCGTCTGCTGCATGCACTTCCGGGACAGCGAAAATACTTGGTTTGGATTGGACTTTCTGTTTTATTTTATTATGTAGCGAGGGGAGAACGGGGTGAATGTATCTATTAATAGAACTGACCAAAAGGGTTCGGGTCAGCTCAGATGTAAAAGTGGTTGCCTGGTTGTCCCTAACAGAGGAAGGATAGCCAGCCTGGCGCGATACTGACCTCAACCCCTCTTGTGCTCTGCATGGTAAAAAAAATATCCCTTACACTCCCATCTTTCTTTGCGTAAATTGCCTTACACTGATAAATTATTTATCAAATTCAATTTCTTTAATTAAAATTTAATTATATATCCGTCTAGAGCTGTGTGATCTAGAAATGTGAAGGCACTAACACAACACATCATGAAAATCTCGTGTTTTTTATCTTGCGTGTAGTGTTGGGAATCATACTTCTCCATACTGCACGTTCCCTATGCTAAACCTAATGAAGATCCTCGCCATCTTCGACCTATATATCATTATTATTTGAACCAGTTTTACTTCAGTCACCATACCTTTTATCTGTCACGGCCTATACCACCATCACCTGATACGTAACCTGATTCCCCTTTAGTTGCTATCTCTACTATTACAGTGTGAATTTGTTATACATAGACAAAACACACATGATACGTCATCGCTTTTGGGACAACGTTAATGTAATAAAATTGGTTACAAATGATTGTCAGATGAAACTGTATTTGAAGTCCTTCCCCCACCCCCCCCCCTGCGGGGCCCCCGGCCTTCTGGGCTTCTCTGCTTGCCCATTCAGTCTTATGGGGTACTTCGGCCACTATATATTCGTGCATTCAGATATGCTCTTGGCAGCTCTCTCTCTCTCTCTCTCTCTCTCTCTCTCTCTCTCTCTCTCTCTCTCTCTCTCTCTCTCTCCCTGAGTTTTCTGGTGACTGTCAGGTTCTGTAACTCTTCTCATGACTCTTCAGTATAGTTTTTGCTATCTTTCCTCTATTCTTTTCATTACATTTTGGTATTCTGTAACTAGGCTTGTGACAATCACGCCACTTTTACTCACTCGAACACTTAAGACACGGGCTAAATCTAACCTTAACAATATCTTCTAACCCTTAACCCTGACTTCTAACCTTTAACCCTTTCTTCTAACCCGTGACCCTAGCCTGAGTGATTTATGTGTGATGTGATTAAATATCCCTGAATCCAGTTGTAGTTGCTTTTAAAACTTCGTTTTTTTTTTCTTCTAACAGTAATCGTACGTGGCAATCGCTTTGAATTTAAGCTGGAGTTCAGCATTATAGGTATTTATTTCTAAGACGATTGTGTGTGTTTACGTGTGTGTGTTTATAATCTGAGCAACATTTGCATTTAAACTGTTCTGCTGTGTGTGAGTAAACTTTGAACCAATAAAAGTTGACGTTGGCTGTGCTAGGTCAAAGACCTTATAAAGTAAGGTTTTCGTTGTAAATAACAGGTCTAATTTTAATGTAGACTCTAGGTCTGACGCAGTAACCTGGAGACAACTAAGACCTTGATCTTGAATGAAAAGTTAGACATTGTGGCAAGCCCATGTCTGGATATTGGAGCGTTGCAGTACAGAGTTCATACTGGGCATTACATGCCATTATTATAACAAGCGGTGCATTACATATAACATTATATCATCATCATGTGCCGTGCCGACTGGCGTTGGCTATTATGCTTCTCCAGAGTATCCGATCCTTCATGCAGGCCATCAGTTCAGTTGGTGATCTCCTCTCACACCATCCCGTCAGACTGTCCAGTATCATTTCTCTTGGTCTTCCTCTTGATCTTCTTCCTTCTATTTTTCCTGTTGTTATAATATTTTGAATGCCCCCTCTTCTCATTGCATGTCCTATGAAAGTACATTGTCTCTCTCGCATATCTTTTTGACAAGGTTTTTTGTCTCTCCAGCTCTTCTCACAGATTCTTCATTAGTTATTTTTGCTGTCCAGGGGATTCGCAACATTCTTCTAATAAACCACATTTCTGCTGCTTCCAATGATTTTTGTGCAGACCTGCCTATTGTCCATGATTCACTTCCATATAACAAGATAGGTTCAATGTAGCATTTTAGGACTCGTTTTCTAACATTCATTGATAAAGATGTGTTAGCTAATATGTTT
This sequence comes from Achatina immaculata, assembly GCA_009760885.1. Lineage (NCBI taxonomy): Eukaryota > Metazoa > Mollusca > Gastropoda > Stylommatophora > Achatinidae > Lissachatina > Lissachatina immaculata. The sequence continues at coordinate 39,890,850 of CM019691.1, read as the reverse complement.
CTCATTCTCTGAAATGCAGTCTTTGCTTGGCCTATTCTGTTCCTAATTTCTGTTCTGCATTTCCCATCTGAAGTTATTACTGCTCCAAGGTATTTGAATTTCTGCACCTGCTTTAGAATAGTTCCGTTTAATTTAATACTGCATGCTGGTGGATTCTGTTTCTTAGATATAACCATAGTCTCTGTCTTTTTGATGTTCAAAGTAAGGCCTTTCTGATCACTTTCTTTGGCGACTTTATCCAAGAGATTTTGCAGGTCTTGTTGGTTCTCAGCTATCAGTACTGTGTCGCCAGCATACCGAAGGTTGTTAATATTGTATCCTCCAATTTTTATGCCTGGTTCTGTGATGATTGTTCTTGGAATATTCTCGCTGTACAGAGAAAAAAGATCTGGAGATAGTACACATCCTATAACATTACATATCATCATTATAGCAGCATGGCATTATATACCGTTAACAGAAATTAGGAACAGAATAGGCCAAGCAAAGACTGCATTTCAGAGAATGAGAAACATATTAGCTAACACATCCTTATCAATGAATGTTAGAAAACGAGTCCTAAAATGCTGTATTGAACCTATCTTGTTATATGGAAGTGAATCATGGACAATAGGCAGGTCTGCACAAAAATCATTGGAAGCAGCAGAAATGTGGTTTATTAGAAGAATGTTGCGAATCCCCTGGACAGCAAAAATAACTAATGAAGAATCTGTGAGAAGAGCTGGAGAGACAAAAAAATCTTGTCAAAAAGATAAGAGAGAGAGACAATGTATTTTCATAGGACATGCAATGAGAAGAGGGGGCATTCAAAATATTATAACAACAGGAAAAATAGAAGGAAGAAGATCAAGAGGAAGACCAGGAGAAATGATACTGGACAATCTGACGGGGTAGTGTGAGAGGAGATCACCAACTGAGCTGATGGCCTGCATGAAGGATAGTGTACTCTGGAAAAGCAAAAGAGCCAACGCCAGTCGGCACGGCACTTGATGATGATGATGATGATGATGATGATGATGATGATGATGATGATGATGACGATATACCATCATTATAACGACAGGGCAATATATACCATCATTATAACGACAGGGCATTAAATACCATCATTACAACGACAGGGCATTATATACCATCATCATAACAGCAAGGCTTTATATATAACAGTAGGAGATAAAGTATAGATTCACATGAATACTATTAAACAAAAATTTTTTTTAAAGAGTACTTAGCTGTAAATTGCAAGGTGTGGCTTGTCCGGCGGTGTGTGTCAGGAATGGATCTAGTGGGACGTGGAGACTGTTTTAATAGAGACCTGTGACATGTGGTCAGTGGGTTGTAACTGGGGGTGGTGGATGGGGAACCGGGGAGGGGAGAGAGAGTGACGCAATACCGACCTAGCTAGGAGAAATTGAAACAGATGATTGGGGAAGAGGGGTTGCAGAGAAGAGGGGTTGCAGAGAAAATAGCGGGGTTGCAGAGTGATGCTGTGAGGAAGTTTGAAAAGTAAGAAGGGGTGGATTTAGTGGAGAGGTACTATAATGATTGAAGAAGATGATGTTACGTGTAACTAAACAGCGAGTTTAACCCATGTGGTTCCAGCGTCCCATAATTTTGAATGCAGCGGTTCTCAAGTGCCAGGCGGCTTGTGTCATCTGCATGACATTGTTTAATGGCTATTACCAGAAAATCAGATTTGCCTCTATGGTTGGGGCCATTGAAATGATTTGGGACTGGTTTCGAAGCATGCTGGGCGATGTCGTACAGATGTTTTTGCATGCGGTCCCCTAATCTGAGGCCAGTCTCACCGATATATGTTATCCTGCATCTTTTGCAAACGATGACATACGATGACATCCACCACCCCCAGTTACAACCCACTGACCACATGTCACAGGTCTCTGTTTAAACAGTCTCCACGTCCCACTAGATCCATTCCTGACACACACCGCCGGACAAGCCACACCTTGCAATTTACAGCTAAGTACTCTTTTAAAAAAATTTTTTAAAATAATATTCATGTGAATCTATACTTTATCTCCTCTCTCTATTTCTTCATCCTGTATGTTTTTGTATGATTAAGGCTCACGCCGAAACGTCACAACTTTGTAATCGTTAAGTAATAAAGCTGCTCCTACTTTTTTCCTGTTTTATACATTCTGATATCACAGCTTTACTGCAGTGCTTCGTGTATAGTTGTATACTTATACACTAATTAAAGCACGTGATTAGCTGTTTAACACAAATACTGAGCGGAATTTTTTTTTTCCGACAAAGTCTTACTAGAGCAGAATGTCTCAAATCTGATTGAACGTTTCCGTTGTTACACCGGTCATATGACGCACGCTATGAACTAGTAATGATTCTCGCTGTAAAATTAGTTTATTCCGACTTTCAAATAACTAAGCGATGATGTGTTATCACCAAGTGAGGAAGTATCACTTTCCAGCTTCCTAAACAGCTTACGAATCCTTACAGGCACGTTTTCTCTCTCTATCTCATCTCTGTGCGCGCGCGCGTGAGTGTGCGTGCGCGAGTGCAAAATAACGCACCCTCTATCGTGTCTGGAGAATTTGTAAAGTGACGTGGCCTCTTTTGATTTTAGAAGACGATTTTGTAGCAAGTAGACCTTGGCAATGGAAGCTGCTGGGCAGCTTTTCTGGTGGCTGAATCTACCAATATTTGGCGAGCATAATCGTGTGTAACAGACAAACGAAAATTATGTATGCACACGAGATGAAGGAAACAAGACCAAGGGGTAAACCAAAACAGAGACGGAAAGAGAACACAGAAGAGGATATAAAAGAGACTGGTGTCACCAGCTGGAGAGATAAGATCAGGAGTAGAGAAGAATTGAGACGAACTTTATCTGCAGCGATGAGCCTTAATGGCTGGGAAATCTGAAGAAAAAAGAAGATAATCGTGTGTAGTAAAAATAAATTCACAACACACAGAATATACATAATATACAGAAACTACTGTTCAATCATGTAGACAAAGAATATTACGATGCCATAACAACTGGATGCTATTAGATATGCTGATGACACAATATTACTGTCCACAACACAAAAAGGAATGGAAAAACTGATTATGTCAATCCGTAATAATGGTGAAGTGCAAAACCTCTATCTTAATGCGAAGAAAACTAAATTGATGACAACTGTCAAAACAAATAAGGCAGCTGAAATATATATCAATGAAGAAAAATTGTAAGAGGTGGAGAGTTTTTAATATCTTGGATCATTACTAACTAATAATGGAGATACAATGAAGGAAATTAAAAGGAGAACATTTATCGCTCTTCAGAAACTAAGACAATTTTAAAAAGCTGTGGAGAGGAACTGTCAGAACTACAAAAATAAGATTTTTAAGGGCATGCATATTTCCCATCGCAACATATGCCCGTGAGACCTGGACTGTTAACAAAATAGCTGAGAAACACATAAATGCCTTTGAAACTAAATGCTACAGAGGAGTTCTTCATATATCATGGGCACAGAAAAGAACAAATATATCCATACTACAAGAACTTAATATTGAAGAATGTTGTCTAGTAAGGAAGAACAAACAGAGAAAACTTTAAATACTTCTTACATATTAAAGGTCATGATAATTTAGAGAAGACCGTCTTGGAAGGGTACATAATGGGAAAAAGAAATAGAGGAAGACCAAGGCGAAGATGGCTGCAGGGCATCGTTGATAATCTGCAAATGCATCAGCAGCAGGGCATCTTGCTCACAACCGAAAGGCCTACAGGAGAGCTGTTAGGGAGGGAAAGTTCCGCAAGGGACATGCAAATGACTGACCGTTGAATCATTATAGTATCTTCAATTGGACGTAAAATAGTAAATCCGATACACATGTCTTACATTTCGTTAAATATAGCGCAAACTAATGAAATGTGAAAACAGCATGAATTAAAATGATAACTCACGAAAAAAAAATATTACAACTGACTGTAAGGGAAGATGTCCTATGCAGCTCTGCTGCCTTTGTAAGACGTTGTATGTGAAATTTGTGCGCGTGTGGGGGGAGAGGTTGGAGGAGAAACAACTAAATGCTCATATCTTTATATTTTGGGCATAACGAGGAGAACGACACAAATCCGAGTACCAGGCATGGTGGAAGAGCCCAAGACAAAGAGAACAAAGAGCAAACAAGAGACATAAGAGGAGGCTGGGCAAACAAACGGCGGTGTAGCAGGACAATATGGAGCAAGCAACAACTCCCCTGCTACATTTAATAATCAGCTAAGAGACCGCGTGTGTTGATGACAAATGCAATGTGTGTGTGTGTGTGTGTGTGTGTGTGCGCGCGCGCGTGTGTGTATTGAGCAACCCCGGCAAAGTAGTAAATTTATAAAAAATTTAAAGTGCTAATTAAGAACAAAGAAGGTGGGGCCATCACTATTCTGTAATTTAAAAAAAAGGCTTCCATCTTACTTTTTCAAAACTTACAGGAAAAAGAAATGTGGAAAAGAAGAGAGAGAGAGAGAGAGAGAGAGAGAGAGAGAGAGAGAGAGAGAGAGAGAGAGAGAGAGAGAGAGAGAAACCAGAAAATATTTCAGAAAAAGACAGGATTTTTTAACAAGCTAACAAGAGTTTGTTTGTACAATCTCCCTGTAACTGCCAGCTGTTGTTCTTCGCAGCCGATGATGTAGAGGTGTTGAGGCACATCATTGTATCGGCGTGAGAGCGGATTATGGCGACTACTTTTTCAGTCCCGGAGTACAGCTAAAAAGCAAGGGATGTGCAATGCTTCTTTAGCAGACTCCACCACCATGGGGACTATGGCGATCCCTGCCCCGTTAGCCAGGCTAGGCCTGTTACTGGGGGTACCACGGAGAGGTGGGACAGGGTCTTGGTCAGTTATGGTTCGCTAGCCCTGACGCTGGCATATCAGCTATGAGTCGCTGATTGCCTCATCGGGCAGGCGTCTTCATCCCTTGCTAACAAGAGAGAAACAAAGAAAGACAACTGTTGATTTCCGTAGGTAAAAAGAGGCAGGTAAAGTGTTTCAGTCTTAGTGCTCAGATCTCACACCTGTGCTACAACATCGCTGCCTGGAAAGTCAAGAAACTGGGAAGACAGGATGAAAGTGATTGTCAAGTCGAAATAAATACATCTGGGTATGTAACACACAGGTGATACAGGAGTGCTATTTGGGAGGCAAAGTTCCGCAAGGGGCATGCAAATGAATGAATGAATGAGACAGATAATGACCGAACAATACAGTGAAAGACATGGAAAAAAGTGAGGTGGGGGAATGTATGGAGGAAAGATGGCCTTTCTATAGTGACAGGGTCGGTGAACTTGAGGTGGTCAAAACCCTGTCCCACCTCTCTGCTACAGCAACGGACACAGCCACACACACTCTACAGGGGTCGATGTGGTCCCATGTTGGTGGAGCTTGGCAGAAAACTCACCTTTTAGGTACATTTCAGGTCTTCGAGCTGGTGGCCACCGCATACCATCTCCACTTCGACACGATGCTGTGACCCAAAATCTTCTTGCGGTCGAGTGATGGCTAAAACAAAAGTAATAGAAACATAAAAACAAGAGGCCACGAGAAGCAGACAGAAAAATACTTTAGGGGAGGGTGTGTTATAAAGCTATGTATGTGCAGGCCCGACGAGAGAGAGAGAGAGAGAGAGGAGAGAGAGAGAGAGAGAGAGAGAGGAGGGGTGGGGGCAGGGTTATACTTCTGGGGCCCAGACTTTGAGAAGGCTTTTTTCCCCTTCTTTTCTTACTAGAGACAAAATTAAGGGTTCCGTGTATACATTTGATAGGGGGCCCTATATTACTGACAGCTGTACTTAGCTCTCTACGCCCTCGTATAAATGTGGAGAAAATGAAGGACAGTATCAACAGTCAGAACCGTCATTTTCTCGTGGTTATGTTTAGCCAGACAACACCGCCCCAAGCAAGGGAAGCTACTTTTATTTACAACAGGCAGACGATCTGTAGGTAGCGGCTGCACTTTGTCCCATGTGTTTCGATGGTGAGTAGAAAAACGTTTCTTTTAGAAGCGGGTGTATTTGTTCCAGCATTTCAGTTGTAAGTATCTGTTCCAGCATTTCAGTTGTAAGTATCTGTTCCAATATTTCAGTTGTAAGTATCTGTTCCAGCATTTCAGTTGTAAGTATTTGTTCCAGCATTTCAGTTGTAAGTATTTGTTCCAGCATTTCAGTTGTAAGTATTTGTTCCAGCATTTCAGTTGTAAGTATTTGTTCCAGCATTTCAGTTGTAAGTATTCTAGTCTTTTGTATGTTACTGTAGTTTGAATGTTTGCTAGCATTCATTTATTATTGTTTCTGCAAATTTTTGAGAACTTCGTGGAAGTAGGTTGAATAGTATCCTGTCTCGTCTTCAATGTTACCTTTATGTTTCTCTTGTGGATAAGTCTTATCTTGTCTATCCATCCTCTTGATTTGTTCGTACAGTTTCAGATGCACCAGCATCATTAACCTCATCATTATTTTGGATCATTTCCAAAAGGAAATCCCAGACATGTTCTGTTTCTTACCTTGACAGTGCTTCTTTGCCAAACAATGTCTTTACATCTCATGATGTCTTTCATCTATCTGTATCGCCATCATCCTCTGGCTCATTCTCACCTTGTATGATTTTTATGTAATCAAATATCATGTTACAACCAGAATACTTTGTCTTATTATTATCTTCCCTCCCCTCCTCCGAATTTTCTGTTCTAGAACATTATTAACGGCTGTAAAGACAAAGCATTGTTTAAACAATATGGCAACGCAAGTACTCGACTATCGTTTGGAGATTGATGACAAACGCTACAAGGCTGAAAGTTACTTTCCAGGAATAACATATGATGACTTCGACAGAGCAGGTAGTTCATCATCATCATCATCATCATCATCTTTCACTCCCTTGAGAGCATAGGCCATGGATAAAGGCTCCCCAGTCTTGGAATTATTCTCTGCTTCCTTCCATGTGCATCCCTTGTCTCTGAACACTGTCATAATTTCTCTTCTCCAACTAAGTTTAAGTCATCCTCATTTTGTATTTCCTTGAGGATTCCATGTCAGTGCCTGTTTTGCTATGTTGGTGTCGGGTTTCCTCAGAGTGTGGCCAGTCCACCTCCACTTCCCAGACATGATTTGTAGGTTCATAGGTTCTTGTCCTGCCCTTTCTCAGGTCTCCTCATTCCTGATCTTGACCTGCCATTTAACGTTTAAAATCCCCCTCAAGCAGTAGTTCATGAATGTTTGTATCCTCTGTTGTATTATCTTGGTCACTGCCCTTGTCTCTGAACCATATAGCAGGACAGTCTTTAAGTTTGTATTAAAAAGCCTAAGTTTGGTTATTGTTTTGATGTTCTTAGATGATCATATTTTGTTAAGTTGGATAAATGCTGTCCTGGCCTTGGTTATTCTAGCTTTAATATCCTTTTTCTGTTCCCCCATATTTATCTACTATGCTGGCTAAATATGTGAAATACTCTACCTCCTCAATTGGCACTCCCTGAGTTACCATGAGGCTATTGTTTGCACTATTACTTTACATTATCTTTGTTTTTTGTCAGTTAATATATAGTCCCAGTTTAGCTGAATTCTTGGTTAAGATCTGAAGTTTCTCTTGCATTTGTGTATGGTTGTGTGCCACATCATCCAAGAGTTAAGATCTTCCAATTGGTTCCGCAATGACCATTGTATCCCATTTATTTTTCTTTGTGTGGTAGTTTTCATGATAGAGGTATTTGATGCAGCAGTTGTATACATACGTGAAGCAAACATTGGTGTATGTAATTTATGTTATAATGTATACTTGAAGCAGACTTTGATGTAATAATCTTATGTTGTTATGACATTGATACAGGAGTCTTTCTGTTCTAGAACATTATTAACGGCTGTAAAGACAAAGCATTGTTTAAACAATATGGCAACGCAAGTACTCGACTATCGTTTGGAGATTGATGACAAACGCTACAAGGCTGAAAGTTACTTTCCAGGAATAACATATGATGACTTCGACAGAGCAGGTAGTTCATCATCATCATCATCATCATCATCTTTCACTCCCTTGAGAGCATAGGCCATGGATAAAGGCTCCCCAGTCTTGGAATTATTCTCTGCTTCCTTCCATGTGCATCCCTTGTCTCTGAACACTGTCATAATTTCTCTTCTCCAACTAAGTTTAAGTCATCCTCATTTTGTATTTCCTTGAGGATTCCATGTCAGTGCCTGTTTTGCTATGTTGGTGTCGGGTTTCCTCAGAGTGTGGCCAGTCCACCTCCACTTCCCAGACATGATTTGTAGGTTCATAGGTTCTTGTCCTGCCCTTTCTCAGGTCTCCTCATTCCTGATCTTGACCTGCCATTTAACGTTTAAAATCCCCCTCAAGCAGTAGTTCATGAATGTTTGTATCCTCTGTTGTATTATCTTGGTCACTGCCCTTGTCTCTGAACCATATAGCAGGACAGTCTTTAAGTTTGTATTAAAAAGCCTAAGTTTGGTTATTGTTTTGATGTTCTTAGATGATCATATTTTGTTAAGTTGGATAAATGCTGTCCTGGCCTTGGTTATTCTAGCTTTAATATCCTTTTTCTGTTCCCCCATATTTATCTACTATGCTGGCTAAATATGTGAAATACTCTACCTCCTCAATTGGCACTCCCTGAGTTACCATGAGGCTATTGTTTGCACTATTACTTTACATTATCTTTGTTTTTTGTCAGTTAATATATAGTCCCAGTTTAGCTGAATTCTTGGTTAAGATCTGAAGTTTCTCTTGCATTTGTGTATGGTTGTGTGCCAGAAGTGCCACATCATCCAAGAGTTAAGATCTTCCAATTGGTTCCGCAATGACCATTGTATCCCATTTATTTTTCTTTGTGTGGTAGTTTTCATGATAGAGGTATTTGATGCAGCAGTTGTATACATACGTGAAGCAAACATTGGTGTATGTAATTTATGTTATAATGTATACTTGAAGCAGACTTTGATGTAATAATCTTATGTTGTTATGACATTGATACAGGAGTCTTTATGTTGTAATAAATACTTGAAACAGGCACTGGTGCAGGAGTCTTATTTTGTAATATATACTTGAATATGACACTGGCACAGGAGTCTTATTTTGTAATATATACTTGAATATGACACTGGCACAGGAGTCTTATTTTGTAATATATACTTGAAGCTGACACTGGCACAGGAGTCTTATGTTGTAATACATACTTGAAGTGGACATCAGTGCAGGACTTTTATGAGGATGAGATTTGACTTTAGAGGGTAAGCCCTTTAAGCTTATAATACATCATTATCCACAGTACTATCGCTAATGCTGAAGGTGCTACAATGTAGATTTTCATATTAGCACACATGATTTTTGTTTTCTGTTTTGTTTTATTGTTTTGTTTCTTGGACTCCAGGTGGGGTAAGCCCATGGAAGATCTGTCGTATGTTTGAGGCTGGGCATATGGTCCCATTCTTCCAAGGGAACTTCCTGGATTTCAACCAACTCCGTACAAACAATTTTGGCTTCTTTGTCTTAGGCGGGGACTACTACTTTGATCCGTGCTTGTGGGAGGTGGCCCGCAAGTATCATTACTTTCCTTATAAGGTGATGATGGTTTTCTGTAAGCTGAGGGCAGTTTGTTAGAATTTTGTATAAGCTGAGGGCAGTTTGTTAGAATTTTGTATAAGCTGAGGGCAGTTTGTTAGAATTTTGTATAGACTGAGAACAGTTTGTTAGAATTTTGTATAGACTGATAACAGTTTGTTAAAATTTTTATATTCTGAGAACTACCTTGAAAGCATGTATGTCAACAGGAACCACACCCCACCCATACATATACACATACCAGATATTGACGGCTCCAAATTTGTAGCAGATATTTCTGGAAGACACATATAACAGTTTTCTATAATCATTCAGTAATACCAGGATTGGAGGGGAGCCACAGACTGGGGGGGGGGGGGGGAACAGCGGTGATGAGCAGATGAAAGTTGAGAAACCCAGATTTGAAGCATAAAGCATATTATTACAAGATAAAGAACAAAAACCAGGAAGTTAGCACAGCAGATCATGAGAAACCCTGCTTTAAAGATTATTATAATGAGATAAAGAACAAAAAAGTTAGCACAGTAGGTTATAGTTTATCTGGAGCAAATGTGGGGAGTCCCATATGTGTTTCTAGTAACAGGTCAGACTGGCTGACATAATCCTTGTGATTGTAGAGCCTGCTGAGAGTGCCTTCATTGTAAGGAAGTTAGAAAAATCACCATAGCTCATTATCAGTCAAGATCTTCATTGATTAGGGACAGTGTGTCAAAATCTCTAAAGATTATTATAATGAGATAAAGAACAAAAAAGTTAGCACAGTAGGTTATAGTTTATCTGGAGCAGATATGGGTCAGTTCCCATATACAGGTAGATATCAGTCAAAATGTCCAGTCCCCACATACAGGTAGGCTTTCTGTGAAAATCTCCAGTCCCGACAAACAGGTAGATCTTCAGTGAAAATCTCCAGTCCCCACATACAGGTAGATCTTCAGTGAAAATCTCCAGTCCCCACATACAGGTAGATCTTCAATGAAAATCTCCAGTCCCCACATACAGGTAGATCTTCAATGAAAATCTCCAGTCCCCACATACAGGCAGATCTTCAATGAAAATCTCCAGTCCCCACATACAGGTGGATCTTCAGTGAAAATCTCCAGTCCCCACATACAGGCAGGCCGTCAGTTAGCAAGATCAGCACAACATAGGATTCTGTTGTTTTGATTATTCTTTCTTCTATGTCCCTGGCATTGAGTTCTTCCTTACCACAGATCAAAGTTGAGCTCATCAACGTAGGTCAGACATCGCTGACATTCAGAGAAGTTATCACCAACCTTCTTGACCAGAAGGAGATAGCCACCTTCTACGGTAAGCTGGTGTATGTGGACAGAGGCTCCGGGCGTCCGCAAGTCCTTCCTTACTGGCACCGCATGAAGTACCGAGACGTGGAGTCTCCAGACAGAGTCAGGATTGATACATCTGTACCGAGTATCCCAGAACATGCCTTTGTGGTGAGAATATATGTACTAAGTGTGGAGAGAAGAAGGGGGGGGGGAGGTTTTAGTGATGTGTCATTGCACTGTGTGAGAAGACTTGAGCTATTGGTAGACAGGTAAGAGGAAAGAAGGCTGAAGCCAGTTGTTGTCTTTCTGAATGCTGTGGAACAAAGTAGTTTACAATTCTACAGAGTAATGATGATGATGGAGCCAACACACTGTTAGGTCCTTCCTCAGTTTCCAAGGTATACACAAGATGAGATGGTGCCATACCAGCATGCTGCAATGGCAGTCTTCTTGGATAGCTTCAGCATAGTTGGAGCTACATCAGTCCTGACCTTGTTTTCTAGGTTTCGATGAAGCTTGTTTCCATGGAGCATGTGTGACAAAGTAAGGCAGGTCGGTGGGGGGTTCTGGTTCAGTAGCCATGTTTTCAGAGTGAAACCTGTTCTACTTCAGAGTGTAGGTAATACAGTTATAGAGAAAGTTAACTGGGTGCAGAGAAAGAGTTGAAGAGTGGCATAAAGTAAAGAGGGAGTATGAGAGAAAGATAACTAGGTGCAGAGAAAGAGTTGAAGAGTGGCATAAAGTAAAGAGGGAGTATGAGAGAAAGATAACTGGATGCAGAGAAAGAGTTGAAGAGTGGCATAAAGTAAAGAGGGAGTATGAGAGAAAGTTAACTGAGTGCAGGGAAAGAGTTGAAGAGTGGCATAAAGTAAAGAGGGAGTATGAGAGAAAGATAACTGGGTGCAGAGAAAGAGTTGAAGAGTGGCATAAAGTAAAGAGGGAGTATGAGAGAAAGTTAACTGGATGCAGGGAAAGAGTTGAAGAGTGGCATAAAGTAAAAAGGGAGTATGAGAAAAAGTTAACTGGGTGCAGAGAAAGAGTTGAAGAGTGGCATAAAGTAAAGAGGAAGTATGAGAGAAAGGGCTGTTTACAGACACAGAAAACATGTTAGTCAGTTTTGAGCAAGTTTAGACTCTGAGAGGTTCAGACAGAGAGAAAGAGTTTATGATTAAAAAAAATGTGGCACAAAAAAAAGAGAAAGTGAATGAAATCTAAGAGAAAAGGAGAAAGCAGCAGTTTATTTGTCTCAGTTTGTATCTTAACTTTCTGCAGGCAAAGACACTTGTTGGGGCTAGTGACACTGACCACAATGGCCACACAAACCAGGGCAGCTATATCAGGTAATAACTGTCTGTACGTCACCAGCTGAGAAGTGGAACATGAAAAACTTGTCATTTTTACAGCACGTTGCCTGAATGTTTGTCATTCCAGGATCTGTGACGGGTGGGGGTCCATGTATCAAGCCTGAGATCTGTGATGTGTAGAGGTGCATGTATCAAGCCTGAGATCTGTGATGTGTGGGGGTGCATGTATCAAGCCTGAGATCTGTGATGTGTGGGGGTGCATTTATCAAGGCTGAGATCTGTGATGTGTGGGGGTCCATGTATCAAGCCTGAGATCTGTGATGTGTGGGGGTCCATGTATCAAGCCTGAGATCTGTGACGTGTGGGGGTGCATGTATCAAGCCTGAGATCTGTGACGTGTGGGGGTGCATGTATCAAGCCTGAGATCTGTGACGTGTGGGGGTGCATGTATCAAGCCTGAGATCTGTGACGTGTGGGGGTGCATGTATCAAGCCTGAGATCTGTGATGTGTGGGGGTGCATGTATCAAGGCTGAGATCTGTGATGTGTGGGGGTGCATGTATCAAGCCTGAGATCTGTGATGTGGGGGTGCATGTATCAAGTCTGAGATCTGTGATGTGGGGGTACATGTATCAAGCCTGAGATCTGTGATGGGTTGAGGTGCATGTATCAAGCCTGAGATCTGTGATGGGTTGAGGTACATGTATCAAGCCTGAGATCTGTGATGGGTTGAGGTGCATGTATCAAGCCTGAGATCTGTGATGGGTTGAGGTACATGTATCAAGCCTGAGATCTGTGATGGGTTGAGGTGCATGTATCAAGTCTGAGATCTGTGATGTGGGGGTACATGTATCAAGCCTGAGATCTGTGATGGGTGTGGGTGCATGTATCAAGCCTGAGATCTGTGATGGGTTGAGGTGCATGTATCAAGCCTGAGATCTGTGATGGGTTGAGGTGCATGTATCAAGCCTGAGATTTGTGATGGGTTGAGGTGCATGTATCAAGCCTGAGATTTGTGATGGGTTGAGGTGCATGTATCAAGCCTGAGATTTGTGATGGGTTGAGGTGCATGTATCAAGCCTGGATTATATAGAATACTGGAAATATGTGAGTGGGGAGGGGAAAGGGGATTTAACAATGCTGCAGTGATTTATCATTGACTTCAGACTTCCCTGAGCTGAAAAAAGTTGGGAACCACTGCTTTTTGTTGATCTTTTAAAAGGGGAAAGGTCAAGAGATAGACTAAAATATCATAAACAGATTTCTACATCTGTCACACAGACTCTGAAGAACTGGCTTAACTCTTTAACTACCATGAGCTGTTTCAACAGTTCTTTCTTAAAAAAAAATTGAAACAAAAAACCTAAAACTGGTCATACATTTTGTTTCATGGTTAGGAATTTGTAATTTTACATTTTGTTTCATGGTTAGGAATTTGTAATTTTACATTTTGTTTCATGGTTAGGAATTTGTAATTTTACATTTTGTTTCATGGTTAGGAATTTGTAATTTTAAACTACAGTAAATGCTAAAACTAAGCATCATTTCCTAGTGAAACATGATGCTGGAGATTTTTTTAATTTAGAAAGATGTTTGTGGCTCCTGGATGTTTGATAGGTTAAGAGGTTAAATCCTTCTGCATGAAGGATTGTTGAGATGCTTTGAGGAAAGAAAATGAGGGTCAAACTGAGGATTGTTGAGATGCTTTGAGGAAAGAAAATGAGGGTCAAACTGAAAAATAGGAGATCCAGTCCTGTAGAGGCTTGACCTTGCAGCACAGCTGTGACTAAGATTGGTTCTTGCAGCGCAGCTGTGACTAAGATTGGTTCTTGCAGCGCAGCTGTGACTAAGATTGGTTCTTGCAGTGCAGCTGTGACTAAGATTGGTTCTTGCAGCACAGCTGTGACTAAGATTGGTTCTTGCAGCACAGCTGTGACTAAGATTGGTTCTTGCACCGCAGCTGTGACTAAGATTGGTTCTTGCACCGCAGCTGTGACTAAGATTGGTTCTTGCAGCGCAGCTAATACTAAGATTGGTTCTTGCAGCACAGCTGTGACTGAGTCTTGCTAATAAAAGATTGACTTTTTGCATCACAGATGTGACTAAATCTTGCTAATAAAAGATTGGTTCTTGCAGCACAGCTGTGGCTGAGTCTTGCTAATAAAAGATTGGTTCTTGCAGCACAGCTGTGACTAAGTCTTGCTAATAAAAGATTGGTTCTTGCAGCACAGCTGTGACTAAGTCTTGCTAATAAAAGATTGGTTCTTGCAGCACAGCTGTGGCTGAGTCTTGCTAATAAAAGATTGGTTCTTGTAGCACAGCTGTGACTAAGTCTTGCTAATAAAAGATTGGTTTTTGCATCACAGATGTGACTAAATCTTGCTAATAAAAGATTGGTTCTTGCAGCACAGCTGTGGCTGAGTCTTGCTAATAAAAGATTGGTTCTTGCAGCACAGCTGTGACTAAGTCTTGCTAATAAAAGATTGGTTCTTGCAGCACAGCTGTGACTAAGTCTTGCTAATAAAAGATTGGTTCTTGCAGCACAGCTGTGGCTGAGTCTTGCTAATAAAAGATTGGTTCTTGTAGCACAGCTGTGACTAAGTCTTGCTAATAAAAGATTGGTTCTTGCAGCACAGCTGTGACTAAGTCTTGCTAATAAAAGATTGGTTCTTGCAGCACAGCTATGACTGAGTCTTGCTAATCACAGATTGTTAGAATCAGCAATGAGAGAAGTAAGAAGATGGACTAGTGCCTGCCAAGTTATCTGCCACTGTCAGCATATGAAATCCACCGGCTTTCATACCATCAGAAAAGGTCAGGTTTGCCTTTACAGACATTTGCTGCTTGTGGACTCTAGAATAGGTCCCTTCTCATAACATCGCACCATTTGTTGGCATGCACCGCTTAAAAATACAGTATCAGTTTTCTGAATGTTTCTTGTCAGGTTCTGTCTTGATGCTGCGGAGCTGGCCAGGAGTGCAAAACTCCTGCACCGCCTGACAAATGACATCTGCTTGTACCCCATTCTGAAAATGAGCACTGCTTACCGAGGAGAAACGCTGGCTGGGGATGAGCTGATGACCTCTGTGTGGGAAGATGACCTCAATCCCAGCGTGCTTCATTTTGCCATCACCCGTGGAAACAAACTGGCCTTTGTATCAACAATCACATTCAAGGACAGACCTTGCTCAAAATTGTAAACATTTTGTGGTACCAGACCAAAAATTTAAATCTATTATCGTCTAACATACCAAAGTGTCCCAGTTATTTCTCTTTATTGAAGTTTACATTTGTCATAGGAATTGTAAGCTTTTTTTCTTTCTTGTGATTTTGAAAACTAACAAGCTTATGAAGTAACATTTGGCCAAAAATTATGAGAGTCAGCAGACTGAATTAGATAAGGTGATTTGAGATTCACCAGTAGCACTAAATTAGATAAGGTGACTTTGAGATTCACAAGTAGCACTAAATTAGATAAGGTAACTTTGAGATTCACCATTAACACTAAATTAGATAAGGTAACTTTGAGATTCAGCAGTAATGCTGAATTAGATAAGGTGACTTTGAGATTCACCAGTAATGCTGAATTAGATAAGGTGACTTTGAGATTCACCAGTAATGCTGAATTAGATAAGGTGACTTTGAGATTCACCAGTAGCACTAAATTAGATAGGTGAGTTTGAGATTCACCAGTAACACTAAATTAGATAAGGTGACTTTGAGATTCACCAGTAATGCTGAATTAGATAAGGTGACTGAGATTCACCAGTAATGCTGAATTAGATAAGGTAACTTTGAGATTCACCAGTAACACTAAATTAGATAAGGTGACTTTGAGATTCACCAGTAATGCTGAATTAGATAAGGTGACTGAGATTCACCAGTAATACTAAATTAGATAAGGTGACTTTAAGATTCACTAGTAACACTAAATTAGATAAGGTGACTTTGAGATTCACCAGTAACACTAAATTAGATAAGGTGACTTTAAGATTCACCAGTAAATTAGATGATGGTACTTTGAGACACATAAGTAAACTAATATCATGTGTGAGGCATCAGTTGCCAGTTTACATCTAGAATGAGTGAAAATAGTACCCAGTATTTCAAATGCTTTGGAACATAATTCTTATCAGAAAGGAAGGATGTGAAAGGACAAAGAAAGCTTTCCCTGACTACTGCACAATCTGAATCTAGACACACTCAGATATGTCTGGAAATACTGAACAGGTTTTGTTGATTATGCAAATTTTGTTATTAATTTATTTCTTGCTGTTATAACATGGTGGTGTTGGTGTGACAGAGGATCACATTTTTTTTTTATATTATTATTTATTTTGGATGCTTGTTTAGAGAATTTTCTTGTTTACCTCTTTGTGCATAGACTTTCAGCACAGACTGTCAGTTTATATACTTAAACTGTTTTGTTTTATATGTGAAGTCAGTCTCAGCCAAATAGTATATTTTGTTAAATATTTTGTGAATCTTTATTGAAGACAAATTCGCAGTGAAGTATCAGTGAAAATTTGTCATTGTTGATACAAGTTAAAATATTGTAGATGTTGTCATGAACAGTGTCTCTCAGCTGTAGAGTTAACTGATACCAGTTTAGTGGATTTTTAGTAATACAGGTATCAAGTCAAGGGCAGTGGGTATTCTGAAAGTAGTTTTCTTAGCAAGCTCCACCACCTTGACTGCATTCATCCAAGTCATGCTGTGGTCTGGTGCCTGTCGCAGTGCAGTAAGGTCTTGATCAGCTTAGGAATGCCAGCCTTGATGTTAGCGTCATCTGTGACAGTCATTTCACTTTCTCTGTGTAATTGTCACTAACAAATGATTTGCACTTACATGTAGAATGTAACCATGGATGTGTGCATTGCCTAGATTATACTTCAGCATGTTTGTTGTACTTGCTTCAAGCTCAATGCACTGTTGCTAGTGTTCTGGAAATTTCTGTATATTCTCACGAGCCAGTCTTCGGTGGTGCTGCACATCCGCTGATGGACAGCTTCCTGCACTTCTTAATTATCTTTGAAACTTTGGCCTCTCAGCGGCTTCTTCATAGCTCCAAACAGTGCACAGTCATTAGGAGCAAGGTCAGGAGAATATAGTGGATGTGGCAACACCGTAAATCCCAAGGACTCAAACTCAAGATTTTCACAGCTTGTGTGTGATCATGCATTGTCATGCAGGAGCAACATGTGTTTGGACCAGATATTCTACAACATAAACTTGCCGTAACTTGCACTGTTGATTGTCATCCCCTGAAGAAAGCCAGTCAACCAAGAGTACGCAATGATCATCCCAAAAACTGTAGTTGTCTGTTTCCCTGCTGAAGGAGCTGCATGAAATTTCTTGGGTCTGGGACCTCCTTTGTGTCTCCACTGCATCAACCATTGCTTGGTCTCCAGTGTATGGTGGTGAAACCGTGACTCATCACCAACCACCAGACGTGGAAAAAAAACCCATCAGGATCTGTGTTGTGTAGTGGCAGATGCTCATGGCATTTCTGGACCTGTTTGTTCTTCTGAGCCTGTATGAATCAATATGGCACCCAGTTCTTCTGAGCTTGTATCAGTCAACATGACACCCAGATCTTCTGAGCTTGTATCAATCAACATGACGCCCAGAGTGTGGAAATTGTGAAAATTTGAGGTCTTCGTGTGTGATATAGTGTAAAGTTGGCGGACACAATTTAGTCTTGGCTTTCAGTTCTGCTTAAGTTATTCACCTGTTGTCACTGATCAGGTTTGACAGAGTTTCAGTGATGCAGGTGTTGGTGATGCTGGTGGCTGACTGCTGCTTGCACCATTTTCCAGTTTCTTTGCTGCTAGAGAAGCCTCCCGCCCAGTGAATACCGTCACACGTGGCAGAGCACTGCCTTCATGCTTGGAAACTAAACAAGGATGGATATTCACTGCAGCTTCCACTTTCTTCCAAATAAACCATGCAGTCCACCTCTGTCCATGGTAGTCAGCCCGCATGTCGTTGTCCGTGAGTGCACGGGAGCTGGCAGGAAAGCGACATGCTAGTGCCGCTCCCCCCCCCCCGGTCATGTCTGCAGGAACTCTATATAAACATCCTTAATTTCTCTACCAACAAGCACCATTGAAAAAAATAATGGCTGTCTAAATGATTTGTTAGTTACCCTAGTAAGAAGCTGTTTACAAAAGTCTATTGCCAGTTGCCATAAATCATTGTGATAAGATGTTTACATTAAGATCACTGCTAGCTCCTGTTTATGATTGTAAGGAATTGTTTACATCGAGACCGTTACCGGTTCCAAAAACAAAAAATGATTGCAGGAAACTGTTTTTATGAAGACCATCATATCACAGCGCTCAGGGAAGCTCAGAGTTGTGGCCTGTCTTTTGACTGGCTATTTAGCCCTCTCCTGTCCTGTGTCAGATATTTCTTCTAATTTTCCACTTTTGGCATTCAAGCCCTCAATAAGTTGCAAGTTAAAAAAAAAATGTTTGTTTTTTAACATTAATCATATACAGAAAAAAAAAATTCTACAAATTCTTTGTCAGTTTAATTTGAATAGTTATTTGTTATAAATGTCAGAAAGCAATGAGAACAGAAGTAAGATGGGGAAAATAACAGTAGGTAGAATGAAACTGGCAAGCAAAGTGAACAGGACTTTTAGAAATCTTCTTCTTCTTCGTTCGCATTGTCTGTCTATACCTGCAGTCCTGTCTCTTGGATACATTTCACTGTTTTTTGTAATTCATGTATGGAACCGTAGAGCTTATCTTCTTTAGTGGTTTCACTGGGCCAGTAATTATTTCTCAGTGTTTCATAGTTGGTGCAGTTCTGGAGGATATGTTCCACAGTTTGGGGCACCTGGGCACATGTACATAGATTAGTAGTACCAACCTTAAACTTTGTATACATATGACTTCGGAGTCGACTGTGTCCTGTTCAGAGACGGAAGATGGTGACTTGTTCCTTTCTGTTTAGCATGTGATAGTCATCATGTGGTGGTGTTTGTGGCTTCCTGTAGGTTTTTTTTAAGAAATGATTTCACGTTCAGAAAGTTGGAACGAGTTGGCGTTAACATTTTATGAGCTCATTTCTGCCATATATTACTGCTGTTTTATGAAATGTGATATTCCGGTGCCATTTTTTATTATGTTGTTTTTCTTCTTTACGTGCAAAATATGAGGGGAAGTCACTAAGTAACTCACAAATGCCTGTTACAAAAAAACTAAATGCGACAGTAATTTGAAAACTTTTAATTTTTGAACCTTCATTATTCCCCTATTTCTCAACGTAATTGCCACCAACATTGATACATTTGTCCCATCGTGTAATCAGTGATGCAGTACCCATGGCGTAAAAATCGGGAGTTCGATTTCTGAACCATTTTTTTACTTCTGTTTCCACCTCTTCGTCACTCGAGAATCTTCTCCCGCCAAGGTGGTTTTTCAATGGACCAAACAGGTGAAAATCACTTGGAGCTAAGTCAGGACTATAGGGTGGATGTTCAAGAATTTCCCAACCCAGCTGGCTAATTTTCTCTTGGGTTAACCATATATGGGTAAGCCATATGTGGTCTGGCATTGTCATGAAGGAAAAGCACACCTCTAGTCAGCAGACCAGGATGTTTTCTTCAAATTGCATCCTGTAGCATCGACAGAACTTCACAGTATGATACAGAATTCACAATGCCACCATACTTCTGGAACTTGGTGAACAACACTCCTTGATAATCCCAGAACACTGTCAGCATAACCTTCCCCACAGAAGGCGTAACCTTGAATTTATTTGCGCCTGGCAATGACGGGTGTTTCCATTGCATTGAGGCATATTTTGATTCGGGTTGGTAGTCGTGCACCCAAGATTCGTCTCCAGTAATAATCCTTTGGAGCATGTCTTCACCTTCATATGCGTAATGACAGAGATGCTGCAATGACAAACCAAATCGGTTCATTTTGTGTTCATCATTCAGATCTCTGGGTGCCCAATGTGAGCAAACTTTCTGAAAATTAAATTGCTCATGCATTATTCTGTATGCTAAGCCTTGTGAACATCTGATTGCACTTGTTACACTGTCTATCATTACTCGTCTATCAGCTCTGATAATCTCATTCACACGGTTGACAGTCGCTTCTGTTGCAGTCAGAACAGGATAGCCAAGTCAGACTTTTGTCAGCAATTTCAGTGCGTCCCTGAGAAAATTCTTTTACTCAGTTATAGACCGCTTTACATGATAAACACTTTTCAGCATAAACTGTAATCATTTCCTTATGAATGTCTTTAGCCCACAAAAATCGCGCTACACTTCTCTGTTCTTCTTTGGTAAACACTAACAGTTGGGTAGCCATTTTGTTATTGCTTTGCACATGCGCACGTAACTCCCATCGCCCCCTACATACAACTATTACAAAGTTGGATGATGGTGCTATCTAAGGATATATTTAAATACTACCTATATATCAATTTGTGAGTTACTTAGTGACTTCCCTTCGTACATCTGGTTTTTGTATTATCAATTTAGCAATGCATTTACTGGTGGGTTCCCTGTAGGTTCAAATCAGATATGATGTGTAGTAGTGACTTTCACAGTTTGAAAATATTTGTATATTAAAGTGAAATAGTCCATGTCTAGAAGTCATCAAATAAGAAAAAAGGAACTCTGAAAAGCACACATCAGAACTACTAAGATATTGTATTAGAAAAAAAACAAACTGTTGCTTAATTCCATTTTAGTTTCTGCTGGGTATATTTTTTTAAACCGCTAGGGGCACATACTAGAAAGTTCTACATCTCTTTTTTACTCAAAACCCAACTATTGGTCAAGGTCACATTCTGCTTTCACGTCCCCACCCCCATAGAAGTTTAATCTTCCGCTTTGTTAACAATTTTTTTTTTAATACAGGGAGGTAAGAAAACGATGACGTGCCGATATCTCTTTATAAATAAGAGTTGTCTGGCACTGATGACTCCCAACTCTTTGTTAAATTCTTGATGTGATTTCCGTCATGGTTTGACCACTCAGTGTATTAAACTTTACATATTTTTTTCAGTGATGTGTATTTGTAAAATATTTTCATTGTACGTGTATGTAAATGTATGTGTGGGTGACTGGTTTGTGGGCAAGTATGTTGGTAGAAAAATTGAGGGCAGTACGTACAAGCAATATTATGGCACAAAACCTTCATTAGGGACAACTTAATTGGTAAGTTGATATTTAATAACATATTATCTGAAGAGCTGTCATGGGCATCTGACATTTTCTTTTTTATGTTCTGTGCTAGTTTTAGTGATTTATATTTCTTCATTTGCTTTGTGCTTGCATGCATGCATGCCTGTATGTAGGGAAGATGTGGAGAGAAACCTCAGCCATTTTCTGAATATTTGCTGGGAAGGGGGTGACATGGCAGTGCTGGCCAAAACCATGTGTAAACTCTTCATATTGTTCCTAAAAAATAGACTGTTGTGCTGTAGGACAGTAGCTCAAAATATCCAAGAACCACTTTTCCCAACTACTCATAAATTGTGGACCACAATCTTATAAGCAACACTGCAGTACCATGAATTGTTTTTGTTTGGTAGACAGCATTTAATATTTAAGTGTTCAAGCAGCTGCGGACAAGTTGATAATGTGCATGGTCCGCAGATCACATCCTGGGACCACTGCACCCAGCTTCTTGTGTGACATGGTGTCACTGTATGTCCTGGGACCACTGCAACCAGCTTCTTGTGTGACATAGTGTCACTGTTTGTTCTGGGACCACTGCACCCAGCTTCTTTTGTGACATAGTGTCACTGTTTGTTCTGGGACCACTGCACCCAGCTTCTTGTGTGACATGGTGTCACTGTATGTCCTGGGACCACTGCACCCAGCTTCTTGCGTGACATGGTGTCAGTGTATGTTCTGGGACCACTGCACCCAGCTTCTTGTGTGACATGGTGTCAGTGTATGTTCTGGGACCACTGCACCCAGCTTCATGTGTGACATGGTGTCACTGTATGTTCGGGGACCACTGCACCCAGCTTCTTGTGTGACATAGTGTCACTGTATGTTCTGGGACCACTGCACCCAGCTTCTTGTGTGACATGGTGTCACTATGTCCTGGGACCACTGCACCCAGCTTCTTGTGTGACATAGTGTCACTGTATGTTCTGGGACCACTGCACCCAGCTTCTTGTGTGACATAGTGTCACTGTATGTCCTGGGACCACTGCACCCAGCTTCATGTGTGACATGGTGTCACTGTATGTCCTGGGACCACTGCACCCAGCTTCTTGTGTGACATGGTGTCACTGTATGTCCTGGGACCACTGCACCCAGCTTCTTGTGTGACATGGTGTCACTGTATGTTCTGGGACCACTGCACCCAGCTTCATGTGTGACATGGTGTCAGTCTTCTTCTTCTTCTTCTTCTTCGTTCGCAGTCTGTCTATATCTGCAGTCCTGTCTCTTGGATAAATTTCACTGTTTTTTGTAACTCATGTATGGAACCGTAGAGCTTATCTTCTTTAGTGGTTTCACTGGGCCAGTAATTATTTCTCAGTGTCTCGTAGTTGATGCAGTTCTGGAGGATATGTTCCACGGTTTGGGGCACCTGGGCACATGTACATAGATTAGTAGTACCAACCTTAAACTTTGTATACATATGACTTCGGAGTCGGCTGTGTCCTGTTCGGAGACGGAAGATGGTGACTTGTTCCTTTCTGTTTAGCATGTGATAGTCATCATGTGGTGGTGTTTGTGGCTTCCTGTAGGTTTTTATCATGCTTTTCTTCTGATTATAGGTGACTGGTATGTCTGGTTGCTCCATTTCAGTGCCCTCTTTGGCCAGATGGTCAGCTTTCTCATTGCCTGGTATCCCACAGTGGGAGGGAATCCATTGCAAAGTGACTCCATGTTGTAAGCCAATTTTTGACAAGGCATCCTTAAGGTCTGGTAGTTTGTTGCACTGAAGAGCCTCCAGTACTGATCTTGCATCTGTGAGAATTACTACAGGACATGTATCAATTCTGGAGTCTGATAGTTTTTCAACTGCAGCAATAATTGCCCTAACTTCTGCATCAAAGTTGTTGCAGTATTTACCAGTGGGTATGGAAATCTTGTCAATGGTGTTGTTTGGATATTCAATATATGCTCCTGCCCCACCATTCTTTATGGCATTATGTGCAGATCCATCTGTATACACACGTATCCAGGTGTCACATGGATATTTGTCATCTAGAACACTAAGTGTGGCTGTTGATCTTACAAGACTGCTCTGCATCTCACCATTCTGCACACCTTTCACTTCAGTCTGAATAGTTATTTGTGTATAATCTGCTTCTTTCCATGGTGTATGCTCTGGTACAGATGATAATGGAGTGACTACAGTTGGAAGGTCAGGTATCAGCTTACGCATACGCTTTGCCTGATGAATGAAGCTGCTTCTTTTAAGCCGTCCTAATGCCAAGTTATTGAATCTCTCCTTCAGGGGATGGCTTACAGAGCTAAGGAATTTTTCTCCCATGGTCATGACCTTTGTGTCTCTACGTTCCTTTAGCGGTTGAACACCAATTATTTTCTGCATTTCTACTATTGGTGTGGACCTCATGGCACCTGTGATAATCCGTAGTGACTGATTTTGAACCTTGTCTAGATTATGCAGCGTAGTGTTTGATGCTGTGCACCAAGATGTTGAGCCATATTCTAAATGTGGTAGAATACTTTGCTGATATACATTCTTGAGGATTCTTTCACTAGCTCCCCATGTAGTCCCACTCAATTTTCTTAATATGGCTAGTTTTCTTCTGGCTTTTGCTTCTGCACTGTTGATGTGTTGCTTCCAAGTCAGTTTTGAGTCAAGAGTCACTCCTAAGTAAGTGGGTTGGTTGTCCATCCTTAAGGGTATTTCATTTACAAAGATCTTACCTGCTTTCTGTTTAGATGAGAGGGTGAACAGAGTGGTGCTTGATTTCTCTGTGTTGATACTTACACACCATTTGTTTGTCCATGATGTCAAGATGTCTGCTGCTCTTTGGAGTCTCTGTGTAGCAACTGTCGCATATTCATCTGTACACCACATGACCAGATCATCTGCATACAGTGCTGCTTTGATTCCATAGGGAAGTTCCTTGACCAGGTCATTAATGAATACAAGGAATAGTGTAGGCGAAAGGACTCCTCCTTGTGGTACACCGTGTCGCAGAAGTACTTTCTGGCTTTTGTGTCCATCCATTACTACTCTAGCTCTTCTATTGTGTAAATAGGACTTTATCCAGTTGTACAGTCTTCCATTCACATTGCAGTTTCTTAGTTTCCACAACAGACCTTTTTTCCATACTTTATCAAAGGCTTTCTTCAGGTCTATCCACGCTGCTAGTACAAGGTTTTTCTCTTGGAATGCATCCTCAATCTCTTGAGAGAGATAGGTCACTTGATCTTCCGTACTGTAGTACTGCCTAAATCCTGCTTGTTGTGGAACGAGAAGGTTTTCACTTTCTAGGTACCATTTTAGCCTCAGGTCAATGATGCGTTCCATCGTTTTGCATAGGCAGCTAGTGAGACTGATTGGCCTGTAGCTGGAGGCAGTATCACTGTTTTTCCCTGGTTTTAGCAGTGGTACCATGCTTGCTTCCTTCCAGATTTGAGGTAACTTACCTGTGCTCCAGCACATATTGAAAATATCCAACAGCTTTCCCATTGCTGCCATTCCCAGGTTCTTGATCATTTCATTGGACACTCCATCTGGTCCTGGTGATTTCCTTGGTTTCAGTTTACTAACTGCTAGGTCTAACTCACTGCGTGTGATTGGTGCATCCATGACCTCCACTTTTCTGACTTGTTCCTCCTCTTTCTGTGGCTCGATGCGCACTGTACGCTCCTTCTCTGGATGGATATCAATGTTGCAGTCCTGTGCAAACATGCGAGCAAAGTGATCTGCTACCTGCTTACCTGTAAGAGTTTTCCCATCCTCTATTAGTGTAATCTTTGTACTTCTTCCAGTACTCTCATCATTTAACTGTTTGATTAGTTTCCACAGTTTCCTTCCATCCTTTTCAAAGTTTAGGGACTCTGTTTTCTCTCTCCAACTTTCCCGTCTGGCTTGCAGCTTTGCTCTCTGAAATTTGGCCTTAGAATGTTGGTAATTATTGTGGTGTTCTTGGCATGGTCTATTTTCTGCTTGCTTTCGAGCTGCTTCCACGTCATCATGGAGTTTTCCCAGCTCACTAGACCAGTATGGTTTATAGTCCCTGCGAGCTCCTCTGGGAATGGTTTCACGAGCGGCCTGAAGGATACAAGCATTGAATTCCTTCACTATGCTGTTAATATCCTTACCTTCTATGGACAGCTGTCCCACCAGGATACCTGTACGATGTCTGTACATTGTCCAGTTTGCTTTTTTATAGTTCCATCTGGGGAGAGGGTTACTGGTGTTAAGGAGTTCATTTTCTATTGTCAGGAAGACTGGTCGATGGTCGCTACCTCCAAGTTGTTTTCCAACTTCACGTGTAATGTTCCACTTCAGATCTGGAGAGTGGAATGCCAGATCTGGTGTTGATTTTGTATGCCAAGCCCTTGAGTAAAATGTTGGGGCATCCATTGGCTGGTTGATCAGGAGAAGTCCATTATCATCCTGCCAGCTCTCAACTTCCTCTCCTCTTTTGTCTATGTGGTCATAGCCCCAGCTCTGGGAATGACTGTTAAAATCACCACAGACCATCAGTCTCTCTTTGTGTGGGATTGTTCCTAAAGCAAGTGGGCGGTCATTAGGACAGTAATAGTTAAGGAGGTGGAAATCTGTATTACTACTTTTTAGATGGATCATCTGGTATTCGGCTCCTTCCATGTACACTCCCACCTGACATGCGCTGATGTTATTCTTAACAAGTGTGAGTACTCCTCCTTTTCTTCTGTCCTGTCGGTCTGATCTAAAACACTGGTAGCCTCTGATTTTAAAGGCGGCATCTTTGGTTAGGTGTGTCTCCTGTATGCAGCATATACTTACCTGCTCTGCAAAAAGTATGTTCTCTAGTTCAACCTTTTTGCTATAGCCATCTCTAACACTGCTGACACCCTCAGCATTCCACTGCATTATTTTAAGTTCTTGCTTTTTGGCTGTTTTCTTCTGTTGTATTTTTTGGCCAGTAGCTCTACTCTCATGTCTCCTGACTCCACAAGACGAACTGAGAGGACCTCCAGTAGCATTGGGTGGACCCTTTCGAGGCAGGGGGCCCGGCACTGCACCTGCCTGGTTAGTCTTCACAGGGCGAGCACCATGTTTGAAAACTGTAGATATAGACATTTCATTAGCGATAATGCGTGTTACCCTGATTTTTGCGATGCGCCTTTTGGCTGGGTAACTCCGACTTCAGCACCTTTCCTTGCTAGGGCAGACTGTGGTCTTGCTCGGACTGCCATGAAGACAGTGTGGCTGGCCTGGCCAAAACTTTGTTTTCCAGCCTCTGGTGGCTGTACTTAAGCCCCTTCTCCATGTCAGATGGTTTGAGACAGTTCCACAAAGACACTCTGACTCTGAGATGAGGAATCTGATGAGTGCTTCAACGATATCCATTCCCCGCCACCTATAGTCTACTGGCTCTGTTTTGTTTACATCATTCTGATAGCCATTGTTGTAAAGACCCATAGGCTTGTCACGTCCTGGATTCATTGGTTTCACACCAGACTTCCCTCATCCCCGCCAGAGATCTCCATGTCCCCATCCGTCCACCAACCTGACATTACATTTTGCAAAAATAACAATTACAATTACAATTAGTGTTGATTGCTACAAGTTTCTGGGCTACAGAGGTAGGTCAGAGTTTTTAAGCAAACAGATCTATGTTCCCTGTCTCACAAACACTATGTTAAGATAACTGTGCTCTTAACACAGTTGTTCCCAGGGGATCTGGTTATGTCATATCCATGTTGTTTTATGTATCTCTTTGTGTGGAAATATTGTTCCTCCTATGACCATGCCCTTTGTTAGACACATTTCAATTAATCTTTCTCCATTCTAATTTACCGTATCAATTCCTTCTTTCCCCATTACTTTTTCAACATCAGTGTTATCTTTTCCTACCTTGGCGTTGAAGTCTCACATGACAAGTAAGATAGTGTGTTTGTTCCCGTGTTGTAGTTGGTGATCGAAATTGTCTTTTACTTCATCATCTGTATTGTTCATAGGTGCATGGCATTGTATGATTGTCATTCTTCCATGCCTTATTCTGTATCGTGCTCTTATCATACGACTGTTCACTGGTTTCCATTCTGTAAAGCTCTTTGCTGCCACAAATGACATAATTATACCCACTCCTTCTTGGTATTTCCCACTGTCTCTGCCGGAATATATAATTAACTTTCATTTTTCCGCTGTTCTTTTCCCTGCTTCTAGCCATCACATTTCACTGACGCCCAACACATATAGGTGATATCTATTCATTTCTGTTATTACCTGAGCAGTTTTTGTTGTTGCGGCCAGTGTTCTTACACTTCAAAATTCAATCTTTGTCACATATTTGGGGCCGATGAATGCATTCTTCCAATCATCTGAGGTCTTCGGAGTTGGCATCCCTGATGCATCACTCTTTACTCGGTTGGTTTTGTTGTTGTAAGTTTCCATAACAATTCCTTTTTTCCCCATCCAGAGTCACCTCTAGGTGGGTCTCAGTGTAAGGTTGTTAGCCTTATGCCAAACTCCTGGTTCAGAATATATGATGGATCAAGCCACATCCCACTAATGAGGCTAAAATAGTTATCAAATTCTTTAATGAGGTTGAGAAGCGCGCCGAGAACAGAGACTCATGACGAGACAGTGCAAGCTACATTTGAATTATGATGGCACGGGAAGAATGTAAGAATCAAAAACATGGGGAGTTTCCAAACAAAATGATGCTTGGAAAGTTTCATAAGCCCACCTCAAGACCAATAAGGTTTTAGAGCTTTCGGCGTTGTATGGATTTTAACACCGTTTTTAGCTATCATTGTAATAAATTCATTGTTTATGATCTGTGAATGGACGTATCACCAACAGGGCATCTTCCCTACAACCAAGAGGCCTACAGGAGAGCTGTTAGGGAAGCAAAGTTCTGCAAGGGACATGCAAATGACTAACTAAATTACTTTAATATTATTCTTAACATACCAGCATGCTACAGAAATATACATATATTAGACGAAACCCGTCATTACAAGAATTCAATTCTATTTTTGGTAGTAGCCAATGCCCACAACGCAGAAGGATGGCAGGTCATCACATGGTCAGCATTTCTCCCCTGCAGGATAAAGAAGATTGAATAGTTTTATCCAAACTGCCTGTGTTTATATGTTTAACAAATGTTTATATTTTTAACACATACTTCGTCATGGTTGTTGGTGGCAGAACAACGTTCAATGATCGCCGGCGACATGCACAACCGCGCTACAAACCATGGTGTCAGTGTACATCTACGTCTTCAGAGCCCTGGCATAAAACCACACACGCTTACTATTCCAGGAACATTCTTCTTCAACAACAACAACAACATACTATTTGCTGGTTTAAAAGAAGTTTGAAAAAAAAATAAAAGCACCATCACAAAAATACAAGATTTATATATCAAAGTTCAACAAAATAATAACATCAATGTTGGTATTAATTTCAGTTTAATTTACAGTCAATATTGTCTCATCATGATTATCTGAATGTTGTACAGCAATATAGCTTCCGTCATAACAAATAAGTAATGCATTGTCAGGGCCAAGCTCTGTAACCCTCAACAATAATAAAAGAAATAACAACTGCGGTAACAAACTAGTTCTAGTAATCAAGCTTCCTGGTCTCTTTCCTGTCCCCACCCCCATTGTTCTCTCCCTTTCACCACCTACGTGTCACTGACATCTGATTCTGATTGTTTTTCTTTGTTGTCTCTCAGCCATTCAGAGCGCATTTTGTTTCATTCTATACTAGAAGGATGCCACAAAGCTAAGTTTTTCATTTTTCTTTTTTATTTATCTGTTGTGTTGTTCGTGTATGTAATCCTTGAAAAAGGCCGATTCTGAAATATTGGATGGTTGTATGTTTTTCATTTATACATTCTCATCTTATTTTCATACTTTCTGCCATTTGTGTTTTTTCTCATTTTCCTCATTCCCTCTGTCATTTTGTAAAACTGAACCATACACCTCTATCTATCATTAATAATTCAGCATCTTCATAATTTTCTGTAACAGTAAATCATAACTGATAATGTCCATACAGTTTTAAGAAATAATAAAAGTGTATGGTTCAGTTTTACAAAACCTCTGTCATGTTGTAAAACTGAATTTCTACCTCTACCTACCTCATTACTAGAGCCATACACCTCTACCTACCTCATTACTAGAGCCATACACCTCTACCTACCTCATTACCAGAACCATACACCTCTATCTACCTCATTACCAGAACCATACACCTCTATCTACCTCATTACCAGAACCATACACCTCTATCTACCTCATTACCAGAACCATACACCTCTATCTACCTCATTACCAGAACAATACACCTCTATCTACCTCATTACCAGAACCATACACCTCTATCTACCTCATTACCAGAACCAGTTTTACCTCTGTCATCATCTCTTTCATCTCTAAGAAATAATAAATAATTCCACATAATTCCAGATATTTATAAATAATTCCACATATATATATATACACACACACACACTAGCTGATTACCTGGCGTTGCCCGGGTATTTATTTATCCCAATCAACAAAGTTTCATTTCCACAACTTTCTAGATGGTTTTACAACGTGATATTCATTTCCACCGCCTTCTAGAAGGTTCTACAGAGGTCTATTCAGTTCCACAATCTTCTAGAAGGTTCTACAATGTTCTATTCATTTCCACAACCTTCTAGAAGGTTCTACAGAGGTCTATTCAGTTCCACAATCTTCTAGAAGGTTCTACAATGTTCTATTCATTTCCACAACCTTCTAGAAGGTTCTACAGAGGTCTATTCAGTTCCACAATCTTCTAGAAGGTTCTACAATGTTCTATTCATTTCCACAACCTTCTAGAAGGTTCTACATAGTCTAGACAGTTCTACAGAGTTCTATTCCTTCAATTCGACTAAACGTGGGCTTAATTGTCATCAGGACTGTCACCAGTTAGCTTAGTGACCCTGAACACTATGGATTCGACACTATTCTCTGTCAACTTGGAGATTTTATTTTTCACCACTTCTCACCCCACCACCCATGCCGATAGGGGCTCAACTTGCAAGTGTCACTATTCATCTCAGTGACCCCCCTGAAAACTATGGATGCAACACAGTCTTTTCAATTATTTTTACATGTCACCCCCATCCCGAGGCCCCCCCCCCCCCCCATATGCCGACTGGGGCTGAACCTAGACTTAAATGGCATCAGGAGTGTCACTATTCATCTCAGTGACCCCGAAAACTATGGATTCAACACTAATATCGTTCATTTTCGATTATTTTTACATGTCACCCTGACCCCTAGGGGTCATAGGGATGATCTAACCCCCCACAGTGCACTGTCCAGATTGTAAGTCATATGTGTGCCAAGTTTGGTTGAAATTGCTCCAGGCGTTCCAGAGTGATGCTGGAACATATATATATATATATACACACACTCACACACATGTACGTTCATTTATATATATATAAATAACTCCAGATATTTATAAATTAAAACGGTCGTAAATCATGTTTGGGTAACTTTGATATAATTTTATAAAACAGGAAGACAAACAGGAAATGGGAAGAAATGTGCAAGAACTGCCATCAAGATGCAATAAACACAAGCAACAATATGGCACAAAGCCTTCTTTGGGGACAACTGAAAAGACAAAACAGGAAATTTAAAGAAAAAACTTCCTCCCCCTGTGATGCTTGATTTGATTAAGTTGTCAAACAATCAACAGTGCACTGGAACACCATATAAGACTTCAGATCATTTCTGTCATTGTTATCAGTCTCAGGTAAGGCATTAGAATATCTCTGTCACTGTTGATACAAACAATCTCAGGGTAAGGCATTAGAATATCTCTGTCACTGTTGATACAATCAGTCTCAGGTAAGACATTAAAAGACCTCTTTCAATAAGTTGACACGCTGACCATTGAGGAGCTGACAAGTCAAAACTATCAACTCACAGTTTGGTACCAGTAATCTGAAAATTCGTGGCTGAAATGCTTGCTTGATAGGGGCACCACTCTGATGGCCAGAGGAGCTGTGTTAGTTGCATTAAGACAGTTTCCTGTGTATGGGCAAAGAATGAGACAACAGGTGGGAAGACAAATGTGTCTTATTACCTGACCTGGTCACTTTAATTACCTAAAAAAAAATCAATCACTTTTAACAAAGTTCACCATCTCGTCTGCTTAAAAAAAAAAACAAAACAAAATGGACAATGGCAACTGAAACATTTTAAAGTATAAACTGAACTGAGCAATGTCCGAAGGATAAAAACACAAGAAAAGTGTCAATATACCAGGCACATCATGACAGCTTTTATTATGAATTGCTGTTCATTAAATATTGAAGCCAACACCGGAAATAAAGTTCTTGATGAGTACAATTTGATCCATAAGATTTACAACCTTCTTCAATAATCGTATCTTTAATACATAGTGTAGATATAAGGAATGTAATGATGACTATGATAAAGTGGCTGGTATCCAGCGAAGATGAACAGAAGTGTTGGAGACACAGTCTTGTAGAAATGAGTATGATCAAATTTGAAATGAAAAAAGAGCGAGATAAAATTATGTGTTTAATGCATGTGCTAGATGCTTGATGGATAAATGATTTTTTTAGAAAAATTAAAATTGTTTTTTTTCAATTGTTCCTGAAGAAGGCATTTTGCTGAAATACTGGTTGTATCTTTGCATTATTTTTCTTTTTCTTTGACTTTCTCATCTGATACTTTTATAAAACTGCATCAGTATCTTCATCCATCTTTCCCTGATGTAAGACAGAACAAGAGCCCATGAAGAAGGCATTTTGTCAAAATATTGTATATTAGCATAATTGTCCTTTTTCATTGACTTTCTCATCTGATACTTTCACCCACCTTTCCCTGGTGTAAGACACAACAACAGCTGCCAATCAGACTGGAGAAATTAGTGAACACAGCAGTATCCTGGCCATATATGAAGTCCCCAGCAGGGCAAAGGCTGCTCTGCCAGAGAACCATGCATGCTCTCACTCCATTTCATAAACTGACAAAAGTGATTTTTTGTTAACTGCAGTAAATGAAACCCATGTAATGATCTCTTACACTTCTCAGAGAACTTACAGAACATCAAAATTCAGGGGAAAATGATACCAAAAGTAAATAAATAAAAATTCTCAACATATGTAAAGAGAAGACAGAAATTAAAACAACTTGAAAATCAGTGGAAAATTCATGGGAAAAAGATTAAACAGGCTGACTATTTCAAAAAGAATGCAACCAATCAGATTATAGGTATAATAAGGAGAACAAACTCAGAAAAATGTGATCACTAATGCCATGGGACATAATGATATATAAAAGATATAACGACTGCCGTAAAACTGGTTCTAGTAATACAGGTAGATAGAGGTGTATGGTACAGTTTTACAAACTGACAGAGGGAGTGAGAAAAGTGAAAAAAAAACATAAATAATGAAAAACATACAACATCCAATATTTTGGCATGAGCCTTTTTTCAAGGATTACATACAAAAACAAACACAACATAAAATAAGAGAAGTGCAAATTCTGTCACACTGTGTACAAGGAGGGATGCCACAAAGCTAAGTTTTTCATTTTCATTTTTCCTCTTTTATTTTATGTTGTCCTTGTTTTTGCATGTAATCCTTGAAAAAAAAGGCTCATGCTGAAATATTGGATGTTGTATGTTTTTCATTATTTGTGTTTTTTCTCACATTTCTCACTCCCTCTATCGCTTTGTAAAACTACTATACACCTCTGTCTACCGACATAATGATATAGTACATAATGAATGAAACATTTCCTCATATAAAGCTTTAGTGTCTGTTCAGATTTCTATATATGTACAGGTTTATTCTGTCTTCTCTTATTTTTCTGCATTTTTTGTCATTATAACCTACTGTTAAGTCTGTCTCACTACATGCTACAATCACAAGTCATGTAGGGACTTAAGGTGTTCAAAGACAACAGAATCTTAGCTACATCTTGCATTTGACTAGACATCAGATCTCTGTCACAGTTGATACAGTCTCAGTTAAGACATTAGAAGATCTCTGTCACTGTTGATACAGTCTCAGATAAGACATTAGAAGGTCTCTGTCACTGTTGATACAATCAGCCTCACATAAGACATTAGAAGGTCTCTGTCACTGTTGATACAATCAGCCTCACATGAGACATTAGAAAGTCTCTGCCACTGTTGATACAATCAGCCTCACATAAGACATTAGAAGGTCTCTGTCACTGTTGATACAATCAGCCTCACATAAGACATTAGAAGGTCTCTGTCACTATTGATACAATCAGCCTCACATGAGACATTAGAAGGTCTCTGCCACTGTTGATACAATCAGCCTCACATAAGACATTAGAAGGTCTCTGCCACTGTTGATACAATCAGCCTCACATAGACATTAGAAGGTCTCTGTCACTGTTGATACAATCAGCCTCACATAAGACATTAGAAGGTCTCTGTCACTGTTGATACAATCAGCCTCACATAAGACATTAGAAGATCTCTGTCACACAGTCACAACTGCACACTGAAAGGCTGCACAAAACTTGAGAAACCTAAAATGCTGACTCTTACAACAGATACCCCTACCCCAAAGACCACATCAAAAATTTACAGCACAACAAACCACAATTTTCAGACTCTGTCAGACATGTCCATCTTCATGAACTCAAGACCGACTAAACCTCGCTCTCTCTATGTCTCGCGGCTAGAACCAGTCCTGCAAACCTGGCTCCTACAGTGACTTATGAGAATGGATGAAAAACTAATGTATGGTATGTATGAAAGGCTCTTGCTAACAATAAGATTCATGGTTGCAACCCACCTCTTTGTTTAGATGGTTGAGCATATGACACTGAGCAAAGAAGAAAAAGATTCAAACTATTCAGCTGAATCACTCTGACCTCACACGTGACTTCATAAACTTCAAATGTCTAGCCACACAAACTGTCATTGGGTATGCAAGAAATGGATACACAAAGACAAACCCAATCAGATGCATGCATGCATGCATAATGACCAATGAGATATAACCAGCCTTCTGATTGGTCAGAATTTATATTGTGTCCATTTTTCTGAATTGAAAATACTTTCACAAACATAAATGCAGGTCAGAAATATAGTCTTATCATAATCTGCAATCACTCTGATGTCTAGTTACGTAAATATGACAGCAGTTCTCAACTTATATCACTTGATCAGCCGAACTCCATACAACGATTTCCTTAGTTGAACTCCATACAGTCCCTGCAGCTCCTCATGACGGCATCATCATAAACTTCCACTTGGATTGTTAAATGAAAGAAATGGTGCTTGTCCTGCATCAGTTTGGTAGCAACTGATAAGACACGGTCATGCATGCAAGGACTATCTGCATTGATGAGAGTAAAACAATGGCAGCTGAGATTCAACAAGCAACACTTCTGTTACGGAAGATTTTCTTAGACAAAGTGGAAGTAGCATAAGATTTTGTTGACCAATTCTTGAAATATTATTTTCTCTTAAGTCAATGCACTGTCTGGCCACATAAACTAGTTCTGAATCAATGGAAGTAACAAAAAATGATAAAAACCCCAAATTCAAAAAAAATCACAGTTAGTTCCCTTTATCAAACCACAGGTACAGTAATTTATGAATTCAGATACTGCATTTTTTTTTTCTTTCTTTCACTTGTCACTCTTTGAGTGATTCAGATTTTCTTCTCAAAACTCCTGTTTTGTCTTCATCTACAACTTAAGAGAAATGTAAATCAGTTGGTGGAGAGGTAAAGTGTGTAGACAGAAATCAAAAAGGTGTACAGAGGTATTCTAAAACTTTTTTTTTGTTGCTAACTTAAAAGTTG
This sequence comes from Achatina immaculata, assembly GCA_009760885.1. Classification (NCBI taxonomy): domain Eukaryota; kingdom Metazoa; phylum Mollusca; class Gastropoda; order Stylommatophora; family Achatinidae; genus Lissachatina; species Lissachatina immaculata. Next base: position 39,855,661 of record CM019691.1, on the reverse strand, counting down.
TACTTTTAGCACGATCTCTGAAAGTTAATGCTGGCAATACAGTGGAAGGGGGAATGTGAGCATCGCTGATTGTGTCTTTGTTTGCCTTTCTCTACGCTCTGTCTGTGCCTGCTTCATTGTGCTGTGGGTTGGGAGTTTGTTTTGTTGTGCTGTGGGTTGGGAGTTTGTTTTGTTGTGCTGTGGGTTGGGAGTCTGTTTTGTTGTGCTGTGGGTTGGGAGTTTGTTTTGTTGTGCTGTGGGTTGGGAGTTTGTTTTGTTGTGCTGTGGGTTGGGAGTTTGTTTTGTTGTGCTGTGGGTTGGGAGTTTGTTTTGTTGTGCTGTGGGTTGGGAGTCTGTTTTGTTGTGCTGTGGGTTGGGAGTTGTTTTGTTGTGCTGTGGGTTGGGAGTCTGTTTTGTTGTGCTGTGGGTTGGGAGTTTGTTTTGTGTGCTGTGGGTTGGGAGTTTGTTTTGTTGTGCTGTGGGTTGGGAGTTTGTTTTGTTGTGCTGTGGGTTGGGAGTCTGTTTTGTTGTGCTGTGGGTTGGGAGTTTGTTTTGTTGTGCTGTGGGTTGGGAGTTTGTTTTGTTGTGCTGTGGGTTGGGAGTTGTTTTGTTGTGCTGTGGGTTGGGAGTCTTGTTTGGCACCCTAGCTACAGAGTTAAGTGCATGGATCACTTGTCATCATTGTGCATGGATCACTTGTCATCATTGCGCATGGATCACCTGTCATCATTGTGCATGGATCACCTGTCATCATTGTGCATGGATCACTTGTCATCATTGCGCATGGATCACCTGTCATCATTGTGCATGGATCACTTATCATTGTGCATAGATCACTTATCATGTGCATGGATCACTTGTCGTCATTGTGTACTGATCACTTGTCATCATTGTGCATGGATCACTTATCATGTGCATGGATCACTTGTTGTCACTGTGTACTGATCACTTGTCATCATTATGCATGGATCACTTATCATGTGCATGGATCACTTGTCGTCACTGTGTACTGATCACTTGTCGTCATTGTGCATAGATCACTTGTCATCATTGCACATGAATCACTTGTCATCATTGTGTATGGATCACTTGTCATCATTGCACATAGATCACCTGTCATCACTGTGCATGGATGTGACTTGGGACAGTTCTTGTGCATTATAGGAGATGTCACTGACACAGGCAGTGAAACAATTAGGGAATATCCTCATTTGTTGTGATGCCAAAAACCATACAGAGCTGAACTGAACATAAGACTTTGCTCGCTAGTTCTGAAACAATGCAAGACTCTACCAACCTAGCTCTGATATAATGCAAGATTTGCTGAACAGAAAAGACACAATACATTCTGAATGTCTGGTGAACCAAAACTGTTGAAAAATATATTCTTTTGTAGTACTTTTAGTACTGGCTGTTATGTACACATACAAGTACAGTATGTCTATTAGGGAAGGGATCAAGATGTATTCTACTCCTTAGGCCTACCCAACACTTTATTCCAAATTTTTAACCACAAAACCAGCAATCATAAGCTTATACATCACAAATAAAGGTCAGTGTGCTTTTATATCACTGCTACATATAGCTGAACTCCTACCATACAACTTGAAGTAGATAAGTTACAGATATCACAGCTACATATAGCTGAACTCCTACCATACAACTTGAAGTAGATAAGTTACAGATATCACAGCTACATATAGCTGAACTCCTACCATACAACTTGAAGTAGATCACTTATCATGTGCATGGATCACTTGTCGTCATTGTGTACTGATCACTTGTCATCATTGTGCATGGATCACTTATCATGTGCATGGATCACTTGTTGTCACTGTGTACTGATCACTTGTCATCATTATGCATGGATCACTTATCATGTGCATGGATCACTTGTCGTCACTGTGTACTGATCACTTGTCGTCATTGTGCATAGATCACTTGTCATCATTGCACATGAATCACTTGTCATCATTGTGTATGGATCACTTGTCATCATTGCACATAGATCACCTGTCATCACTGTGCATGGATGTGACTTGGGACAGTTCTTGTGCATTATAGGAGATGTCACTGACACAGGCAGTGAAACAATTAGGGAATATCCTCATTTGCTGTGATGCCAAAAACCATACAGAGCTGAACTGAACATAAGACTTTGCTCGCTAGTTCTGAAACAATGCAAGACTCTACCAACCTAGCTCTGATATAATGCAAGATTTGCTGAACAGAAAAGACACAATACATTCTGAATGTCTGGTGAACCAAAACTGTTGAAAAATATATTCTTTTGTAGTACTTTTAGTACTGGCTGTTATGTACACATACAAGTACAGTATGTCTATTAGGGAAGGGATCAAGATGTATTCTACTCCTTAGGCCTACCCAACACTTTATTCCAAATTTTTAACCACAAAACCAGCAATCATAAGCTTATACATCACAAATAAAGGTCAGTGTGCTTTTATATCACTGCTACATATAGCTGAACTCCTACCATACAACTTGAAGTAGATAAGTTACAGATATCACAGCTACAGATAGCTGAACTCCTACCATACAACTTGAAGTAGATAAGTTACAGATATCACAGCTACAGATAGCTGAACTCCTACCATACAACTTGAAGTAGATAAGTTACAGATATCACAGCTACATATAGCTGAACTCCTACCATACAACCAGAAGTAGATAAGTTACAGATATCACTGCTACATATAGCTGAACTCCTACCATACAACCTGAAGTAGATAAGTTACAGATATCACAGCTACAGATAGCTGAACTCCTACCATACAACTTGAAGTAGGTGTGCTACTATATCACAGCTACAGATAGCTGAACTCCTACCATACAACCTGAAGTAGGTGTGCTACTATATCACAGCTACAGATAGCTGAACTCCTACCATACAACCTGAAGTAGGTGTGCTACTATATCACAGCTACAGATAGCTGAACTCCTACCATACAACTTGAAGTAGGTGTGCTACTATATCACAGCTACAGATAGCTGAACTCCTACCATACAACTTGAAGTAGGTGTGCTACTATATCACAGCTACAGATAGCTGAGATTCTACATCATATCTACAGAGTTTCTACATTCTAGACACAGGTACTGAGCTTCCATATCATGTGTAGGTGGGTGAGTTTCTACATTACACTTACATGCAGACAGCTCTACTCAACATTACACTTACATGTAGACAACAGCTCTACTCAACATTACACTTACATGTAGACAGCTCTACTCAACATTACACTTACATGTAGACAACAGCTCTACTCAACATTACACTTACATGTAGACAGCTCTACTCAACATTACACTTACACGTAGACAACAGCTCTACTCAACATTACACTTACATGTAGACAGCTCTACTCAACATTACACTTACATGTAGACAGCTATACCCAACATGCTTAACTTATGATAATAACAGAAATGCCTCACTAAATAAAGGCTTGGTCTCATCGGGGCTTACCCACTGCAAGATGCACTGATAAGGCATTTCGGTCTAGAGTTAAGGCCCATATGTGCAGACTGTGCACCATGATCACACCATCTATGGCCGCCAGCTCTTTTCTCAAAGAGTCAATGGACACATCTCTAGGTACACCTGTTAACAAACAAATAACATGTTAGTAGTAAGCCTGTGGGAAATGTGATATATACATATGGGGGTTCATGGGAAATGTGATATATACATATGGGGGTTCATTAACAAAACATGTTCCATGTCAGTACTAGAGTATCATGTCTGTAATATGAATTATCATATAGTAATATGAAGTATCATGCCAGTAATGTAAAGTATGTCAGTAATATGAAGTATCATGTCAGTAAGATGATATATCACGTCAGTAAGATGAAGTATGTCAGTAAGATGAAGTATGTCAGTAAGATGAAGTATGTCAGTAATATGAGGTATCATATAGTAATATGAGGTATCATATAGTAATATGAAGTATCATGTCAGTAAGATGAATTTTCATATCAGTAGGATGAAGTATCATGCTAGTAAGATGATATCAGTAATATGGAGTATTGTGTCAGTAATATGAAGTATCATGTCAGTAAGATGAAGTATGTCAGTGAAATGAAGTATCATGAAGTATCATGTTAGCAATATGGAGTATTATGTCAATAATATGAAGTATCATGTCAGTAATATAAAGTATGTCAGTGAGATGAAGTATCATGATGTATCATGTCAGTAACATGAAGTATCATGTCAGTAAGATGAAATATCATGTCAATAATATGAATTATCATGCCAATAATATAAAGTATCATGTCAAACATCAAGTAATATCTTGTATGGATGTGAAGCCACAGATACAGTTGACCCAAGTACAACAAGATGAGGAGCACCACATCTTTTGAGATGAGATGCTACAGGGGACCCCTCAGAATATCTTGGAAGGATAAAAAGAGTGTCTTAGAAGAATTGGATGAAAACTGACTCCTCAATTCCACCAGGAAAAGGAAGTTATCCACCCCTGCCCATGCCTACACAGCATGAGGTCCTCATGAGATCAATAATGAAAGGCAAAGTTCTGGGAAACAAGAATGAGATAATGGATGTAAGATATCACTGATGTTCTAAGCACCACACTCACTGAAACAAGTATCTTGCCTGAACGAGACATTACCTCAGTGGCCATCATGACAGGCATGTTCTGCAAAGGAGAGTGACACAGGAAAAAGGATGTTGGTTGGTCAGACAACTTCTAGAAGTGAATGATGTGGTTTGTAAACTCAATCCAGAAAACTCTAGGCAACCTATAAAAATGAATACCTGACACCAGTGTTAGGGAACACAAACCCTGAAAGCAGTGAGTATATGCTTGAGACACCCTGAGTAAGCTGTGTGTTAATGTCAGTGTATTAATTTTGAAAAAGTTCTGAGGAACCGCTGGTTTAGATGAAGCCTCATTTGAAGGTAACTTCTATTTTTGTCTGGGTTTACCTGTTGTCACCACAGATGCTTGATGAAGTTATTCTAAAATGAGTTTACTGATCAAGATAGTCAGTCAGTCAGTCATTTGTATGCCCCTTGTGGAACTTTGCCTCCCTAACAGCTCTCTCGGTTGTCAGTAAGATGAAATATCATGTCAATAATATGAATTATCATGCCAATAATATAAAGTATCATGTCAAACATCAAGTAATATCTTGTATGGATGTGAAGCCACAGATACAGTTGACCCAAGTACAACAAGATGAGGAGCACCACATCTTTTGAGATGAGATGCTACAGGGGACCCCTCAGAATATCTTGGAAGGATAAAAAGAGTGTCTTAGAAGAATTGGATGAAAACTGACTCCTCAATTCCACCAGGAAAAGGAAGTTATCCACCCCTGCCCATGCCTACACAGCATGAGGTCCTCATGAGATCAATAATGAAAGGCAAAGTTCTGGGAAACAAGAATGAGATAATGGATGTAAGATATCACTGATGTTCTAAGCACCACACTCACTGAAACAAGTATCTTGCCTGAACGAGACATTACCTCAGTGGCCATCATGACAGGCATGTTCTGCAAAGGAGAGTGACACAGGAAAAAGGATGTTGGTTGGTCAGACAACTTCTAGAAGTGAATGATGTGGTTTGTAAACTCAATCCAGAAAACTCTAGGCAACCTATAAAAATGAATACCTGACACCAGTGTTAGGGAACACAAACCCTGAAAGCAGTGAGTATATGCTTGAGACACCCTGAGTAAGCTGTGTGTTAATGTCAGTGTATTAATTTTGAAAAAGTTCTGAGGAACCGCTGGTTTAGATGAAGCCTCATTTGAAGGTAACTTCTATTTTTGTCTGGGTTTACCTGTTGTCACCACAGATGCTTGATGAAGTTATTCTAAAATGAGTTTACTGATCAAGATAGTCAGTCAGTCAGTCATTTGTATGCCCCTTGTGGAACTTTGCCTCCCTAACAGCTCTCTCGGTTGTAAGCAAGATGGCCTCCTTGCAGGTCATCAACGATGTCTTGCAGCCATCTTCGCCTTGGTCTTCTTCTTTTTCCCATTATGTACCCTTCCAAAACAGTCTTCTCTAAATTGTCATGACGTTTAATGTGTCCAAAATATTTAAGTTTTACTGATCAAGATAATCACATAGAAAGTTTAAAAAAATGCTTGGAGAAAAGAACAGACATCAGATACTACAAAGACTCCATTCAAAAAAATCTAAATATATCGCAACAAACCACTTTGAACAAGACACTGCAGACTACAAACTTGAAAGATGTCTGAACTCCTCTATATGCACATGCCAGACTACAAGCTTGAAAGGTGTCTGAACTCCTCTATATGCACATGCCAGACTACAAGCTTGAAAGGTGTTTGAACTCCTCTATATGCACATGCCAGACTACAAGCTTGAAAGGTGTTTGAACTCCTCTATATGCACATGCCAGACTACAAGCTTGAAAGGTGTCTGAACTCCTCTATATGCACATGCCAGACTACAAGCTTGAAAGGTGTTTGAACTCCTCTATATGCACATGCCAGACTACAAGCTTGAAAGGTGTCTGAACTCCTCTATATGCACATGCCAGACTACAAGCTTGAAAGGTGTTTGAACTCCTCTATATGCACATGCCAGACTACAAGCTTGAAAGGTGTCTGAACTCCTCTATATGCACATGCCAGACTACAAGCATGAAAGGTGTTTGAACTCCTCTATATGCACATGCCAGTCTACAAAGCCCCAGGAGATGAGAATGGGTGAAAAACTGGACACGCTTGAAGAACTCCTCCTGATGATAAAATTTACATCTTCTTGTCTAGCTAGCCTGGTACATGAAACCACATGTAGAAGAAGACATTTACATAAGATACATCATCATCATCATCATCATCAAGTGATGTGTCCTTTCTAAAATGTTGTCTCTCCCACTGCCTTCCCAAATGCAATGTAGCCGTGAGCAAGGTGGCCAGCATCTGACAATGACATATTCAGACTTTTCAATTAATTCTGAGTCCACCTGCAGTGATGTTCCCCTTTTTTCCTTGTGCTGGGCACTATGCCTTCTGCAATCAGCCTCTCTAAACCATTATGTCTCACGATGGGGCCAAAGTATCTCACCTCTCTAATTTTGCTGGTGTTTACATGAATAAGGGAGAGCACATGTGGTGACAGCAGGTAAACCCAGACAAAAATAGAAGTTCCCTACAAATGTTGCTCCATCTAAACCAGCGGTTCCTCACAACTTTTTCAGACAGCCACCTCTCATCTTCCTGGTCACAATCCCTGGTGCCCTCAAAAACTTTTAAAGTCAAATGGTCTTGATGCCCCTTGTAGCTTTCTTTTCCCTCACTGTGCCCGTGGGAGTTTCCTGAGGGACACTACTGCTCAATATGGGAAGCACTGATCTAGGTATACAGTGATAATGTTCTAACATTTTGTATGTCACTGGTTTCTTTCCCAGCAGAGAAAGTTAAACCACAAGCAGCACTCCTTACCTTCTGTGATAACAAGCACCACCACTCTTTACTTTCATGATAACAAGCAGCACTCCTTACCTTCCATGATAACAAGCAGCACTCCTTACCTTCCATGATAACAAGCAGCCCTCCTTACCTTCCATGATAACAAGCAGCACTCCTTACCTTCCATGATAACAAGCAGCACTCCTTACCTTCCATGATAACAAGCAGAGTGTCCCTGAGTACGGTGAATGTTGTAATCAGGACAAGCAGAGAGAAGAGAAATGTACATATTGGGTCTGCTAGCCTGAACTTCTCATCAGTCTGTGGAAAATCAGAGAAAAATTATGTAAGATGGTTACTCCTTCTAATTTAAATATAATAATGATTCAGTCAATCTTACATCTTACATTCTTCCCATGCCGTTAAACGTCACTTAGGGCTTGCATGGTAGTTTGCCAAAGTTTTCCTGTTTTCAGTGAGCTTTTCATCCTCATCAAGGGACGTTATGCCCACTAAACTGGCTTTTCTTAACAAGGTCCTCTTTATAGTTTCATGTGCTTGACCTCTTTTTTCTTCTGCCTGTTGTGCTCCACTTGATAGATTGTTTTGGTATTCTCTGATTGTTTCTTCTCACAACATGACCGACACATGTCCATCTCCTTTTTCTGATCACCCATGACACAGGTTGTTGTTCGCTCATGTGTCTTATCTCTGCACTGTTCTTGAATTTGTTCCACTTTATACCAAGTATTTTACTTAGGCATTTGTTTTCAAAAGAGTCTAATTTCTTGTCTATTTCTTTAGTTCATTTCCAGCTTTCGCATGCATAAATGAGGGAGGATATCACATTTGAATTGAATAATCTTAACTTGGTTTTTGTGCTTATAACTTTTGAATGCTATATGTTCTCAAGATTCTTGAAGGTCAATGCTGCTTTGGAAATTATAACTTCCTTTCTGGTGTCACCATCCTGCTCTAAGTAGCTGCCGATGTATGTAAAATGGTTTACTTCTTCACCGATTCAGTCTATGGCGTTTGGATAATCATTTTCTGAACTTGGAGCACCAACCACAAGGTATTCCAGGGGTGGCCAATGGCTAATGAGGTTTGCTAGTAATCATGCCCCTATGACTCCTCCACTATTTAGTGTTCCATCTCTAAAATTCTTTATGCAAGAATCATCATGTGTCGCCTGAAATGCAAACAGATGCACTGCTTTTATTGATCTTTTCCTTCTATATATTCAACACCCCCACGCCCAACTTGCCTACATTAATATTAGTTTTATACTGAACAATAATACAATTTCCTACTTTGTTAATATCAGTCCTTTATTGATACAGATCTATGTTAAAAAACTGCATTTTGTCCTTCCTATTCTTGCTATTCTTAAGACAAAACAAAAATAATGAAACTTCCCCTTAATCAAAATGGAAAAATACTTGTAGAAGGGACAGCTGTTGAAGAAGTCAATCAATTTGCATACCCTGGCAGCTACATAGACCAGGATGGTGACACCAGAAAGAAAGTTAGAATTTGAATTACAAAAGCAGCATCAATTTTCAAGAATCTTGAGAATATATAGCATTCAAAGTTATAAGCACAAAAACCAAGTTAAGCGGCACTCCTTACCTTCTGTGATAACAAGCGGCACTCCTTACCTTCTGTGATAACAAGTGGTATTCCTTACCTTCTGTGATAACAAGTGGCACTCCTTACCTTCTGTGATAACAAGCGGCACTCCTTACCTTCTGTGATAACAAGTGACACTCCTTACCTTCTGTGATAACAAGCGGCACTCCTTACCTTCTGTGATAACAAGTGGCACTCCTTACCTTCTGTGATAACAAGTGGCACCACTCCTTACCTTCTGTGATAACAAGTGGCACTCCTTACCTTCTGTGATAACAAGTGGCACTCCTTACCTTCTGTGATAACAAGTGGCACTCCTTACCTTCTGTGATAACAAGTGGCACTCCTTACCTTCTGTGATAACAAGTGGCACTCCTTACCTTCTGTGATAACAAGTGGCACTCCTTACCTTCTGTGATAACAAGTGGCACTCCTTACCTTCTGTGATAACAAGCGGCACTCCTTACCTTCTGTGATAACAAGCGGCACTCCTTACCTTCTGTGATAACAAGCACCACCACTCTTTACTTTCATGATAACAAGCAGCACTCCTTACCTTCCATGATAACAAGCAGCACTCCTTACCTTCCATGATAACAAGCAGCCCTCCTTACCTTCCATGATAACAAGCAGCACTCCTTACCTTCCATGATAACAAGCAGCCCTCCTTACCTTCCATGATAACAAGCAGAGTGTCCCTGAGTATGGTGAATGTTGTAATCAGGACAAGCAGAGAGAAGAGAAATGTACATATTGGGTCTGCTAGCCTGAACTTCTCATCAGTCTGTGGAAAATCAGAGAAAGGTTCTGTAAGATGGTTACTCCTTCTAATTTAATAATGATTCAGTCAATCTTACATCTTACATTCTTCCCATGCCGTTAAACGTCACTTAGGGCTTGCATGGTAGTTTGCCAAAGTTTTCCTGTTTTCAGTGAGCTTTTCATCCTCATCAAGGGACGTTATGCCCACTAAACTGGCTTTTCTTAACAAGGTCCTCTTTATAGTTTCATGTGCTTGACCTCTTTTTTCTTCTGCCTGTTGTGCTCCACTTGATAGATTGTTTTGGTATTCTCTGATTGTTTCTTCTCACAACATGACCGACATATGTCCATCTCCTTTTTCTGATCACCCATGACACAGGTTGTTGTTCGCTCATGTGTCTTATCTCTGCACTGTTCTTGAATTTGTTCCACTTTATACCAAGTATTTTCCTTAGGCATTTGTTTTCAAAAGAGTCTAATTTCTTGTCTATTTCTTTAGTTCATTTCCAGCTTTCGCATGCATAAATGAGGGTGGATATCACATTTGAATTGAATAATCTTAACTTGGTTTTTGTGCTTATAACTTTTGAATGCTATATGTTCTCAAGATTCTTGAAGGTCAATGCTGCTTTGGAAATTATAACTTCCTTTCTGGTGTCACCATCCTGCTCTAAGTAGCTGCCGATGTATGTAAAATGGTTTACTTCTTCACCGGATTCAGTCTATGGCGTTTGGATAATCATTTTCTGAACTTGGAGCACCAACCACAAGGTATTCCAGGGGTGGCCAATGGCTAATGAGGTTTGCTAGTAATCATGCCCCTATGACTCCTCCACTATTTAGTGTTCCATCTCTAAAATTCTTTATGCAAGAATCATCATGTGTCGCCTGAAATGCAAACAGATGCACTGCTTTTATTGATCTTTTCCTTCTATATATTCAACACCCCCACGCCCAACTTGCCTACATTAATATTAGTTTTATACTGAACAATAATACAATTTCCTACTTTGTTAATATCAGTCCTTTATTGGTACAGATCTATGTTAAAAAACTGCATTTTGTCCTTCCTATTCTTGCTATTCTTAAGACAAAACAAAAATAATGAAACTTCCCCTTAATCAAAATGGAAAAATACTTGTAGAAGGGACAGCTGTTGAAGAAGTCAATCAATTTGCATACCCTGGCAGCTACATAGACCAGGATGGTGACACCAGAAAGAAAGTTAGAATTTGAATTACAAAAGCAGCATCAATTTTCAAGAATCTTGAGAATATATAGCATTCAAAAGTTATAAGCACAAAAACCAAGTTAAGACTATTCAATTCAAATGTAATATCCACCCTCATTTATGCATGCAAAAGCTGGAAAACAGCTACAGAAAAAGACAATAAATTAGACTCTTTTGATAACAAATGCCTAAGGAAAATAATCGCCATCAAGTGAAACAAATTCAAGAACAATGCAGAGATAAGACAGATGAGCGAACAACAACCACTCTCATGGGTGATCAGGAAAAGGAGATGGACATATGTTGGTCGCGTGATGAGAAGAAATGATCAGAGAATCCCAAAACAAGCTATCAAGTGGAACACAACAGGTCAAAGAAAAAGAGGCTGACCACGTGAAACTCTAAAGAGGACATTATTAAGAGAGGCCAAACTAATAGTCATAAAATCCCTTGATGAGGTTGAAAAGCTCGCCAAAAACAGGACAAATTGGCAAACCATTTTGCAAGCCCTATGTGACGTTTAACGGCACGGGAAGGATATAAGATTCTTGACTTAATGTCTGCAGCATATTTACATCTTACATTCTTCCCATGCCGTTAAACGTCACTTAGGGCTTGCATGGTAGTTTGCCAAAGTTTTCCTGTTTTCAGTGAGCTTTTCATCCTCATCAAGGGACGTTATGCCCACTAAACTGGCTTTTCTTAACAAGGTCCTCTTTATAGTTTCATGTGCTTGACCTCTTTTTTCTTCTGCCTGTTGTGCTCCACTTGATAGATTGTTTTGGTATTCTCTGATTGTTTCTTCTCACAACATGACCGACACATGTCCATCTCCTTTTTCTGATCACCCATGACACAGGTTGTTGTTCGCTCATGTGTCTTATCTCTGCACTGTTCTTGAATTTGTTCCACTTTATACCAAGTATTTTACTTAGGCATTTGTTTTCAAAAGAGTCTAATTTCTTGTCTATTTCTTTAGTTCATTTCCAGCTTTCGCATGCATAAATGAGGGAGGATATCACATTTGAATTGAATAATCTTAACTTGGTTTTTGTGCTTATAACTTTTGAATGCTATATGTTCTCAAGATTCTTGAAGGTCAATGCTGCTTTGGAAATTATAACTTCCTTTCTGGTGTCACCATCCTGCTCTAAGTAGCTGCCGATGTATGTAAAATGGTTTACTTCTTCACCGGATTCAGTCTATGGCGTTTGGATAATCATTTTCTGAACTTGGAGCACCAACCACAAGGTATTCCAGGGGTGGCCAATGGCTAATGAGGTTTGCTAGTAATCATGCCCCTATGACTCCTCCACTATTTAGTGTTCCATCTCTAAAATTCTTTATGCAAGAATCATCATGTGTCGCCTGAAATGCAAACAGATGCACTGCTTTTATTGATCTTTTCCTTCTATATATTCAACACCCCCACGCCCAACTTGCCTACATTAATATTAGTTTTATACTGAACAATAATACAATTTCCTACTTTGTTAATATCAGTCCTTTATTGGTACAGATCTATGTTAAAAAACTGCATTTTGTCCTTCCTATTCTTGCTATTCTTAAGACAAAACAAAAATAATGAAACTTCCCCTTAATCAAAATGGAAAAATACTTGTAGAAGGGACAGCTGTTGAAGAAGTCAATCAATTTGCATACCCTGGCAGCTACATAGACCAGGATGGTGACACCAGAAAGAAAGTTAGAATTTGAATTACAAAAGCAGCATCAATTTTCAAGAATCTTGAGAATATATAGCATTCAAAAGTTATAAGCACAAAAACCAAGTTAAGACTATTCAATTCAAATGTAATATCCACCCTCATTTATGCATGCAAAAGCTGGAAAACAGCTACAGAAAAAGACAATAAATTAGACTCTTTTGATAACAAATGCCTAAGGAAAATAATCGCCATCAAGTGAAACAAATTCAAGAACAATGCAGAGATAAGACAGATGAGCGAACAACAACCACTCTCATGGGTGATCAGGAAAAGGAGATGGACATATGTTGGTCGCGTGATGAGAAGAAATGATCAGAGAATCCCAAAACAAGCTATCAAGTGGAACACAACAGGTCAAAGAAAAAGAGGCTGACCACGTGAAACTCTAAAGAGGACATTATTAAGAGAGGCCAAACTAATAGTCATAAAATCCCTTGATGAGGTTGAAAAGCTCGCCAAAAACAGGACAAATTGGCAAACCATTTTGCAAGCCCTATGTGACGTTTAACGGCACGGGAAGGATATAAGATTCTTGACTTAATGTCTGCAGCATATTTACATCTTGTGATGATGCTCCAAGCTAAGTGACAGCATGAATGCCAGAGCTGAGTAGTTGGTACACCAAACCTGACTCTGACTACTGTTTTTCAACTTTCAGACCTTGACTAAATTTGTTCTACTGTCAGACTCTGACACTTGTTTTTCTACTGTACACTCTGAAAATACCTTGGAGCAGTAATAACTTCAGATGGGAAATGCAAAACAGAAATTAGGAACAGAATAGGCCAAGCAAAGACTGCATTTCAGAGAATGAGAAACATATTAGCTAACACATCTTTATCAATGAATGTTAGAAAACGAGTCCTAAAATGCTATATTGAACCTATCTTGTTATATGGAAGTGAATCATGGACAATAGGCAAGTCTGCACAAAAATCATTGGAAGCAACAGAAATGTGGTTTATTAGAAGAATGTTGCGAATCCCCTGGACAGCAAAAATAACTAATGAAGAATATATGAGAAGAGCTGGAGAGACAAAAAACCTTGTCAGAAAGATAAGAGAGAGACAATGTACTTTCATAGGACATGCAATGAGAAGAGGGGGCATTGAAAATATTATAACAACAGGAAAAATAGAAGGAAGAAGATCAAGAGGAAGACCAAGAGAAATGATACTGGACAGTTTGACGGGATGGTGTGAGAGGAGATCACCAACTGAACTGATGGCCTGCATGAAGGATCGGGTACTCTGGAGAAGCATAATAGCCAACACCAGTCAGCACGGCACCTGATGATGATGATGATGACCCTCTGACACTTGTTGTTCTACTGTCACATTCTGACACTTTTCCAACTGTCACATTCTGACACCTTTTTTTCTACTGTCACACTCTGATATATGTGTTTTTGTACTGTCACACTCTGACTCCTATTTTTCTACTGTCAGATTCTTACTCATTTTTCTACTGTCAGATTCTGACTCTTGTCTTTCTACTGTCACACTCTGACTCTTGTTTTTTACTGTCACATTCTGACTCTTGTTTTTCTACTGTCACACTCTGACTCATGTTTTTCTACTGTCAGATTCTGACTATTGTTTTTCTACTGTCACACTCTAACACTTGGTTTTCTAATACTTGGTTTTCTACTGTCACACTCTGACACCTGGTTTTCTACTGTCACACTCTGACACTTGGTTTTCTACTGTCACACTCTGACACTCGGTTTTCTACTGTCACACTCTGACACTCGGTTCTCTACTGTCACACTCTGACACTCGGTTTTCTACTGTCACACTCTGACAATCGGTTTTCTACTGTCACACTCTGACACTCAGTTTTCTACTGTCACACTCTGACACTCAGTTTTCTACTGTCACACTCTGACACTTAGTTTTCTACTGTCACACTCTCACACTTGGTTTTCTACTGTCACACTCTGACACTTGGTTTTCTACTGTCACACTCTGACACTTGGTTTTCTACTGTCACACTCTGACACTTGGTTTTCTACTGTCACACTCTGACACTTGGTTTTCTACTGTCACACTCTGACACTTAGTTTTCTACTGTCACACTCTGACACTTGGTTTTCTACTGTCACACTCTGACATTTGGTTTTCTGTCACACTCTGACACTTGGTTTTCTACTGTCACACTCTGACACTTGGTTTTTTACTGTCACACTCTGACACTTGGTTTTCTACTGTTACACTCTGACACTTGGTTTTCTACTGTCACACTCTGACACTTGGTTTTCTACTGTCACACGGTTTTCTACTGTCACACTCTGACACTTAGTTTTCTACTGTCACACTCTGACACTTGGTTTTCTACTGTCACACTTTGACACTTAGTTTTCTACTGTCACACTCTGACACTTAGTTTTCTACTGTCACACTCTGACACTTAGTTTTCTACTGTCACACTCTGACACTTAGTTTTCTACTGTCACACTCTGACACTTAGTTTTCTACTGTCACACTCTGACTCCATGTTAAATTGCTGAAGCAAAATCTGTCTCACTGAAGTATGGCTAAATGTATGTGACAGCTGAAAAAAAAGATGGACCACACTGACTGATTATATTTTATAGTTATTCTGTATCATTACAATATTTCTGAATTATTAATGTTTACTAACATAAATTATCTTACACAGTGTCTTCTTCTTCATATGCATTTAGCGATAACACGTGGTGCTCTGATTTTTGCGATGCACCTTCTGGCTGGGTACCTCCGACTTCAGCACCTTTCCTTGCTAGAGCAGACTGTGGTCTTGCTTGGACTGCCATGAAGACAGTGCTGTAGGCTGGCTTGGCCAAAACTTTATTTTCCTGCCTCTGGTGGCTGTACTTAAGCCCCTTCTCCATGTCAGGCCCAGCGGCTTTGAGACAGTTCCACAGAGACACTCAGACTTTGGGATGAGGAATCCGATGAATGCTTCAATACCATTCCTTACCACTCATAGTCTGCTGGCTCTGTTTTCCTCATTCTGATAGCCATTGTTCAAAGTTCAAAATTCAGACTCCAGCTTCACTGCATTCAGAATAACCTCATATATGCTCCGCCGCATCCATCCAAGATTATGTTTGCTAACAGTTCCTGTCACACGGTTTTCTACTGTCACACTCTGACACTTAGTTTTCTACTGTCACACTCTGACACTTGGTTTTCTACTGTCACACTCTGACACTTAGTTTTCTACTGTCACACTCTGACACTTAGTTTTCTACTGTCACACTCTGACACTTAGTTTTCTACTGTCACACTCTGACACTTAGTTTTCTACTGTCACACTCTGACACTTAGTTTTCTACTGTCACACTCTGACACTTAGTTTTCTACTGTCACACTCTGACTCCATGTTAAATTGCTGAAGCAAAATCTGTCTCACTGAAGTATGGCTAAATGTATGTGACAGCTGAAAAAAAAGATGGACCACACTGACTGATTATATTTTATAGTTATTCTGTATCATTACAATATTGCTGAATTATTAATGTTTACTAACATAAATTATCTTACACAGTGTCTTCTTCTTCATATGCATTTAGCGATAACACGTGGTGCTCTGATTTTTGCGATGCACCTTCTGGCTGGGTACCTCCGACTTCAGCACCTTTCCTTGCTAGAGCAGACTGTGGTCTTGCTTGGACTGCCATGAAGACAGTGCTGTAGGCTGGCTTGGCCAAAACTTTATTTTCCTGCCTCTGGTGGCTGTACTTAAGCCCCTTCTCCATGTCAGGCCCAATGGCTTTGAGACAGTTCCACAGAGACACTCAGACTTTGGGATGAGGAATCCGATGAATGCTTCAATACCATTCCTTACCACTCATAGTCTGCTGGCTCTGTTTTCCTCATTCTGATAGCCATTGTTCAAAGTTCAAAATTCAGACTCCGGCTTCACTGCATTCAGAATAACCTCATATATGCTCCGCCGCATGCCGCTGCATCCATCCAAGATTATGTTTGCTAACAGTTCCTGTCAAACGTTGGTTGTTCACGATGAGTTTTCTGCCACACAGTTCGGACTTCCTGCCAGCACCTTTAATTTGTCCTAGCTCCAGCAGTCCCTTCAGATCTACATCGTTCTTCCATTCCCGCTCTTCATTCTCCTGCAGTCTGTCCAATACAGCCTTAGTAATGTCCCCTTTGTCCATTCTCAGTCTGTCATTTATTTCAGCCTGTCCAGCAAGTCTATCTCCCATATCACTGTCATGTACTCCCGCATGCCCTGGACAGTAAAGCCACGTTAGGCTTGTCACATCTGACTGGCATAACAGAGGAACCTATTCTTTTTGAAGCAAATTTTTCTTCTCAATCTAATGAAACATACTCTATGAATCCATCACAATGACACCATTAACCACACCATGAGTAACTAAAGATTCCACTGCTGCCGGCACAGCCTCAGTTTCCCTGTGCATGCTTGAAGTGCTGACTTCAAAGGTATCTGGACCCTGTGCCACTACTCTTCCATTTCAGCAGACAACAAAACCCCAACAACTTCTGCTGGTCCGAGTCACCGAGGCATCTGTATATGTTACCGTGTCAGAAGACCCGCAGTGACGCTGGATGAGATCTTGAACCCAAAGTTCAACTGCTCCATGTGCCCGGTCTCGACATTCACGGCCCTTCTGTATAATAACCTTTGTTAGCTGAGGTCAGTCCCGTACCTCTAGGTACATCATCCAGATTGCAAACTGACTTTATTGCTTCATCTGCCTCAGCCACCCAGTATCTGCCTCATTGTAGAGACCCATAGGCGTGTCACCACCCAGTATCTATCTCATAGCAGAGACCCATAGGCTTGTCACCACCTAGTATCTATCTCATTGTAGAGACCCATAGGCGTGTCACCACCCAGTATCTATCTCATAGCAGAGACCCATAGGCTTGTCACCACCCAGTATCTGGCTCATTGTAGAGACCCATAGGCCTGTCACGTCCTGGATTCATTAGTTTCACATCAAACTCTCCTCATCCTTGCTGGCAATCTCCATGTCCCCATCCGTCCGCCATCCTGACATTACAACAATTACAATTAGTACAGGTTTCTGGGCTACAGAAGCAGGTCAGAGCTTTTAAGCAAGCAGATCTATGTTTCCTGTCTCACACAGACTATGTTGAGATTAGCATGTTCTTAACACAGGTGTTCCCTGGGGCTTACTCGGCGTCATATATTAAGCATCATCAATCCACATTACACCTGGAGTATGCTTAAGTGGTGTTTGAAGTAATTATGATTTTCATTTATCATAAGCCATACACAGAGAAGAAAAGGCAAAGGACAGGCATTTGTGGAAAACCTTTGCCCTGGGTATGTAAGGTTCAGAGAGAGAGAGAGAGAGATGCACATCCTTTATGTCAATTTAATCAGCATCAATTATCCTCACAGACCAGAATTACATCTCAAATAGCCCATGTACAATCTAGAACATAATATTAAATCAGGATCAATTCTGGATGCTGTATAATATGTCCTTTTGATGAGTCAAAAATAATCTCTATCATCACCATTACATACCACACTGGTAGACACGCTGATGGTTATGCTTACGTGTCACACTGGCAGACGTTGATGGTTATGCTTACATGTGACACTGGCAGACATTGATGGTTATGCTTACGTATCACACTGGCAGATGTTGATGGTTATGCTTATGTATCACACTGGCAGATGTTGATGGTTATGCTTATGTATCACACTGGCAGATGTTGATGGTTATGCTTATGTATCACACTGGCAGATGTTGATGGTTATGCTTACGTGTAACACTGGCAGACGTTGATGGTTATGCTTACGTGTCACACTGGCACATGTTGATGGTTATGCTTACATGTAACACTGGCAGACGTTGATGGTTATGCTTACGTGTCACACTGGCAGACTGTGGTCTTGCTTGGACTGCCATGAAGACAGTGCTGTAGGCTGGCTTGGCCAAAACTTTATTTTCCTGCCTCTGGTGGCTGTACTTAAGCCCCTTCTCCATGTCAGGCCCAGCGGCTTTGAGACAGTTCCACAGAGACACTCAGACTTTGGGATGAGGAATCCGATGAATGCTTCAATACCATTCCTTACCACTCATAGTCTGCTGGCTCTGTTTTCCTCATTCTGATAGCCATTGTTCAAAGTTCAAAATTCAGACTCCAGCTTCACTGCATTCAGAATAACCTCATATATGCTCCGCCGCATCCATCCAAGATTATGTTTGCTAACAGTTCCTGTCAAATGTTGGTTGTTCACAATGAGTTTTCTGCCACACAGTTCGGACTTCCTGCCAGCACCTTTAATTTGTCCTAGCTCCAGCAGTCCCTTCAGATCTACATCGTTCTTCCATTCCCGCTCTTCATTCTCCTGCAGTCTGTCCAATACAGCCTTAGTAATGTCCCCTTTGTCCATTCTCAGTCTGTCATTTATTTCAGCCTGTCCAGCAAGTCTATCTCCCATATCATTGCCATGCACACCCGCATGCCCTGGACAGTAAAGCCACGTTAGGCTTGTCACATCTGACTGGCATAACAGAGGAACCTATTCTTTTTGAAGCAAATTTTTCTTCTCAATCTAATGAAACATACTCTATGAATCCATCACAATGACACCATTAACCACATCATGAGTAACTAAAGATTCCACTGCCACCAACACAGCCTCAGTTTCCTTGTGCATGCTTGAAGTGGTGACTTCAAAGGTTTCTGGACCCTGTGCCACTACTCTTCCATTTCAGCAGACAACAAAACCCCAACAACTTCTGCTGGTCCAAGTCACCGAGGCATCTGTATATGTTACCGTGTCAGAAGACCTACAGTGATGCTGGATGAGATCTTGAACCCAAAGTTCAACTGCTCCCTGTGCCCGGTCTCGACATTCACGGCCCTTCTGTATAATAACCTTTGTTAGCTGAGGTCAGTCCCGTACCTCTAAGCACATCATCTAGATTGCAAACTGACTTTATTGCTTCATCTGCCTCAGCCACCCAGTATCTGCCTCATTGTAGAGACCCATAGGCTTGTCACCACCCAATATCTGGCTCATTGTAGAGACCCATAGGCATGTTACCACCTAGTATCTATCTCATAGTAGAGACCCATAGGCGTGTCACCACCCAGTATCTATCTCATAGCAGAGACCCATAGGCGTGTCACCACCCAGTATCTATCTCATAGTAGAGACCCATAGGCTTGTCACGTCCTGGATTCATTAGTTTCACATCAAACTCTCCTCATCCCTGCTGGCAATCTCCATGTCCCCATCCGTCCGCCATCCTGACATTACATTTTACAAAAATAACAATTACAATTAGTACAAGTTTCTGGGCTACAGAAGCAGGTCAGAGCTTTTAAGCAAGCAGATCTATGTTCCCTGTCTCACACAGACTATGTTGAGATTAGCATGTTCTTAACACAGGTGTTCCCTGGGGCTTACTCGGCGTCATATATTAAGCATCATCAATCCACATTACACCTGGAGTATGCTTAAGTGGTGTTTGAAGTAATTATGATTTTCATTTATCATAAGCCATACACAAAGAAGAAAAGGCAAAGGACAGGCAATTGTGGAAAACCCTTGCCCTGGGTATGTAAGGTTCAGAGAGAGAGAGAGAGAGAGATATGCACATCCTTTATGTCAATTTAATCAACATCAATTATCCTCACAGACCAGAATTACATCTCAAATAGCCCATGTACAATCTAGAACATAATAATAAATCAGGATAAATTCTGGATGCTCTATAATATGTCCTTTTGATGAGTCAGAAGTAATCTCTATCATCACCATTACATACCACACTGGTAGACACGCTGATGGTTATGCTTACGTGTCACACTGGCAGACGTTGATGGTTATGCTTACATGTGACACTGGCAGACATTGATGGTTATGCTTACGTATCACACTGGCAGATGTTGATGGTTATGCTTACGTGTCACACAGGCAGACATTGATGGTTATGCTTACGTGTGACACTGGCAGACGTTGATGGTTATGCTTACGTGTCACACTGGCAGACGCTGATGGTTATGCTTACATGTCACACTGGCAGACGTTGATGGTTATGCTTACGTGTCACACTGGCAGACGTTGATGGTTATGCTTACATATCACACTGGCACATGTTGATGGTTATGCTTACGTGTCACACTGGCAGACACTGATAGTTATGCTTATGTGTCACACTGGCAGACGTTGATGGTTATGCTTACATGTCACACTGGCAGACGTTGATGGTTATGCTTACGTGTCACACTGGCAGACGTTGATGGTTATGCTTACATGTCACACTGGCAGACATTGATGGTTATGCTTACATGTCACACTGGCAGATGTTGATGGTTATGCTTACGTGTCACACTGGCAGACGTTGATGGTTATGTTTTTCCATTTGCTTTGACCCTTAATATCTTCCATCAACTCAGTTGGTGACTTGTTATTCTGCCATCATGTTAAACTGTAAATGACTTGTTATTCTGCCATCATTTTAGACCGTCCATGACTTGTTATTCTGCCATCATTTTAGACCGTCCATGACTTGTTATTCTGTCATCATTTTAGACTGTCCATGACTTGTTATTCTGTCATCATTTTAGACTGTCCATGACCTGTTATTCTGTCATCATTTTAGACTGTCCATGACCTGTTATTCTGTCATCATTTTAGACTGTCCATGACTTGCTATTCTACCATCATGTTAGACTGTCCATGACTTGCTATTCTGCCATCATGTTAGACTGTCCATGACTTGTTATCATTTTAGACTGTCCATGACTTGCTATTCTACCATCATTTTAGACTGTCCATGACTTGCTATTCTACCATCATGTTAGACTGTCCATGACTTGTTATTCTGCCATCATGTTAGACTGTCCATGACTTGTTATTCTGCCATCATGTTAGACTGTCCATGACTTGTTATTCTGTCATCATTTTAGACTGTCCATGACCTGTTATTCTGTCATCATTTTAGACTGTCCATGACTTGTTATAGTGCCATCCTGTTAGACTGTTTTCCCCTTGCCTCTCCTCTCATTTATCTTTCCCGTTGCTGTGAAACTCTCAAGCCCCCCCCCCCTTTTCCAGTCTTCTGATTATATGTCCAATGAATGATGACTGTCGTTTTCTTTTGGATTTAATTTGCTTCCTTTCTACATCTGCTTGTGCTGGATACTCCCTGTCTGTCATTTTAGCATTCTCAACATTCTTGTAAGAAACCACATCTCTGCTGCCTCTAGCGATCTCTCCATCGATCTGTTCACTGTCCATCACTCTCTTCCATAGCGTACGAAAGCCTCAATACAGCATTTTAGAACTATCTTTGTGATATTCAGTGACAGAGAAATATTACATAAAATGTTCCTCATTTATTTAAAGGCTGCTTTGACTTGACATATTCTGTTCTTGATCTCAGAGGTACATCTCCCACCTGGTGCTATCCCCATACCCAAATATTTCAATGTACGCACTTGTCTCTAGGCTGTCCCTTGTATCTTAACACTGTTTTTAGCTGCGTTCTTCTTTCATGACATAACCAATGTTTGTTTTACTTGCTGATTAGGATCAGTCCCTTCTTCTCACCTTCCTTACTACCAAATCTAATAACTTCTGTAGGCTCTTTCTTTTTATGGCTTTTAGTACTACATCATCTGCACATCACAGACTGCACATGTTGTAGCCTTCAACTGGAGGTCCTGGCTTATTTTTTTTATTTCTGTCATGATATTTTAACTGTACAACTAGAACACATCGGGTGAGAGGACACAGCCTTGCCCAACTTCTTCCTTTATTAATTGATACCTGTCTATCATATTTTCTACCAAGAAGACTCCTTCCTGATCCCTGCACATGTTAGGGTTAGAAATGCAATCTACTGTTTCAACAGAGAACAGAAAATCATGTTTTTAAAAAGGGGGAACAATTTCAGAAAGGGATGAGAATAACAGAGAGTTGATGAAAGAGGTGAGAGTAGCAGAGAGTTGATGAAAGAGGTGAGAGTAGCAGAGAGTTGATGAAAGAGGTTAGAGTAGCAGAGAGTTGATGAAAGAGGTGAGAGTAGCAGAGAGTTGATGAAAGAGGTGAGAGTAACAGTGAGTTGATGAATGAACCTGAAACAGGAAAAATGTCGATTCCATCCATGCTGAAGAAACTTGACAGAATTTCTTTGTAAAGTTTATGACTTTTTTCCATTCCAGAAATTTTGGTATAAAAAAAAAGCTACATGTATGTCTTGGCTGAAACAGCATACTTTTTACTGGGCTTATCTGTGGCCAGATGGCTAGAAAACAGTTCTCTCATAAACACACTGCTACTCATCCTACTATGACAACTCTCTGCCATACTCTGTCAGCTTCTCTTGCTCTCGTCATCTCTTTTTTGTAACTCTTGTTTCTCTTCACAATTCTCCTTTGTATTCACACTCTACCTGAAGGTCTGGCACAAACACGAAGGAGTTCTTAGTGACAGGGCACAGAGTGCGAATGAGAACGTGAATGATTCTGAGTTAATACATGAAATATAGGGAACAAAGTAAGAGTCAATCGTCTGCATGTCCCCTGTGGAACTTTGCCTCCCTAACAGCTCTCCTGTAGGCCTCTCAGTTGTAAGCAAGATGCCCTGCTGCTGATGCATCTATCTGCAGCCATCTTCGCCTTGGTCTTCCTATCTTTCTTTTTTCCATTATATATCCCTCCAAGACAGTCTTCTCTAGATTATCATGACGTTTAATGTGTCCAAAATATTTAAGTTTTCTTTGTTTAATCCTCTTTACTAGCCAACCTTCTTCAATATTAAGTTCTTGCAGTATGGATGCCATAACAACTGGAGTTTATGAAATACCAGAGATTGGATATGCTGATGACACAGTATTACTGTCCACAACACACAAAGGAATGGAAAAACTAATTATGTCAGTCCGTAAGAACAGTGAAGAACAAAACCCCCATCTTAATGAGAATAAAAATAAATTGATGACAACTGACAAAACAAACAAGGCAGCTGAAATATGTATCAATGAGGAAAAATTGGAAGAAGTGGAGAGTTTTGAATATCTTGGATCACTACTAACTAATAACGGAGATACAGTGAGGGAAATTAAAAGGACATCTGTCACTCTTCAGAAAGTAAAACAACTAAACAATCTGTGGAGAGGAACAGACAGAACTACAAAAATAAGATTTTTAAGGGCATGCATCTTTCCCATCGCAACATATGCCTGTGAGACCTGGACACTTAACAAAACAGCTGAGAAACACATAAATGCCTTTGAATGTAAATGCTACAGAAGAGTTCTTCAAATATCATGGACACAAAAAAAGAACAAATATATCCATACTACATATATGTTGCCTTAAAAATCTTATTTTTGTTCTTCTGTCTGTTCCTCTCCAGATTCTTTAGTTGTTTTACTTTCTGAAGAGCGACAGATGTCCTTTTAATTTCCCTCACTGTATCTCCATTATTAGTTAGCAGTGATCCAAGATATTAAAAACTCCACTTCTTCCAGTTTTTCCTCATTGATACATATATCAGCTGCCTTGTTTGTTTTGTTAGATGTCATCAATTTAGTTTTCTTTGCATTAAGATATAGGTTTTGCTCTTCACTATTCTTACTACAAGAGATTAATATTGAAGAAGGCTGGCTAGTAAAGAGGATTAAACAGAGAAAACTTAAATATTTTGGACACATTAAACGTCATGATAATCTAGAGAAGACAGTCTTGGAAGGGTGCATAAAGAAAGAGAGAAAGACCAAGATGAAGACGGTTGCAAGACATCATTGATGATCTGCAAATGGATGCATCAGCAGCAGGCCATCTTGCTCACAACCGAGAGGCCTACAGGAGTGCTGTTTGGGAGGCAAAGTTCCGCAAGGGACATGCAAATAAATGAATAAATGAGTATGGATATATTTATTCTTTTTTGTGTCCATGACAAAATAAGGAGCACTGAAAAAAAAAATGTGATCAGAGGATTTGTACTCATAACTGAGAAGAATGTTAGGCGAAGAACAACCAGCACCGAGCTTATCATCATTATCATCTTATTCGTCATCATCATCAACATCCTCATCAGCAACAGCAGCAAAAAAGTGAAAGAACCAACCGTAAATTTGATGATCAAGGCAGCAACCAACACTCCAAGGCTCTGTAGAATGTCACCAATGACGTGAATGAAAGCTGCCCTGACGTTGATGTTCTTGTGTTTATGGTGAGCTTCCTCATCATCACAAGCATGCTCATCATCGTCGCTGAGTACTTGATGGTGGGTGGCTGCGGCATGGGTGAGAAAAGATAAGCCAGTACGCACAATGTTAATGAGCATTGTTCACTGACATTATCAAATATAACAACATTATTAACATGCTCAGTTGTATCATGATGCTGAGAAACAATATCTGGATAAAAGAAGCAAGAAACAAGGGAAAAGAAACCAGCAGACCCAACTTTGGACACCAAAGACCATGCAAAACAAGGAGCCACTGACTACTCATACCCAGTGCTATGCTATAGAGGGATTGTCACTCATTCCTTTTCTAGGAAGGGTTTTATCAATCAATCTTTTTTCTAGGAAGGGTTTTATCAATCAATCTTTTTCTAGGAAGGGTTTTATCAATCAATCTTTTTCCAGGAAGGGTTTTATCAATCAATCTTTTTCCAGGAAGGGTTTTATCAATCAATCTTTTTCCAGGAAGGGTTTTATCAATCAATCTTTTTCCAGGAAGGGTTTTATCAATCAATCTTTTTCTCTAATGGGATCTTCATTCTGGTTTCAAAGCAGATATTATCATCCATGAGTCAGTGGAGTCCAGACTCCAGAACATGTCCTTCAAGAGTGCCCAAACCATGCGGACCCGAGACGAGAGACATGGCCAGAGGACACAAGCTTGTGGTAAAAGGATCTGGAGAGAACTGCGGGCTTTGCCATGTTGACAGGGATCAGGATTTGATGTGACCAACAACCTCGAACACAGAAGAAGAAGAAAATCATTCATCAACTGTAGAAGATTCTCTGATGAAGATGAAAGGGAAAAGAATAGGCAGATGAAAATGCTGACAAAATGATATGAAATACTCAGAACATAAAACATGAACGGTGACAGAGTAATGGCAAGAAGAGTGACCAATGAGCTTTCAGTATCAGAAATGCTGAGGATAAGTAACACACACCAAACAGTGATGAGTGCATTCATTAACAGACACCAAACAGTGATAAGTACAATCATTAACAGACACCAAACAGTGATAAGTACAATCATTAACAGACACCAAACAGTGATAAGTACCATCATTAACAGACATCAAACAGTGATAAGTACAATCATTAACAGACATCAAACAGTGATAAGTACATTCATTAACAGACACCAAACAGTGATAAGTACATTCATTAACAGACATCAAACAGTGATAAGTACATTCATTAACAGACATCAAACAGTGATAAGTACATTCATTAACAGACATCAAACAGAAGTAAGTACCATCATTAACAGACACCAAACAGAAGTAAGTACTATCATTAACAGACACCAAACAGAAGTAATTACCATCATTAACAGACACCAAACAGTGATGAGTACAATTCTTAACAGACACCAAACAGTGATAAGTACAATCATTAACAGACACCAAACAGAAGTAATTACCATCATTAACAGACATCACTGTCATGTTGTTGACATCCCTCAGCTGTTGATCTGAAGAGCTGAAATCTGCTGACTGGTCCAGATGCTTGTAGTCAAAGCCCTCTCTCTGACTGTTGCTTGTCTCTTCCTGTCTGACGGCGCCTGTCACATCCTGACTCGTCTTCCTACTGTGGCTGTGACTATGACCATGTGAGTGCCCGTGACCATGTGAGTGCCCGTGACCAAACTTACTGTGACTGTGGGCATGGCCGCAGCACATCTCTGAGTGAAGAACTAACCCCATTCTGAGAAATGTAAGAACAGAACATCGGCCTCAGTTTGTGACAGAATGACTACAAGGCAATGTGAGAGAAGTTAGCTATGTCAGAGAGGTAAAACAAACTCATGGTTGCAAAGACTCCAGCCCCACACATCAAAACAGCCTCCAGTTTACTGAACACAGTCTACGAATCTGCTCTCTTTACACGAACTTCAGAGTCCAAGTCCGATCCTGGGACAAGCAATGAAACATGGATGGAAAAAAATGTGGGGCATGCATAAAGACCTGCTGCTGACAATGGGATTCATGGGGGTGACTCATTTCCTTGTCTAGACAGCTGGATATGTGAAGAAGTAGCAGGAGGAAGAAGAAGAAGAAGAAGCAAGAAGAAGAAGAAGAAAAGGGAAGAGGAGAAATAAGATGGAAGACTGCAAGTGTGAACTCATTTCCATTCATAAAAGGTCATTATCTTGTATCTATGTAATCAGATCATGAATGAGTTTTAAGACAAAATTCTCCTAGAGACTCTCAAAATGTGATCCACATTACGTCAGTCAATCACATTTTGGTGAATTATGTTAGTCAAACACATGTTGGTGAATTACATAAGCCTATCATGTTCATGAATAATGTTGGTCAATCACACATTTGTGAATTATTAGTTAATATTTTGCGAATTATATTAAAAACATAATATATTGGTGAATTACATTAAACAATCATATGGCAGTGAATTACATTAATTAGTCACACTCTGTGAATTACATTAGCCAATCACATGTTTGTGAGTTGTATTAGCCAATCACACGTTAGCAAGATGTAGTAGCCAATCACATGTTGGTGAACTGTAGTAGTCAATCACATGTTGGTGTTAGCCAGTCATATGTTGGTATTAGCCAATTACATGTAGGTAAGTTGTATTAGCCAATTACATGTAGGTAAGTTGTATTAGCCAATCACATAGTGAATGGTTCAAACATTTTCTTCTCTCTCTCCATCTCTCTGTCTGTCTGTAACAGATTAAAACTAAAAGAAAATAGGAATCACAAAAAGTATGCCTATTTTTTTATCATTGAACAAAATGCTGGCAACAGTAAAAAGTTGTGAAAACATAGAACAATATGCTGGCAATAGTAAAAAGTTGTGAAAACACAGAATAATATGTTGGCAATAGTAAAATGTTGTGACAACACAGAACAATATGTTGGCAATAGTAAAAAGTTGTGACATTATAGAAAAATGATTGGGGAATGGCAATAGTACAAAAAGTTGCCAACATGTTGGCAATAGGAAAAAGTTGCGACATTATAGAACAAGATATTGGCAATAGTAAAAAGTTGTGACAATACAGAACAATGACTGGGCAATGGCAAATGAGCTGCAACATTATAGAATAATGATTGGGCAATGGTAAATGAGTTGCAACATTATAGAATAATGATTGGGCAACGGCAAATGAGTTGCAACATTACAGAATAATGATTGGGCAATGGTAAATGAGTTGCAACATTATAGAATAATGATTGGGCAATGGTAAATGAGTTGCAACATTACAGAATAATGATTGGGCAATGGTAAATGAGTTGCAACATTACAGAATAATGATTGGGCAATGGTAAATGAGTTGTAAAACCTCTCTGAACTTTTAGGTGTCCAAAGCAAATGGAGCTTCCATAAGAGTTTTCTACAAATGTCTGTCCTTTGCCTTTTTTCCATTCTTGTTCAGGTGAGCCCTTCCTCTAATACTCAACATCCTCTCTTTTGCTCTTCTCCCTCTAATACTCAACATCCTCTCTTTTGTTCTTCTTCCTCTAATACTCAACATCCTCTCTTTTGTTCTTCTTCCTCTAATACTCAACATCCTCTCTTTTGCTCTTCTCCCTCTAATACTCAACATCATCTCTGTTGTTCTTCCCTATATCTATTTTTGTCTATCCTTACTCCTGTTTCCATGAGTGCTATTTTTGGTAACGAGTTACCAGTCATCCGGAGAACATGCCCCAGCCATTACCAGCATCTTTCTTCCATGATCTGATTTGTATATAAGTCAGTAAATGATAACTGGGGCAAGCAAGGTAAGTATATTGATAACTGGGGCAAGTGAGGTAAGTATATTGATAACTGGGGCAAGTGAGGTAAGTATATTGATAACTGGGGCAAGAGAGGTAAGTATATTGATAACTAGGGCAAGTGAGGTAAGTATATTGATAACTAGGGCAAGTGAGGTAAGTATATTGATAACTGGGGCAAGTGAGGTAAGTATATTGATAACTGGGACAAGTGAGGTAAGTATACAGATAATTGTGGCGAGTGAGGTAAGTATACTGATAACTGGGGCAAGTGAGGTAAGTATACTGATAGCTGGGGCAAGTGAGGTAAGTATACTGATAAGTGAGATAAGTATACTGATAACTGGGGCAAGTGAGGTAAGTATATACAGACAAGTTGGAAATAAGAAAGTCAGAAACTAGGAGCTGAGAATGAAAAAAAAACTGCCACCATATACATGGAATTAAAAAAAAAAGACAGTAAGCAGAGAATGCACTATACTAAGTAAACAGCATAGAATGCACTATACTAAGTAAATAGTATAGAATGCACTACAGTAAGTAAACACTATAAAATGCACCATGGGAAGTACATAGCACAGTATGCACTACATTGAGCACATGATACAGAATGCACCACAGTAAGTACACAAAATAGAATGCACCACAGTAAGTACACAAAATAGAATGCACCACAGTAAGTACACAAAACAGAATGCACCACAGTAAGTACACAAAATAGAATGCAGCACAGTAAGTACACAAAATAGAATGCACTATAGTAAGTACACCAAACAGAATGCACTATAGTAAGTACACTATATACAATGCACCACAGTAAGTACACAATACAGAATGCACAATAGTGAGCATACGGTACAGAATGCATTACAGTGAGTACACAGTATAGAATGCACTACAGTAAGTACACATAATGGGGCGCCCTACAGTAAGTATAATGAATGGGGCACCCTACAGTAAGTATAATGAATGGGGCACCCTACAGTAAGTATAATGAATGGGGCACCCTAGAGTAAGTACACAACATAAAACACTACAATAAGTATTATCTTATATCCTTCCCGTGCTGTTAAATGTCACATAGGGCTCGCAAGGTAGTTTGCCAATTTGTCCTGTTTTCAGCGAGCTTTTCAACCTCATCAAGGGATTTTATGCCTATTAATTTGGCCTCTCTTAACAATGTCCTCTTTAGAGTTTCCCATGGTTGGCTTTTTTTTCTTTGGCCTGTTGTGTTCCACTTGACAGTTTGTTTTAGGATTCTCTGACTGTTTCTTCTCATCACGTGAACAACATATGTCCATCTCCTTTTCCTGATCACCCGTGAGACTGGTTGTTGTTTGCTCATCTGTCTTATCTCTGCATTGTTCTTGAATTTGTTTCAACTGATGCCGAGTATTTTCCTTAGACATTTATTTTCAAAAGAGTATAATTTATTGTCTTTTTCTTTAGTTGTTTTCCAGCTTTTGCATGCATAAATGAGGTGGATACTACATTTGAATTGAATAGTCTTAACTTGGTTTTTGTGCTTATAACTTCTGAATGCCATATGTTCTCAAGATTCTTGAAAATTGATCCTGCTTTTGCAATTCAAAAATTCTAACTTCCTTTCTGGTGTCACCATCCTGGTCTATGTAGCTATTTTGAATGCAGCATTTCTCAAGTGTTAGGCAGCTTGTCACGCAGATGACATAAGTCACCTGGCACTTGAGAACCGCTGCATTCAAAATTATGGGATGCTGGAACCACATGGGTTAAACTCGCTGTTTAGCTACACGTAACATTCTCTTCAATCATTATAGTACCTCTCCACTAAGTCCACCCCTTCTTACTTTTAAAACTTCTCACAGTATCACTCTGCAACCCCTCTTCCCCAATCATCTGTTTCAACTTCTCCTAGCTAGGTCGGTATTGCGTCACTCTCTCTCCCCTCCCCGGTTCCCCATCCACCACCCCCAGTTACAACCCACCGACCACGTGTCACAGGTCTCTATTTAAACAGTCTCCATGTCCCACTAGATCCATTTCTGACACACACCGCCGGACAAGCCACACCTTACAATTTACAGCTAAGTACTCTTTTTATTTATTTATTTATTTTTAAAAAAAATAGTATTCATGTGAATCTATACTTTATCTCCTCTCTCTATTTCTTCGTCCTGTATGTTTTTGTATGATTAAGGCTCACGCCGAAACGTCACAACTTTATAATCGTTAAGTAATAAAGCTGCTCCTACTTTTTCCTATTTTATACACTCTGATGTGACAATGCAAGCATCAACTGTCAGCAGCTGGCTATCATCATAATCCTTAGAAATTCTTCTGGCATGTGTAATTATGCAGTCTATGTGGGTTCATCTGGCATGTGTAATTATGCAGTCTATGTGGGTTCATCTGGCGTATGTAATTACGCAGTCTATGTGGGTTCATCTGGCATGTGTAATTACGCAGTCTATGTGGGTTCATCTGGCATGTGTAATTATGCAGTCTATGTGGGTTCATCTGGCATGTGTAATTACGCAGTCTATGTGGGTTCATCTGGCGTGTGTAATTACGCAGTCTATGTGGGTTCATCTGGCGTGTGTAATTACGCAGTCTATGTGGGTTCATCTGGCGTGTGTAATTATGCAGTCTATGTGGATTTTGATAAGATGACTGTTCCTGACCTTTTGTGTCTTTCAGTGATGGTCATATAATACCTCACATAAACCTACACTGCTTCTTTTTTTATTTTTTCAAATACAACTCCGTGCATGAACGAGGGCATGGGCATACAAAGACATGGGCATATGCTCCAGGTCTGAAGCAGCTACTCTGGGGGTGCCATTGAGACCTGGAGGAAACATCTTCCTGCTGGCAAGGCTACAGATTTAGCTTGACCTAGCACTCTACTTCTTCATAGATGGAACAGTTGTTGATGAAGTAAACCAATCTGCATACCTTGGCAGCTACCTAGACCAGGGTGGTGACACCAGGACGGAAGTTAGAATTTGAATTGCAAAAGCAGCACTGACCTTAAAAAATCTTGAGAATATATGGAATTCAAAAGTTATAAGCACAAAAACCATGTTAAGATTATTCAATTCAAATGTGATATCCACCCTCATTTATGCATGTGAAAGCTGGAAATAAACTAAAGAAATAGACAAGAAATTAGACTCTTTTGAAAACAAATGCCTAAGGAAAATACTTGGCATCAAGTCGAACAAATTCAAGAAAAATGCAGAGATAAGACACATGAGCAAACAACAACCTGTCTCATGGGTGATCAGAAAAAGAAGATGGACATATGTAGGCCATGTGATGAGAAGAAACAATCAGAGAATATCTAAACAAGCTATCAAGTGGAGCACAACAGGCCGAAGAATAAGAGGTCAACCACGTGAAATTTTAAAGAGGACATTGTTAAGAGAGGCCGGTTTAGTGGGCATAAAATCCCCTGATGAAGTTGAAAGACTCGCAGAGAACAGGAAAACTTGGCAAACAACTATGCGAGTCCTATGTGACATTTAATGGCACAGGAAGGATGTAAGATGTAAGAGATGTAAGCACTCTGACACCAAAGAAACAAAGTATGTATGAAATGAAGAAACAGTATGTACAAAATAATATGAAGACATATTTGATCTGTCCAGGAATTCTTGTTATACCATACAGGAATTTGAGGATATCTATTTATTACAGTCACACTTCTTAACTTGAAATACCTGCCATAACCTTGTAGAAAACACTGGGGTGATGAACAAACGTGTGATTTACTTGTACATAATGTTGAACATGCAGAGGGTGTGATCAACATCTCAAACAACAGTCACTTACATAATATTAAACAGAACACCTTAGAGAGGCTGTGATCAACATCTCAAACAACAAAGTCACTTACATAATATTAAACAGAACACTTAGAGAGGGTGTGATCAACATCTCGAACAACAAAGTCACTTACATAATATTAAACAGAACACCTAGAGAGGCCGTGATCAACATCTCGAACAACAAAGTCACTTACATAATATTAAACAGAACACCTAGAGAGGGTGTGATCAACATCTCGAACAACAAAGTCACTTACATAATATTAAACAGAACACCTAGAGAGGCCGTGATCAACATCTCGAACAACAAAGTCACTTACATAATATTAAACAGAACACCTAGAGAGGCTGTGATCAACATCTCAAACAACAAAGTCACTTACATAATATTAAACAGAACACCTAGAGAGGGTGTGATCAACATCTCGAACAACAAAGTCACTTACATAATATTAAACAGAACACCTAGAGAGGGTGTGATCAACATCTCAAACAACAAAGTCACTTACATAATATTAAACAGAACACCTAGAGAGGCCATGATCAACATCTCGAACAACAAAGTCACTTACATAATATTAAACAGAACACCTAGAGAGGCTGTGATCAACATCTCATCTGGCTTCACATCCATGTAGTGTTCATGACGGATTCTGTCTACTGCGATGTAGCATAGGACCCCACTCACAAGCCAAATTATGAACACACTGATCAGTGCTCCAAGTACTTCTACAATAAATAAGAATATATATATATAACCAAGTTAACAGTGCTCCAAGTACTTCTTTGGCACATAAGAAAACAAAACAAACATATAACTCAAGTTAACAGTGCTTAGCTACGCTACATAAGAATGCAAATACATAAGCCATGTTAACAGTGCTCAGTTATGCTACATAAGAATACAAACATATAAACCAAGTGTTTATGTGGGTGTGGGTGTGTGAAGAGGGTTTGGGGTGGGGGGACATAATTCATGGACAAAAAAGAAAGTACTGGAATAATGTCAACTAACATAAAAGAAATAATAAATAACAATAGATAATAATTATAAGTTAACATATTGTGGTCTTACCATGAGACACAGCAAGATGAAAACTATTCTGATGGGATAAAAATGCAAATTTAATTTAACAACACTACAGATCAGCTGACAACACTACAGATCAGCTGACAACACTACAGATTGACCGACAACACTACAGATCAGCTGACAACACTACAGATTGACCGACAACACTACAGATCAGCTGACAACACTACAGATTGACCGACAACACTACAGATCAGCTGACAACACTACAGATTGACCGACAACACTACAGATCAGCTGACAACACTACAGATTGACCGACAACACTACAGATCAGCTGACAACACTACAGATTGACTGACAACACTACAGATCAGCTGACAACACTACAGATTGACCGACAACACTACAGATCAGCTGACAACATTACAGATTGACCAACAACACTACAGATTGACCGACAACACTACAGATCAGCTGACAGCATTACAGATTGACCGACAACACTACAGATTGACTACACCATGGAAAGAAGCAGATTATACACAAATAACTATTCAGACTGAAGTGAAAGGTGTGCAGAATGGTGAGATGCAGAGCAGTCTTGTAAGATCAACAGCACACTTAGTGTGCTAGATGACAAATATCCACGTGACACCTGGATACATGTGTATACAGATGGATCTACACATAATGCCATAAAGAATGGAGGGGCAGGAGCACATATTGAATATCCAAACAACACCACTGACAAGATTTCCATACCCACTGGAAAATACTGCAACAACTATGATGCAGAAGTTAGGGCAATTATTGCTGCAGTTGAAAAACTATCCAACTCCAGAATTGATACATGTCCCGTAGTAATTCTCACAGATGCAAGATCAGTACTGGAAGCTCTTCAGTGCAACAAACTACCAGACCTTAAGGATGCCTTGTCAAAAATTGGCTTACAACATGGAGTCACTTTGCAGTGGATTCCCTCCCACTGTGGGATACCAGGCAATGAGAAAGCTGACCATCTGGCCAAAGAGGGCACTGAAATGGAGCAACCAGACATACCAATCACCTATAATCAGAAGAAAAGCAGGATAAAAACCTACAGGATGCCACAAACACCACCACATGATGACTATCACATGCTAAACAGAAAGGAACAAGTCACCATCTTCTGTCTCCGAATAGGACACAGCTGACTTCGAAGTCATATGTATACAAAGTTTAAGGTTGGTACTACTAATCTATGTACATGTGCCCCAAACTGTGGAACATATCCTCCAGAACTGCACCAACTATGAGACAATGAGAAATAATTACTGGCCCAGTGAAACCACTAAAGAAGATAAGCTCTACGGTTCCATACATGAATTACAAAAAACAGTGAAATTTATCCATGAGACAGGACTGCAGATATAGACAGACAATGCGAATGAAGAAGAAGACTACAGATTGACTGACAACACTACAGATTGACTGACAACACTACAGATCAGCTGACAACACTACGGATAAGCTGACAACACTACAGATCAGCTGACAACACTACAGATCAGTTGACAACACTACAGACAGACTGACATCACTACAGATGGGCTGACAACACCACAGATTGGCTGACAGCATTACTGATGAGCTTGGAATGTTATAAATGGATTTTCAACATTACAAATGAGCTGATAACATTACTGAATGGCTAGAAACAGTACAGATGTGCTGACAACACTACTAATGAACTGGCAAACATTATAGCTAGACTGACAACATCAGGAGCTGAACAAGAGGTACCCTGACAAGGTGCACCATGGAAGCAAAACAGAGCAAGCTGGTGAATCACTGTAACAACTTCCTTTGAGTAAATGGCACATGATGATGAAGTTTATTTACAGAGCACACATCATTTATTACAACTTCACTGTTTATTCACTCTTCCTGAAATTTCCTCATAATCTGAGCTATTTTGCTGCCAAAGTCATCAAGATCTGAAACACTGATATACAAGTCAAAGCTTGAGGTGCGTCAGAGTGCAGTGGCTGAGTTCTGAGAAATGGGCCCATGAAGCAGGTTTCTCTGCAGACTCCACCACTATGAGGAAAACTTGACAATCCCTACTCCATAATTCAGGATGACACAGATCAATGACCTGTTCTGTGAGAGCATCTTCAAAGTAGTAGGACAGGGTGAACTGGGGTTCAATGATCCCAGAACAGACATACCCCCAGGACAGCCAACCCTGCTCGTCTCTAGACTTATACAGAATAATTTCACATATTTCTGGACGTTCACTGACTTGTAATCTCAGTTAATAGATTTAGAACAAACATTTATGTCTGTTAATGATTTACTGAGTCCTGTAGATGCATACTCAAATAAATATAATGCAGTGCTTCTAAAAGCAACTCTAACAGCACTTCTAAAAGCATAACTTTCAGCACTTCTAAGTCATACAGCATTTCTAAAACTCATGGAACACTTCTAAAAGACACGCAACACTCCTAAAGGTCACGCACAACTGCTAAAAGTCACACATCGCTGCTAAAAGTCATGCAACACTCCTAAAAGTCACGCAAAACTGCTAAAAGTCACGCATCGATACTACAAGTCATGCAACGCTCCTGAAAGTCACGCAACGCTCCTAAAGGTCATGCAACACTCCTAAAAGTCACACAACACCCTTAAAAGTCATACAGCACCTCTAAAAGTCATATAGTACTACTAAAAGTCAAGCAAAACTTTAATGCAGCACTTTTAAAAGTCATGCAGCACTTCCAAAACTCATGCAATACTTCTAAAAGTCATACAGCACTTCTAAAAGTCATGCAGCACTTCCAAAACTCATACAATACTTCTAAAAGTCATACAGCACTTCTAAAAGTCATGCAGCACTTCTAAAAGTCATGCAGCACTTCTAAAAGTCATGCAACACTTCTAAAAGTCACACAGCACTTTTAAAAGTCATACATCAGACCTAAAAGTCATATAACACTTAAGTCATGCAACACTTCTAAAGGTCATGCAAAACTTCTAAAAGTCATGGAACACTTCTAAAATTCATACAGCACTTCTAAAAGTCATGCAGCACTTCCAAAACTCATACAATACTTCTAAAAGTCATACAGTACTTCTAAAAGTCATGCAGCACTTCTAAAAGTCATGCAGCACTTCTAAAAGTCATGCAACAGTTCTAAAAGTCACACAGCACTTTTAAAAGTCATACATCAGACCTAAAAGTCATATAACACTTAAGTCATGCAACACTTCTAAAATTCATACAACATTTCTAAAAGTCATACATTACTCCTAAAAGTCATACAGCATTTCTAAGTGTTCTTAGAGACATGTGATGTTCTTAGTGAATGTGATGATGATGGTGTTCTTACTGACATGTTATAATGTTCTTAGTGACATGTGATGCTGATGTTCTTAGTGACATATGCTGATGGTGTTCTTAGTGACACATGATGATGGTGGTGTTCTTAGTTTATTAGACATATGATGACTTATGTTCTTAGTGACACGTGATGATAGTGTTCTTAGTGATACACCTTGGTGTTCTTAGTGACACATGATGATAGTGTTTTTACTGACATGTGATGATGGTGATGTTCTTAGTGACATGTGTTGATGGTGTTCTTAATAACATGATGGTTCTCTTAGTGACATGTGATGATGCTCTTAGTGATTCATGATGATATTCTTAGTGACTCATTATGATGTTATTACTGACATGTGATAGCATTCTTAGTGACATGTGATGATGATTATGTTCTTAGTGACATGTGATGATGATGTTCTTAGTGGCATGTAGCAATGATTTGTGATGTTCTTTGTGACATGTGACAAATGACAAGGATTGTGATTCTCTTGGTGACACATAGCAGTAATGACAATGCGATTGGTGATGTGTGATGATGATGGTAATGTTATTAATGTCTTGTGGTTAAGTGTGATAATGATGGCAATGTTATGAATGTCTTGTGGTGATGTGTGATGATGATGGTAATGTTATTAATGTCTTGTGGTTATGTGTGATAATGATGGCAATGTTATTAATTTCTTGTGGTAATGGATGATAATGATGTAATATTATTGTCTTGTGGTGATGTGTGATAATGATAGTAATTTTATTAATTTCTTGTGGTGATGTGTGATAATGATGGTAATATTATTAATATCTTGTGGTGATGTGCAATAATGTAGGTAATATTATTAATGTCTTGTGGTGATGTGCGATAATGATGGTAATATTATTAATGTCTTGTGGTGATGTGTGATGATGATGGTAATATTATTACTGTCTTGTGATAATGATGGTAATGTTATTAATGACTTGTGGTGATGATGGTAATGTTATTAATGACTTGTGGCGATGCTGACAGCAGGAATGCTCCTGGTGACATTAATGATGGTGCTGGTGACGCGAAGACAAAAGTGACATTTCTGGCTATTTGTGATAAAGAATGCAGTATTCTTTGGGACATCTGATAGCGATCCTCATGACATGTGACAATTATCCTCATGACATGTGATGACATTCTTCATGACATGATACTTTATTGACATATGATAGTTACTGCAGAGATGTTCTTGATGACATTAATGATGACAGCAAAAATCCCTTGATCTGCCTCATTTCTTAAAATCTTCACAGAAAGGGGCACACATAATATCAGGCTTTTGGTAAACTTCAGCAGGGAAGGTGGTTCTAAGGACTGTTATTGCCGGAGGTGGGGTGGAGAATTCGATCTTCACTCCAACGGCGTGCGTCTCAAACAGCCTCTGGCAGTCAAGTCCAGCTCCTGGCCTTCCCGTGGCAGAACTGTTTAAACTGACAGGAGAAGGGGCGAGGGCGAATATCTGGCGCCTGAAAACCAGATACTTAGGGTAGATGAGTGGCACGTTTGGTAGCTCATCTACCGCTGCTGGCGATATTCTTCGGCTGCCGTGCGTGGAGCGGTGCTCCTCCCGGCCAATGAAGAAAGGTGCAAATGAGGTTGCCGAGCAGCATCACTGTGGAAAAGGTGGTAGAAGGGATAAAGCGAAGCAAACAGTCAAATCATGGCACCTTTGGTCTGGAGGTCGGCCACGTCCTGAGTGCAGTCCTATCGGGTGAAATGCATGAACCGGCTTGTCCCAGAGGTTAAGACACTGCTGGCGAGACTCTTCAAATGCCGCGCGTGGAGTGAAGCTCCTCACGTTCAAGGAAGAAAATGCGGAAAAGAAATAAAGGTTGCTGTGCGGCGCCGATGTGAAAAGGTGGTGGAAAGGATAATGTGAAATTTAATCGGTATGTCCAGTAGTATCGCTACGAGAGCTACGCATACCACGGCGTCTCTGCTCTAGAGGCCGGCTACGTCCGAAATACACCTACACTGGTGAAATATGCCTAAACCGGCACACACCAGGGGTGGAACTTGATGGCTAGACATGTCATGCCACCTCCGCTCTAGAGGTCGGTCACGCCTGCTATACACCCATACTGGTGAATTTTGCCTAAACCGGC
Organism: Achatina immaculata; assembly: GCA_009760885.1. NCBI lineage: Eukaryota > Metazoa > Mollusca > Gastropoda > Stylommatophora > Achatinidae > Lissachatina > Lissachatina immaculata. Next base: position 39,816,569 of record CM019691.1, on the reverse strand, counting down.
TCACACCAGGGGTGAATCTTGAAGGCTATGCATGTCACAGTACCTCTGCTCTAGAGGTCGGTCACGTCCCAAACACCCCCATACTGGGATAATATGCCTAAACCGGCTCAACCCAGGGGTAGAAGTCACTAGTGGCGAGGATTCGTCCTCCTGGACAAAAGCTCCATCCTGGTCACAACTAGGACGAGTAACGGCCACGACCGCAAAATGCTGAAGTCGGAGACACTGGACCAGGGAAGTCTAGATGGGCAACCACCTATCACCCGGCGGGGATGTTTGCGTATCTTAATCACACTGAGGTTTTCCGGTGAGAAACTCCAACTCTGGACTGGATGGGCAACCACCTCTCACCCGGCGGTGATACATGGGTATCTCAAAACACGTCGAGATATTTCCGGTGAGAAGGTCCAACTCTGGCCTGGGTGGGCTACCGCCTCTCACCCAGCGGGGATACACTGATATCCTAAACACGTCGAGGTCTTCCGGTGAGAAAGTCCAACTCTAGACTAAACTGGTGCAACGAAAACCACGGTGTCACGCAATCCGCTTCAGAGACCCACCAAGGATACAGGCTAATGCCCTGCGATACTCTGAACCCCTTGTGGTCCTCTCGGGGATCTCGTGTGGTCCTTTCGGGGACCACACAGGAGACCATGGGACCTAACGAGGAACACAGGCGTAAATTCAGTAGGATCACAGTGCGGTTTTGGTGGTAGAAGGGAAAGAAGAAAAGAAGAAGCAGGAGGGAAGGTCACACTTTTCTGTAAGCTCATTTGCTGAACTACAGAAGCATAGCATTCTCTTCTGTAAGAATCACTTCACAGAAATAATGTAGGGTCTTGGCTTACTTGTGCTAGTACTGGTTCTCTGGGAATACTTTCACTACAAAATGTAATAGCACCCACCAGCTGGTCCGCAGGACTAGCTACATTTACAGTGCTGAATCACGAGAAATAATCAGTGCCAGAGTGATAATGTAACAAGTAATGTACAGTACTGTCACATGTAATATCTAGTAATGTGGTGGTAGCATCAAACGAGGGGCCAGCACGGTTATGTAACAACAACTGCAGTATTAGCAGCATCAATTACATTTGTAGCGGGCGGTATCATAGCACGTTACTGGAAATGGCTGACACGTTACCTGCTCGATGGTAGCCGAATGACATCATTCGAGTTGGTGGCTTGTTGGCTAACCACAGCGCCAGTAGGCTAATGATGAAGCTGATTAAGTCACTGCCAAGGTGAAGGACGTCAGTAAATAAAGCTAGGCTGTTTGCCAAAACTCCTCCTGAGAAGGACAAAAATTAAATGATTTAAGTCAGGTAGCTGATTGGTCAGAATGTGATGGTAATTTATGGACGCTGATTGGTCAAAATGTGATGGTAATTTATGGACGCTGATTGGTCAAAATGTGATGGTAATATATGGACGCTGATTGGATACAATGTGATGGTAATATATGGACGCTGATTGGATACAATGTGATAGTAATATATGGACACTGATTGGATACAATGTGATAGTAATATATGGACGCTTATTGGACATAATGTGATAGTAATATATGGACACTAATTGGATACAATGTGATAGTAATATATGGCGCTCATTGGACACAATGTGATACTAATATATGGACGCTGATTGGATACAATGTGATGGTAATATATGGCGCTCATTGGACACAATGTGATAGTAATATACGGACGCTGATTAGATACAATGTGATGGTAATATATGGACGCTGATTGGATACAATGTGATGGTAATATATGGACGCTGATTGGATACAATGTGATGGTAATATATGGAAGCTGATTGGACGCAATGTGATCGTAATATATGGACGCTGCCTGGATACAATGTGACGCTAATATATGGACGCTAATTGGACACAATGTGATAGTAATATATGGACGCTGATTGGATACAATGTGATGGTAATATATGGACGCTGACTGGATATAATGTGATGGTAATATATGGACGTTGACTGGATACAATGTGATGGTAATATATGGACGCTCACTGGACACAATGTGATGGTAATATATGGACGCAGATAGGACAGAACGTGAGTGTTAAATAAACAGATGATGACTGAAGAGAAAGTGTCAAATACAGACGATGACTGGGGAGAAAATGAGTGTTAAATATGGATACTGATCTGACAGAAAATGAGTCTTAAATAGAGATGAGTATTGGACAAAAATGTGCGCGTTAAACACAGAAGATTACTGAACAGAAAGTGAGTATTAAATATGGACGCTGAGTGGGCTAAAGTGATTGTCAAATATGGACGATTAGTGGACTAAAGTGAGTGTCAAGTACTGCGCTGAATGGATTAAAGCGAGTGTCAAGTACGGGCGCTGAATGGATTAAAAAGAGCGTCAAGTACGGGCCCTGAATGGATTAAAGCGAGTGTTAAGTACGGGCGTTGAATGGATTAAAGCGAGTGTCAAGTACGGGTGTTGAATGGATTAAAGCGAGTGTTAAATGAAATACTGATAGAATCTGTATTGGCTGAAGCTGCTCAGCCAGATGGCCATGAACAAGCTCCACCACCAGCAAGCATCAGCCTGCTTAAAGACTATTCTCAAAGACCAAAAGCTCCATCATGTGGAATCTTAAGTTACCAGTAAGTGAGTAGTCATAAAAATGTAGATCTGGGAGCTACGTCTCTTCTGACAGCGGTGCCATTTTGGTTTCTTTTTGGTAACATCTTTCTGTAACTTCCAGTCAAAAGTTCTTACCAGATGATGCTGCGAAGACATTGCGGGAAAAAGGCATAATGTCGGATGGGGAATGCGCTATATTGGCTTTTTTTTCCCTACTTCTGTTTGAACTTAGAAACACTTCTGAATAGGCTCCACGTCGCCGGCATCACTATGGCAACAGCAGCTATATTTGTGTTTCTATGTCCAATCTCTGAGCAGTTTATCTTGAACTTTGCACTTTGTTCCTTACAGATCTTAACACCCGGGAATGGACGAGGTCATGGCACAAATATCCCGTCGCTTAGAGTCAGTCTAAAGACGCTGGCGATGGTTGGGACATGTGCTCCAAATGACTGAAGACTCACTACCAAAAATAGCATTAAGATGGACACCACAGGGGAACAGAAGTAAGGGTAGACCAAAAGAGACATGGACAAGAACAACAGAGAGGATGTTGAGCAATAGAGGGCTCACCTGGGCAAGAGTAGAAAAAAAAGGCAAAGGACAGGCATTTGTGGAAAACCCTTGCGGAAGCCCCATGTGCCCTGGTCACTTAAGGTTAAGAGAGATAGAGAGAGAGAGAGAGAGAGAGAGAGAGCGAGAGAGAGACAGAGAGAGAGAGATTCAGTCTCCCGCAGGCACCAAACTTCTGAGACACAAACATGTACACACGACCTCCTGCAAATGTCTAGTGCATACTGTACAACAATAACAACAAATAAACGAATACTTTTTACATAAGGGTAGTTTCAATTGAAGTTTTCAAGAACAGACTTTGTTTTCAACTGGGAAACATGGTTCTTCGACAATAAAGCGAACAGAACATAGCGTTGTATGGCCAGACCTCGAAAAATCGTAGACAAAGCATTTTAGACACGATAGGGATAAAAATAACAAGAGAAAAGGACAATTTCGGCCAAAAGAAACTGAAGGCTTTGCTATCAAACACTTTTTCTTTGGAGGTGTGAAATGGCGAAGTTGATTAGTGCGCAGTAGGAATTATACAATTTTGATGAAGTAATAATTGTCTGTAATTTATATGTTGTTATATTGCATTTTTATTGCTGGTATCTTATCTTTATAGGTACACGAAGACTGAAGACTGCACAGACTAACACATTCACACATTACACTGATGAAAGAAAACAAATAAATTCAGTGCAACTTCTTCAAGTAATTATAAAACTTATATTGTTGCTAAATCATCTGGTTAAATAGTTAACAAAATCAAAAGATTAAGTGTCTGAATATAATCAGAGGTGTTCTCTCTCTCTCTCTCTCTCTCTCTCTCTCTGGACCTTAAGTGCCCAGGGCACATGGGGCTTCCGCAAGAGTTTCCACAAATGCCTGTCCTTTGCCTTTTTTTCTGCTCTTGCCCAGGTGAGTCCTCTATTGCTCAGCATCCTTTCTGTTGTTCTTCTCCATGTCTCTTTTGGTCTACCCTTACTTCTGCTCCCCTGTGGTGTCATCTTAGTGCTATTTTTGGTAGTGAGTTGTCAGTCATTCGGAGCACATGCCCCAACCATCGCCAGCGATGGTAGATGTACTAACTGGTAATAACTGCGTCCAACATGTACACACATCAAATTCAGTATATATATTTTTATGTGCACATATAAACCAGCATTTTTTCACATTAATAAAACATCAAAATCTTACATGAAACAAATATGCTAAACTGGAATTTATGATTATTCATATACTATTCAACTAACACGAATCATATCTAAGTGGATCGGGACTGGACCGGAGGAGTCGACTGCACAACTCGCATGCATCCACATCACAGAGTATAAACCAATATTAACCAACACACACAGTGGTTCTGTTGTGACGAATAAACATTCTCATTCGCGTTTGAACAATAACATGACTCTCCCGATCCGCTGGCCTCCAACGTGCTCAGCTTACAAATCCCGACCGATTAAAATTCTGTCACCTTTTCTTTATATACTGGGCCAGAGACGGACCTTTCCCAGAATTGCGCACTTCTGGTACTAGCCTGTCTCTGACCCATTATTTCATACGCCAGGGTTGCCAATCAACCTAGGTTTGCTATGTGCTTATCTCTTCTCTTACAGCGCTGTACTTTCGTGGCTAGACGGTTGCTCGTCCTACCGGAGTCCCAGGTTATTTTTCTTTCTCTCACATCTAAAAGTGCTTTGTCTACGGTTTTTCAAAGTCAAACCGTACAGCGGCGTCACCTAACACTTTAGTATTTAGGACAGCGTCGTTCTTGGAAATCTTTCACATAAATGTTCTTGGAGATTTCAATATTAATTACAGACTAACAGATGCTACATGGAATGATACTGTTTTATCATACAATTTATCCCAAATTATTACTAAACCTACCAGAGTAACTGAAACATCATCCACACTAATAGATCACATATAATATGTAGCTCATCCAGAAAACATAGAATGTAAAGTCCCTCACACATCACTGAGTGATCGCTACCCATTCTGTTGCACATGGGCAAGACGTGGCTTGAAAATTCCCCAAAATAAACATACCAGTATTAAATTTAGAAGTTTTAACAAATTCCGCTTAGAATCATTTCTGAAAGAGTTACAAGAAGCACCTCTAGATCATGTGTACCAACTAACTGACCCTGATAAGGTCCTGGAATACTGGATAAAAACCTCCAGGGATATATTTGGCAAGCATGTTCCTATTAAAGAGGTGAGAGTTAAACATCACTTGATGTTATCCCCCTGGATAACACCTGAGATACTGCAAGTCATGAGGGAAAGGGATCAGGCCCACAAAATTAAGGAATTCACTAGCTACTGATTACTTAGAAATAGAGTTCAGTATTTAATTAGGCAAGAAAAGAGAAATTACTTTAGGAACCTAGTTCAGAATAAATCAGACAGTATGTCTGTCTGGAAAGCAATTAACATTCTTGCAAACAAGAGAAAGCAGTCTGACTTGCAGAGTTATAATCATGTTCCCATTTGTGAAGAGTTCAGCAATCACTTCAGAGAAGATGTCAATATCTTAAAATCTTCACTACCAACCTCTACTTTTGATTTAAGCAAATTAAATAAATTTATAGGTAGCAAATGTGCAAATCTAAAGCAACCCATTATTCTTTTCATGTCAGTTAGTGAAGTTTACAATTATCTTTCATCTTTAAAGAACAACACAGCAGGACTTGATGAAATCAGCAACAAGATATTACGCTACTCAGCCCAAGTAATTACAGATTAACATACATTTACAATCAGTGCATTGCATATTGTCATTTTCCCCAGGCTTTTAAAATTGCAAAATGTATCCCCTTTTTAAATCTGGTTCAGAGAAAAATACCTCAAGCTATAGACCAATTTCCATTCTATCAACTCTGTCAAAACCACTAGAAAAACACATAAACAACCTTACAACACATGCAAGAAAATGATTTGATTGTTGACTGTCTGTCAGGTTTTAGGCCGAAACATTCCTGCCATACAGCTCTCACAAAAATGACAGAATGTTGGTTATCTAATATAAACGATGATAAATTATGTGGTCTGTCTTTGTTGACTTTAAAAAAGCATTTGACATGATTGATCATGAAATCCTAGTTAGAAAGCTTGAGACTTGTAGATTACACCCTGACCTGACAAAATTTATTACATCTTTTCTTTCCAACAGACAGCAGGTAGTCTGCCTTAAAAATTTTTAAAAAGTTAAGTTCATCTGTGGTTGATAATGGTGTTCCACAGGGATCTACTCTTGGTCCTCTCCTGTTTACCATCTACATCAATGATCTTCCACTTCATCTAAAAAAAAAATCATCTTGTGACCTCTTTGCTGATGACTAGTGGATTTAGTGACAATACTAACCTTGAGTCAACTCTTCAAATTGAAATAAACATTCTAATTAACTGGAGCAACAACAAAAGAATGCTCATAAACACCAGCAAAACAAAATCAATGCTCATTACAACAAGACAGAAATTAACAAAGTCACCAACAACAACACTACAGCTCCATGCTGGAACTTCACAGATAGAGAATGTTAGTGAACATAAAACTCTAGGTCTCATGATTGACCACCACCTCAGCTGGAATCATCATGTAGACAATCTAACCAAACTCACTGCACAAAAAGTTTACCAATTTACTAAAATTAAACATTTTCTTGACATAGATACCAGAAAAATATACTACATATCACAGACACAAACACACTTGGACAACTACTCCACAGTCTGGGATGGTTGTTCCATGTCAAACATGAAAAGACTTTACTCACTTCAAAAACGAGCAGTAAAGCTTATAGATGACAAACATGCAGTACGTATTACAGATAAGGACAAACATCTTGATAGTCTACCCCTAAAGAAGAGATTTCTTTTCAACAAGGCCAAGTTAATTCATAAAATTCTATTGCACAATCCTCCACCCTATCTGTGGTCATTGTTCAAATCCAACCCAAAACACAGTCAACGCTTAAGCAAGTGTATTCTCCCAAAACCAAGGCCTGACATGTTTAAAACAAGCTTCTCTTACTCAGCTGCCCACCTTTGGAATGCCCTACTAATTCACATAAAACTTATAAGTAATATTTGTTCTTATAACTTTAAACTTTGTCAACATCTGTTGATATGGAATATATGCCTCCTTAAGCATAGCTTGAGTGTTGTAATTTTTTTTTTTAATACTGCTTTTCTATAAATTTGTTAATTCTGAATGAATGTGAGAATGCAAGTTTATATTTCATGTTGTTGCATAAATCAGAGTAGAGTGTATGGACATGATATAAGTTTATTATTTATTTATATAATCATTTAATGTGTCTTCATGATTATTATGCTCATTAACAAATGCTGAATGACTGTGACTGATAAAGGGCAGAATGTCAGACGGGCCTGCATGCCCAATTCTTAACCCTTTGAAAATAAAGTATGTTTGTTCGTTCTCTCTCTCTCTCTCTCTTCTCTCTCTCTCCCACAAAAAGGCTTTATTTGCTACATAAAAGAACAATGCATCTTGTAAGTGACATGTGCTCAGCACAGAAGACGGATAAGTACAGACATCCCAAAATTCTACCTATCAAAAACAGACTGTTTTTCAACAAAGCCAAGTTTGCACACAGAATTCTCTGCCCTGTTTGTGGTCACTGCTTACATCAAATCCTAAACATAAACCAGCCTTTAAATAACTGGCTCCTGCCAAAAACCAAGATTTGACTTGTATAATAATAAAAGCTTTGCTTACTCTGCTGCACAACTGTGGAATACCCTACCATCCTATTTCTCACAAGCGGTATCTGCTCCTACACTTTCAAACTCGAAAAGTTTAATGCCAATTCTTTGCCTCATCAGAATTACTAAATCACCTCATAGCTGTAGACTTAGAACAAAAAGTCTAATAGTTAGTGTTTAGTATACAATTTCTCTGTAACACTACAAACATAATGCAAAATATGATACTATAATGGACCTTTGAGTGTGTTATTATATGTACATGGTTAGTCTATGTTTCTGAAAGTATACAGACATGAACTGTGCAAGAAAGTCTTGCAGAAGATGTAACTAAGAGATGAAATAAGAGTTTATTAAATACAGTTTTATGCATTCTTGTCACCTGGATCTAGTACCAAACTGACAGTTGCATTCGGCACCTTGTAGTGGTTTCTCAGCACAACATTTGGTACCTTGTACCAGTTTCTCAGCACAACATTTGGTACCTTGTACCAGTTTTTCAGCACAACATTTGGTACCTTGTACCAGTTTCTCAGCACAACATTTGGTACCTTGTACCAGTTTCTCAGCACAACATTTGGTACCTTGTACCAGTTTCTCAGCACAACATTTGGTACCTTGTACCAGTTTCTCAGCACAACATTTGGTACCTTGTACCAGTTTCTCAGCACAACATTTGGTACCTTGTACCAGTTTCTCAGCACAACATTTGGTACCTTGTACCAGTTTCTCAGCACAACATTTGGTACCTTGTACCAGTTTCTCAGCACAACATTTGGTATCTTGTAGTGGTTTCTCAGCACAACATTTGGTATCTTGTAGTGGTTTCTCAGCACAACATTTGGTACCTTGTACCAGTTTCTCAGCACAACATTTGGTACCTTGTACCAGTTTCTCAGCACAACATTTGGTATCTTGTAGTGGTTTCTCAGCACAACATTCGGTACCTTGTGCTGGTTTCAAAATCCTACAACTACTACTACTACCACCGCTACTACTACCACCGCTACTACTACCACCGCTACTACTAGCACCACTATTATTACCACTGCTACTACTACCACCACTACTACTACCACTACTACTACTACCACTACTACTACTACCACCACTACTACTACTACCACCACTACTCTCTCTCTCTCTGAACCTTAAGTGGTGTCCATCTTAGTGCTATTTTTGGTAGTGAGTTGTCAGTCATTCGGGGCACATGTCCCAACCATCGCCAGCGTCTTTCCTCAATAATTGTTGTCAGTGGTTTCATCTGCATTTCTGCTAATAAATTTCTTATGGTGTTTGGTCAAAATATTTTTCTAATTCTTCGTAAACATTTAGTCTGGAAAGAATTCAATTTGTTTTCTATGGTTTTGGTGATTTTCCAGCACTCACTTCCATAGAGTAGTACACTTAGAACATTACTCTTAAATATCCTGATTTTCATATTTATGCTTAGTTTTTTTGATTTCCATATAGTCTGCAGCACTGCAAAAGCCTGGTTTGCTCTAGTAAGTCTGCTGTTGATGTCCTCTTTGCTGTCTCCATTTTCTACTACTCTGCTGCCAAGGTATACAAATTCGTTGACCTCCTCCACTAACTTGTTATCTACTCTGAGTACATTTCTGTTGTTCACATTTTGCTTCATTAACTTTGTCTTTCCACTACTACTACCACCACTACTACTACCACCACTACTACTACTACCACCGCTACTACTACCACTACTACTACTAGCACTGCTACTACTAGCACTACTACTACTACCACTGCTACTACTACCAATACTACTACTACCACTACCACCACCACTACTACTACCACTACTACTACTAGCACTACTACTACTACCACTACTACCACTACCACCACTACTACCACCGCCGCTACTACTAATACTGCTACTACTACTACTAGCACTACTACTACTACCACTACTACTATTAGCACTACTACTACTATTAGCACTACTACTACTATTAGCACTACTACTACTAGCACTACTACTATTAGCACTACTACCACTACTACTACTACTACTACTAGCAATACTACTACTACTACTACTATTAGCACTACTACTACTACTAGCAATACTACAATTAGCACTACTACAATTAGCACTACTACTACTACTACTACTACTACTACTATTAGCACTACTACCACTACTACTACTACTACTACTACTACTACTACTACTACTACTACTACTACTACTATTAGCACTACTACTACTACTACTACTACTACTACTACCACTATTACTACTACTACTACTACTACTATTAGCACTACTACCACTACTACTACCACTACTACCACTACTACTACTACTACTACTACCACTACTACTACTACTACTACTACCACTACCACTACTACTACTACTACTACTACCACTACTACTACTACTACTACTACTACTACTACTACCACTACTACTACTACCACTACCACTACCACTACTACTACTACCACTACTACTACCACTACTACTACTACTACTACTACCACTATTCAGGCGATGTGTTAAATATGTAATGACAAACTATTTTTACGGGTTATCGCATGAGTTAACGGCGGTTACACTACCAGCCTAGTTATTGTGTGTGTGTGAGAGAGGAGAGAGAGACAAAGAGAGAGAGAGACAAAGAGAGAGAGAGAGAGACAAAGAGAGAGAGAGAGAGAGAGACATCATTGCAAAAATGTCAACAAAAGTTAGACAGAAATCACCTGTCTTTCACCTGGCGTCAAACTACTTCTGAGCTTTGGGAAAAGGAAGAGGAGTGGGGGTGGAGGAGGGTCCCACTTGTTTTATAAATCGTGTTCCAGGAAATAAAATAAATTGTTTAACAGGCCTGCCATAGATGGGAAAGAAATCCACCTGTGATTACAGAATATAAACAGATTTAGAGCAGGCACGTAATTACTGATAGAAAATTAAAAACAGGTTTAGAGTTTGCACAGAATTACTGATAGAAAATTAAAAACAGGTTTAGAGTTTGCACAGAATTACTGATAGAAAATTAAAAACAGGTTTAGAGTTTGCACAGAATTACTGATAGAAAATTAAAAACAGGTTTAGAGTTTGCACAGAATTACTGATAGAAAATTAAAAACAAGTTTAGAGTTTGCACAGAATTACTGATAGAAAATTAAAAACAGGTTTAGAGTTTGCACAGAATTACTGATAGAAAATTAAAAACAAGTTTAGAGTTTGTACATAATTACTGATAGAAAATTAAAAACAGGTTTAGAGTTTGCACAGAATTACTGATAGAAAATTTTAAAAAAAAGGTTCAGAGCAGGCATAGAATTACTGATAGAACATAAAAACAGTTTTAGTATAGGCACAGAATTATGACAGAAAATAAAAACAGGCACAGAATTATGATAGAAAATAAAAACAGGTTTAGAGTAGGCATAAAATTACTCAGAATATAGAATGACAGAAAGAAAGTTAGTCAAGTTTTCAGATGATACAATGAAAGTTAGACAACTCATCTGAGGATGGGAAAGTTGTTATAAAGAGCTAGTGTTCCAAAGTAATCAGCTGTTTGTGCATAGTCTATTCCCTTTGTCTCAGTATGCTGTTGAGTTCATCATACCTGAAAGGTTTAAACACCGACTGGTACACCAAAGTTGAGTTTGGATTGTGGAGTACTCTCGGTTAAACCTCTCTTTGACAGTTTTCCTTTCAATAAAATTCTGCTTGGAGGGGAGGGGGGATATCTATAATAGAATATAGAATGATAGAAAGAACGTTAGTCAAGTTTTCAGATGATACAATGAAAGTTAGACAACTCATCTGAAGATGGGAAAGTTGGTATAAAAAGTAATCAGCTGTTTGTGCATAGAATCCATTCCCTTTGTCTCAGTATGCACGTGGGTCACGCATAACACATGACAAAGAAAAGCCGTGAGAGAGAAAGCAGATGATCTAAACTATAGTATAATTTTTAGTCGGGACAAAGTAGGCCAGGCTAGCCTGTCTGTGACAAAATGTAGTTTTGTGTCGTGTCTAGATAGTGTAAAACTGTTTAGAAATGTAGCTAGAAGTTCTGATGGCAGTGACGTCTACAGACGGCTGTAACTGTCGGGAATTTATTCTACATGTTGTCTGGGTGGAGATTTGTCCTGTCATGAGTTTTTGGGCGTGTATGAACTGTCATTCATGCCAACATCGTCATCGCTACCCTGTGCATCAATAAAGTCTTTAAACGTATTATTGCTGCTGCTATTATGCCACTGTGATAATGATCGTTCGTGGGAAGAAGTAAGTCTATGAAGCGGATAGTAAAACAGACGAAGGAAAAGAGACAAAATCTCGACTGTAAGTGAAAGATTGTAATCTTGACTGCAAACATTTCCACTAGTAAAATGTTCCAGCTATTACATCAATGTGATAAACATACAGGAAGCGTCATTTGGTTTAGATCTGATATCTGACATAGGATCTATCTCATAGATCTGGGTAATCTCATAGAATCTATATTTGAATGATGGATAAACAGATTTTTTTTAAAAAATAGAAAAATACTATTTTATACAGATAGATAATAAAAACAAGTTTAAAGAAGGCATAGAATCACTAACAGAAAATAAAAAACAGGTTTAGAGTTGCCAGAGTAGTGTTAGCTATCAGTAATTCTATGCCTACTCTAAACCTGTTTTTATTTTCTATCAATAATTCTGTGCAAAACTCTAAAACTGTTTTATTACATAAAAACAGGTTTAAAGTAAGCACAGAATTACTGACAGAAAATAAAACTGGCTTTGATCACAGTTTTAGAGTAAGCACGAACCAGCTATCAGAAATCAAAAACAATGTCACAGGAAATATTAGCAGCTTACAAGTGGGTACATAAAGACCATCATAAATCAGAAACAATGTCACAGGAGATACTAGCAGCTTACAAGTGGGCACATAACGACCATCATAAATCAGAAACAATATCACAGGAGATACTAGCAGCTTACAGGTGGGCACATAACGATCATCATAAATCAGAAACAATAAGTGGGCACATAACGACCATTATAAATCAGAAACAATGTCACAGGAGACACTAGCAGATTACAAGTGCTCTGATCACAGTGCTAATCAGTGAGAACATGTCATGTGCTCTGATCACAGTGCTAATCAGTGAGAACATGTCACGTGCTCTGATCACAGTGCTAATCAGTGAGAACATGTCATGTGCTCTGATCACAGTGCTAATCAGTGAGAACATGTCATGTGCTCTGATCACAGTGCTAATCAGTGAGAACATGTCACGTGCTCTGATCACAGTGCTAATCAGTGAGAACATGTCACGTGCTCTGATCACAGTGCTAATCAGGGAGAACATGTCACGTGCTCTGATCACAGTGCTAATCAGTGAGAACATGTCACGTGCTCTGATCACAGTGCTAATCAGTGAGAACATGTCATGTGCTCTGATCACAGTGCTAATCAGTGAGAACATGTCACGTGCTTTGATCACAGTGCTAATCAGTGAGAACATGTCACGTGCTCTGATCACAGTGCTAATCAGTGAATGCTGAATAGTTTCACTGTGAACTGCAAGGGATCGCCAGCAAACAGAACGTTCTTGAATGCGGCTTCCCTTTGTCCCATCCTTCAAGTTTTAATACAAGACATAAGACAAACTAGTATGTACATGTTAATACAAGACATAAGACAAACTAGTATGTACATGTTAATACAAGACATAAGACAAACTAGTATGTACATGTTAATACAAGACATAAGACAAACTAGTATGTACATGTTAATACAAGACATAAGACAAACTAGTATGTACATGTTAATACAAGACATAAGACAAACTAGTATGTACATGTTAATACAAGACATAAGACAAACTAGTATGTACATGTTAATACAAGACATAAGACAAACTTTCAAGTTTTAATACAATATATAAGACAAACTAGTATGTACATGTTAATACAAGACATAAGACAAACTAGTATGTACGTGTTAATACAAGACGTATGATAAACCTAGTATGTACGTGCTAATATAAGACACAAGACAAACTGGTACTACGTACAAGACATATGTTAGAGATATAAGCGGATTACATAAATATTTATGCACCCTGGGAACTAATGAAGGATGCTAGTTGGTAAAGAAGATTAAACAGAGAAAACTTTAGTGTTAAACATCATGGGAATTTAAAGAAGACAGTCCTGGAAGGGTACATAATGGGAAAATGAAAGAGAGGAAGACCAAGGCGAAGACGGCTGCAAGACATCGTTGATGATCTGCTAATGGATGCATCAGCAGCAGGGCATCTTGCTTACAACCGAGAGGCCTTCAAGAGAGCTATTGATAAGGCAAAGTTCCGCAAGGGACATGCAAATGAATGAATGAATGGATGTGAGGGAGATGGATGGAGTAAAATCTGCATGAAAGAGAAAGAATGGATGAAACTGGAGGGACAAGCAGTGCTTTAATGAAGAGAATATTTATGAATTAAATTATTCTTTGAGTGAGTCCGGGGTGGGAAGCCTAATGAATTAGAAAGTAGATTATAATACAGAAGAAACAAATCTTCTTAGACAGAGAAAGAGAGAGAGAGCGAGAAAGAGAAGGAGAGAGAGAAAGAGAGGCAGAGAAAGAGACAGAGAAAGAGAGAGACAGAGAAAGACAGAAAGAGAGAGACAGAGAAAGAGAGAGACAGAAAGAGAGAGAGAACGAGATTGACAGAAAGAAAGAGACAGAGAAAGAGAAAGACAGAAAGAGAGAGACAGAGAAAGAGAGATAGAGAAAGACAGAAAGAGAGAGACAGAGAAAGAGAGAGACAGAAAGAGAGACGGAGAAAGAGACAGAGAAAGAGAGAGACAGAAAGAGAGATGGAGAAAGAGACAGAGAAAGAGAAAGAGACAGAGAAAGAGAGAGACAGAGAAAGAGACAGAGAGAGACAGAAAGAGACAGAGAAAGAGAGAGACAGAGAAAGAGAGAGACAGAAAGAGAGAGAAAGATAGAAAAAAAGTGTGCCCATGTGTAGCGAGAGTATGAAAATATATGTAAGGATCATGAAGGAATGAGTCTTCTCTTACCAACTCCTTCGCCGATCATGAAAAGCACACAGAGCACCACCACCGCCAGCAGCTGACGCCGCGCTAGCTTGTCAGACAAGGACGATGTTCTGCGTTTATGGCAGTGCCTGTAAGCCGGTGTGATGGCAAAACCATTTCTTCGTGATTCGGAATCCTCCATGAAAGACGGCAGAGGGCTGAGCTCCGTGGACGAGACTCTATGAGGACGGCTTCTGCTGTTACTGTTGACGGCGCTTCTTATAGCAGGGGGGTCGTCTGACAGCGTGAAAGGCGTGTTAGGTGAGCACTGTTCTGATACGCTTGTTCCTAATAAGTCGCGCTGAGCGTGCCGACTAGGCCAGCTTTGATCATGACGCAGGTGAGAGGCAGGTGAGCTCTCAGCGCCATGGGTTATATCAACGTAAGCTGTCGCTCCGTCGGCGATGTGCGACACATTTCGTGCCGGGCTGCAGGCAGTGCCACTCGCATCCCTCGCTGCCCCGACCCGTCGGCCGTGTGCAAGCTTAGAGTCCAACAGCGGTGATTTTTCCAGAATTTCATCTTCGTCCATCTCCTCCCAGTGTGACCGCCAGCCGAACGTGTTCTCCACGTTGTCCTGTCCCTGTCTGCCGGCAGAGTTAGTGGCCTGCAGGAGATGAGTGCTCAAGTTCTGGACCTGGCCCGCGGAGCGAGTAGAAGAAAGAACTCCAAACGTCCGCTGTCGATTCTCTAAACCTTCATAAAGTAACGTGCCTGCCTCATCTCCCATCATGGTATTTACACCGAACGAATGGCCACTGTTGGGCTGAAGCTCATCTATAAATCCCCTTGTAACATCAATATCTTTCCTGGCCGGCTGATCCCAGCCCTGGACAACCACAGATCCCGCTGCCGGAGAATCGAAATCAAATCCCTGGTTACTGAACTTAAAAGACGTGTTTCTATCAGAGGCTGAAAGACGATCTGTCATAGCGTCCGCCGCGAACGTGTAATCCTTAATAATCACATCAGTAGTCGAATACTCGAAAATCTTATCGCGATTATCGATTCTTGTCTTCCCGGATGAGGAGACTGCCAGGCTGGGGAATGCGAAAGCGGACTTATCAGACAAGCTATTGCGCCGGGCATGATCCAGATGTGTCGTTTGTGAGACCGGGGATGACGTAATGAATTGCCTGTCAATTTCAGCCTTTCTCTGATATCCCGAGGGGCCGTCTCTCTCCGTGTGGGCGAGTGTTTGATGCAAATCTGAGACAGTCAGAGCCAACGAGGAGGTGCGAGACTGGAAGACAGAAGGAGGTGGGGACAAGCTGGAGTTACAAGTGCTAAAATCTGGAGCATGGCCCCCCGACTGTGGTGTATGGGCTGCTGCTGGTGCTGCTGGTGACGACGGACTGGTAGAGAAGCTGCTGTGAGCCAAGTTTTGGCGAGATGATAACGCGGAAGCAGGTGACGAGCTGTAGCTGCTAACAAACGTTGGATCACCAAAATACAGCGGATCAAACGCATCGAAGCCGTCCAGCTGTGGCGGCTTCCTGTCCTCAGCTCCAGCGTCTGACTTGGGCGCCGCACCCGGCTGCTTCTGTGGCTGCAGCACGACGGGGGAAGGGAAATCAAACGGGTTCCGCCTTGCTTGTCTGGACGACAGTGCCGCGGGTGTAGTAGCTGCTCCCTGCCCGGGTTGGCAACCCTGCGCTCCTGCTTCCACTTGCTGCCTGGCGTCTGCAAATAACAAAACTGAATAAAGATACCAACAGATACATCTCATATTTGCAGCATCAAAGAAGGCAATTTGTCACGCTTCACAGAACACACAATTCAGCCTCCACAAAACACTTTTATGTCTTCCCGTAACAAACAATTACAGCAAATAAAACAACGAATCATTAAAAAAAAGACGATTCCGCCGGACAGAAGCGAAACGAAATTACTCAACCAAACGATGCAATAACGCTTGATAATTTGAAGTCTTGAAGCTGGGATACTGAACTAAAAACAGAATGCGTCAATGCTCTCCTGTAATCTTACTTACATAAGACAAATGATACGCTTTCACTGACGCTCACAACAACAGACGAGACACATCGGTCGTTTGATGTAAGCTTGAACAGATATTCGTGGTTCTGACAGCTGTCTTATTAGACTACTTTAAAATAAAAAGTAGCAACAGCTTTACTGACTAACGAGCATACAGCGGTAACGTTCCGGCTGACATGCACGAGCGTGCAGCTTATTCCAGGCCAGGCAAGAGTTTCTGGGGAATGAAAAAGCATATCTGCTGACCAGGGCCAGCTACATCTACGATACTAGGTAGAGAGGCATTGGATCAGACAGTTAGAGACAGGTAAACAGAGACTGGACCACACAGCTGGACACTGGATCAGACAGCTACAGACTGGACCACACAGCTGGACACTGGATCAGACAGCTAGAGACAGATAAACAGAGACTAGACCACACAGCTGGACACTGGATCAGACATCTAGAAACGGGACCAGACAGCTAGAGACAGATAAACAGAGACTGGACCACACAGCTGGACACTGGATCAGACAGCTAGAAACGGGACCAGACAGCTAGAGACAGATAAACAGAGACTGGACCACATAGCTGGACACTGGATCAGACAGCTAGAGACTGGACCACACAGATGGACACTGGATCAGACAGCTAGAAACGGGACCAGACAGCTAGAGACAGATAAACAGAGACGGGATCAGACAGCTAGAGACTGGATCAGACAGCTAAAGACGGGATCAGACAGCTAGAGACTGGATCAGACAGCTAGAGACGGGGCCAGAGACTGAACCAGATAGCTAGAGACTAGATCATATATATATAAAGAGGAAGACCAAAACGAAGATGGTTGCAAGACATCGTTGACGATCTGCAAATGGATGCAGCAGCAGCAGGCCATCTTGTTCACAACCGAGAGGCCTACAGGAGTACTGTTAGGGGGGCAAAGTTCCGCAAGGGACATGGAAATAACTGTCATTTATATATATATATATATATATATCATCTATTCGCAAACCAACAAACAACTTGTTTCAAGACATCTGAGAGCTTTTCCTGATTTAAAAGGGGGGGGGGGGGTAGAGCAACGGTTGATGATAACCAGCGGCCAGGTCCACCAGTGTCCAGTTCTACGTCAGCAATGATCTAAAGAATGTGTCACATTATCCTGGAGGACAGTCGACGAACTACTGATGAAGTCAGTGCGCTAGTGGGAATCAGTCATGGAAGTTGTCACAGAATCAGTCATGGAAGCTGCCACAGAATCAGTCATGGAAGCTGTCACAGAATCAGTCATGGAAGCTGCCACAGAATCAGTCATGGAAGCTGTCACAGAATCAGTCATGGAAGCTGTCACAGAATCAGTCATGGAAGCTGTCACAGAATCAGTCATGGAAGTTGTCACAGAATCAGTCATGGAAGCTGTCACAGAATCAGTCATGGAAGCTGTCACAGAATCAGTCATGGAAGCTGCCACAGAATCAGTCAAGGAAGCTGCCACAGAATCAGTCATGGAAGCTGTCACAGAATCAGTCATGGAACCTACCACAGAATCAGTCATGGAAGCTGCCACAGAATCAGTCATGGAAGCTGCCACAGAATCAGTCATGGAAGCTGTCACAGAATCAGTCATGGAACCTACCACAGAATCAGTCATGGAAGCTGCCACAGAATCAGTCATGGAAGCTGCCACAGAATCAGTCATGGAAGCTGTCACAGAATCAGTCATGGAACCTACCACAGAATCAGTCATGGAAGCTGCCACAGAATCAGTCATGGAACCTACCACAGAATCAGTCATGGAACCTACCACAGAATCAGTCATGGAACCTACCACAGAATCAGTCATGGAACCTACCACAGAATCAGTCATGGAACCTACCACAGAATCAGTCATGGAAGCTGCCACAGAATCAGTCATGGAAGCTGCCACAGAATCAGTCATGGAACCTACCACAGAATCAGTCAAGGAAGATGCCACAGAATCAGTCATGGAAGCTGCCACAGAATCAGTCATGGAACCTACCACAGAATCAGTCATGGAAGCTGCCACAGAATCAGTCATGGAAGCTGCCACAGAATCAGTCATGGAAGATGCCACAGAATCAGTCATGGAAGCTGCCACAGAATCAGTCAAGGAAGATGCCACAGAATCAGTCATGGAAGCTGCCACAGAATCAGTCATGGAAGCTGCCACAGAATCAGTCATGGAAGCTGCCACCGAACTGTAACGGAGTGTTTGATGATGCGGCGCGTCGCGTCAACGATTCCCACCCCCCCCCCCCCCCCCCCCAATGCCAGTGAGCTCTGACCAAAAGCAGCAACGACTTGATGTTTGTTCTGACCTCAAAGCACGTGACCCCAGCTTTCTTTCAAATGCCATTACGGGTGACGAAACCTGGGTCCACGCCCGCGGCACACCCAACTGACAATCCAGCCAATGGAAAAGTCCGCAATCACCTCGACCGAAGAAAGCGAGACAAGTCAAGAGCAACGTCATGTCTTTTTTTTTTAGAATTAATAACAAGGGAACTGCCGACAAGGAATCTGCTCCTCCTGATCAAACAGTTAATTCTGCTTTCTATGCTGAGGTCCTGAGATGTCTACGAAAGAATGTGAGAAGAACACGACCTGACAAACGGCGGAACAAGACATGCTTTCTTCACTAAGACAATGACTTCCTCAAGACTCGACGTTTTTGGCCTGTAACAACATGACTTCGGTGCCTCATCCTCCCTATTCACCAGACCTTGCACCTTGTGACTTAAGAAAAAAGCTGAAAAAGAAGCTGATGGGGCGAAGATTTCAGACGGCGGAGGAAATTCAAGCAAAGTCGCAGGTTGTTTCCAACACTCTGGAACAAAATTACTCCCAGGAATGATTCCGAAAGTGGCAACATCGTTAGGATCCTTGCCAAGACTCAAAAGGGGGTGGGGGGAGGAAGGGGAGGAACTAATCTGAGGATGATGGTGGCCATTAACGTTTAAGGTACATCTTTTTTTTTAACGTCTTCAGTCCCTGTATTGGCTGACTGCACCTAGTATATTAGGGCTGATGTTCGATTAAGCAATATAATCTTGATTAGACTTAAGAAAAAAGCTGAAAAAGAAGCTGACGGGGCGAAGATTTCAGACGGCGGAGGAAATTCAAGCAAAGTCGCAGGCTGTTTCCAACACTCTGGAACAAAATTACTCCCAGGAATGATTCCGAAAGTGGCAACATCGTTAGGATCCTTGCCAAGACTCAAAAGGGGGTGGGGGGAGGAAGGGGAGGAACTAATCTGAGGATGATGGTGGCCATTAACGTTTAAGGTACATCTTTTTTTTTAACGTCTTCAGTCCCTGTATTGGCTGACTGCACCTAGTATATTAGGGCTGATGTTCGATTAAGCAATATAATCTTGATTAATCGCACAATTACAATGTTTAGTCTCAAACTAAAATTTTTATATTTTGCTCTCAAGTTTCATCATCATCATCATCATCATCATTCACTCCCTTGAGAGCATAGGCCGCGGATAAAAGCTCTCCAGTCATCCCTGCTCTTGGAATATTATTCTCTGCTTCCTTCTGCCCTTGTCTCTGAGCACTGTCATAGTTTCTCTTCTCCAGGCAAGTCTAGGTCTTCCTCGTTTTCTATTTCCTTGAGGATTCCGTGTCAGAGCGTGTCTTGGCTTTGACTGCATAACGCCATGCGCTCTGTTATCAGAGTTCCTTCCTTTTCCAAGACAAAGTTTCCTGGTTTTCCTCTCTGTGTTTTTCTAACGCTCCAGTTTTTTTTTTTTTTACAGGGAACAGGTCGCTGGCCTATCCTCAACCTCTTTAGTCGCCTCTTACGACATACATGGAAGGTGGCAGTGGCCCTATTCTTTTCTTTCCAGTTTTAATAAATGCTTATCTGTTCACATTAAATTATTCCAGTTAGTTTATAAAACAGTTTTAATAAACGCTTGTCTGTTCACATTAAATTATCCCAGTTAGTTTATAAAACAGTTTTAATAAATGCTTATCTGTTCACATTAAATTATCCCAGTTAGTTTATAAAACAGTTTTAATAAATGCTTGTCTGTTCACATTAAATTATTCCAGTTAGTTTATAAAACAGTTTTAATAAACGCTTGTCTGTTCACATTAAATTATTCCAGTTAGTTTATAAAACAGTTTTAATAAATGCTTGTCTGTTCACATTAAATTATTCCAGTTAGTTTATAAAACAGTTTTAATAAATGCTTGTCTGTTCATATTAAATTATTCCAGTTAGTTTATAAAACAGTTTTAATAAATGCTTGTCTGTTCACATTAAATTATTCCAGTTAGTTTATAAAACAGTTTTAATAAATGCTTGTCGGTTCACATTAAATTATTCCAGTTAGTTTATAAAACAGTTTTAATAAATGCTTGTCTGTTCATATTAAATTATTCTAGTTAGTTTATAAAACAGTTTTAATAAATGCTTGTCTGTTCATATTAAATTATTCTAGTTAGTTTATAAAACAGTTTTAATAAATGCTTGTCTGTTCACATTAAATTATCCCAGTTAGTTTATAAAACAGTTTTAATAAATGCTTGTCTGTTCACATTAAATTATTCCAGTTAGTTTATAAAACAGTTTTAATAAACGCTTGTCTGTTCACATTAAATTATCCCAGTTAGTTTATAAAACAGTTTTAATAAATGCTTGTCTGCTCACATTAAATTATCCCAGTTAGTTTATAAAACAGTTTTAATAAATGCTTGTCTGCACACATTCAATTATTCCAGTTAGTTTGATAGCGATAATATCCAACATAAATACAAGCACTTGAATAAACAGTGATATATTAATCAGTCAAGGTAAGATTGTAACCCAGATAAACACTTTATACTGAACAGCATACAACATTAAAAACTGATGTAAATATTTCACCTCTCCCTGCATACAACATTAAAAACTGATGTAAATATTTCACCTCTCCCTGCATACAACATTAAAAACTGATGCAAATATTTCACCTCTCCTAGCATACAACATTAAAAACTGATGTAAATATTTCACCTCTCCTAGCATACAACATTAAAAACTGATGTAAATATTTCACCTCTCCCTGCATACAACATTAAAAACTGATGCAAATATTTCACCTCTCCTAGCATCTTACATCCTTCCCGTGAAGTTAAACGTCACAGGGGGCTCGCATAGTTGTTTGCCAAGTTTTCCTGTTCTCGGGGAGTCTTTCAACTTCATCAAGGGATTTTATGCCCACTAAACTGGCTTCTCTTAACAATGTCCTCTTTTGAGTTTCACGTGGTCAACCTCCTTTCTTCAGCCTGTTGCGTTCCACTTGGTAGCTTGTTTTGGTATTCTCTGATTGTTTCTTCTCATCACATGGCCTACATATGTCCATCTTCTTTTTCTGATCACCCATGAGACTGGTTGTTGTTTGCTCATCTGTCCTATCTCTGCTACAAAGAAGTCTTATGTGCATGAAATGGTGTCTCTATCTTCCCCCTCCCCCCATGTGTGTATGTAATGGTTTCTCTCCCTCCCTCTTCTAATGCTCTATTTCGGGAACTCCTTTGGTAAAGAAGACTACCAATAGCATCACAGAAACTAGCAGAAATGAAGAGTATGTGCCAAGATACCAACAAGAAAACAAAGTTATGTTTACTAAAATCTTCATATTCCCAGTGGCAACATATACGGATGTGAAATATGGACACTTAACAAATCACTAGGAAAAAAAAACCAGCATTTGAAATGAAATGTTACAGAAGGGCACTCAGAATATCATCTTAATCTTACATCCTTCCCGTGTCGTTAAACGTCACATAGGGCTCGCATGGTAGTTCGCCAAGTTTTCCTGTTTTTGGCGACCTCTTCAACTTCATCAAGGGATTTTATGCCTACTAATTTGGCCTCTCTTAACAACGTCCTATTTAGAGTTTCACGTGGTCGACCTCTTTTTCTTCATGGACAGAATGAAAATCAAATAAAGAGAGACTGGTGGGATTAGGTGTCGCAGAAAACTGGCTCGCTAACACCATAAAAATGAGAAAGCTGAGATATTTTGGCCACATCAAGAGACACAAGAGCTTGGAGAGGTTGGTAGTAGAAGGCAGTGCCCGGCAAAAGAGAAAAGGGACGACCTCGCCGCAGATGGACTTAGAACATCACAGAAAGTCTGAATACAAGGTGTATCCGGTAAGTAATAAGACTGATTCCATAAAATTCTATTTGTTCAAGATATACTTATACATACTTAAAATTCCCCTAAATAACATCCTTGAGCATCAATACAACGCTGCCAGCGTTTCTACCACGAGTCGTAGCTCCCTTGGAGTCTTGAAAAGGGATCTCCTTCAAAGCATTCGTCACGGCAGCTTGAACGTCATTAACAGTCGTAAAATGGTGGCCTTTCAAGCTTGATTTGAGCCCGGGAAACAAAAACGAAGTCAGCCGGGGCTAAGTCTGGGCTGTAGGGAGGCTGGCACAACATTGCCACGGTTTGTTTCGCTAGAAACTCTCCCACTAGCAGCGACGCATGGCTCAGTGCATTTTCGTGAAGAGCTCAGGTGCTGGCGATCTCCGGGCGGGCGCGCGCGACTCTGTTCTTCAGCCGTTTAAGCACTTCCACGTAAAATACTGCGCTGACCATTTGTTTGGGTGGTACGAACTTTCTTATGGACAACACGTTTAGAGTAAAAAAAAAAAAAAAAGACAATGAGCATTGATTTCATCTTCGATTTGTACATTGTTCATCCTCGACGCTCTCTATTCCTTCGTTGAACGTCTTGTGCTACCGAAACACTTGTGATTTCGATAAATCATCCTTCCCATAGGCTTTCTGTATCACTGTAAGCGTCTCGGCCACGGAGGTTTCAAGTTTAACATATAACTTTATCGCTGCTCGATATTCCTATGCATTTTGACCGTCGTTACGCGACGTTTAAACATTTGTCTACTTCGCAAGCGATCCGCACTCTGTAAAAGCTCAGAACCAAATGATGAAATATCGACTCTTTACCTAACATCCCCCACTAACCTTCAAGCCCGGAGAATACGCGCCCCCCCCCCACCCCACCCACCGGCCCTGCTGATTGGCTGAATAAAATAAGTCTCATTACTTGCCGGACACAGCTTGTGTGTCACTGCAGGACGCTGGTGAACCGGCGCAAGACCGTATTGCATTCAGGGAGGATGTGAGAGGGACAACGCTCTGGAATGGACATGTCACATGAAGGAATGAAAGGGTTTCTTTAACTTAGATTACTGGCCATGATTCGACATGGCCCAGTGCGGTGCATGCCAAGGAGGACATATTTTGGGTCTATATGAACAGATCCAGCACGCGGATGCAAGAAGCTGCTCACAGGACGCAAAAGTCAACGTTTTAACATGGGCTCTCTTTCTGGCTGAAATAACTCACACTTCCAGATGACTTTAAAACAAAAATATCAGTTCATATAATTTTCTAGGTCACAACGTCGGAAGAACGTGGAAGCCAATCACTGCGTGCTTAAAGAAAAATAACCGTTAAATGACCGTACTTTAACTATTTTGTTTTCACATTTAATTAATTGTCCTTTATCTACCATCAGGTACTGCATCTTCTTATTACAGATTCACATTTTTTTCCCACTCGGCTTACTTTAAGAAATTCTCTACTCAGATTACTTTAAGAAATTCTCTACTCAGATTACTTTAAGAAATTCTCTACTCAGATTACTTTAAGAGATTCTCTACTCAGCTTACTTTAAGAAATTCTCTGCTCAGATTACTTTAAGAAATTCTCTACTCAGATTACTTTAAGAGATTCTCTACTCAGACTACTTTAAGAAATTCTCTGCTCAGATTACTTTAAGAGATTCTCTGGTTTCTTTTTCTTCTTAAAACCAGTCCTGCTGTGTCGGAGTAGAAAGAATTTTAGCTCGAGGCGGAGTGGAAAGAAATTTAGCTGGAGGCGGAGTGGAAAGAATTTTAGCTGGAGGCGGAGTGGAAAGAATTTTAGCTGGAGGCGGAGTGGAAAGAATTTTAGCTGGAGGCAGAGTTGGAGTGGAAAGAATTTTGGCTGGAGGCGGAGTCGGAGTGGAAAGAATTCTGAATGGAGGCAGAGTTGGAGTGGAAAGAATTCTGAATGGAGGCAGAGTTGGAGTGGAAAGAATTCTGAATGGAGGCAGAGTCGGAGTGGAAAGAATTCTGAATGGAGGCGGAGTCGGAGTGGAAAGAATTCTGAATGGAGGCAGAGTTGGAGTGGAAAGAATTTTAGCTGGAGGCGGAGTCAGAGTGGAAAGAACTTTGGCTAACATCATAACGTCAAACGTGGAGTGGCCAGACGAGAGCGCCACAGCGGGAAGAAGAAGAAGACAGGTTAATCAACACAGAACTGGCATCATCAGCCGCCAAACACTGGGGGGAGGGGACTGAAGATGAGGTGGGAGCGCTTATGAACCAATCACCCGATGTGCACTGAAGATGATCAATCGACTAACTAAATAAAAGAAGTTTGGCTGGAGGCGGAGTCGAAGACGAGGGGAAAAAAAAGATAACCGATTCTGGTTTCAGAATACTTAACTTTGTCCTTTAACCTTTGCCCTTTAACAAAAATAAAAGATGGATGAGAAATAAACCAAGTCTCTGGCAACGAACACGTGTAGAATTCCTCGTTTTTGTTTTCTTTTGTTCAAAAATATGGCCAGAATTAGGAAAACGAAAATATTTCCATATTTTCTCTCGTCGTTTTTTTTTCATCGGTTACAAAAAAAAAAAAAAAAGTATTCTGAAATGCTTAAATGTGATAATGAGCTGAATATGTTACACTTGTAAATGAATGTGAACATTGTGAATGGTAATACGGGACAAGGATAATCAATGACAAGGGAAATATTTTCTGAAGTTACATGGTGCAGAGAGTAACAAACTGACAATGGAAACATTTTCTGATGTTACGGGCTGCATAGAGTAACAAACTGACAGACAAAAAAAAGAGGCCTTCTGTAACATGTTTCGCTGGCTTTCTGTAAATCTTTCCTGACCTGATCATCCCTAGCTTTCACTTAATCAGACATTCTTTTCTTCTGTGCTGGCTCTCTGGATCTGTAAACATGTGAGTTCTAGAAACGATCGAGGAAAAACCAGACACAGTATCGGAGAGAGAGTGGGTTAGTGCGTTTATTTCACCCCCTTGAGTGGATCCAACAAATAAGCTGGATACTGCCAGACTGGGATCAACGACAAGCTCTTCAACCAGGTAGAAGAACCACAACAGCCTGATTTGAAAGCCGTCTTACAAATTGACGGAAGCATATCTGATAGTTTGTTTTTTTTTCAGGCCAAGAGCTGAGTCCAGCAAGGCTGCGACCTAGCTCCTACACTTTGTGGAATATACTATGCTGCTCTCTCAAACTGCTCACATACAGACGCTTGTGCTGATGCTGTCCTGCGTGCACAGTTCACTGGCTCACTGTTTAACTTACACCGGCTCATAGCCACTCTACAACCGGAACACTGGACCCCACAATTCTGTTGTCTGCGGAGCACCACATAATGTTGGCTGCTTTTTTTTCTGTGTTTATCGTGGCACTGTTATCATCACACCAGCCTGTTATCTGATCAACCCTACCTTGTATCTTTGTAGCCAGTTCCTCTCAACCCATTCCATGCGCACACCTCATCGTTCGCCTTGGACTATTCCAATGTAGCTGCGTAATTTAACGAGCAAACACAGTTTATGATGTACCTGGGGGATGACATCTGACAGATCTTGCTCTCTGCCACCATGCTGATAATGTAATACAAAAAGCCAGAAAGGCGAATAGTGCGGTCATGATTGTAGCTGCAATAAACTTCCCTCCGGCGAACTTTACTCTTGCAAGCGCTGGTGATGGCTGTATTAGACTCTGGTCTTCGTCTGCTAACCCTGTCTAATACGCAGTTGACCAAACTTGAGCGTACACAGAATGAGGCCATGACAGTAGTCTTGGGATGCATTAAAGGCACTCTAGTGACAGCCATGCGGTATCTGCTTGACATGCCAACTGTGAGAGTGTGACACAGGTCAAGACATACATCAGGGTTACAAGTATTAAAAATAATCCTCTTCACAAGGTACTTAGACTGGCCAAGCGTAGACGCTTTAAACTAGGAAGATCCTGGATGGCTGAGATGGAGATACAATCACGGTCGTGTGTGATTTGGATGAGATTTAACTAGGACAGGACTGGATTTTAGTACAGGACAAGCCTCGGCTAACACAGGTTGTTATACAGGACAAGCCTCAGCTAACACAGGTTGTTATACAGGATAAGCCTCAGCTAACACAGGTTGTTATACAGGATAAGCCTCAGCTAACACAGGTTGTTATACAGGACAAGCCTCAGCTAACACAGGTTGTTATATAGGACAAGCCTCGGCTAACACAGGTTGTTATATAGGACAAGCCTCGGCTAACACAGGTTGTTATATAGGACGAGCCTCGGCTAACACAGGCTGTTATACAGGACAAGCCTCGGCTAACACAGGTTGTTATACAGGACAAGCCTCGGCTAACACAGGTTGTTATACAGGACAAGCCTCGGCTAACACAGGTTGTTATACAGGACAAGCCTCGGCTAACACAGGTTGTTATACAGGACAAGCTTCGGCTAACACAGGTTGTTATACAGGACAAGCTTCGGCTAACACAGGTTGTTATACAGGACATGCTTCGGCTAACACAGGTTGTTATACAGGACAAGCCTCGGCTAACACAGGTTGTTATACAGGACAAGCCTCAGCTAACACAGGTTGTTATACAGGACAAGCCTCAGCTAACACAGGTTGTTATACAGGACAAGCCTCAGCTAACACAGGTTGTTATACAGGACAAGCCTCGGCTAACACAGGTTGTTATACAGGACAAGCCTCAGCTAACACAGGTTGTTATACAGGACAAGCCTCGCTAACACAGGTTGTTATACAGGTCGGTGGTGAATGCCAGGTTTGTGTACACGGTGCAACTGAACTTCAGGTTCAGAAGCAACTCCCTAGACACTGTGGGTCTTCATATGGCATTATACACAGATGGCTCAGTGACTAAAGGAAGTAAAATCTTCAGATATGGCATTATACACAGATGGCTCAGTGACTAAAGGAAGTAAAATCTTCAGATATGGTATTATACACAGATGGCTCAGTGACTAAAGGAAGTAAAATCTTCAGATATGGTATTATAAACAGATGGCTCAGTGACTAAAGGAAGCAAAAGCTTCAGATATGGTATTA
Organism: Achatina immaculata; assembly: GCA_009760885.1. NCBI lineage: Eukaryota > Metazoa > Mollusca > Gastropoda > Stylommatophora > Achatinidae > Lissachatina > Lissachatina immaculata. Next base: position 39,788,349 of record CM019691.1, on the reverse strand, counting down.
TACACAGATGGCTCAGTGACTAAAGGAAGTAAAATCTTCAGATATGGCATTATACACAGATGGCTCAGTGACTAAAGGAAGTAAAATCTTCAGATATGGCATTATACACAGATGGCTCAGTGACTAAAGGAAGTAAAATCTTCAGATATGGCATCATACACAGATGGCTCAGTGACTAAAGGAAGCAAAAGCTTCAGATATGATATTATACACAGGTGGCTCAGTGACTAAAGGAAGTAAAATCTTCAGATATGGCATTATACACAGATGGCTCAGTGACTAAAGGAAGTAAAATCTTCAGATATGGCATTATACACAGATGGCTCAGTGACTAAAGGAAGCAAAAGCTTCAGATATGGTATTATACACAGATGGCTCAGTGACTAAAGGAAGTAAAAGTGGCTGGGGCTCTGTCGCCTGCTGTAATGGAAGAGCTGTGGTAAAGAGATCAGGTGCCCTATGTATGTAGCAAGGATAGATGGCAGCCATATTCTCAAATTGTACATGATGAACCCGTGGAAAGAAGGATGGTTTTCACAAAATATGAAATACGACGAGTTTTCTATCACCCACGAGATCTGGAAAGAACTGGCAAGCGACCGAGGCACTTGGTGAGCTAATGTGAGTAAGGACACAGCATCACTGAGAAGAAAACGAAAGCTAAAACTGTACAAACCGAGTGCACATACTAGACAGTACAAATAGTTCGTGGAATCGACTATACATACCACACAGTGCAGCAACTAGTTCGTGGAATTGACTATGCATACCAGACAGTGCAGCAACTAGTTCGTGGAATCGATCAAAAATGGTATACATTTTGCCAGCTAGATCGTGTGTACAAGACAGTACCGAAACTAGTTGGTGGAATCGAGAAGACTTTCTTGACAGTAAATACTCGTATTCAGTGGAATAGGTAATAAACTGTACACAATGGAATAGGTAATAAACTGTACACAAATGTATCATTTAGACTGCGGAATCTATATGCAAGACAATGCCGAAACTAGGTCGAGGGATCGATCATATGAACATGACAGTGAAGCAACTAGTTCACGAAATCGATTACACTTACTAGGCAATATGACGACTATTTCTAAGAATCGATAACACAGGGCGTCCCAAAACAGAAAGAAATTTTAACATTTTAAGAAAAAAAAGTCAATAAAATATTGTCTACACGATTGCCATTTCTTTCTAAATATGTACGCATGCGCCAAGCCTACTCGAGTGGCACTTGTGTTAACACGGTGTTCTGTTCGTAACTGCACTATTTTTTGCACTAGACATTTGAAGGAGACCGTGCTTGTGTCCCAAAAATTTGGTACCTGCGGGAGACTGAATCTAAGCCATGGGATTTCTTGTTACCCTTCCCGGGTATCACGATTTTCGGCCAGGCTGGCGCTGACGGCTTCACTATCAAACATTTTGTGTGTGTGTGTGGGGGGGGGGGGGTGTGAGATAGCTAAGTTGATTAATGCGCTGTTTTCTCGTGGCTAGACGATTGCTCGTCCAACTGGAGTCTGTGGTTCAAGTCCTAGATAATTCTCTTGTCATTTTTATTTATCTCACACTTAAAAGTGCTTTGTCTATAATTCTTTCAGGGTATAACCATACAAGACCGTGTTCTACTACTTTACCACTTGGAATGTGCACCTGTAGCTTTGTACGGAGAATCTTGCGACATCTTGGCTTGGAATGTGTGCCTTTAATGTATGGAGAATTTTAGGACACCCTGGATTCGAATGTGCATCATTATCTATGCATGGAGAATTTTGGGACACCCTGATTACCGCAGACACGATAAAATGTACATCACTGAATCGATCATACAAACAAGACAGTACTACACGAACTCCGTAAACAAGACTGAATACAGGAAGTATTCTCAAGCTCAGTTAATTATGAGAAAACCCAATCATAAACTGCTTTAGAACACACTGAAACGTTCAAAAAGAAAACGTAAAAGAAATACCACTCTTAAAAAAATTTTTTTTTTTAAAATGGAAGTTACCTGTTGTAAAATATACTCAACCAGCACGCTATCTGCGTCATCAACGACCGGAATATCAACGTAAACCTTCTACTGTCCGAGTTTAGTAACAAACCTTCTTAAGTGTTAGCTCCTGCGCGTGACCTAATATATCAAGAGACGGGGAGAAATGAAAATCGATCGAGAACGAGAGCATGGGCAGCTTTGTTTGTGCATGTAAGCGCCCAAATTGGTGTGTGTTACCCATGACAGCTGCGTACAGACTTTGAGAAAGCGACACGACTCATTACGTACGTGAAATATATACTGCATGACTAGTCTAAAACTAATATTGTAACTCACAGGTTTCTTTTTTCTTCTGCGCTCGCTCTCAAAAAAAAGAGAGGGGGGTGGGGGCTTTGGTTGGGCTGTGTCGTAGACTGCAGCTAGGCTGTGATATCTGCACAGTTCGCGTCCAGCATGTTCGACTTCGGCATGATGTATTTGGAAGAATTCCTTCCTGTATTTTTATTATTCGATCCCTATTCACTCGCCCAGATTAATCTCTGTTACCAGGAGAGACCACGTAATGGCAGAACAGGGTCTTGGTCGGCTATGGTTCGCTACACCTGGCATAGCAATCAGCCATAATTCATTAACCCTGATGCAACAATCAGCTATGGTTCACTAATCCTGACGCAGCAATCAGCTATAGTTCGCTAAACCTGACGCAAAAATCAGCCATAGTTCGCTAAACCTGACGCAACAAATAGCTATGGTTCGCTAAACCTGACGCAATAAACAGCTATGGTTCACTAAACTTGACGCAAAAAAACACCCATGGTTCGATTAACCCTGATGCAACAATCAGCTATGTTTCGTTAACCCTAATGCAACAATCAGCTATGGTTCGCTAAAACTGACGCAGCAATCAGTTATGGTTCGCTAAAACTGACGCAGCAATCAGCTATGGTTCAATAAACCTGACGCAAAAATCAGCTATGATTCACGAAACCTGACGTAACAATCAGCTATGTTTCGCCAAATTTGACGCAGCAATCAGCTATGGTTCGCTAACCATGATGGAATAATCAGCTATGCTTCAATAAACCTGACGCAGCAATCAGCTATGCTTCAATAAACCTGACGCAGCAATCAGCCATGTCCGCCAAATCTGACGCTGAAATCAGCTATAGTTCGCTAAAACTGACGAAACAAACTGCGATAGTTCGCTAAACCTGACGCAGCAATCAGCTATGGTTCGCTAACCCTGACGAAATAATCAGCTATGGTTCGCTAACCAACACCTCTGCTCGAGTGCGTGGCCCTTACTTTGAAGCCTATTTTATCCCAAAGAATATACATACACTCCACAAACGAAAATACAGCTTTTGTGAACGTGTCCGGTATGAAGAGTTTTTGGTAGCGCAAAAAGCTGAGAAATGAACTCGGGGGGTAAAGGTAAACTGGGTCACAGTATGTCTCTTACCTCATGTACCCGCTTCACACCAGGTATTGAACAAAATGGTGTGTCACCTGGAGAGTCAGATCCTGAATTATGATGCCTGTGTTTTTGCTTATGAACTGATATCTAGTGCAGGGTGGCTAGGCAAGGTTAGACTGCACAGAATACACAGACTGCCGGTACAGCTTCAGAGAGTGATTGGACTTTCTGAAGTCAAAAGAACACTCATCTACACTACCTTCCGGTGATTCCTGGCTGCCGCGTACGCTCTGTTTTGTCAAAGGCCAGTCGGTCGGGTGTTAGAACCTCCTAGAGATATTTAGTTCCTGGTAACTGCAATTCGAGTTGAAAATAGAACTGGAAAATATCAACTTATAAAACAAGGGGTGCGACAAGGATGTGTACTATCTCCAGACCTTTTTTCTCTGTACAGCGAGAATATTCTAAGCACAATCATCACAGAACCAGGCATAAAATTTGTAGGATACAATATTAACAACCTTCGGTATGCTGACGACACAATACTGATAGCTAAGAATCAAGACCTGCAAAATCTGTTCCATAAAGTCACCAAAGAAAGTGAACAGAAAGGCCTTACTTTGAACAGCAAAAAGACAGAGACCATGGTTATATCTAAGAAACAGAATCCACCAGCATGCAGTATAAAATCAAACGGAACTATTCTAAAGCAGGTGCAGAAATTCAAATACCTTGGAGCAGTAATAACTTCAGATGGGAAAAGCAGAACAGAAATTAGGAACAGAATAGGCCAAGCAAAGACTGCATTTCAGAGAATGAGAAACATATTAACCAACACATCCTTATCAATGAATGTTAGAAAACGAGTCCTAAAATGCTATACTGAACCTACCTTGTTACATGGAAGTGAATCATGGACAATAGGCAAGTCTACACAAAAATCATTGGAAGCAGCAGAAATGTGGTTTATTAGAAGAATGTTGCGAATCCCCTGGACAGCAAAAATAACTAATGAAGAATGTATGAGAAGAGCTGGAGAGACAAAAAATCTTGTCAAAAAGATATGAGAGAGAGACAATTCACTTTCATAGGACATGCAATGAGAAGAGGGGGCATTGAAAATATTATAACAACAGGAAAAATAGAAGGAAGAAGATCAAGAGGAAGACCAAGAGAAATGATACTGGACAGTCTGACGGGATGGTGTGAGAGGAGATCACCAACTGAAGTGATGGCCTGCATGAAGGATCGGGTACTCTGGAGAAGCATAATAGTCAACGCCAGTCGGCACGGCACCTGATGATGATGATAAATGAATGCTGCAACATGGTGGAGAGAAGGGCAATTTATTCCATGAGAGGAATTAGTCAGGAATTTTGTTTTTCTGGATGATGATTATTCACATAGGGAAGAGTCTGGGACAGACTGGGGTACCGGGACCTGGGACGATGAGAACCCCTTAACTCAGAACCTCTGGGACATGAGATTTCACTCACTCGGGGCCAGCCTTCGTGACAGAAGAACCGGCACCTCCGAACCCCATCAACTACCACCAGCCTCCACCCCCCCACCCCCCGAACTTGGGCAAGGCAGCACACAGCATGAGGACTAAAGATCAGCAGCGCCATAATGTGGTCAGGTTTTGCTCACGTCTGTGAGATCTGGCGACAAAAGTGACAGATATGGAGGAGATGGTTTTGATGGTCTAAGCATACGGGTGTCTTCGGGATAAGTGTACGGAAATTTACACTAAAATTTGGGTCTGTCCACCGAATTCATTCTCTCCGTGAATTAAATATTTCAAAATCTTTGTTCTTGTTGTTGCTGTTTTCATTTCACTTTTGCGTGATCTAGTGACAAACTCCACTAAGCATCAAATATCTGTTACCAGACTCCCAGTGAGAAGCGACTGGGAGTGAGATGGGTCGGCCTGACCTTCGTGCTAGCTATAGCAAGTGAGTAGCTCCATCTACCAGTTAGCCTAAGCCCAGTTCTGGCCACATGGGACTGCACTGGAAGACGAGCTTCTGGGTGCAAGACATGACCTCCATAAGACTACCTGCACAATTTCTCTGGACAATAAAAAGAAATGACTGAAGCTACCACAGAATGGAAGGCAGAAGAAGCAGCCAACATCCTAGATCTCGTGATGGAAATGCTCCCTAAAGGTAAGACTGTGTTAGCAAAGTTTTCACAGCTACGTAATATTCTGCGCCAATCCACTGTATTCAGGTAAGATTTTGCGCCACTCATCTGTATTCAGATAAGATTTGTGTCATCTCCAGTGCGGTGGAGCATCCGCAGAAGCTTGTTAGTTGGATAGTAAAAAAAAAAAACAATCTGTCTTCTTTTGTACGCATCAGGAAACTGAAAAAAAAGCTGTTTCAGATAGCATAGAGGGGATTAGAGTGTGGCAGAGAGGGATTAGAGTAAGGCAGAGAGGGATTAGAGTGAGGCAGGAGGAGGTATAAGAGTGAGAAAGAAGAAGGAATTAGGGCCAGAAAGAAGGAGAAAATTACAGTGAGACAGAGGGGAATTTAGAGTGAGAAAGGAGGAGGAAATTACAGTGAGGCAGAGGGGAATTTAGAGTGAGAAAGGAGGAGGAAATTACAGCGAGGCAGAGGGGAAATTAGAGTGAGAAAGGAGGAGGAAATTACAGCGAGGCAGAGGGGAAATCAGAGTGAGAAATGAGGTGGACATTACAGTGAAGCAGAGGGGGAAATTAGAATGAGAAAGGAGGAGGACATTACAGTGGGGCAGAGGGGAAATTAGAATGAGAAAGATGGAGGAAAGTACAGCGAGGCAGACTGGAGTGGGGGATTACAATCTAAAGAGACACGGAGACATCAGAGAAAATGCTGGTAAACAAAGGACTGATGCAGAAAGACTGTAACGGAAATCTCTTGCTACAAGCAGCCCCTAGTGTTTTTTGGCACTGAATGAACAGGAGAGAGAGAGAGAGAGAGAGAGAGAGAGACAAGGAGAGAGAGAGATGGGAAATGGCCCTGGTGGGTTGTGTGTGTGTGTGTGTGTGTGTGTGTGTGTGCGCGCGCTGTATTTATGATTAAAATGAAAAAAAAGTCCACTGTTAAAATGAGATTTGTTTGGATTTCACTTTTTTCCAAAGTAATGGTAGTTTTAATTTGAGCTGGATGTAATTCTCATTACCTACGCTTTCGACCAAAACTATCACCACCACTAAAACCACTTTTTAAAAGGGTTAAATTAATCCTTCACTCTGGAATAAAAAATAAGTGATGGTAAAAGGAAGAAATCAATTCACTACTGCACGACAACAGAGAAATTAATGGCACCGAAGAAGGTCGGCAGAGGACAATAACAAACGAAATGAAAAAGAAATGAAAAAGAAAATGAAAAAGTTCTTCGCAGAGGGCCGGCTTTGACAATGTAAACGGCTCAGGATGATGATGAGAACTCAGACGTGACCATGAATATTAAATTGCATATGTTAAAATATACATTAAAAAAAAATGAACAAACACACCTGCGATCTAGGAAGAAGTACAAGAGGGGCACAAGTTGGCACGAGAAATGTAGGTCAACAGGTTGACGAACGTCACAGAGTGGTATTTCACAGGCCGAGACCAGACCTGGTAGCTGGTAGCGCTTAACAACTGTCAGCTGTACTAACTTTATGTGCGTGCGTTTGTGTGTGTGTGTGGGGGGGTGTGTGGTGCACTAACAATAAAACTCAAAGTCCGTGCTTGAAGTCATGTAGCAACAATATATTTGTAAGTCTGCGCTCCAAGATCTACTAGCAACAATACTGCTTGAAGTCATACTAGCAACAATATAATTCTAAGTCTATGATCCAAGATCTACTAGCAACAATACTGCTTGAAGTCATGCTAGCAACAATATATTTGTAAGTCTGCGCTCCAAGATCTACTAGCAACAATACTGCTTGAAGTCATGCTAGCAACAATATAATTCTAAGTCTATGCTCCAAGGTCTACTAGCAACAATACTGCTTGAAGTCATGCTAGCAACAATATAATTCTAAGTCTATGCTCCAAGGTCTACTAGCAACAATACTGCTTGAAGTCATGCTAGCAACAATATAATTCTAAGTCTATGCTCCAAGATCTGCTAGCAACAATACTGCTTGAAGTCATGCTAGCAACAATACTGCTTGAAGATCTACTAGCAACAATATAATTCTAAGTCTATGCTCCAAGATCTACTAGCAACAATACTGCTTGAAGTCATGCTAGCAACAATATAATTCTAAGTCTATACTCCAAGATCTACTAGCAACAATACTGCTTGAAGATCTACTAGCAACAATACTGCTCGAAGATCTTCATTCATTCCTTTGCATGTCCCTTGCGGAACTTTGCCTCCCAAACAGCACTCCTGTAGGCCTCTCGGTTGTGAGCAAGATGGCCTGCTGCTGCTGCATCCATTTCCAGATCATCAACGATGTCTTGCAGCCATCTTCGTTTCGGTCTTCCTCTCTTTCTTTTTCCCATTATGTATCCTTCCAATATGGTCTTCTCTAAATTATCATGACGAAGATCTACTAGCAACAATACTGCTTGAAGTCATGCTAGCAACAATATAATTCTAAGTCTATGCTCCAAGATCTACTAGCAACAATACTGCTCGAAGATCTACTAGCAACAATATAATTCTAAGTCTGTGCTCCAAGATCTACTAACAACAATATAATTCTAAGTCTATGCTCCAAGATCTACTAGCAACAATACTGCTTGAAGTCATGCTAGCAACAATATAATTCTAAGTCTATGCTCCAAGGTCTACTAGCAACAATACTGCTTGAAGTCCTGCTAGCAACAATATAATTCTAAGTCTATGCTCCAAGATCTACTAGCAACAATACTGCTTGAAGTCATGCTAGCAACAATATAATTCTAAGTCTATGCTCCAAGATCTGCTAGCAACAATACTGCTTGAAGTCATGCTAGCAACAATATAATTCTAAGTCTATGCTCCAAGATCTACTAGCAACAATACTGCTTGAAGTCATGCTAGCAACATATAATTCTAAGTCTATGCTCCAAGATCTACTAGCACCAATACTGCTTGAAGTCATGCTAGCAACAATATAATTCTAAGTCTATGCTCCAAGATCTGCTAGCAACAATATAATTCTAAGTCTATGCTCCAAGATCTACTAGCAACAATACTGCTCGAAGATCTACTAGCAACAATACTGCTTGAAGTCATGCTAGCAACAATATAATTCTAAGTCTATGCTCCAAGATCTACTAGCAACAATACTGCTTGAAGTCATGCTAGCAACAATATAATTCTAAGTCTATGCTCCAAGATCTACTAGCAACAATACTGCTTGAAGATCTACTAGCAACAATATAATTCTAAGTCCATACTCCAAGATCTACTAGCAACAATACTGCTTGAAGATCTACTAGCAACAATACTGCTCGAAGATCTACTAGCAACAATACTGCTTGAAGTCATGCTAGCAACAATATAATTCTAAGTCTATGCTCCAAGATCTACTAGCAACAATATAATTCTAAGTCTATGCTCCAAGATCTACTAGCAACAATATAATTCTAAGTCTATGCTCCAAGATCTTCTAGCAACAATACTGCTCGAAGATCTACTAGCAACAATACTGCTTGAAGTCATGCTAGCAAACAATATAATTCTAAGTCTGTGCTTGAAGATCTACTAGCAACAATACTGCTTGAAGTCATGTTAGCAACAATATAATTCTAAGTCTATGCTCCAAGATCTACTAGCAACAATACTGCTTGAAGTCATGCTAGCAAACAATATAATTCTAAGTCTGTGCTTGAAGATCTACTAGCAACAATACTGCTTGAAGTCATGTTAGCAACAATATAATTCTAAGTCTATGCTCCAAGATCTACTAGCAACAATACTGCTTGAAGTCATGCTAGCAAACAATATAATTCTAAGTCTGTGCTTGAAGATCTACTAGCAACAATACTGCTTGAAGTCATGCTAGCAACAATATAATTCTAAGTCTATGCTCCAAGATCTACTAGCAACAATACTGCTTGAAGTCATGCTAGCAACAATATAATTCTAAGTCTGTGCTCGAAGGCCTACTACCAACAATACAACTAAGTCTATGCTTGAAGACCTACTACCAACAATACAAATGAATGTCTGTGCTTAAAGACCTACTAGTAACAATACAACTGATTTCATGTGCTTGAAGACCCATTAGTAACAATACAACTGAATGTCTGTGCGTGAAGACCTACTAACAACAACAGCAACACAACTCAAAGTCTGTGCTTGAAGACCTACTAACAACAACACAATTGAATGCCTATACTTGAAGATCTACTAACAACAACACAACTGAATGCCTATACTTGAAGACCTACTAACAACAACACAACTGAATGCCTATACTTGAAGACCTACTAACAACAACACAAATGAATGCCTATACTTGAAGACCTACTAACAACAACACAACTGAATGCCTATACTTGAAGACCTACTACAACAACACAACTGAATGCCTATATTGAAGACCTACTAACAACAATGCAACTCTGTGGTTGAGGATCTACCAACAATACAAAGAGATGTGTATACTTCAATACTATACTCCGTGTTACAGTACCCAAGATTATTTATCAGTTTAATTTAATTTCTTTTAATGATAAAATGCATACAATTAGAAAGTAGAACCCTGAAAACTCTACAACAGGGAAGAGAAGGAGAGGAAGGCCGAGAGAGAAAATAAAGACAGGATGAAGCGATAGCAAGAGAGAAACTTCACAATCAGAACAGACTGAAAATGAATAAACGAAATGTGCTTCAGTGTAGCACGCCACATGATGATGCCACAGAAGACCTACGTACCGTTAAGAGCTCTCTTTATATATCACTGAACCGGCCACTTGTTTCAACAAATATTTTATTATGTGACGCTTTATAGTGGAGAGGTTGAACGGTTGCCTGGCTGTCTGGCTGGCGTCCGTATCTCTGACGTTTGCGGCTTAGTTCGAGGTACCCTCGCCTAGTTTTTACATTCACACTTCACTTCACTTTCAGTTTCCACGTATCTATTACTCCATAGCAAAAGAAATCCTTAGATGGACTCAGCACGAAGATATACATTGATATTACTAACTGATACTGCCATGTCTGTATACCAGAACTCAATAATAATAATTTTTAAAAAAAACACACACATAAAACTCACACGAAAAAGCTGCCAAATCCTGGTTATAAAAGCTGCTTTAACTGTGGTTTATTAAGCAGCTAAGACACGGGGCTGTAACGACACGCGTAAAAGATGACGACCTGGCGCATAAACGTACGTCGGCGGAGCCGTAGTCTCGCTTCTCTGTTGCCTGTATCACATATACACAGCTAGAGGTACCTTCAATGAAAACTCTGCTGTATATTAACGACTCTACTGCATTATTAATGATCGTGTGGTTTGAAAGGTCGAAACTTCTATTCATTCAAAGCTGGTATGTAGTACAGCTAGACTCGGCCTGTCGAGCAGTTTTCAAAATGTGGTTTTCTTTGTGTGCGTTTATAATGTGCACATGCAGTTCTGCCTTTCGATTAAACTGGATTTGTATGAAATATCACAGTCTGTGCTCGAAGGCCTACTACCAACAATACAACTAAGTCTATGCTTGAAGACCTACTACCAACAATACAAATGAATGTCTGTGCTTAAAGACCTACTAGTAACAATACAACTGATTTCATGTGCTTGAAGACCCATTAGTAACAATACAACTGAATGTCTGTGCGTGAAGACCTACTAACAACAACAGCAACACAACTCAAAGTCTGTGCTTGAAGACCTACTAACAACAACACAAATGAATGCCTATACTTGAAGATCTACTAACAACAACACAAATGAATGCCTATACTTGAAGATCTACTAACAACAACACAACTGAATGCCTATACTTGAAGACCTACTAACAACAACACAACTGAATGCCTATACTTGAAGACCTACTACAACAACACAACTGAATGCCTATACTTGAAGACCTACTACAACAACACAACTGAATGCCTATATTGAAGACCTACTAACAACAATGCAACTCTGTGGTTGAGGATCTACCAACAATACAAAGAGATGTGTATACTTCAATACTATACTCCGTGTTACAGTACCCAAGATTATTTATCAGTTTAATTTAATTTCTTTTAATGATAAAATGCATACAATTAGAAAGTAGAACCCTGAAAACTCTACAACAGGGAAGAGAAGGAGAGGAAGGCCGAGAGAGAAAATAAAGACAGGATGAAGCGATAGCAAGAGAGAAACTTCACAATCAGAACAGACTGAAAATGAATAAACGAAATGTGCTTCAGTGTAGCACGCCACATGATGATGCCACAGAAGACCTACGTACCGTTAAGAGCTCTCTTTATATATCACTGAACCGGCCACTTGTTTCAACAAATATTTTATTATGTGACGCTTTATAGTGGAGAGGTTGAACGGTTGCCTGGCTGTCTGGCTGGCGTCCATATCTCTGACGTTTGCGGCTTAGTTCGAGGTACCCTCGCCTAGTTTTTACATTCACACTTCACTTCACTTTCAGTTTCCACGTATCTATTACTCCATAGCAAAAGAAATCCTCAGATGGACTCAGCACGAAGATATACATTGATATTACTAACTGATACTGCCATGTCTGTATACCAGAACTCAATAATAATAATTTTTAAAAAAAAAAACACACACATAAAACTCACACGAAAAAGCTGCCAAATCCTGGTTATAAAAGCTGCTTTAACTGTGGTTTATTAAGCAGCTAAGACACGGGGCTGTAACGACACGCGTAAAAGATGACGACCTGGCGCATAAACGTACGTCGGCGGAGCCGTAGTCTCGCTTCTCTGTTGCCTGTATCACATATACACAGCTAGAGGTACCTTCAATGAAAACTCTGCTGTATATTAACGACTCTACTGCATTATTAATGATCGTGTGGTTTGAAAGGTCGAAACTTCTATTCATTCAAAGCTGGTATGTAGTACAGCTAGACTCGGCCTGTGGAGCAGTTTTCAAAATGTGGTTTTCTTTGTGTGCGTTTATAATGTGCACATGCAGTTCTGCCTTTCGATTAAACTGGATTTGTATGAAATATCACAGTTTGTTTTCCTAGGCTGTGTTGGTAGGCCATAAGGCAGGTCTTAGTGGTGAAGTTTTGCAGGATGTGTCTGGCTGTCTGAAGCGCCTGGGCGCATGCACAAAGCCAAGAGATGCCAACCTTAAACTGGCTACACATGTGACTCCCGAGTCGGGGTTGTCTTGTCCTGAGGGGGGAAAGCAATAACTTGTTCATTTCTGTTTAGCAGGTGATGGTCACTGACTGATGGAGTTTGTTGTTGCTTGTAAGTCTTCATTTCTGTTTAGCAGGTGATGGTCACTGGCTGATGGAGTTTGTTGTTGCTTGTAAGTCTTTATTTCTGTTTAGCAGGTGATGGTCACTGGCTGATGGAGTTTGTTGTTGCTTGTAAGTCTTTATTTCTGTTTAGCAGGTGATGGTCACTGGCTGATGGAGTTTGTTGTTGCCTGTAAGTCTTTATTTCTGTTTAGCAGGTGATGGTCACTGGCTGATGGAGTTTGTTGTTGCTTGTAAGTCTTCATTTCTGTTTAGCAGGTGATGGTCACTGGCTGATGGAGTTTGTTGTCGCTTGTAAGTCTTTATTACGTTCTAGGTGATCTGTACATCTGGTCCCTCCAGGTCTGTGTGGCCACGCGGCCATCTTTCTCATCTGTAAGAGAAGTGACATGGACTCCACTGCAGACTAACTCCATGCTGTGAGGTTTACTTTGGACAAGGCACCCTTCAGATCTGATGGTTTGTTGTACCGAAGAACTTCTACTACAGAAACATTATGGGACGTGAACAAATACAGAAGCGTGAGGTTTTTTTTTCTTCCATAGGTGAAAAAAAAACCAACAAACTCGGTATTCGCGTGGCATCTTAAAGAATTTTTCTGTTGTTTTGTTTACTGGGAATGATATCTTAGGTAGTCCACCTTGCCTGGAAACTAAATGGCCTAGTGAGAATAATGTAAGGTATGGTTCATGGGATGCGAAGAAGAATAAGGCCGAGAGGAAACTGGGTCTGAGACATCGCAGAAACTCTAAACACCACACTCACTGACGCAAACAATCTGGATGAACGTTCTATGCGGATATCAAGAGAGAAGCGTTCAGTGAAGGACAAGCCACATATAGATTCTGGGGATGCTGGGGGGTAGAAATGACTGCGCTGTCGATGCAATACACTATCACAGCCGCCTACCCTACCTCTTGATGCAGCGTGTTAGATCAGAGTATGTATTTTAGCTTCTACAAAAATAGGAGACAGCGAGAAAGACAAATATGACTCGAACCCCGGACTCTAGTGGGATAACGCGCTAGCAACTCGACCACCGTACCACTAGAAACTGACTACTGTGCTCTTTAGTCAGGCTAAGTGGGCATAGATGGAAGTGTCCCTCATTGTGATCGTCAGTTCCATCACTCACAGAAAGCGGTCGGATCACATTTCCTTCAGTCTGGATGTCTATGTCTCAAAATTCTACACCACTTGCTTACAGCTAAAGAGCTTAAGTTACAGCACATACAGAAATATCATGAGAACAAGCATGCAAGAAACAGCTTGTGTGTGTGGGTGCGTGCGTGCGTGTGTGATTTAGCTATTATACAAAATAAGCTTAACTGATCTGTACCGTTGATCTCCAACCAGGATCTGCCAAATCAGAAGCTGCAATGACCTCGCATTTGATCTTGTTAACAAGAGCAAAGATGAACTCCACATTAACCTCTTCTCAATCTTCGTCACAAAAAACAAAAAAAAAACTATTACACAGCGGTTCAAATTATATATGGGCGAACTAAAAAAAAAAAAAAGTAAAGGAATTATGAAAATTACGCGGTAATCACAAAGGATAGAAGCTGGCGCACTACAACGCGCTTGGCAATGACTGATGGGTAATTCGAACACGCGCAATGCAACGGTCAGCCTTTAGTTGTAGCTAAGTTCAAATGAACATGGAAGATTCGTCGCGAAATTGCACCGTTTTTGTTTTTGTTTTTTTTGGAGAACGCGCCGCAGTGAGATTTATCTCGGCAGAGGGAGTGAAAGCTGCTGAAAGTCACTGCAAGATGTTGGCTCAGTACACGAATGGAGACAGCATGACTCAGTGAAGTTTATGACTGGACAGAAAGGTTTAAAGCGGAAATAACAAGTCTTGATGCACCATCACATGAACATCCTCATACAATGGCCGCAATGGCAGAGGCGATGCAACAGGCTGCAGGCTGCACACCGTCCTCATCCCTCCTCATACAGCCCTGATCTGGCGCTGTGTAGTTTTGAAAAATGTCAGATTTCAATGTAGTGAGTACACGTTAATCCATGAACATGGTAACGGCGTGAACAGTACTCACTTCTCATCTGTCACTTCTTCTTCTTCCGCGTTCGAGGTTGTTGGTCACTTCAGATCCTGATCCCTGTCGACATGGCACAGCCCGCAGTCCTCTCCAGATCCTGATAGAAGCCCCAAAGCTTTTGCCCCAAGCTTGTGTCCTCTGGCCATGTTTCACGAAAAGCTGCTCACACTGTGAAATCACATGAGATGCATGTTTTTTCCCCGATTTGTGACCCATATATTTGTTTTAAATGCAACTGTTATCACTCATTGTACATATGAAGTCGCCACGCTAAATTCGCCATCAACAGATCTGGATTAGTTGCTGCTTTCATCATGCCGCGTCTGAAAGAGTCAGAAAGAAATCAGATTACCGGGTATCTTAATGTCGGGACAAGAACTGCGGGTGTTTAATGTCTCCCGACCACTGCAACAATGTTTTAGGCTAACAGGCGTCACCAGAGACCGTCCAAGGCCAGGAAGACCAAAGCTGACCAGGCAAGGGCAGGATAAATGTATTCGAACTGTTCATTTACGAAGCCATTTCCAGCTTGCTCAAAGGTCAAATGACATCATAAATGCATTACTGAACAGCAGGCACGTTTCTCTGAACACAGTTTTACGCTGTCCGAGGGAAGCAAGCATACGTCTACGCCAGCCTGCCCCACCCCCTCGCTCCAAGCCAACGTCACATCCAGAACAGACTTCAGTGGGCAGATGTTCAGCTCAGATGGCCGCAGAGGCAGTGGGAAATCCGTCGTGTTCTCAGACAAGCCCAGATTGATGATGGAGGGGCATGATGTCCACATGAACGATATGCTCATAACTTTATTCGTGAGGTTTCGAGCTATGGTAAAGTCAGCATCATGATTTGAGGGACGGCCGGAGAATTTTAGACCACAGCTTGTAGCAGTTCGGGGTGACATCACTGCACAGCGGTACGTATACGACATCCGGACACCCGATGCTGTGCCCAGGGACAAAGCTTTACTTTTAAGCTCTATAATATTCTCTTCCATGTTCAGTCTCCATGGCCAGAAACGTCACCTGACCTCTATCGACCATCTGTGGGACATGTTTGACCGCCATGTCCTAAATGTTTTAAATGCAACTGTTATCACTCATTGTACATATGAAGTCGCCACGCTAAATTCGCCATCAACAGATCTGGATTAGTTGCTGCTTTCATCATGCCGCGTCTGAAAGAGTCAGAAAGAAATCAGATTACCGGGTATCTTAATGTCGGGACAAGAACTGCGGGTGTTTAATGTCTCCCGACCACTGCAACAATGTTTTAGGCTAACAGGCGTCACCAGAGACCGTCCAAGGCCAGGAAGACCAAAGCTGACCAGGCAAGGGCAGGATAAATGTATTCGAACTGTTCATTTACGAAGCCATTTCCAGCTTGCTCAAAGGTCAAATGACATCATAAATGCATTACTGAACAGCAGGCACGTTTCTCTGAACACAGTTTTACGCTGTCCGAGGGAAGCAAGCATACGTCTCCGCCAGCCTGCCCCACCCCCTCGCTCCAAGCCAACGTCACATCCAGAACAGACTTCAGTGGGCAGATGTTCAGCTCAGATGGCCGCAGAGGCAGTGGGAAATCCGTCGTGTTCTCAGACAAGCCCAGATTGATGATGGAGGGGCATGATGTCCACATGAACGATATGCTCATAACTTTATTCGTGAGGTTTCGAGCTATGGTAAAGTCAGCATCATGATTTGAGGGACGGCCGGAGAATTTTAGACCACAGCTTGTAGCAGTTCGGGGTGACATCACTGCACAGCGGTACGTATACGACATCCGGACACCCGATGCTGTGCCCAGGGACAAAGCTTTACTTTTAAGCTCTATAATATTCTCTTCCATGTTCAGTCTCCATGGCCAGAAACGTCACCTGACCTCTATCGACCATCTGTGGGACATGTTTGACCGCCATGTCCTAAATGTTCCAAATCCACCTCAAACGCTTGTACAGCTCGAAGATGAACTGATGCATGAGTCAAGTAATCTTGCCCAAGTGGCAATCCAAAATGTAACCTACTGAATGAGGCGCAGATCGTATAGCTGCCACTGCTGCAAGACAAGAACACACTTGTTATTAGGTACTGTGACCTTTCATTACGATTCCCCTATCACTATAAGTACAACTGTGAGAACCACTTTCCACCTACCACTGTACCACTTTCCCCCTACCACTGTATCACGTTTCCATTACCACTGTGAATATCACCTCTCAACTGTTGAGTATCACATTCCCCCCTACCACTGTATCACCTTCCCCTCCCCCCTACTGTATCACCTCCACATCCACAGTAAGTATCACCGTCCTCCCTACCACTGTGAGTATCACCTTCTCACTTACCACTTTGAGTATCGTCTCCCCCAACACTGTGAGTATCACCTCCCCCACCACTGTGAGTATCACCTCCCCCACTACCACTGTGAGTATCACCTTCCCCTACCATTGTGAGTATCGTCTCCTCTACCACTGTGAGTATCACCTCCCCCAACCACTGTGAGTATCACCTCCCCCCCCCCCACCACTGTGAGTATCGTCTCCTCTACCACTGTGAGTATCACCTCCCCCAACCACTGTGAGTATCACCTCCCCCCAACCACTGTGAGTATCACCTCCCCCCCACCACTGTGAGTATCGTCTCCTCTATCACTGTTAGTATCACTTCCCCCCCCCCCCCATCACTGTGAGTATCGTCTCCTCTACCACTGTGAGTATCACCTTCCCCTACTGTCACCATTTTGTCTTTACTGCCATATCTCCTCACTTTTCCCCATGTTTTTTTGTGTGTAAAACTACACCACGTATAAACCAATGTACAGCTATACTTGTTAAGGCGTTCTCAAATTTAAATGCAACGAGATAATAGACATGCCGAATCTATTTATCCAACCAATATCAGCCATCATTTCAACAGATTCCTTCCCATGGGCGTAAACGCGACAACTTTGAAATAAAACCGCTGTCTGCCCTGTCTTCTGTACGAGAATTTAAACACGATTCCCAACTTAATAAGAGCACGGAGGTCATTGACAGCCACGTTTGTTTAAATAAAAGAGTACGGAGCACACGACTACGACAAACTACGCAGAGTCGAAAGTAAGAATTGAACTCTGGCCATTTACTTGAAGCTGAAGCGACTCTTAACAATGAGGAGTTTAGAGTGAAATTTTATAATTATATATAGGTGGAAAACAATTTATGACCTGTGTCTGAATGCCTCTCGTGTCACATAACGAAGCTACTTCTGAGAATTATTATGAGAAGAACAAGGAAAAATGATAAAAATGGAAAAAGCAGATGAACAGTTTGGATTTGTTGAAGGAAAGGGAACACACAATGCCGTTTATGCTTTACGAACACTAATAGAAAGAGCTTTAGAAGTACAGAAAGATCTCTACTTATGTTTCATTGATTACACCAAGGCATTCGACGAGGTGAAACATAATGGAATTATTAAAATGCTTAAGACATCACTATAGATGGCAAAGACCTGAGGATTGTAAAACATCTATACTGGCAGCAAGAAGCAGCAGTTCGAGTTGAAAATAGAACTGGAAAATATGAACCTATAAAACAAGGGGTGCGACAAGGATGTGTACTATCTCCAGACCTTTTTTCTCTGTACAGCGAGAATATTCTAAGAACAATCATCACAGAACCAGGCATAAAAATTGGAAGATACAATATTAACAACCTTCGGTATGCTGACGACACAATACTGATAGCTGAGAACCAACAAGACCTACTCTTGGATAAAGTTGCCAAAGAAAGTGAATAGAAAAGCCTTACTTTGAACATCAAAAAGAATGGTTATATCTAAGAAACAGAATCCACCAGCATGCAGTATAAAATTAAACGGAACCATTCTAAAGCAGGTGCAGAAATTCAAATACCTTGGAGCAGTAATAACTTCAGATGGGAAAAGCAGAACAGAAATTAGGAACAGAACAGGCCAAGCAAAGACTGCATTTCAGAGAATGAGAAACATATTATCCAACACATCCTTATCAATGAATGTTAGAAAACGAGTCTTAAAATGCTATATTGAACCTATCTTGTGATATGGAAGTGAATCATGGACAATAGGCAGGTCTGCACAAAAATCATTGGAAGCAGCAGAAATGTGGATTATTAGGAGAATGTTGCGAATCCCCTGGACAGCAAAATTAACTAATGAAGAATGTATGAGAAGAGCTGGAGAGACCAAAAAATCTTGTCAAAAAGATAAGAGCGAGACAATGTACTTTCATAGGACATGCAATGAGAAGATGGGGCACTGAAAATATTATAACAACAGGAAAAATAGAAGGAAGAAGATCAAAGGGAAGAACAAGAGAAATGATACTGGACAGTCTGACGGGATGGTGTGAGAGGAGATCACCAACTGAACTGATGGCCTGCATGAAGGATCGTGTACTCTGGAGAAGCATAATAACCAACGCCAGTCGGCACGGCACCTGATGATGATAACTCAACGTCCAGGTCCCCGCTTATACTCTGCGCTGCTCGCTAAAGATGTATTGACTCTAAACTCAATATGTCAGAAACTTGTGTTTTATTAGCAAGGAGGCGGCAAGAAGGTTCAAGTACACAAAAAACAACCATCTGATCTATCGGTTAGGCGCTGCTAACAGGTCGTGGTCCAAGGCTGGACTCGGTCTTAATTCCAAGCTTCATCTCATAGGGTATTAGAATAATCAACATTCAGTCATCAACAGGGTATGAGAATAATCAACATTCAGTCATCAACAGGGTATTAGAATAATCAACATTCAGTCATCAACAGGGTATGAGAATAATCAACATTCAGTCATCAACAGGGTATTAGAATAATCAACATTCAGTCATCAACAGGGTATGAGAAAAATAAACATTCAGTCATCAACAGGGTAAGAGAAAAATAAAGATTTGGTCATCAACAGGGTATAAGAATAATCAAGATTCGGTCATGAACTGGGTATCAGAATAATCAAGACTCTTTCATCCATAGGATATTAACTCTTTGACTTCAAAGCAACACTAGCAGTGCTGGTAGAGCTTGGGCACTGATGTGAATCAAATACTCAGCGCGACATTCAAGCGAAGTCTAAATACAATGAAAAGCAGCACAACCCAAGACAAATCTTTAAATAGTAGAACCTTCCTTCCCAGTTTCTTTCTCCCAAAACTTCTTATCAAAATTTATTCTGGCACAGCACGGAATTCGGGAGTGAGAGAGTTAAAAGATCCAAGACAGTCATCGAAAAAGAAAAAATAAGAAGATTAAAGACTATGTCATCAGCAGAACATTAGAAGATTCAATATTTACCATCAATAGATGATGTGAAGATTCAATATTTATCATCAATAGATGATGTGGAGATTCAATACGCAATCATCAATACAACATTAGAAAATTTAATCACCTATAGCATATCAGAAGACTCAATATTCAATCATCACTAAAACATCAGAAGAAACAATATTCAATCATAAGTAAGAAATCAGAAGACTCAATATGCAATCAAGAATAAGACCAACAGCAATAACAATATCTGGCAAGAAGAGAGCAAGGACACTGCTGTTTGAGAACCTGATACCCATAGCTGACACGCTGGCATCACGGCTGGCAAACAATATTCAACCCTTTCGTACCTCTCCAGTGGTACACTATCAACGGCCTGGCAAATGGGGCGGGGAGGGGGGATCACCACAGCCCCAATGGTGGTGGAGTCCGTTAAAGAAGTATTACACATCCCCTGCCACTTTTTAGCTTCACTTAGGGACTGAAAACAAAAAAAAAAAAACAGCCACCGTAACCTGCTCCCAATCCGACATGACGCTGTGCTTCAACGCTTTCGCCGTAATCATTGCAAAAGAACATCATGCTCGCAGCTCCGGGTTGAAAGAAGATCTGTCAAGGAGATAACCAGTATCTTAAGAACATTCAGGACGTGCCTACACTGCGTGAAGCTAACTAACCCACACACACAAAAAATAAGAACCCTGCTTTTATAGCTCGCCGGAGGAGGGGAGGGGGCACTGCCCAACCTTCTTCTGTATGACGCAGGGCAGTACAAACCAGTGACAGCCCCGCTCCCCCTATCATCTTCTATCTTTACTATCCTAATATTTCCAACAAAAAATTTCTAATGCTCACACATCATTCATAGTTTTCATTACCTGTCTTTCATCTAATATCTTATATCCTTCCCATGCCGTTAAACGTCACATAGGGCTCACAAGGTAGTTCGCCAATTTTTCCTGTCCTCGGCGAGTCTTTCAACCTCAGCAAGGGATTTTATGCCTATTAATTTGGCCTCTCTTAACAGTGTCCTCTTCAGAGTTTCACACGGTGTGCCTCTTTTTCTTTGCCATGTTGTGTTCCACTTGATAGCTTGTTTTGGGATTCTCTGACTGTTTCTTCTCATCACGTAACCAACATATGTCCATCTCCTTTTCCTGATCACCCATGAGGCTGGTTGTTGTCCAGTCATCTGTCTTATCTCTACATTGTTCTTGAATTCGTTCCACTTGATGCCGAGTCTTTTCCTTACGCATTTGTTTTCAAAAGAGTCTAATTTCTTGTCTATCTCTTTAGTTGATTTCCAGCTTTCACATGCATAAATGAGGGTGGATATTACATTTGAAATGAATAGTCTAAACTTGGTTTTTGTGCTTATAACTTTTGAATGCCATATGTTCTCAAGATTCTTAAAGATCGATGCTGTTTTTGCAGTTCTAATGCTAACTTCCGCTCTGGTGTCATAATCCTGGTCTATGTAGCTGTCAAGGTATGCAAGTTGACTGACTTCTTCAATATCTGTCCCTTCTAAGTGAAGTTTTCCATTTTGATTAATGGGAAATTTCATTATTTTTGTTTTGTCCTTGTTAACTTCAAGCCCTATCTTGCTAGCCAGTGAAGACAGGCTATCTGTTTTCCTTGCATGGATTTCACATTATTACTGTCTTTCATAGTAGACATGTTATGTGCCTTTACACATACGAGAGAAGCAGAAGCTGCAGTGAAGCTTATGGCTAACAGCAAGCCCGCAGGAGAAGAACAAATAACATCTGAGTTGCTAGAAACAACTGACAGTCAAAGACTGGACATCCTCCTACAGAGAATCTTTCACATAATCTGGAAAGAAGAAAAGAGACACGAGAAAAAGAAGTCTGAACCAAAGCCACCACTGGCCTTTAATAATCTTGAGGACATATGGAAATCAAAACTCCGAAACACAAGAACAAATCAAATATAATACCCATCCTTGCGTGTGCACGTAAACATTGTAAAACAACCAACAACAACAAAAACAGAGAACAAATTACGTGCATTAAAAAACAAATGTTTAAGGAAAATAATCTGTACATAATGGAACAATACCACAGCAGAGATCAAGAGAATGTAGCTGTCCCAACAATGGACAAGAAAAGAAGATGGGCATGCGCGGGCCACGTGATGAGAAGAAACAATCAGAGAAACACACAGCAAGCCATCAAATGGGAAACATCTTGAAAAAGAAAGAGGCTGACCTCGAGAGAGACCCTAAAGAGAACACTGACAAGAGAGGTTATGGTGGTAGGCATCAAATCCCTTGATGAGACTGAGAAGGTCGGCAAGAGGGGTTATGGTGGTAGGCATCAAATCCCTTGATGAGACTGAGAAGGTCGGCAAGAGAGGTTATGGTGGTAGGCATCAAATCCCTTGATGAGACTGAGAAGGTCGGCAAGAGAGGTTATGGTGGTAGGCATCAAATCCCTTGATGAGACTGAGAAGGTCGGAGAGAATAGAGACTTAGGGTGAGACACGCTGCATGCCCTATGTGATGCCTGGCAGCACGGGAAAGGTTGTAAGATTTTATCACATCATCTAAACTAGGGTTGTACAGGCCAAATATCACAGGCTTTATTTTATCACATAATCTAAACTAGGGGTGTACAGGCCAAATATCACAGGCTTTATTTTATCACATAATCTAAACTAGGGGCGTACAGGCCAAATATCACAGGCTTTATTTTATCACATAATCTAAACTAGGGGTGTACAGGCCAAATATCACAGGCTTTATTTTATCACATAATCTAAACTAGGGGTGTACAGGCCAAATGTCACAGGCTTTATTTTATCACATAATCTAAACTAGGGTTGTACAGGCCAAATATCACAGGCTTTATTTTATCACATAATCTAAACTAGGGGTGTACAGGCCAAATATCACAGGCTTTATTTTATCACATCATCTAACAGGGTTTATTTTATCACATCTAAACTAGGGGTGTACAGGCCAAATATCACAGGCTTTATTTTATCACATCTAAACTAGGGGTGTACAGGCCAAAAATTATTCCAGAATAAGAGAGGTAAATGTGTTTATACACTGACGAGGGTATATGTCACCCTTGTGGGATCGTCTTTTGTGTAACTTCCGGAGTAAGGTCTTTCTAGAAGATCTGGTGAAATAAGAATCCCGTGAAAAGTTGCAGTCAGTCTACGTCTGAATGTGAAGCTGTGCGGATGGATTTCATGTTACTGTTGGAAGGATGCAATGTCTCGTAAATGTTGCTGGAACGGTTTGCAAGGTATGAGTGGACTTTCCATGTGGCAGGGCAACCTACATTTCGTCACCATTTCCATTACCACCAAGTCCATCGAATAAACCTCATATCAACTTGTGACGTTGGACTAACAAGATTAAAAAGAATCTGAGAGTGGAAAATGAGTCTCAAGACGGTGTGTGTAACTCTCTCTCTCTCTCTCTCTGAACCTTAGGTGCCCAGGGCACATGGGGCTTCCGCAAGGGTTTTCCACAAATGCCTGTCTTTCGCCTTTTTTTCTGCTCTTGCCCAGGTGAGCCCTCTATTGCTCAACATCCTTTCTGTTGTTCTTCTCCATGTCTCTTTTGGTCTACCCTTACTTCTGCTCCCCTTGTGTGTAACTAACTACTAAGTATTCAAAGAGAACACATGGTCCAAGAAGATAATATAAAAAAAACAACTTTATCAACTAAGCACATATAATGCCACAACAGGCCCAATACTAATAAAATTGGTGCCGTACAAGGCACATACTGTTTCAATATCACAGGGTTTATTTTATCACATGATCTAAAGGGTACCAAACTTTTCTGGACTATTGCGGCTTGCCACCTAGAAAAAAAAACACACACACAGAAAGAGAGAGAGAGAGAGAGAGAGAGAGAGAGGCAAGCCTGGGAGATACTGCAGAATTCAGTTTAAGCCCAGTGCAATAATGTGAAAACTATAATAAAGCAAATCCGCCCAAACTGTTTCCGGTTACTTCCCCCTGTATAAGTTTACATTGTGCTCTATTAAGCATACAGTACGTCAGGTCTAAAACACGCACTTTACTGTAAAGTTAAACATACAGTACGTCAGGTCTAAAACACGCACTTTACTGTAAAGTTAAACATACAGTACGTCAGGTCTAAAACACGCACTTTACTGTAAAGTTAAACATACAGTACGTCAGGTCTAAAACACGCACTTTACTGTAAAGTTAAAAATACTTTACTGCTTAAAAATATTGTTAATGTTCATCATCTAAGCCTTCAGTTAAATATGATCTTTTTTTGCTGTTGGAGAGTTCTGCCTTGATGTTGATGGCTGCTGACTGACTGGACAGTCAGGTGCAGATATCTAAGAATTGACTGATCATCAAATTTGGTATTTAAAGCACACACAAAAAAATGATCATGAACTCTGTCAGACATGTCTCTAATGAAGCTCATCGAGGTATGCACAACACAAATGAGAGCCATCTTCAGATAATCTCTTCCCCTCCCCCAGGTTAGAGCCGCTAGGAGCCTGGAACAGCCAGAGACGGGCTACATCTTCTCTAAGATCATGTGATGACTTAATTTATTGCGCTGAAACAAACAATACTTAATGATATGTAAAGTCGATCACTTAGGCTTTGTGCCACCATATGTTGCCCGTAAATTATGTGACAGATAAAGGGGATAGCGACTGCAGTAAAACTGGTTCAAATAATA
This sequence comes from Achatina immaculata, assembly GCA_009760885.1. NCBI lineage: Eukaryota > Metazoa > Mollusca > Gastropoda > Stylommatophora > Achatinidae > Lissachatina > Lissachatina immaculata. The sequence continues at coordinate 39,763,482 of CM019691.1, read as the reverse complement.
AAGGTAGATAGAGGTGTATGGTGTAGTTTTACAAGGTGGCAGAGGGAGTGAGTAAAGTGAGGAAAAAAAACGAATAGAAAGAATGAGAATGCATAAATGAAAAACATACAACATCCGATATTTCGGCGTGAGCCTTTTTCGAGGATTACATAACAAACGAAACAAGAAAAAATGAATAACTAAACAGGAAACTATCTTAATATGACATCCTCCAACAGTAGAGAACACAGAAATGCGTACCCGCTAAACGAGACAGAGACCACGCGGGGCTACACAAAGGATAAACCGACAGAGAAAATGGCAAAATATATACATGAAAGTACTATAACTGGTCCATGAACAAAACATAACATTTTCTATATTTACACTTCAAATTTCATATAACAGTATACAGAACGAAAGTCAATTTGCCCAAGAGAGAACTTCATCAGGTCAGTCTCAGCACAATCTGCAGTTGGCTCAATCCCAATCAGCTCACCGAGGCCTCAGAATGAGATAAGCCACATTCTGAGTTGGCTCGACACCATAGGCATAAGCGATTAGCTCTTTTGACTAGCCTGTACGGTCAGAGTCTCTATATTCAGAGAACCACTGCATCTAATGCTCAATTAAGACTCATGATACAATGTTACTGCAGTTTTTGCCAAGACTTTTTATTAAAGACCTAGAGCCTGTCAGAGACAAAGAGACTTACACCAGCCTGGCTTTGATGCAGATGCCAGACTCCTTTGTAGGCTCCACTTCCAGCAAGGACAAAAGAAGTTGCTAAATACATCTAAACCTCCTGCAAAGACAACAAAGTTGCTAAATATAACTAAACTTCTAATCAGGACAACAGAAGTTGCTAAATACAGCAAACCTCCAGCAAAGGGCAACATAAGTTGCTAAATACAATTAAATCTCCAGCCAGGACAACAGAAGTTGCTAAATATGACTAAACCTCCATCCAGGACAACAGAAGTTGCTAAATACAACTAAACCTCCAGCATGGACAAAATAAGTTGCTAAATACAACTAAACCTCCAGCAAATGACAACAGAAGTTGCTAAATACAACTAAACCTCCACCTAAGGACAACAGAAGTTGCTAAATAAAACTAAACCTCCAGCAAGGACAACAGAGGTTGCTAAATACAACTAAACCTCCAATAAGGATAACAGAATTTGCTAAATACAACTAAACCTCTAGTAAAGGCAACAGAAGTTGTTACATACAACTAAACCTCCACCAAACGGCAACAGAACTTGTTAAATACAACTAAACATCCAGCAAGGACAACATAAGTTGCTAAATACAACTAAACCTGCAGCAAAGGACAACAGAAGTTGCTAAAAACAACTAAACCTCCAGCAAAGACAACAGAAGTTGCTAAATACAGCTAAACCTCCAGCAAAAGGCAACAGAAGTTGCTAAATACAACTAAATCATAACAGACAAACAGTAACTAACTAGAGATACAGACAATATCTTCACTGATACAAGGCAACAATGGGGCTCTGGGCAGAGTGGGAACATAACAACAACTTAGATTAGATTATGTAGTTTCTGTATTATTCTAATACATTGTGTCACTCACTTTTCCTCAGTCCTTTTTTCCATTATTATTTTCCTGGATCTTTCCATCATCCATGAGGAGAATGTGGCATGGGAGGGGGAGGATGTGGCATGGGAGAGGGAGGATGTGGCATGGGAGAGGGAGGATGTGGCATGGGAGGGGGAGGATGTGGCATGGGAGAGGGAGGATGTGGCATGGGAGGGGGAGGATGTGGCATGGGAGAGTGAGGGTGTGGCATGGGAGGATGTGGCATGGGAGGGGGAGGATGTGTCATGGGAGAGAGAGGATGTGGCATGGGAGGGGGATACACTAATCTAAACTAAAGTGTACAGGCTAAATATGACAATGTGACAAGGCACATATTTCAGGACTGCGTGTCATCTGATAGGGTATATATTACAGGGCTGTCCATATAATAACTTGTCATCTGATAGGGTATATACTACAGGGCTGTCCATATAATAACTTGTCATCGATAGGGTATATTGTCCATATAATAACTTGTCATCTGATAGGGTATATACTACAGGACTGTTCATATAATGATAACCTGTCATCTGATGGGGCCTACACTATAATAATGACCATATAATGTTATCATGTCACCCTACAGGGTGCATACTATAATGTGTACATATGAATGTGTACCTGAGTGGTGCAGTTAACAGAGCTCTCCAGAGTTATCTTACATTAGATACTGGCATTTTCTATGGAGTTAAAAGTTTTCTGGGTCAACAAAAAGTTTACTGTGTAAACTTCTGGTACTGACAGTGAACCCAACACTAGACATTTATTATAAACCATCTGTTTAAAAATATATTCATTTCTTTTTTTCTACTAACCTTGGACAGGAGAACAGGAGTTTCCTTGCTCAAACAAAGCTATCTAAATGTTTAATTACTATTCATGGAAGTATGTAACAAGCGGGTTCTCTGGCCTTTGGTTCTTGCTGTTAGTGGTAATTATCTATTATTTTGTTCAGGGAGAGAAAAACACACACACACAAAGCTCTGTACTGTGTCAATTCTGTCCCATTCTGTTCCCACCCCTCCCCCCATTAACTTGACTCTAGCACACAAAGCTCTGTAGTGTGTCAATTCTGTCCCACCCCTCCCCCCATTAACTTGACTCTAGCACACAAAGCTCTGTAGTGTGTCAATTCTGTCCCACCCCTCCCCCCATTAACTTGACTCTAGCACACAAAGCTCTGTAGTGTGTCAGTTCTGTCCCATTCTGTCCCACCCCTCCCCCCATTAATTTGACACTAGCACACAAAGCTCTGTAGTATGTCAATTCTGTCCCACCCCTCCCCCCATTAACTTGATTCTAGCACACAAAGAAAGTACACATATACACCAAGCATATGACCCAGTGTCCCACTCAGATGATGATGATGATGATGATGTATTCTCTCTGAAGCTGTGAATGGGATGCTTTCAGCAGGCCATGCCATGAAGATGCTGGGACATGGGCGCTGTGCTGGGCTAGAGGGTGGATTATCGTGGATAACTCAAAACCCAGAGTGGATGTACAAAAAAGCAAACATCACCAGGGGATGACAGCGAGCACTGTCCCATCAGCCAGGGTGAGTCTAACACTAGCAGTATCAATGGAGAGCTGGGACAGGGTCTTGCGTCAGCTTTATGTCCCAGAACTTGATAACCATGCTACCACTCTAGAATAATCATACCTGCATTTGTCCCAGTCAAATACCAACAGAAGAAAACATAACCAAAAACATACTGGCAGCCATTTATATCACAATAAACTAACCACCAGCAGATGGACTGCTTGGAGTAAATCTTTTGCTTCAGAACGGAACAGTACAGACTCTGTGAATCACATGCATGCTAAGCTTAAGTTTAAGCATGCCTATAACTACTTCTTAACTGACAGGGTACATGCTACAGGACTGTCCATATACTAGTATCTTGTCATCTGACAGGGTTTGTGCTACAGGACTGTCCATATACTAGTATCTTGTCATCTGATAGGGTTTGTGCTACAGGACTGTCCATATACTAGTATCTTGTCATCTGACAGGGTTTGTGCTACAGGACTGTCCATATACTAGTATCTTGTCATCTGACAGGGTTTGTGCTACAGGACTGTCCATATACTAGTATCTTGTCATCTGATAGGGTTTGTGCTACAGGACTGTCCATATACTAGTATCTTGTCATCTGACAGGGTACATGCTACAGGACTGTCCATATACTAGTATCTTGTCATCTGATAGGGTTTGTGCTACAGGACTGTCCATATACTAGAATCTTGTCATCTGGCAGGGTTTGTGCTACAAATATATATATATATAATATATCATTATATGGACAGTTCTGTAGCACAAACCCTGTCAGATGGCAGGATAACATTATATGGACAGTCATGTAGCGTAAACCCTGTCAGATGTGCTACAGACCTGTAGAACAAACCCTGCTCCAGTCAGAGACTGAAAGTACTGCTACCATAACCCTCTTCTCAGTCAACACAGTGCAGTGCCACATCTTCACTTTATGAGCTGCAGAGAACATCATGTTGGCAGTTCCATGAAGAAAGAAGAACAATTACAAGCCCTGCTGCCATGTTGGCTTAAATAGATTGCTCACTGTCTTGTCTTGTCTTATGCAACCTCCTTGTTAACTGCCAGCTGGTGTTCTTTGCAGCTGATGCTGTGAACGTGTTAAGACACAGCATCGTATCGGCGAGTGAGCGGATTAAGGCAGCTATTTTTTCAGTCCTGGAGTACAGCTAAAAAGCAGGGGGTGTGCAATGCTTCTTTAGCAGACTCCACTACCATGGGGACGCTGGCAATCCCTGCCAGGCTAGGCCTGTTACCAGGGGTACCAACTGAGAGGTGGGACAGGGTCTTGATCAGCTACAGTTCGCTAACCCTGACGCTAGCTTATCAGCTACGGATCGCTGACTGACTAATCAGACAGCATCTTCACCCGCAACTGTTCATTTTTAAAAAATGTATTTTATTGTGAATCATACGCAAATATCCTCTGAGATACCAGCTCATGTGTTCACTCCCCGTTGTTTCACGTGCAACATCTGTTAATGTGCTCAAGTATTTTCCAATAAATTTAGGTACAATATCAATTCATCCGGTAAATTATCTTTCATAAATTCAGTAAAATGAAATATTAAAACAAAAAACAAAAAAAAGAGAAAACAAAACTGTAAATATGCTGTGTCACACAGGTGGCCTATGATTTTTACTAATGGAAATAAGAGTTAAATATACCTCCTTGAACAAATAAATAAATAAATAAATAGAAGTATTATGTTCTGTTATACTGCTGATATGAATGTTATACATGCTGTACCCCTGGGAACAACTGTGTTAAGAACTCACTTATCTTAACATAGTCTTTGTGAAACAGGGAACATCAGATCTGATTACTTAAAAAAACTCTGACCTACTCCTGTAGCCCAGAAACCTGTAGCAACCAACACTATTTGTTATTGTTATAAAATGTAATGTCACCCTCTTATAAGGCAGAATTTTTAGGGAACAGAACTTTCTGTAAAAGAAAGAGGGAACATAGAACTGAGAAATCTGCTAATAGCCTCTTGTTTATTATAAGAGTGTCAGATAACTCAGACAAAATGCTACGTATCTAAGAAAACCCACTCACCTGTGGGAAAAATGACAAACACAAATACCCCTCCTAGGATAGAAGGCCCTCCAACTTTTGACACTGCACACTCATCAATAGGTGGAGCTGAGATCTTGGCCTGGGACAGCACTGGGCTGTTCGGGATGGTGGATAGATGGGGACACAGAGATCACCTGAGGGGGTTGTGGATGGATGGGGACACAGAGATCACCTGCAGGGATGGGGAAAGTCTGATGGAAATCGATGAGTCCAGGACGTGACAAGCCTATGGGTCTCTACAACAATGGCTATCAGAATGAGGCAAACAAAGCAGCCAGCAGACTACAGGTGGCGGGGAATGGACATCGTTGAAGCACCATCAGGGGGTACCAACTGTCAGAGTGTATCTGTGAAACTGTCTCAAAGCCATTGGGCGGCCAGTGTTGCACTTGGGGCCTATCTCAGCTTCTCACTGGAAAGGCCTCCTGGGTATGAAAGAAAGACTTAAGACAAAAACCCCAACATGAAAATGTCAGAAACAAAAAAAAAAAGAAAAACCACATGAGCTCAGACGTCGCCTCGTAAAAGGTCCACACCAGGTGGTTCACCTCACAGCTACCTTGAGCGAAAAATCAGCTACGGGGGGCACACTAAACATTCCTCAAATCAACATTTCTGGACTAAAGGCCTCAGAATTAAGCAGACAGTTGAAAAAAGTCAGCATCCATATTGCGATCATACAAGAAACCCTTCTATATAGAAAAGATCCCTCAGTGCCTGGATACACCATGTACAAATGTGAATGTGGTAAATGCAGGGGTATTGCCACACTCTTGAGAAATGACATCCAAGGAGAAGTTAAAAACAGAAAGTGCAATGAGAATGATATCCAAGAGATAACAATACGGCATGATGGACTGCAGAACACTCTGTATAATGTTTATTGTTTCCCAAATTCTACAAGTCCAAATCAACAAACACAGCAAAGACATGAAGAAAACTATCACTGCAGGAGATTTTAATGCACATCTACCATCATTAGGATACAAAGATCAAAACCCTATGGGAAACAACATTGAAAGAGCTATGCAACACCAGCAACATGATAATATTGCAAGACTCCTCCTCCCCACCAACACTCCTCCATACTGTCACTGGATGCACAGACAGACCTGATCTCACCATTGTCTCAGCAGACATCCACAATGATTGTACTCTGAGAGTGCTTGATGACATAGGAAGCGACCATCGCCCCATCCTTCTACAATTTTCTCACACACGAAACCAAAGACTACACAAACCCCCTAGCTGGAATTATAGAAAAGCAGACTGTAAAAAATTCAGAACACAAACAGATGAAAACCTATCAAAATTAAATGACAACACAAACACTGATACACTCTACACCAACATAATCCAAGCCATACTTGGAGTAGCCTACAAAACAATCTCCCAAGGACGCAGAAAGAAATATGGCCCCTTCTGGACAAAATCTCTGGAAGACTTAGTCAAAAAAAGAAGAGCAGTCAGGAAGAATGCAGAGAAAAACCCTACTCCAGAAAACAGAATAGAGTACAATAAACTAACAGCTAAGATAAGACTCGAAACTAAAACAGAATAGAGTACAATAAATTAACAGCTAAGATAAGGCTCAAAACTAAAAAAGCAAAGAAAGAGAAGTGGTTAAGCACATGCAGCAATCTCAACCTCAGAACTGAAGGAAAGAAGGCTTGGAAACTCTTAGATAACATGTCAGGAAAAAACAAACTAACTTTAAGCCAATGCGAATCTCTGGTTGAGTCCTCTCAAGTGACTCGGACAAAGCCAGTACTTTTAACAAATTCTTTGCTGCCACCAACAAATCCTCCAACTGGAAAGTACTTGACAAGGCGCTGGGAAAAGTTCCGAGAAGTAAAGAGAAATCTAGCTCGGCAAACATTCCACTTTTTGAGGAGAACTTTACCATCCATGAACTCCAGAGTGCTATGGGTAAGCTACAGCTAAGAAAAGCACCAGGACCAGACAAAATATCAAATGAAATGATCCTTCATCTGGGTCCTGTAGGAAAGTCCACATTGCACAACTTCATTAACAAGACCTGGCAAAGTGGAGTACTACCAAAATCTTGGAAGTCAGCCATAGTTAGACCTATCCTGAAAAAAGGAAAGTCAGAAGATGACCTAAAAAGCTTTAGACCAATCTCACTGACTTCCAACATTGGTAAGCTAGCAGAACGAATGTTTATCAACAGGCTGTACTGGTGGTTGGAATCCTCGGGGTTCCTCAATAACTTTCAGGCAGGCTTCCGCAAAGATCAAGAACTGAAGACCAGCTATTTCTCCTCACTCAAAGTGTAAAAGACAGTTTTTTACACAAGAGAAACTCTGTAGCTGTCTTTGCAGACTTCACATAGGCGTGTGACAGGGTCTGGTGGAAAGGCCTGCTGTTAAAGATACAAAACATGGGCATACATGGAAAAAATGTATCAATGGGTTAAAAACTACCTGAGTAACAGGATCATACAAACTCAGATCAATAACAGACTGTCAAACAATTCACCCTGGAGGAAGGTCTGCCACAAGGTTCTGTTCTTAGCTGCACCTTGTTCCTAATCTTTATAAATGACCTCCCCAACCTGTTGAACACCCACAAAGCCATGTTTGCAGATGACCTTGTCATATGGACTAGTGGAACAGACCAGCTGCTGCTGAGAGACTTAATAGAGCCCTCCTCACCATATCAGCCTATTGTAATTTCTGGAAGTTGGAGATCAGTGTTAGTAAAACTACATATACAGTCTTCACTCTTAGCAGCAAACTAGCAAAAACTGAACTGAAAATAACTATGGTGCTCAAATCATGAAAGAAAAAACATCCGACACACCTTGGTGTGAAACTAGACAGAAAATTGAACTTTAAAGAGTTCATGGATAGCCTAGCAGAAAAAGCATCCAAAAGACTAAACTTACTCAAGCAACTTGCAAGTACATCCTGAGGAGCTGACAAAGCAACACTCAGACAACTGTACACAGGATATGTTAGATCTATAACAGATTACAACCTCCCCCTACAGGTCACAGCATCAAAGAGCTCTCGTACACAAACAGACAGAATCCAGAACCAAGCTGTTCATTTAATATGTGGGGCAATGAGGTCAACACCCACAGCTGCATGTGAAATTGATGCAAACAAGAGCCATTACATATAAGATGTGAAAAGTCAACCATTGAGGCAGCAGAAAGATATAAACGCATGTCCCCAGACCATCTTAACAGAACAGTGGGTGATAAATGGAAGCATAATAATAGACTGAAACTGAAAACTCCAGTGCACATAGCAGAACAGTTAAACACAAGACACAAACTCCCTGAAGACAGAGAAGAACTTACAAAAGTACCAGACATCCCATCAAACACACACTTCCTCAAACTAACACCAGACTCAAGAACAAATTAGTGAACAAATAATCAGATCCCAACACCCTAAAGCTGTGTGCACTGGAGACCATAGAATCCTACCCCAAGGACTGGATCCATGCATGCACTGATGGGTCAGCATTCAAGGAAACAGGCAATGCAAGATATGGGGTACTCATAATGTTTCCAGACAAGACAACAAGGCACATTTCTGCTACTTGTGGATCTCGCTGCTCCAGTTATGATGCAGAGATGCAGGCAATATTAGCAGCCCTGGCAGCCACCACCACCAAATACAAAAACAGTGCCTCTCCCCCAAAAAAACCTTGTTATTTTCTCAGACTCCCAGTCTGCTCTCCAGGTCCTTGAAAACTGGATACCATCAGCTGATCACATTACAACTGACATACTCAGTGCAATAAACCAACTCGCCTCCTATGACATCAAGACCACCCTACAGTGGATACCAGGGCACATAGATATCAGAGGAAATGATCGTGCTGACAGACTGGCAAAGAGTGGAGCCACCATGTCACAGCCCCACATCTCCACCAACATGAGAAAAGCTAAACACATTATACACAACAACTGCAAGCAGCAGTGAATGGACAGCTTGGCCAGTAATCCAACTGGAAGATCCCTATATACACACCTGCCAAAGCCTAACCCCAGAGACCACATCAACAGCTTATGCTGTAGAGACCAATGCACAATTTTCAGGTTGAGAACAGGACACTTCACCCTCAATAAGCACTTACACAGAGTAACCGCTGACCACACACCATACTGCATGCACTGCAACAGACAAGAAGGATTAACTGTTAAATGCCATCTGCTGGACTGCAGTGCAATGAAGGACCTTCGGAAGAACCTGATACCACCAAACTCCTCAATCACCAACATTCTGTATGGAGATGTAGAACAGCTGAAGAGGACATGTACGTTTCATTATCTGGCACAAGGGTAAAAAAAGTGAAAACTCATAAACCCAGGGATCAGAAAAGTCAAAGTATACATGCTCTGAAAACTATTATACTGTCCCTGACAACTGTTTTACTATCCTTTGACAAATGTTAAACTGTCCTCTGGCAGCTGTTATACTGTCCCTGACAACTGTTTTACTATCCTCTGACAACTGTTAAACTGTCCCTGACAACTGTTTTACTATCCTCTGACAATTGTTAAACTGTCCCTGACAACTGTTTTACTATCCTCTGACAATTGTTAAACTGTCCCCGACAACTGTTTTACTATCCTCTGACAATTGTTAAACTGTCCCCGACAACTGTTTTACTATCCTCTGACAATTGTTAAACTGTCCCCTGGCAACTGTTATACTGTCCCTGACAACTGTTTTACTATCCTCTGACAACTGTTAAACTGTCCTCTGGCAGCTGTTATACTGTCCCTGACAACTGTTTTACTATCCTCTGACAACTGTTAAACTGTCCCCTGGCAGCTGTTATACTGTTCCTGACAACTGTTTTACTATCCTCTGACAATTGTTAAACTGTCCCTGACAACTGTTTTACTATCCTCTGACAATTGTTAAACTGTACCCTGGCATCTGTTATACTGTCCCTGACATTCATTCATTCCTTTGCTTGTCCCTTGCGGAACTTTGCCTCCCAAACAGCACTCCTGTAGGCCTCTCGGTTGTGAGCAAGATGGCCTGCTGCTGCTGCATCCATTTCCAGATTTTCAGTTGCCTTGTCTGTTTTGTCAGTTGTCATCACTTTAGTTTTCTTTGCATTAAGATAGAGGTTCTGCTCTTCGCTGTTCTTGCGGACTGACATAATTAGTTTTTCCATTCCTTCTTGTGTTGTGGACAGCAATACTGTGTCATCAGCATATCTAATCTCTGGTATTTCATAACCTCCAACTGTTATGGCATCGTAATATTCTTTGTCTACATCTTCTCTAACATTCCTCATTATATTTTCAGTATACAAGTTAAATAAGTAGGGTGACAATATGCACCCCTGACGGACCCCTTGTTTTATGTCAAACCAACTTGTTGTTTCACCATTTATTCTTACTGCTGCTTGTTGGTCTAAATACAGCAGTGATGTTAATTGTATCAAATGTGTTGGAAATCCCATTTTTTCCATTATTTCCCAAAGTTTCTGGTGTTGTACACAATCAAATGCCTTTGAGTAGTCTATAAAGGATAAATATAGATTCACATTAAACTCCCTGCATTTCTCTATTATTAATCTTAGATTGAATATATGATCTCTTGATCCTCTTCCTTGCCTGAAGCCAGCTTGGACCATATTGACTTCTTCTTCTATTTTCTTTCGAAGTCTACCCATTATGATTTTTAACAGGGACTAATCAGGGCAACAGTTCTGTAGTTGGTGCATAATTTCAGGTTACCCTTTTTTGGCAGTGGTATGAATACAGTTCTTTTCCATTCTTTTGGCCAAATACCTGAATGCCATATCTTTTTACATAGTGCATGATAGATTGTTGCACACTCCTTTCCTCCTGCTTTAATAAATTCAGCGGTTATCTCATCACATCCTGGTGATTTACCATTTTTCAGACTCTTTATTGCCCATAAAACTTCTTCCATTGTCGGCTCGGGTTCTTTCTCCTCCAATAATAATTCACACTGTTGATTTCTGCTTCCACAGTCGGTTGTTTCATACATTCTTTTGCAATATTCCTTCCATCTTTCCAAAATTTCCTCTGTCTCTGTCAGGGTATTCCCCATCTCATCACAAATTACATTTAGCTTAGGTGTGACATTTCTCGTCAATGTCTTCATTTCTTTAAACATTTCACTATCTCTTCCACACCTCTGATGTTCTTCTATTCTTTCACAACAATCTTGTATGTATTGTTTTTTGTCTTTTCTTATGTTTCTTCGTACTTCTGTTGTTAAAGTTTTATATTTATCTTTGTTGTTGTTTGTCACTCTCCATTGCGTCTTCATTTCTCTACATTGTTTTATCAGTTCTAGTGTACCTGCTGTGATCCATCTATTCTTTTGTGTTTTCTTTACTGGAACCATGTCTTTAGCTGTTGTTACTAAGATATCTTTGGCCTGTGTAGCCAATTCATCTGGTGTCATCTCTTCCTGTACAGCCATCAGGATTTCGAAACGATTCTTCACTTCTATACCGTATTGTTCTGGTATATTTGTAAGGTCAAAGCGGAGTGGTCTTGATCCCATAACTATCTTTTTTAGCTTTATCTTCATGTCTGCTATTAATAACTCATGGTCCGTGTCACAATAAGCACTTGGTAAAGTTTTTGCTGATGTTATGCTTGACCTCCACCTTCTCTGCACTAAAATGTAATCTATTTGATTCCTGGTTTTCCCATCAGGTGATGTCCATGTGTAAAGTCTTCTTGGATGTTGTTTAAAAAGTGTGTTAGCGATCATTAGCTGTTACATTTCTAGGAATGCCCTTAAGTCTGATTGTTAGGATTCTATCACTTACTGGATTGTAGCCTAGTAATGCTTTTGATGTTGATTTGTCCAAATAAAAAGCCACTCCATTCTTTCCTCCTACTTCTCCGCCAGAATATATAAATATATTATCATTCTCGCTCTTAAAGTGTCCTGATCCTTTCCATCGATGTTCGCAGATTCCCAAAATGTGTATCCGCGTTCTTTTCATCTCGTCACTTATTACTTGATATTTTCCCTCATACATACTTCTTACATTCCATGTTCCTACTCTTATTTTTCTTTTTAGTTTGATACAGGGGTTTTCCTTGGTAACACCGTCAGGATTTTGTCCGTCATCACAATTACTAGTACCGACCTCTGCCTCACACTCTTCCCCAGTGTTAAAATTAGATCTATCTGGCCTGGGGGACTCACCACCAGATCTTTTTCCTATTTGACTTTCCATGATTGCTGCTTGGGTTTCTTGGTATGTTTCCAGAAGATAGTTTACCATTGCTTTCCTTCCGGGCAGTGACTGTACTAGTCAGTGATCGTAGCCATTGTCCCTACATTGAGATCATCTGCCTACCATCATAGAATAGGTGACCATAACCAACATTATCTGTCAGCTGCTCTCCCATTCCATCCACCACCTGCTCCCATGGCTTCACGTCACCCTGATCGGGGGGTCTATACGGGTACTCCACCTTGCCCAAGGGTGTCCCGTAGACTGAGGAGGTAAGGAGGCGTCTTACTTCTCCTTTGATAGGGGATACCCCTACCCCGCTAACCATGTCCCTGACAAGCAATATAAAATAGAAAACTTAGGCCAGCTGAAGTGGTTTCAGTATGTAGGCTTAACAAGTGAGGAGATAAGCTGTACCTGGTGAAAGTGAGGTCTCTGAGATAAGTTAGTCAAAGACAGGGAGCATAACACTCTTCATAAACCCTCATGTGACTGAAGTGGATGTATTTTATGGCCAGCAATATATAAGCAATATAATAAAGAAGATTAAAAAAAACAATGAAAAAATACTGCAGTCATTGTCAAAAAAAGATATACTACTATACTGGAAACTATAGTTCATGAAAACAGCTAGAGAATGGGGGACATACACAGAAGTAGTCTGGCTAGATTCAGAGAGAAACAGCAAAAGACAAATCTGTCCTGTGGAGTTTGCAATGGACGATGATTAATGATGATGAACATTTGGTGACAGATTTAGCAGTATGCATAATGTACAAAATATAACCAGTGAGAATGTGTCATCGTTCAAATTAATCAACAGGATGATCTAGAGGAGAATGAGGAAGAGCACAGTTCACAGGAATGAGATGGGGGACATGTGAGGAAACTACAGGAGTAGGACATCAATGATTCCCTCAACACCACACTCACTGAAGCAGGCATCGTGGCTTGAGGAAAAAAAAACATCTTCAAACAATCTATCATGACTGGCTCGAGAACAAACATCTACTGTGAAAGCAAGAGAACAAAACATCTACCATGAAAGTAAGGGAACAAAACATCTAATTTGACAGCAAGAGAACAAAACATCTACTGTGACAGCAAGAGAACAAAACATCTACTGTGACAGCAAGAGAACAAAACATCTATTGTTAAAGCAAGAGAACAAATCATCCATTTCAAGAAAAAGTGAATGAGAAAAATCTTTTTTTGGATCATATCGTTTCATTCAAATGTCTTTTTTTTTTGTTTACCCTCTTCGTATTCTGTTTTCCATGTGAAAATTATAAAATATAACTAAATATGTGAACTGATAACTGGCTCAAATGCGCTTTGTTTTCACTACACATAGTTCAGATCACTGAAACTTGGGATGCACAGTTCTTGCTGGAAGCAACTTTGTGTGGAAGAGTCAGCTGAAGTGTACTATTTATGAAGGGGTCAGAGTTGGATGGTAGAAAAATGGGGATCTTGGGATCAGGATCTGAAAGCCCACCAACCTGACTCCACAGCTCCACTGATTAAGTAAAAGTTGAAAAGATACAAAGAAGTACAAGTATAATGACAAGTTCTTTTGATCACCATCATCAACAAAAAGAAAGGAATTAGAATTTGCCTAGGGAGATGGAATATGATGATGATTTATATACAGTTTAGTTTCAAAATGAGGAGGCTGGTTTAAAGAAAAAAAATTATAGAAAAAAAAAGATGAAACTGTTGTGGTGTCTCTACAGGCTATGACATGAATGTCATTAACGTTATGAGCCTAAACATTATGGATTAATCTCTCTCTCTCTCTCTCTGGTTCATATCAGTCAAGTGTTGGCCATCACAGATTTCCACAACAATCTATCCTTTGTTCTTTCTACAAGATGTGTTTTGGACTGTGCTCTGTGACACTCTTTTAGTCCGTCAAGTATCTTGGATTAATACCAGATGTAAAAACTAAACATCACAGAATATCAGATGTAAAATCTGAACATCACAAAATAACGTGAGGCCACAAAATCTAAAACATCACAAAATGACATGAGACATAAAATCTAAACACCACAAAACATGAAATAAAGTGAGATGGAAGGAAAGCTGCAGGGGGTTAACTGAAACTATAAATCTTTCGTCAGGTCAAGTGTACACTTTAAAATTTTACGATAAACCCACAATTAACAATGTGAACTAATGTATACGTCAAACATCTGTTACCATAACAGCTATAGGGTACCCCTGTTTTCCACTTACCTACCTACTCCATCTCCCAGCCTATCACTAAACATGTGTCCTTTATCTTGGTTGGAATCCAAAATGTCAGGTGTTGTCGCTCTCACAAAGTTGGCTACACTTTGCAAGCGACACTTAGATTTAAGAAAAACAAAGGTTCACAAAATGTATTTCCCAGGTCAGGTTTACCTGTTTCGCTTCCTTCAAATGATGAACTGCGGTATGCGGTGGTCTGTTTCATTTTCTCCATTTCAGAGATCCCGTTTACGGCCAGCGGTTCAAGTCAGTGAATGATGTCAGTCATATCCGTTCATTCCTGATTCAGAAGTGTCCATGAAATGGGTTTGTCGCCTTCAGCGTCGTTTCTGATGCCTGCATGTTGGTTGTAAGGTTGGTGTGGCCCTCGATGCGTGGATCCCACATTCGGTTCGCCTTTTCCAGTTCGTGGGCCATTTTGTCATAAAGTATCACATGATTTAGTTATTTTTAGATTCCCTGTGAATCACATGATTTGTATATCGTCTGCTGTTTTTCGTTCCTGTCTTCAATTTTACTATCATCTTGTGCCATCACATGGAAGAAATGGAACTCTAGCTTGCTTTGCCCCTTTCTCTCACTGCAGACCCATCAAAGCTTATTTCAGTGGATCTCTTGATATCGTCACCCTAGTTAATACTATTGCTCATTTAACTTTACCGCCAAATAATAGTATTTTGCTTTCTTAGAAAACGGTTCTGAAGAAGATAGATGTAAGCTAGTTGTAAAACGTGATGCTGAACAACTTCTATCACGGCTGATTCCATTTATACTTGATTTGTGTGTGATCCACTTCACCAAACAGATGTAGCTTGGGCGAACATTGACAGTAAAGCAAACAGGCTCAAGGCCGGTTATGATTCTCCGCGACTCTTAAATCTACTTTCCTTCTGACAACAACAAATTCACTCAACATTCACGTCTAATTCATTCCAGATAGTAACTAATTCACTTAACCCTTGCACAAGTTTATCTTTTATACGAGTACGTCATGGTCTAGTGGTGGATGATTTTATGTGTGATGATTCATGTTGTGACAACTGAACATAAAACAAAATCCAGAACCGACCATCTCACGCCGACTTTGATCGCGACTCAGGAACTTCTACGCTGAAGAGTAGGTCCAAGTCTTAAGTCCAGCTCCAAGATCTCACAAATATACATTTTCTCAGCGCTCATGTACACAAATAAAGACCTGCCATACTTCCATTAGTCTATCCTCTAGCTTCCGTACAGTTATTCTCTCTCTCCAAAAGTCCCGCCAAAAGCCCCTCTAGTGACCAAGTTCAGTAATAGGTAAGTCACATGACCAAATGACCAACATTTACATCTTCACTTGTTTAAATATGCATTGTAGTAAGCCCTGAGCAGCCAGGATAACCTATATATCCATACACTTAAAGTCTTTTATTCTTACTGTAATGTGTCAAGATGATGATATGAGAAGAAACTTTGTTGACGTGACTCACAACATGGACACACGATAACATCACACGTAAGACATAACTCTGACAGGAAACACCAGGCTCAACGAACCACAGCGTTACTACATGTAGAAGGATCAACGCATCTTGGGCGACTTCAAATACAGGTTTAATAGCGAAACATGATGATGATGGATCTGCATAGCTGCAGATGATGATTATGATGGTAACATCCCATATCTAAAATTACTAGTGGAACGCTAGAGAACATGACAATACTGGCAGCAATTGACAATGGCATGTTGTTCCTCCACAAACTGACAAAATAAAATACAGACATTGTTGGCCTCTCTTGTTTACAGTTAAAATCACTACGAACACAAAGGACTACTCTCCTCCTGACAGTCAAGACATGACTGATAAACCAAATACTTTCACACCTTGAAGTCACTACCCAAAAACTTCTCCTCACAATTCTCATGCCCTGAGTTCCCACTCAAGGCTCGTGCATAATGTGAATACGTATAAGCTTCTACAAGTTACAAGTTCAGGGGGAGATCAGCCCAGTAACTTTAAATGTGATATACAAAACAATCAATCCATAACTTCGAGTAACGAGAGAAATAACCTATGAAAATCTTACTCTGTTAAATACCCTCACCTCTATTTTTTTTTACAGGTAATTAATTCACTCAACAATCACCTCTAATTCCTTATAGGTAGTAACTAATTCTCCCAATATTTACATGTAATTCATTCCACCCTCACTTCTGATTCCTTTCAAGTAGCAACTAATTCAATGAGTTGTCACTTCTGTTCCATTACAAGTAGCAACTAATTCACGCAAACCCTCACCTCTGCTCTCTTTCCGTAGTAACTAATTCACGCAAACCCTCACCTCTGCTCTCTTTCCGTAGTAACTAATTCACGCAAACCCTCACCTCTGCTCTCTTTCCGTAGTAACTAATTCATGCAAATCCTCACCTCTACTCTCCTACTGTAGTAGCTAATTCATACAAAGCCTGACATCTACTCTCCTACTATAGCAGCTAATTCGCACAACCCTCACCTCTGCTCTCCTACTGTAGTAAATAATTCACAAACTAATTCATATAACCCTCATCTGTGTTCTCCTACAACAGTAACTAATTCATATAACCCTCACCTGTGTTCTCCTACAGCAGTAACTAATTCATATAACCTTCACCTGTGCTGTCCTACAGTAGTAAATAATTCATATAACCCTCACCTGTGCTGTCCTACAGCAGTAACTAATTCATATAACCCTCACCTGTGCTGTCCTACAGCAGTAACTAATTCATATAACCCTCACCTGTGCTGTCCTACAGTAGTAACTAATTCATATAACCCTCACCTGTGCTGTCCTACAGTAGTAACTAATTCATATAACCCTCACCTGTGCTGTCCTACAGTAGTAACTAATTCATATAACCCTCACCTGTGCTGTCCTACAGTAGTAACTAATTCATATAACCCTCACCTGTGCTGTTCTACAGTAGTAACTAATTCATATAACCCTCACCTGTGCTGTCGTACAATAGTAACTAATTCACAGTTCATACAACGCTCACCTATGTTCTCCTACAGCGGTAACTAATCCACACAACCCTCACCTCTGCTCTCCTACTGTAGCAACTAATTCACATAACTCTCACCTTTATTCTCCTACTGTAGCAACTAATTCACACAACCTTCACCTCTGCTCTCCTACTGTAGCAACTAATTCACATAACTCTCACCTTTGTTCTCCTACTGTAGCAATTAATCCACACAACCTTCACCTCTGCTCTCCTACTGTAGCAACTAATTCACATAACTCTCACCTTTGTTCTCCTACTGTAGCAACTAATTCACATAACTCTCACCTTTGTTCTCCTACTGTAGCAACTAATTCACATAACTCTCACCTTTGCTCTCCTACTGTAGCAACTAATTCACACAACCTTCACCTCTGCTCTCCTACTGTAGCAACTAATTCACATAACTCTCACCTCTGCTCTCCTGCTGTAGCAACTAATTCACACAACCTTCACCTCTGCTCTCCTACTGTAGCAACTAATTCACATAACTCTCACCTCTGCTCTCCTGCTGTAGCAACTAATTCACACAACCTTCACCTCTGCTCTCCTACTGTAGCAACTAATTCACACAACCTTCACCTCTGCTCTTCTACTGTAGCAACTAATTCACATAACTCTCACCTCTGCTCTCCTACTGTAGCAACTAATTCACACAACCTTCACCTCTGCTCTTCTACTGTAGCAACTAATTCACATAACTCTCACCTCTGCTCTCCTACTGTAGCAACTAATTCATACAACCTTCATCCTCTGCTCTCCTACTGTAGCAACTAATTCACACAACATTCATCCTCTGCTCTCCTACTGTAGCAATTAATTCACACAACCTTCATCCTCCGCTCTCCTTCCAGTGGAACCTACTTGACTCAACCCACAGTTATAACATCTGTTATCATGTTCACTGAAAACTTACCTACGTCACGGGACGAAAATCCGAGTTGTCATCACTTATCAATGTCCACGAAAATCAACATTTTATGCGATCTCAGTATCAAAATCTACCAAAAACATGCGCGTTTAATTAAAAAACTGCGACAGTTTTAGTTTAGAAAAGGAGATCACACGGTTTCTACTTTCATTACCACGCGAAAATAGCAAATAGGAGTGTAAAATGCAGTGACCCGCGCATGTGTGTGTATAATGAACGGGCAGATTTTATGCCAAATTTGGGGTAAAGAAACTAAATCTAGGAGACCTATCTTTATCTCCAAGAAAAGTAGTAAATCTGTAATTTAAACAATAAATACATAAAAGATGTGAGATAATGTACAAATTAAGTAAAAGGGGACAATAATTACGTCAGGTCTGGGACTAATTCTGATTGTTTTTGAATGTGAACGATATGTTTGGTGAACTTTCACAAATGAATTGTGTGAATAATTTTCAGCACTTGTTTATATTTCCTAATTTTAATAAAAGAATGTGTCACGTTACTGACAGGATAACGCTGGAAGTTTGGATTTTTTTTTTTTTTTACTTGCTTTAAAAGTGGGGAATTTCTGTGAAAGATACCGAACTCTTGCTGTTCTTATGTCAGCTGATGAAAACATCTGTACTATCAATAACCTTATCTCGTTATCTATGTTAATTACATTTTGTATGAATACTGAAAATACTTTTAGTGAGTCTGAAACACTTCGTTGTTAAATATAAATTAAATTAATTAAATATTAACTGTGTTGCTAAACATAAACCGTTGTATTTATGACAGTGTTTGTTCATGTCTTCTGTCGCTAACACGTTAATTCGTCTACGATGGTGTTTAATCTGTTGCTAAATATAAGTCATTGTATCTGTGATAGTGTTTAATCTGTTGTTAAATATAACGCATTGTGTCTGTGATAGTGTTTAATCTGTTGTTAAATATAAGTCATTGTATCTGTGATAGTGTTTAATCTGTTGCTAAATATAACGCATTGTGTCTGTGATATTGTTTTACTCTGTTTAAACTAGTATTAGTGTATTACTGTTGTTAACAAAGTCTCTAGTGGAATAACTGATTGATAATTAGTTTACTGTCCAGATCAAATTTAAGTAGATTGATCTATGAATCTTCATATGATATTCTTCTAGAAACACATAACAGCCTCACTAGACAGCAGCAGTACAACTAGACAAAACTCTGCAAGTTTCCAACATGACAACATCTCACGATGTGAGAAATAACCAAGAATATGTTTTCAAATCTCATGGCATGAATTTATTGAATGAGAAAATGGACGATGAATTATGAGGATGAGGGGGGAAAAAAACTGCCAACATGGCAGGGCGACCATACGAAACAACAGTCATCTCTCCGGCAAGACATGGGTTGCCATGTTGGGGAAACCTAAGATCTAGAATTCTACAACAACTGTACGAAAATCTTCCATACTTATACCTCTCATGAAACACCATAACAACTGGGAAATCCACACATTCCAATTCTTCATGTTGAAAAAAAAAACACACTAACACTAGGATAGGAACATGTCTGACAGTAAAGCAACCTAACGTTGACTCACCTTAAATGTCCTAAAAGGACCACCAACAAAACAACCAACAAAACAACCAACAAAACAACTATATACAAAATTGTCCTAACAAAAACAGCTAAGTACTAGCCCCTACATTTTGAAAACCACAGAGTCGAACTCACTCTAACAAACCATGTTTCAATAACCCTCATCATAAACGTTATCATAATCCTTCAGGTCTCTCTCACTCTCTTTTATATTACTCGCATTTTCTCCCATTCTTCCCGAAGATTCTCCTCTTGAAGTTCAGACATTGTTCTATGACCTTCGGTTCTCACAAAACCCATAATCTCTGTGTCAGTTCACATGTCTCTGACAACATCCTCTGTCACCCAGAGTCTGACACTTATTTTCCTCTAATTCAACTTTCCACTAACTAAAAAAAAAAAAAATCATATATCCCGTACAATTTACACCCAGTACCTAGCTTTTTGACACCCGAGTTCACTATTTTTAGAATTCGTGGTGAGACAAATCCAGGTCACAAGGTGAAAGGTTACATTCAGGGGAAGCAAATCTCATCATCATCATCAGGTGCCGTGCCGACTAGCGTTGGCTATTATGCTTCTCCAGAGTACACGATCCTTCAAGCAGGCCATCAGCTCAGGTGGTGATCTCCTCTCACACCATCCTGTCAGACTGTCCAGTATCATTTCTCTTGGTCTTCCTCTTGATCTTCTTCCTTCTATTTTTCCTGTTGTTATAATATTTTCAATGCCTCCTCTTCTCATTGCATGTCCTATGAAAGTACATTGTCTCTCTCTTATCTTTTTGACAAGATTATTTGTCTCTCCAGCTCTTCTCATACAATCTTCATTAGTTATTTTTGCTGTCCAGAGGATTCACAACATTCTTCTAATAAACCACATTTCTGCTTTTCTTTGTTATTTTTATTCCTCCTCCTCTTGTCCATCAGTCCTAAGATGTCGTCTGTCATCCATTTATTTTTAGGGGCTTCATTTTTCGGTGGTATTATCTCCTTAACAGTTTGGTGGATAGAATCTCTTAACATTGCCTATTGTTCATCGATACTATTTATCTTTGCCATTTGCTTTGTATCTGTTTGTTATAATAACTCTGTATTGTTCTCGCAGTTCTTTTGAACTTGTTATTTTTGCCACCAGTAGCTTGATGACGAACTGGCCTCACCTGTGGCTCGTGAGCTGCCCTACCGGACGAGGCTGTTCCAGAGGAACATCCATTAACGTCTTTCATGACAAATCTATTACTCTGAATAAGCATAATTGTTCTTGGGAGCAACAACAGTGGTTTCCCGTTGCCTTCTGTCGGTTTGTGTACGGACTCCCTGTCCTACCCGCAAGTCAGCGGGAGCGAGAGGTTTTAAGGCGCCTCTGACTCGCCTGGTATTCCCTTCACTGAGCACCTGAGGCACTTTATAGGAGTAGTAGATTGTGTCTGTGATATTGTTTTACTCTGTTTAAACTAGTATTAGTGTATTACTGTTGTTAACAAAGTCTCTAGTGGAATAACTGATTGATAATTAGTTTACTGTCCAGATCAAATTTAAGTAGATTGATCTATGAATCTTCATATGATATTCTTCTAGAAACACATAACAGCCTCACTAGACAGCAGCAGTACAACTAGACAAAACTCTGCAAGTTTCCAACATGACAACATCTCACGATGTGAGAAATAACCAAGAATATGTTTTCAAATCTCATGGCATGAATTTATTGAATGAGAAAATGGACGATGAATTATGAGGATGAGGGGGGAAAAAAACTGCCAACATGGCAGGGCGACCATACGAAACAACAGTCATCTCTCCGGCAAGACATGGGTTGCCATGTTGGGGAAACCTAAGATCTAGAATTCTACAACAACTGTACGAAAATCTTCCATACTTATACCTCTCATGAAACACCATAACAACTGGGAAATCCACACATTCCAATTCTTCATGTTGAAAAAAAAAACACACTAACACTAGGATAGGAACATGTCTGACAGTAAAGCAACCTAACGTTGACTCACCTTAAATGTCCTAAAAGGACCACCAACAAAACAACCAACAAAACAACCAACAAAA
Organism: Achatina immaculata; assembly: GCA_009760885.1. NCBI lineage: Eukaryota > Metazoa > Mollusca > Gastropoda > Stylommatophora > Achatinidae > Lissachatina > Lissachatina immaculata. Next base: position 39,741,188 of record CM019691.1, on the reverse strand, counting down.
CAACTATATACAAAATTGTCCTAACAAAAACAGCTAAGTACTAGCCCCTACATTTTGAAAACCACAGAGTCGAACTCACTCTAACAAACCATGTTTCAATAACCCTCATCATAAACGTTATCATAATCCTTCAGGTCTCTCTCACTCTCTTTTATATTACTCGCATTTTCTCCCATTCTTCCCGAAGATTCTCCTCTTGAAGTTCAGACATTGTTCTATGACCTTCGGTTCTCACAAAACCCATAATCTCTGTGTCAGTTCACATGTCTCTGACAACATCCTCTGTCACCCAGAGTCTGACACTTATTTTCCTCTAATTCAACTTTCCACTAACTAAAAAAAAAAAAAATCATATATCCCGTACAATTTACACCCAGTACCTAGCTTTTTGACACCCGAGTTCACTATTTTTAGAATTCGTGGTGAGACAAATCCAGGTCACAAGGTGAAAGGTTACATTCAGGGGAAGCAAATCTCATCATCATCATCAGGTGCCGTGCCGACTAGCGTTGGCTATTATGCTTCTCCAGAGTACACGATCCTTCAAGCAGGCCATCAGCTCAGGTGGTGATCTCCTCTCACACCATCCTGTCAGACTGTCCAGTATCATTTCTCTTGGTCTTCCTCTTGATCTTCTTCCTTCTATTTTTCCTGTTGTTATAATATTTTCAATGCCTCCTCTTCTCATTGCATGTCCTATGAAAGTACATTGTCTCTCTCTTATCTTTTTGACAAGATTATTTGTCTCTCCAGCTCTTCTCATACAATCTTCATTAGTTATTTTTGCTGTCCAGAGGATTCACAACATTCTTCTAATAAACCACATTTCTGCTTTTCTTTGTTATTTTTATTCCTCCTCCTCTTGTCCATCAGTCCTAAGATGTCGTCTGTCATCCATTTATTTTTAGGGGCTTCATTTTTCGGTGGTATTATCTCCTTAACAGTTTGGTGGATAGAATCTCTTAACATTGCCTATTGTTCATCGATACTATTTATCTTTGCCATTTGCTTTGTATCTGTTTGTTATAATAACTCTGTATTGTTCTCGCAGTTCTTTTGAACTTGTTATTTTTGCCACCAGTAGCTTGATGACGAACTGGCCTCACCTGTGGCTCGTGAGCTGCCCTACCGGACGAGGCTGTTCCAGAGGAACATCCATTAACGTCTTTCATGACAAATCTATTACTCTGAATAAGCATAATTGTTCTTGGGAGCAACAACAGTGGTTTCCCGTTGCCTTCTGTCGGTTTGTGTACGGACTCCCTGTCCTACCCGCAAGTCAGCGGGAGCGAGAGGTTTTAAGGCGCCTCTGACTCGCCTGGTATTCCCTTCACTGAGCACCTGAGGCACTTTATAGGAGTAGTAGAGCCGCCTACTACCCCACCTCGCTCTCTGAGTCTACCGCCAGTTGGTCTGCGCCTGTTTATTTGGGTAAATCCTTATTCACAGGGATCCTCCATATCTGGAGGACTTTCACCATCCGCCACCTGTGACGCGCTGGGTTGGGGATGGTCGCCCCAGCTTTACACAGGAAGCAAATTTGCATCTTTTAATAATTCTGCCCTTTAGACTAATAAAAATTCAAGCATACTGTCTCTTTACTACAGAATTCTGTCCCTTAGAATAACAAAAATTCAAGCATACTGTCTCTTTACTATAGAATTCTGTCCCTTAGAATAACAAAAATTCAAGCATACTGTCTCTTTACTACAGAATTCTGTCCCTTAGAATAACAAAAATTCAAGCATACTGTCTCTTTACTACAGAATTCTGTCACATGTTACTAAATATATGTCATTGTATCTGTGATAGTGTTTAATCTGTTGTTAAATATAAGTCATTGTATCTGTGATAGTGTTTAATCTGTTGTTAAATATATGTCATTGTATCTGTGATAGCCTCTGCTCAGCTTATGTGGCTAAACATAAAATACTATATCTGCGAGTATTCATTGTGTGGCTAAACATAAAATATTATATCTGCGAGTATTCATTGTGTGGCTAAACATAAAATATTATATCTGCGAGTATTCATTGTGTGGCTAAACATAAAATGCTATATCTGCGAGTATTCATTGTGTGGCTAAACATAAAATACTATATCTGCGAGTATTCATTGTATGGCTAAACATAAAATACTATATCTACGAGTTTTTACTCTGTAGTTAAACATAAAATACTATATATGCGAGTATTCATTATGTGGCTAAACATAAAATACTATATCTGCGAGTATTCATTATGTGGCTAAACATAAAATACTATATCTGCGAGTCTTCGTTGTATGACTAAACATAAAATACTATATATGCGAGTTTTTACTCTTTAATTAAACATAAAATACTATATATGCGAGTCTTTACTCTGTAGTTAAACATAAAATACTATGTACCCGAGTTTTTACTCTTTAGTTAAACATAAATTACTATATATGCGAGTTTTTACTCTGTAGTTAAAAATAAAATACTATATATGCAAATTTTTACTCTGTAGTCAAACATAAATTACTATATATGCGAGTTTTTACTCTGTAGTTAAACATAAAATACTATATATGCGAGTCTTTACTTTGTAGTTAAACATAAATTACTATATATGGGAGTTTTTACTCTGTAGTTAAACATAAAATACTATATATGCGAGTTTTTACTCTGTAGTTAAACATAAAATACTACATCTGCGAGTTTTTACTCTTTAGTTAAACATAAAATACTATATATGCGAGTTTTTACTCTGTAGTTAAACATAAAATACGATATCTGCGAATTTTTACTCTGTAGTTAAACATGAAATACTATATATGCGAGTTTTTACTCTGTAGTTAAACATGAAATACTATATATGCGAGTTTTTACTCTGTAGTTAAACATAAAATACTATATCTGCGAGTTTTTACTCTGTAGTTAAACATAAAATACTATATATGCGAGTTTTTACTCTGTAGTTAAACATAAAATACTATATATGCGAGTTTTTACTCTGTAGTTAAACATGAAATACTATATATGCGAGTTTTTACTCTGTAGTTAAACATAAAATACTATATATGCGAGTTTTTACTCTTTAATTAAACATAAAATACTATATATGCGAGTCTTTACTCTGTAGTTAAACATAAAATACTATGTACCCGAGTTTTTACTTTAGTTAAACATAAATTACTATATATGCGAGTTTTTACTCTGTAGTTAAAAATAAAATACTATATATGCAAATTTTTACTCTGTAGTCAAACATAAATTACTATATATGCGAGTTTTTACTCTGTAGTTAAACATAAAATACTATATATGCGAGTCTTTACTTTGTAGTTAAACATAAAATACTATATATGGGAGTTTTTACTCTGTAGTTAAACATAAAATACTATATATGCGAGTTTTTACTCTGTAGTTAAACATAAAATACTACATCTGCGAGTTTTTACTCTTTAGTTAAACATAAAATACTATATATGCGAGTTTTTACTCTGTAGTTAAACATAAAATACGATATCTGCGAATTTTTACTCTGTAGTTAAACATGAAATACTATATATGCGAGTTTTTACTCTGTAGTTAAACATGAAATACTATATATGCGAGTTTTTACTCTGTAGTTAAACATAAAATACTATATCTGCGAGTTTTTACTCTGTAGTTAAACATAAAACTATATATGCGAGTTTTTACTCTGTAGTTAAACATAAAATACTATATATGCGAGTTTTTACTCTGTAGTTAAACATGAAATACTATATATGCGAGTTTTTACTCTGTAGTTAAACATGAAATACTATATATGCGAGTTTTTACTCTGTAGTTAAACATAAAATACTATATATGCGAGTTTTTACTCTGTAGTTAAACATAAAATACTATATATGCGAGTTTTTACTCTGTAGTTAAACATGAAATACTATATATGCGAGTTTTTACTCTGTAGTTAAACATGAAATACTATATATGCGAGTTTTTACTCTGTAGTTAAACATAAAATACTATATATGCGAGTTTTTACTCTGTAGTTAAACATAAAATACTATATATGCGAGTTTTTACTCTGTAGTTAAACATAAAATACTATATCTGCATGCGAGTTTTTACTCTGTAGTTAAACATGAAATACTATATATGCGAGTTTTTACTCTGTAGTTAAACATAAAATACTATATCTGCGAGTATTCACTGTGTGGCTAAACATAAAATACTACATCTACGAGTCCCTACTGTGTGATTAAACATTCAAAATAATGTTGGACATAAAATATACAAAGCACATGGGGGTTCTGCTGAAGCAGTACAACAATCTAGGGATGAAGCAAAGGTCAAGGGCATCAAAGACAAAGAAAAATAGCTCGGCTTGAAAACTATGAAGTGAACAAAAAATCGGATTTACATAAAAGATAAAGTAGGATCTAAAAAAAAAAGAATAAACTTTTAACTGTAGGGTCGGCGCCTGAAATTTAGCTCCCAAGGCATTCGTGTCATATGCTTTGCATAAATTATGCTTCTAAATACAAAAGCTAAACGCTAGAAAACATTAATCTAGTTTTATTTTTAAACTTCCGTTTGTTTTTAATCTCAAAGGAATGGCCACATTTAAGAGTTTGGTTTGTGCGTGAATATCTGGCGTCTCTTAATAAACTAACACTCGCGTCTATAATGCGCTCTGGTGCGAACTTACGTACAAGCAGACGAGATCCGTATTCACATTTGGTTCCTATAACACCAGTATCAGGTACCCGTTTTTATGGCTGAGTTGCATGGTGCGGAATTGAGCCTGACCTTCCAACAAATGGCCTGGCAATGAGAATCTAGTTGCACTATGTTCTGAGTTAATTAGTCTAGAGATAATTGCCAGGTAAGCGTGTGAAACCCAAAAATGTGGTAGATTTGGTCGCCTTGTGTTCCTGAAGAGGCCGCTTTTACTGTATCCATAGATCGATACAAGTATGGTTTATCCGCAGAAGTCAAAGGTCACGCCTCTTGTGCATCGGTAGCGGTCCTCAAACTTTCTCCAGCTGCTGCCTCCGTCTTCAAGGTCACGTCCTCAGTTATTTTCGAAATTTGGCCCCCCCTCCCCCCCAATTTAGATATAATACCCCAGCCACTTCCTTTCCCCCCTCATTCCTTCTATCTCTCACCCCCACCCCCACTCCCACCCCCGATCGCAAGCTAGGGACACCCCCGCCCTCTTTTTTTTTTTAAATCGCAACCTGGGTGGGATAATTCACACTTTGATAACCACAGCATTAGTGTACTCTTTCTCTGACGATCTGATGTTGTTTTCATCGTCTTCGTCATCATCATCATCATCATCATGAGCCACGCTTAGAAGGTTTGGGACAGTTAATCTCCCCGGATCATAACCTTAAGTTTCTCTGCATTAACTGATTTACTGATTTTTGTCAAATCATGCATTCTATTCAGACCGTCATTTGCCGTCTCTTTCAGCGCTCCTTTGCCTCTATTCGTCTTATGTTTTTTTATCTTCTTTTTCTTGTCTTCCTCTTAAAGCAGTATTACTGCACTCGGCACTGCTTAAAGCCGTAACAAAGTACTGTGTGTTATTACAGTTTCTCTTACATGAGCACTAAGCTCAGAGACACCCAACATATGTTACAATGATATTCTCCCTGTAACGGGACAACCCAGGTAACACTGACTCCACTACTCATCCATACACTACATTGACCAGTTACAAATAATTCACTAACTCAACACCATTGATGACACATACATGAATCCAAGAAATTACAGGATTCAGCAAACACAATGTAAATGTTTAATGATGAGATCCCATTTGTACGATGAATGTTGTAATGATGTAGAGTGTAAAACTTGATGGATACAATTACAAATGATCATCTAAAAGAAACATAAGTCCGGGCGACTAACATCGCCATAGGACCAGGTCAGACATTTGTCCAAAAAACGTGGACAAATCGACACACAAATCTACATGGCTATTACAACAATTTGTCTTAAGAAAAACAATCCATCACTACAACAATTTAACTACCGAATCTCTATCCCATCCTAGAATCAAACACACAACCTCTCGCTACAACATTCTGACCAAAAAACTCACTTTCTCAGCCCATGCACACCTCCCGCTAAACTAAACCACGTGACTCAGAATTCTCTCGAAACACGTGCCTGGCATACAATGATGAGTTGTGGTCTACAACATAAAATACTATATCTGCGAGGTTAGTCTATTTACCAGACCACAACCACAGGGTTATACACAATACAATCTCTACAGAATGTTATTCTGTTACAGAATATCTCCCCACCCCACTAAGCAGAGTTTTACTGAAGGGAAAACTCTCAACAAGAGAATTAATCAAATTAATCACTATCCAACACAACCTTAGTTCGACCCACAAGGTGTACCAATCGGTTTTGAAACCGGTCGGATATAAGGAACTCAACAGTTCAACCTATATAGATTTTTTGTTTTCCAATCCAGTAATATAACTCAGGCATGCGGAGTATTCTGACGTTCTCATCAAGGTCAACCGCCTGGGTATTAACAAAGCACACTGCATACTCAATCATAGAAAATTTCTCTCACCTGGCTACCATTTCTCTATCGTTTATCCAATATCTCTTTATAGACATTAGCTTTACTGCTGTCTTTGTACAATATTCAAATATCTACCTACTCTCACGTGTATATTCAACGCTATGAGTAGTAAAGTATAACATATGCAATCTCCATAACAAACCATCTTATATCTGTCACATATGCCTCCTTGCAACATGCGCAGAATAGGGTACATGCATAAGGGTATCATAACAATCCAAACCTATATCTGCCACATGAGACTATCCGCAACATGGACATAACAGGAAAATAAGTAAAAGGCATTCCGCCTTACAATAAGTCCTCCCAAAGGACTATATGCCACGTACCATATGTACGGGCCAAAAATGGAATAATCTAGGTCTAATACAAGACCCCTGAGATAAACTTACCATAGCCGTGACCCCATGTAAGCTCTACATGTGTCGGGCGAGGTAAACATCAAGAGGAAGCACATATATATGTTGCAAACCTCCATCATACTTCAATCCGAGTTATGTAACGTCTAATTCTGTAACTACCAGTTAGTAAGCATTAAGCTCGTTCTAACGGTAAAGACATACAACTGTCCTGTAAAGCACTAACTGGTGGGCTTTTTACTCCGAACAATATAACCCCCGGAACAGGACATCTCTGGGAAAGGCAATTGTCTCATAGCAAAACATACAGGTACCCATTTTACTTTTATGGAACACAGGATACCTGGTCTTAGTGTTATAGTCTCATTTCAGTCATCATCGGATCTGCTACATGTAAGAAATTCTCAGAATAACAACTTTCCCAATCAATAAGATCTATCACTAGTTGTATGTCCAAAAACAAAAAAAAAAAGGTTTACTGCCAAAAGAACACAATTTAGTGATATACACAGCACCAAAATTGTTCAATAAAGTCCAACAAATGACACTAGAGAAGAATGTCCTAAAATGTCTATTCCAAATATAACTAAAGCTAAAATGTCCTTGATCCTACACCACAAATAAAGAGCACATCCAACGACTGTCCATTTATCAATGTCCACTCCTGTCTATCTGCTGAATAATCTCGTTTAAACAAAAACTAACAAAAGTTCATCAAGTGTTCATCAAGCGATGTTCAGAATGTTCCTTCTTGAAGACCCAAAGTAACTGCTGGAAATGCAGAAAACAGTTAATTTGACATGTTACCTCCCCTGTCTGGGTGGAGCTGGTTGAGAAGTATCAAGGCTCTCTGGGTAGAGCTGGTTGCAATGTCGCTGGTAACAAACCGCTCTGGTTCCTCACTGGATTCTAGTTCAGACTCAGGCTCACTGGACTTGATTGCAGGCACAGGTAAGCGTCAGTAGGTGTACTGCCTAGGCCCCAGGAACTAGATGTGGCGCAAACTTTCGGGCAGGCTGGACATCATCGTCGCCTTGAACAACTTCTATTATAACTGTCTTTGACACTAAACAAAAATACAACTCCCTAACCAAAACTTGAAAACCACTGACGAAACATACTAGCAACACACAACTGTGGGCTACAAAATACGTGCATGAACTGATCAACGTGTAAACAGACACACTGGACGTGACGAGTGGCCTGATTCGGCACCACTTAAAGCGAAACATACTGTATATGTTTAATGATGAGATCCCATTTGTACGATGAATGTTGTAATGATGTAGAGTGTAAAACTTGATGGATACAATTACAAATGATCATCTAAAAGAAACATAAGTCCGGGCGACTAACATCGCCATAGGACCAGGTCAGACATTCAACATTTGTCCAAAAAAACGTGGACAAATCGACACACAAATCTACATGGCTATTACAACAATTTGTCTTAAGAAAAACAATCCATCACTACAACAATTTAACTACCGAATCTCTATCCCATCCTAGAATCAAACACACAACCTCTCGCTACCAGACCACAACCACAGGGTTATACACAATACAATCTGTACAGAATGTTATTCTGTTACACTCTTCTACCTCATTCTTCTGCATTCACCTCAAGAAAGGGGTTAGTTGCCCAGTGTCACAGACTACAGTCAAGCTGTGATGTCCGCATCTTTCGGTGCGGCACACCTCATTTCATATCTTCATATTTTTAGAACAGACTTTCCTGTCGCACTCGATTTTATGTTTATTTGGCCCAAGTTATTGTCTGTTACTAGGGGCTCCACTGTAGAAACAGAAGAGGGTCTTTATCATCTATTGGTCGTTAACCATTATCTCATTCAGTCTGAGTAGTGAGTCATCGAAGTTGGTTGTTACATATAAACATAATAGTTTGTGTTATTTCTCGCGGATAAACATAATATTCTCTGTGGTATTTCTCGTACATAAACATTTGAGTCTCTGTGTTATTTGTCATCATAAACATAAGTATCTGTGTTATTTATCATAATAAACATAAGTGCCTGTGTTATTTATCATAATAAACATAAGTATATGTGCTATTTATCATCATAAACATAAGTACGTATGTTATTGATCATCACAAACATAAGCACCTGTGCTATTTGTCATCATAAACATAAGTATCTGTTTTTATCATCATAAACATAAGTACCTGTGTTATTTATCATTATAAACATAAGAATATGTGTTATTTGTCATACATAAGCATACGAATATGTATTATTTGTCATACATAAATATAATAGTTTGTGGTGATTATCATTCGTAAAAACATAAAATGAAGAATCTGTGCTGACATATTGATAAGCTTGCGTATACGACAACTGAACACTCTCTACAGCTAAAGAAACAAAGCGACAGCAAATCGGATAGGGAAAAAGAGGGAGTGGTTGTGTCTATGCAGGAGAGTGAGGCGAGTTTGAAACTAAACCGAAAATCAAGGGACGTAACCATTAAAATATACGAAAAACTGGAGGACGAATCAAGGTCTTTCCATATTTTTTCAGTGGTTATGTCCCTTGATTTCTGGCTACAGTTTGATTCGCTCGGATAGTACCAGCAGTCAGCGCGTGAAGATTTATTGACAACCCATCAACCAATCAGCCCTCTAAGATCTTGCTCTTTGTGCGCAAAATTTTGAACCCGTGTGCAAATACATTCTCAAAAACATTTTGTGCAACAGATTCTCGTAAAGTCAAATTACGGCCTATGATTTAAAATTCTAATTGGAAAAAAAAACAAACCAAAAAAACAGTAAAATCCAAAGAAATCAGGAAAACGAACTCTTGTAACACTACCATATCTGTCTTCAGTGATGCTATAGCACGGAGTAACATCCTGAAAATGAGAGGTAAAAGTAGCAATTTTATAGTTTGTTTCTTTTCCCCGGTATATAAAATTTCGCGCGCTGTTTGATTTTTTTTTCTTTACTTGCGCGGCCGCGCTACCGCGCCGAGCATAGAGAAAGCATTACCCCGACCCCTTAAAAACTTTACCACCCCAACCCCTTTCTTCAAATTGTAGCAGTTCATTGTCTTCACCACTGATTAGGATGCTGTAAAAATCTGTGCCCAGATGATGACAGCGATCAGAATGTTCTGATTTGAGCTATCTCTTGGGTCCTGTGTCCATGATCGCTGAAGCATATGGGTCGTCACCTGCCAGCGATCTGATATAAAACGTTCAATTATAGAAACGGAACAGCTGACAGTGGTCTACTAGCCAACTCCGCGCCGGTGAAGATTAATATCTAACAATGAGGGCTGTGACAAGGCAAGCTGTTACCAGCCGCGTTCAAGCTGAGAAAGCGTCACGCCTGTGGTCTGTATGTACCAAAATGTTCACACTGTTATCAATGTGTGGTATCACTTGTTGAATCCGCAGTCTGTGTTATTTAGTCAGTGTTTGTAGCGTAGGAGAGTTGGCATGTTAAAAAAAATGATACAGGATCTCCGTATATGGGTCGTTATATGGGTCGTAAAATGTTAAAACCGTAGCTGGTTCAATATCGGAGAATATTTTAGGAGCCGTTATACTGGATAATGAGTTTCAGTTTTCATGGAATGTCATAGTGTGACATGATGTCAGGCTAAATTCTTACCGGGTCCTTACGATGTCATTGTTTGAAAGATCAGAAAACACAATTTCAGCCATTTTGACCAGAGATGACATTTCATATGTATGAAATTCTTAAGTTTTTCGCTGTTTAATCTTCTTTACTAACCAACCTTCTTCAATATTAAGTTCTTGTAGCAGGGGTCAGCAACCCTTTAGTAGTGTTGTGACGAAGTAACGTTACAGGGGTCAGCAATATTTTAGTAGTGTTGTGCCGAAGTAAAGTTACAGGGGGCAGCAATATTTTAGTAGTGTTGTGCCGAAGTAAATTTAGAGGGGTCAGAAAACTTTTAGTAGTGTTGTGCCGAAGTAAAGTTTTAGAGTCACTCAGCGTGATAACCTAAACCCATGATATATATATATATTTTCAACAACCACAGAAACACACGAAATAGACAAGTTATTCTTTGTTGATTATTCAATATTTTGATATAAATTGGAATAAATACAACAAACTATGTTTTGCAAAATTTAAGTTGTGAACACAGTAGTTCGAAATTTTATTAGAAAAATGTCAAATGTATATTTTGTTAACACAGAAACTCCAATAGTTTGAAGTCAGCTTTGCATCACATTGTACAGTCTTACCTTCCCTGCCTAACACTAGATTGTACAGTATTACCTCCCGTGCCTAGCACCAGATTGTACTGTATTACCTCCCCTGCGTAACTCCAGATTGTAAGTCTCAACTCCCCTACCTAACACCAGAAAGTAAGTCTTACCTCCCCTGCTTAAAACCAGATTGTACAGTCTTACCTCCCCTGCCTAACATCAGATTGTACAGTCGTTGCTGGCGAGATTCTTCAGCTGCCGTGCGTGGGGTGAAACTCCTCCCGGTCAATGAAGAAAAATTCTATTAGGGTTGCTGCGCAACGCTGTCGTGGAAAGATGAAGGATTAAGTGAAGTGACCAGTAGTCTCGAGGTTAGGACTACTCAAATCACGGCACCTCTGCTATAGAGGCCGGCCACGTCCTTTAACCACCAGTACTGGGGCAGAGTGCCTAAACCGGCTTAACCCAGGGGTTAAACTAAGACATTGCTGGCGAGATTCTTCGGCTGCCGCGCGTGGAGTGAAACTGCTCCCGGACAAGGAAGAAAATGCGAAAATGCGATTATGTTGCGGGGGCGGCGCCCCTGTGAAAAGGTGATGGAAAGGATAAACTGAAGTTTAATCGCTATGTTCAGTAGTCTCGCGGCGAGAGCTATTTATACCCACGGCACCCCTGCTCTAGAAGCCGGCCACTTCCGATATTCACCCATACTGGTGAAATATGACCAAACCGGCTTAACCCAGGAGTGAAACTTGATGACTACTCATGACACGGTACCTCCGCTCTAGAGGTCGGTTACGTCCTAAACACGCCCATACTGTGGTAATACGCCTAAATCGGCTTAACCTAGGGGTGAAACTTACTATTGGCGAGGATTCGTCTTCCTGGACAAAAGCTTCTCCTGGTCACAACTAGGAAGGGTAGCGGCCACAACCACAAAATGCTGAAGTCGGAGACACTGGACCAGTGCAGTCTGGATAGGCAACCACTTCTCACCCGACGGGGATGTACGTATATCCTAATTACGCTGAGGTTTTCCGGTGAGAAAGTCCAACACTGGACTGAATGGGCAACCACCTCTCACCTGGCGGGGATACACGGATACCCCAAAACACGTCGAGGTCTTCAGGTGAGAAAGTCCAACTCTAGATTAAACTGGTGCATCGAAAATTACGGTGTCACGCAATCCCGCTTCTGCGACCCACCATGAATACAGACCCAAGCCCTGCGATACTCTGAACCTCTTGTGGTCCTCTCGGGGATCTCGTGTGGTCCTTTCGGGGACCACAGGAGGACAACGGGACCTATCGAGGACCACAGGAGTAAACTCAGTAGGATCACGGGGCGATCTTGGTGGTAGAAGCGAACGAAGAAGAAGAAGACGAAGAAGAAGATTGTGCAGTCTTACCTCTAGTTTCTAACAACTTTCGTTTTGAAGGGATGTTAAAAAAAAAACAGGAGTAGCTTTAAAGAGTTATATGCTTCTATTTATTACAAAAAAATGACCGTATTTCAATTCAGACAGCGTTATCGTTGCTTGCGCCACGCTGCCAACCCCTGTCTTGTGGTATGGATGTGTTAGTTCCTATTTGTGTTCACGATGTTTTACAAACATTTGTATATCCAAAGACACTTACGTGTTTCTCAGTTGTTTTGTTAAGTTTCCATCGAAGCATATGCCGGTGAGACCTGGGAACTTAACACATCAGCTGAGAAACACATCATGATAATTTGAATGTAAATGCTGTAGAGGAGTCCTTCAAATACTGACGCAAAAACAATTGTATCCATACTACAAGAATTTAATATTGAAGAAGGTTAGTTAGTAAAGAAAATTAAACAGAGAAAAAGTATTTGGGACATAACAAACGCCATGAGGGTTTGGAGAAGACAGTCTTGGGAGGGTATATAATAGGAAAAAAAGGAAGAGAGGAAGACCAAGGCGAAGATGGCTGCAAGACATCGTTGATGATTTGCGATTGGATGCATCAGCAGCAGCAGGCCATCTTGCTCACAACAGATAGGCCTAAAGCAGAGCTGTATACTCTCTGCATGATACAAGAATTATATTTGTTTTCTGTGTCCTCTCCACGTGATACAAAAGATTGTCTGTTTTTTGTTTTGTTTTGTTTTGTTTTCTGTGTCCTCTCCACATGATACAAGAATTTTTTGTTTCCTGCCTCCTCTCTGTATAATACAAGAATTTTGTTTGTTTTCTGTGTCCTCTCCGCATGATTCAAGAGTTTCTCTTGATTTAAGGACATGATTCATTTCTGTCTTGAACGGCCGGCAGATGAAATCCTTCAAGGAAAGCGGTTTCTTTTGTATCGTGTTTGCTCCTTGTACATACATGTTTAAAGGCTAAAGTTTTAAATGGTTATTATCACTGGCTATTGGACAAGTCTTTAGGTGTTCAGATGACTGGAAATTGATTTTGATCGAATAGATATAGGAAAAGTTGTAGTTGTAGGAAGGAGTATAGTTTATATTTTTTTAAAATACAGGATGGGAGGATATTCCAAAGATGAACAGCGGAGTAACTAAAGCTTTTCTTGTAAAGATCAAGTCTAGGTTTTGGAAGACACGTTGTTTAAGCGTTGGCTGCACTTTGGGCTAAATTTAAACAGGTTCCATAGATAAGGCGGAGCATTCTGAGAAAGAATTTGGCTTTGTTGAAGAGGAACCTGTTCTTAAGAAGCAGTATTTTGATACGTTTGTGCTGGTTAGTTTTGTGTGTGTGTGTGTTTGTGTGTGTGTGTGCCTGATCTTTGTTAGTAATAAGCTTTACTGTTGTATTTGATACTGAGCAACCATCCAAACTATGAGCAATAGTCGAAATATGTTTGTATAAGTGATATGTAGTATGCCTTCCTTGTATCTTGATCGATGAAGTGCTTAATTTTGGCTAACTGGTATACTTTTTGCGCGATGAGTTTTGTTAGTTCTTGAACATGAGAGTTCCAGGTCAGATGTTGGTCAATAATAAGACCTAGTGTTTTGTGCTCGCTAACCTTTTCTATCATGGATGTATCCGTGCTGAGCCCAAGTGTTGTTTTTGTCGCGTTTTTAGTTTCTGTCTTGTTGTTGTGAAATTTGATATCGTTTTATCAATATTTATAATCATGTCATTGTTGTTGTTCCATCTAATTAAATTGTATAACTCGACCTGAAGAGTTGATTCTATATTAATACAATCGTAGTCACTGGTGTAGACTACAATCAACGGCCAAAAAGGTCACAAGAAGAGTGTTTAAGATGAAGTGGAAGATCATTGATATAGATAACAAAGAGCAACGGGCCTAGAAAAGAACCATGCGGAACACCAGTAACAATTATAGCAGAATTTGATAGAGAATTGTTGAAGAATACTACCTGTTGTCTGTCTGAAAGAAATGATGCAATTAATTTTATTAGGCCAGGGTGCAATCTGTAAGTCTTTATTTGTTTTACAAGAATATCATAGTCAGTCATGTTAAATGTCTTTTTAAAGTCGACAAAGATGGCACCACATAGTATGTCGTCATTTATGTTTACTAACCAGTTTTTTTGGTGAGAGCCGTGTGGCAGGAATGATTGGGTCTAAAACCTGACTGACTATCTATGAATAAATTGTTATCTTGCATGTGTTGTAGAGTTATTCTGTGTATGTGTTTTTCGAGTAGATCTAAAGACTGTAGTAGCCGGAGGTGGGGTAGAGGATAAGCTCTCCACTCCAATTAAATGTCTCCAAGGCGTGCGTATCAAGTAGCCTCTGACAGACAAGTCCAGCTCCTGGCCTTCTCATGGCGGAGCTGTTTAAACTGACAGGAGAAGGGGCGAAAGGCGAGTATCTTGCGCCTGAAAACCAGACGCTTCGGGTAGATGAGACTTGTTAGTCTTGGTTGGTAGCTCATCTAGGAGAAGAAAACTCTGATTTCAAACCCCCTGCTGCCTTGTAGGGTAGGGTCTGGCCAGAGTCAAAGGCTAGTGGAGTAAACCATAAACAAACCGGTGGAAGGTAAGGGGAAACCAGCACTGTACATTCCCAAGAACAATCATGACAATCCACACTCTTTGAATCATAACGACGTTAATGGGGGTTCCAGTGGAACCACCTCGTCCAGTAAGGACTATCACCTGGGACAGGTGATACAAGATCATCATCCAACTACTGTACGCAAAGAAAACACAAGTAACACCACATTAATTGCAACATAGAACATTAGAACACTAACAGAACTTGGAAAACAGGAAAACATGGAACAAGAAATGAAAAGAATGGAAATTAACATCCTTGGTTTATGTGAAATGAGATGGACTGGAGCAGGAAGCAGAAATCATAAAGACTTCAAAATAATATATTCCGGGAGAAACCAGCATAGAAATGGAGTTGGCATAATATTGGATAAGAAGACAGCAAGAACTGTGAAAGGCTTCTGGTGCATATCGGACAGAGTGTTAATGGTTAAATTACAGGGCCACCCAATAGACACAAATCTCATCCAAGTATACGCACCAACTTCAGAAATCTCTGATGATGAGATAAAAGAATTTTACAACAATCTGGACATGGCAATGAAACAGTGCAAACCATGGGAAGTAAAGTTTGTGCTGGATAATTTAAACGCGAAAGTAGGGACTGAACAAGACAATGAAGCTACTGGCAAGTATGGACTACGTATCAGAAATACAAGAGGAGAGATGTTGATTGAGTGGGCAGAAAAGAATAAAATGATAATAGGAAATACTTATGGTTGGGACATGTGCTTCGAATGACTGACAACTCACTACCAAAAATAGCACTAAGATGGACACCACATGGGAACAGAAGTAAGGGTAGACCAAGAGAGACATGGAGAACAACAACAGAAAGGATGTTGATCAATTAAAGGCTCACCTGGGCAAGAGCAGAAAAAAGGCAAAGGATAGGCATTTGTAGAAAACCCTTTCGGAAGCCCCATGTGCCCTGGGCACTTAAGGTTCAGAGAGAGAGAGAGAGAGAGAGGAAATACTTGGTTTCAACAACACCCAAGGCGAATATGGACATGGAAAAGTCCAAATAATAACATACGTAACCAGATAGATTACATTATGATCAACTCAGAAACTCACTAATATCCATGAAAACAAGACCGAGCACAGACTGCAACAGTGACCACATCCCAATCGTAGAAAAGTGAGAATCAGGTTAAAGAGGTTAAAGGTAGCAGCTAAAAACAAAGAACTTAGATATTACGGGATGATTTTACTTAGTTAAGTATAGATATAGAGCTGTTGGAAAGATAAAGCAATACAATAACAATATAGGACCATATTACATAATAGGTATAATGCTATAGATAAGACTGAAACGATTGATGAACAATAGAATATGCTTAAAGACTCTATTCAGCAAACATCTATCGAAATCTTACATCCAAATAAAAGACACACTAAACAGGGGTGCATGACAGAAGAAATTTTGCAACTAATGGATCGGAGAAGTCTTAAGGACGATAAAGATGAATATGACAAAACAAATAAAGAAATAAGGCACAAATGCAATAAAGCTAAAGAGGAGTTGCTAAATAAGAAATGTAGTGAAATAGAGACACACCATCATGGAAACGCAAGAGATATGTACAAACAAATAAAGGAGTTAACAAACAAAAGGGCATACTGGTTACATGAAGTCAATGGAGGGGCATACAATAAGTATAACTGAGATGAAGTAATGGTACGATTGTGCGAATACATTAGAGAACTCTATGAGGACAATAGAAGTGAAAAAGATATACGAAATAATAATGAAGGGCCTCACATATTAAAAGCAGAAGTGGAAGAAGCCATCAAACACATGAAGAACAACAAAGTACCAGGACAAGATAAAATCAGCAAGGAAGAATTGGAAGCATTAGGAGAGCTTGGCATAGAAAAAATTACCAGATTGCTGAATGAAATCTATAACAGTAACTATGTCCCATCAGACCTTTTGCAAAGCAGTTTTAATTGCCCTACCAAAGAAACAAGGTGCAGCTGAATGTGAAGACCATCGAACCATTAGTCTTATGAGCCATGTTACCAAAATCCTGCTTCGTGTTGTCATGAGAAGAGTCAGGGGCAAAATAAAACCAGAAATCGCTGAAGAACAGTGTGGCTCCGTCGAAGGTAAAGGCACAAGTAATGGCATATATATATATATAGAACATTGATAGAAAGATCAATAGAATTAAAGACGGACCTATACTTATGCTTCATAGACTACTGTAAAGCATTTGATAAAGTGAGAAACACAGAAATTATAAGAACGGTAGAAGACATCAACATAGATCGGAAGATCTGAAACTTATCAAAAACATATATTACCAGCAATCAGCAGCAGTGAGAGTTGAGAACCAAATAGGAGCATTCCAAGACACAAAATTGGGAGTGAGACAAGGATGTGCTCTAACTCCTGACCTCTTCTCTGTGTACAGCGAAAACATAATGAGAAATATAGAGATATTACCAGGAATATCAATTGGCGGGTACAATCTAAACAACTGAAGATATGCAGACGACACAGGTCTGATTGCTAAAAGTGAAGGGGAGCTACAGGCATTTGTGGACATCGTGGTTCGTGAAATAAAAGTAAAGGTCTCAGTCTGAATAAAAAGAAGTCTGAAGTGATGGTCATCTCAAAGATGCAGCATTACCATCGATGGCACAGAACTGAAACAAGGTGATAGATTCAAGTACTTAGGAACGATTATAATAGCTGATGGGAAATGTCACAACGAAATAAAAAGCAGACGTGCTCAGGCCAAGTCAGCATTCCAGACAATGAGACACATCTTATGCAACAGATCCATTTCAATGGAAACAAGATTAAGATTACTTAAATGTTACATCGAACCAATTTTGTTTTATGGATGTGAAGCATGGTCTATGAATAAGAGAGTACAGCGAGAAATGGAGGCCATGGAAATGTGGTTCATAAGAAGGATATTGAAGGTACCATAGACAGCTAAAAAAAAACAACGAAGAGGTCTTAGGAGAGGCTGGAGTTAAAAGGCACATTACACCAAAGATCAGGGGCAGACAAGCGAGATTTGTAGGAGATTTTCTGAGTAGAGGAAAACTGGAACACACTGTGGCAAATTGAAAAATTGAGGGAAGAAGAAACAGAGGAAGACAGAGAGAGAAGTTACTGGATGAGCTGTCAGTGTGGCTAGGAAAAAAGTCACCGGCGGATCTCATAATCAAGTCTAAAGACAGGGAGTTGTGGAGAGAAATGATCGCATACGCCACGCGGCACGGCACTTGATTGATTGATTGATTGTTTTTCGAGTGGTTTTAATAACAATGATAGTATGGATATTGGTCTATAGTTGGTAAGATTGCTGGATGAGCCAGATTTAAAGAGAGGATACACTTTAGCAGTTTTAGAAGCCTCGGAGAAATAACATTTTGCAATGAACTGATTGTAAATCTTTGTTAATTTATATGAAATGACAGATGCAACATAACGTAAGATCTTATTGCTAATATCATCAAGTCCAGCTGTACTGTTTTTTTTTTTTGGTGAGGATAAGAGATAACTGTAAACTTCACTGACTGTTAAGAATGGAATGTGTAACTGTTTAAATTTAGTACATCTGCTATCCAGGAATGCTTGTAGTTCATGTAATTCGCATACAGGAGC
Source organism: Achatina immaculata (assembly GCA_009760885.1). Taxonomy (NCBI): domain Eukaryota; kingdom Metazoa; phylum Mollusca; class Gastropoda; order Stylommatophora; family Achatinidae; genus Lissachatina; species Lissachatina immaculata. Next base: position 39,722,415 of record CM019691.1, on the reverse strand, counting down.
TGGTATCGATGATTTAAGAACGTTGATTTCTTCTCTGAAGTGAGTACTGATATGTTCTCTAGTGTATGCATGATCGCTGGCATGAAAATCACATTCTTTACTTTTATTTGACAGGGTATTTATCGCTTTCCAAACTGATTTACTGTCTGATTTATTCTGTACTAGATTCCTAAAGTGATTTTTTTCTCTTGTCTTATTAAGTATTGAACTTTGTTTCTGAGTGAACGGTAGGTCATAAAATCCTTGATTTTGTGCGCCCGGTCACGTTCTCTCATGGCATGTAATATTTCAGGTGTTATCCAAAGTGACCTCTTTCATGGAGACATGCTTGTCTAATATATCGCTGAAGAACTTTAGCCAATATTTCTGTTGCCTCATCAAGGTCAGTTAGTTGGTACACGTGTGTAAGTGGAGATGCTTGTAGATCATTAAGGAATAATTCTAGGTTAAATTTTCTGAAGCTTATAAATTTCATACTGATGTGATTGTGTTTAGGAAGTTTATACCCCTTTCTTGTCCACGTACAGCAGACTGGGTAATGATCACTCAACGAAGTATGAGGGATGTTACGTTCAATGATGTTTTCTGGGTGAACTACATATATATGATCTAATAATATGGATGATACGTCTGTTACTCTAGTAGGTTTGGTGACAATTTTGGAAAAAAATTGTAGGATAATATAATATTGCTCCAAGTTGGATCTGATTGTGTTAGATGTGTGTGTGTGTGTGTGTGTGAGAGAGAGAGAGAGTGAGAGAGACAGATAGAGAGATAGAGTGAGAGAGATAGCGAGAAAGATTGACTGACTGATTGATTGATTGATCTTTATTTCACAAGGGTTAAGAATTGGGCACGTAGGCCCGTCTGACATTCTGCCCTTCATCATTCATACAACTTTAACTCTGTTCCAGGCGTTCTGCAAATATACTGCTCATATAACAAACATAATTAACAACAAAGTAACTACATACACATGCAAATGACTAACTACATACACATGCAAATGACTAACTACAGACACATATAAATGACTAACTACATATACATGAATATCTATCAAATAAAAATTCATTACTATTCAGAATAAACAATTAAATGATTTCAGTTTCTGTTAGAGCAGTCTAAAATAATTTTTTTATCAGAGAGAGAAAGAGAGAGAGAGAGAGAGTTAGAGAGAGAGTGAGAGAGAGATAGTAAGAGAGAGTGATAGAGGGATAGTGAGAGAGAGTGATAGAGGGAGAGAGATAGAGAGAGAGATAGAGAGAGATAGTGAGAGAGTGAGAGTGATAGAGGGAGAGATAGTGAGAGAGTGAGAGTGATAGAGGGAGAGAGACAGAGTGAGAGAAATAGAGTGAGAGATTGATAGCGAGAGAGAGAAAGAGAGTGAGAGAGAGAGTGAGAGAGAGGAGGCACAATCTTTAACGGAATTTTGTTATTGTTGCTATTGTTTATGGTTGTACTTATGCACATGGCCTAGTTAACCGAGTGGTTAGACGCTCGCTTTCCTAATCTGATAGTACCGGGTTCAAATTTCAGTAGTGTGTGTGTGTGTGTGGGGGGGGGGGGGTGGTTGGTACACACCAAAAAAAAAAGCCCCGGGATCCAATGCCTCTAAAAATGGGTACCAGAGAAATTTTGGAAGGTAAATGCGGCCAGGACAGATGCTGGCCACATCACACTTTCATGTGCCGAAAGTTGTGGAAATACGGGCCTAACACTGTATCCCAAATATGCCTTAATGACATAGAAACGGGATTTTACCTTGTGTATATAATTCATGACATCGTCCAAGAACGTAACTTGTTGCGTCCATGTCGATTAAAATATTCTTTATTTAAAAAAAATAACTAAGAATATATTATATGTTTCATATGTTCCTTGACCGAATGGGAGAATAGGATACAAAACTAAAAATGAGCGATGAAAGTTACAGTCAAGTCTCAGAGAACGCCCCGACAGAACACCACCAGCCAAGAGCAGCAAAATAACAATAGTGCAGCGGCAGAACAGTAAAATAACAAAGTATATAGTGCAGCGGCAGAACAGGGCAGAAGAACTTGTTCTTCTTGTGAAGAGTAAGTCTTCGTCTCCTTCTTGTTGGTAGTGGAGCTAATAAAATTACTGATGGATGAAGTTTCGTTTCCACGTTTTTTCTATGACTGACTCCTATAATTGTCGTGGTTACAGATGGGCGATCTAGATTATGAGTGTCAACCGCTGACATATGAGAGGATAGCAACTCAAGAATATAACTTTTCCGTTTATAAAAGAGAAGCAACTCAGGAATATAATTTTTCAATACACGAAAAGAAGCAGCTCGAGAATATAACTTTTCGGTACATGAAAGAGCAGCAACTCCAGAAATCAGTCAATTAATATCGTCTCAGCCAATAGCTGGCTTCTAGTTTGTGCTCTGCTACGTCTATTTGGGCGCATTTCGTGCCCAATTTTCTTACTAAAGTAAGTAAAGTAAAGGTAACCTTGTCATGCCTTAGAGGCACATAGGGATATGGTGTTAGTGCCCATATTTTCCTTGACCTGTCAGCACACTAGAGGGTGATATGGTCAGTATCACGCCTGGCTGCCTTTCCTTTCCCAACTCCAGAAGAAGTCGGGTATCCGTTTCTACAGCTGGGTGACTGGGGTGCCGCCGGCCGGATTCGAACCCCCCACCTTCGCCATGAGAGACCAGTGCACTAATCACTTCTCCACTCAGACAGAGGAGACCAAAAAAAATCTAAGTATATTTCTCATCTATTTTTGGTGTTCTTGTTTGCTGTATTGTTTTTGTATGTGATTCGTGAACAAGGCTTTTGCGAAATATTAGATTGCTGTATGTTTTCCATCTGTATGTGCTTATCATGCTTTCTGCAATGCTTTTTCTTACATACTTTTGTCACCTTTCTGTCTTTTTTTGTAAAAGTGAACCCTACCCACTGAAATAAACCAACCCACTGAAGTCATTCACCAAACAAACAAACCCATTCAAGTCATTCATTAAACAAAAAACCCATACAAGTCATTCACTAAACGAATTAAAGAACAAACCCATACAAGTCAATCATTAAATAAAAAACCCATACATGACATTCATTAAACAAAAAAACCCATACAAGTCATTCACTAAATGAACACTTATACAAGTCATTCACTAAACAAACAAACCCATACAAGTCATTCACTAAACTAACAAATCATACAAGTCATTCACTAAACGAAGAAATCCATACAAGTCATTCATTAAATAAACAAACCCATACAAGTTATTCATTAAATAAACAAACCCATACAAGTCATTCATTAAATAAACAAACCCATACAAGTTATTCATTAAATAAACAAACCCGTACAAGTCATTCATTAAATAAACAAACCCATACAAGTCATTCATTAAATAAACAAACCCATACAAGTCATTCACTAAACGAAGAAATCCATACAGGTCATTCATCAAACGAACAAACTCATAAAAGTCATTCACTAAACGAACAAACTCATACAAATCATTCACTAAACGAACAAACCCATACAAGTCGTTCACCAAACGAACAAACTCATACAAATCATTCACTAAACGAACAAACCCATACAAGTCGTTCACCAAACGAACAAACTCATACAAATCATTCACTAAACGAACAAACTCATACAAGTCGTTCACTAAACGAAGAAACTCATACAAATCATTCACTAAACGAACAAACCCATACAAGTCGTTCACTAAACGAAGAAACCCATACAAATCATTCACTAAACGAACAAACTCATTAAAAAAATTGACGAAACAAGAAAACCTATAAACATGGGAAACCGCCATGCTACTGTGTGACGTCAAACGGCACGGGAAGGATGTAAGACGAAAGAAAATCTATACAGGGAATTCACGAAGACAAAAAGAAACTGAAGCGAGTATAATTAACCACGTTATATATTATCATTTTGGCCGTACTCAAGATATGCATGGACATTTGTTAGATGTTGAAGGAAAGCTATTCGTGGCTAATAGGTAGTTGATGCCAGCCAGAGCTCCCTGGAAGCCGGAGTTATAGTTCGTGGCCACATCATTCTGGGCGCTGTCTGTCCGTCGGTCCACGTAGTTATCACTCTGGTCAGGGCCGCCCACAAGAGCACCATACAGGATCTGTGGGCTGGGGGCATCAATGTTGAGCTGGGCATCACCGCAAGCTGCAGGCCTGAGAGAGACGTAATGGAAGATCATGGTACAGTCTTTTAACAGTCAGAGGTACAGTCTTTTAACAGTCAGAGGTACAATCTTTTAACAGTCAGAGGTACAGTCTTTTAACACTCAGAGGTACAGTCTTTTAACAGTCAGAGGTACAGTCTTTTAACAGTCAGAGGTACAGTCTTTTAACACTCAGAGGTACAGTCTTTTAAGAGGTAAGTCTTTTAACAGTCAGAGATACAGTCTTTTAACAGTTAGAGGTACAGTCTTTTAACAGTCAGAGATACAGTCTTTTAACAGTCAGGGGTACAGTCTTTTAACAATCAGAGGTACAGCCTTTTAACAGTCAGGAGTACAGTCTTTTAACAGTGAGAGGTACAGCCTTTTAACAGTCAGATTTACAGTCTTTTAACAGTCAGAGTGTGTAAGGATTTGAACTGTAATCTTTTACAGGACGGGACAGGTTTCGAGCCAAGATGACTTTTCATTGATCTAGCCCCGCTCAGCTTGAATCAACGTAATAATAATAACAATAGTAGTAATAAATAATAATATTAATAATGGTTGTAATAATTGATAGTACAGTAGTTGAGTAGGAGTAATAATTAGTTCCAGTAAAAGTAGTAGTTATTGTTGTAAATTGTGAAGCATCAGTAGTAGTAGTAGTAGTAGCAGTAGTAGTAGTAGTAATAATAGTAGTAGTAGTGGTAGCAGTAGTAGTAGCAGCAGCAGCAGCAACAGTAGTAGTAGTAGTAGCAGCAGCAGAAGCAGCAATAGTAGTAGCAGCAACAGCAGTAGTGGTAGTAGCAGTAGTAGTAGTAGTATGAGCAGCAGTAGTGATAGTAATAGTTGTAGTAGTATAGCAGCAGTAGTGATAGTAATAGTTGTAGTAGTATAGCAGCAGTAGTGGTAGTTGTAGTAGTATAGCAGCAGTAGTGATAGTAATAGTTGTAGTAGTATAGCAGCAGTAGTGATAGTAATAGTTGTAGTAGTATAGCAGCAGTAGTGATAGTAATAGTTGTAGTAGTATAGCAGCAGTAGTGATAGTAATAGTTGTAGTAGTATAGCAGCAGTAGTGATAGTAATAGTTGTAGTAGTATAGCAGCAGTAGTGATAGTTGTAGTGGTATAGCAGCAGTAGTGGTAGTTGTAGTAGTATAGGAGCAGTAGTGATAGTAATAGTTGTAGTAGTATAGCAGCAGAAGTGGTAGTAATAGTTGTAGTAGTATAGGAGCAGTAGTGATAGTAATAGTTGTAGTAGTATAGCAGCAGTAGTGGTAGTAATAGTTGCAGTAGTATAGCAGCAGTAGTGGTAGTTGTAGTAGTAGTAGTAACAGTAATAATAGTAGTAGTGGTAGTGTAGTAGTAGTAGTAGTAGTAGTAATAGTAATAATAGTAGTAGTAGTGGTAGTAGTAGTAGTAACAGTAATAATAGTAGTAGTAGTGGTAGTAGTAGTAATAGTAATAATAGTAGTAGTAGTGGTAGTAGTAGTAGTAATAGTAATAATAGTAGTAGTAGTGGTAGTATTAGTAATAGCAGCAGCAGAAGCAGCAGCAATAGTAGTAGCAGCAACAGTAGTATAGGTGGTAGTAGTAGCAGCAATAGTAGTGGTAGTAGCAGTAGTAGTAGTAGTAGTAGGAGCAGCAGTAGTGATAGTAATAGTTGCAGTAGTATAGCAGCAGTAGTAGCAGAAGTAGTGGTTGCAGTAGTAGGAGCAGCAGTAGTGGTAGTGGTGGTGGTTGCTGCTATTGGTGAAGCTTCGTAAAGCTGCAGCAATGGTTGGTATTAAGTTCCTGCCTGCTACTTCAGCTCGTAGATCCTAACAATAACAAAAAAGCCAAGCCCTACGCCTGTCTTACAGTAACTTCCTGCCAGTTGAGATCACAGAGAACCATCCAGTGGAAGTTTTCACAGTGGAGGCTGTCAGACAGTGGACAAGAAACAATCTGCCATCAACTGCCATTTGGATTTTCTTACAAATGTTGAAATCCTCTAGGATTAACATTCTTACATTACAAACATGCTCTTATAGCGATACACGCAATCCGTAGCACCGATGAAAGTTTTTCTTGGCTAGAAGGTACCGACAGAACCCATTGACGTCAATGTGAGAAGTTAATAGTTTAGCCACTTCTGGCCAATAATGGCTACCTGGTCAGTGATTCTTCCGAGCTGCCCACGGGACAGGTGGGTACAGGTGAGGTGGTGAAATAAGAGGAAGTAATGACATGAAAAAAGAGAAGATGAGAAGAAGTGGAGGGCGAAATTATACTCACAAATCTGGACAAGAGGCTCCTCTGTGGTGAGGCTGTTGTGGATACTTCTTACCGTAGCCAATCTCAAAGCTGAAGCAGCCTCCATCGTGGTTGTTGTCCCCTAGAAGGTAGTTGATCTGCTGAATCGCCCATGTCCTGTATTGGGTCGTGTTGATGCCGGACTGGGCTGATATCAGGGCCAAGAACGCGGAGTTCCCAGCGTACCTGGTTAGAAAATATAGGTAGTGTTATAAAATATAGAAGAGAAAATATGAGCAGGACATAGGAAGCTGAGAGGGGGAAGTATAAAAGGTCAAGTGGCCATGGAGACCAGGTGAAACTGGCAGCAACAAACGGAAAAAAAGAAGTCCATTTTCTTCAGTATAGAAAGGAGAAAAGTGGGGGAGGAGAGAAGAAAAGTGGGGGAGGAGAGGAGAAAAGTGGGGGAGGAGAGAAGAAAAGTGGGGGAGGAGAGGAGAAAAGTTGGGGAGGAGAGGAGAAAAGTGGGGGAGGTGAGGAGAAAAGTGGGGGAGGAGAGGAGAAAAGTGGGGGAGGAGGGAAGAACAGTGGGGGAGGAGAGGAGAAAAGTGGGGGAGGAGAGGAGAAAAGTGGGGGAGGAGAGGAGAAAAGTGGGGGAGGAGGGAAGAACAGTGGGGGAGGAGAGGAGAAAAGTGGGGGAGGAGAGGAGAAAAGTGGGGGAGGAGAGGAGAAAAGTGGGGGAGGAGAAGAGAAAAGTGGGGGAGGAGAGGAGAAAAGTGGGGGAGGAGAGAAGAAAAGATGGACGAGGAGAGCCATCACAAGAGCCAGAACCAAGACTTCCCCAAGGGAGTGGTGCCCAGCTTCAGAATATGGCACTAGTATACTTTAGATAGTGTAAGTGTCTGACCAAGTTTGACGGAGAATCTCTCCTCGTCCTGTTTATACCAGGAGATAATCCCATGTCCATCATGTGAACTGACATACTGGACTTTACTTAATGCTATGTTCAGATTCCGCCTACTTGTCATTTACGGAGAGAAATGTTTAGATACCGGTATATTTTCACAATGTTGGAATATATATGAGGGACAAGAAACTTAATTTATGTGGTACGTTATGAGGGACAGTGAACTCAACTTATGTGAGAAGTTAATAGTTTAGCCACTTCTGGCCAATAATGGCTACCTGGTCAGTGATTCTTCCGAGCTGTCCACGGGACAGGTGGGTACAGGTGAGGTGGTGAAATAAGAGGAAGTAATGACATGAAAAAAGAGAAGATGAGAAGAAGTGGAGGGTGAAATTATACTCACAAATCTGGACAAGAGGCTCCTCTGTGGTGAGGCTGTTGTGGATACTTCTTACCGTAGCCAATCTCAAAGCTGAAGCAGCCTCCATCGTGGTTGTTGTCCCCTAGAAGGTAGTTGATCTGCTGAATCGCCCATGTCCTGTATTGGGTCGTGTTGATGCCGGACTGGGCTGATATCAGGGCCAAGAACGCGGAGTTCCCAGCGTACCTGGTTAGAAAATATAGGTAGTGTTATAAAATATAGAAGAGAAAATATGAGCAGGACATAGGAAGCTGAGAGGGGGAAGTATAAAAGGTCAAGTGGCCATGGAGACCAGGTGAAACTGGCAGCAACAACGGAAAAAAAGAAGTCCATTTTCTTCAGTATAGAAAGGAGAAAAGTGGGGGAGGAGAAGAGAAAAGTGGGGGAGGAGAGGAGAAAAGTGGGGGAGGTGAGGAGAAAAGTGGGGGAGGAGAGGAGAAAAGTTGGGGAGGAGAGGAGAAAAGTGGGGGAGGTGAGGAGAAAAGTGGGGGAGGAGAGGAGAAAAGTGGGGGAGGAGGGAAGAACAGTGGGGGAGGAGAGGAGAAAAGTGGGGGAGGAGAGGAGAAAAGTGGGGGAGGAGAGGAGAAAAGTGGGGGAGGAGGGAAGAACAGTGGGGGAGGAGAGGAGAAAAGTGGGGGAGGAGAGGAGAAAAGTGGGGGAGGAGAGGAGAAAAGTGGGGGAGGAGAAGAGAAAAGTGGGGGAGAGGAGAAAAGTGGGGGAGGAGAGAGAAAAGTGGGGGAGGAGAGAAGAAAAGATGGACGAGGAGAGCCATCACAAGAGCCAGAACCAAGACTTCCCCAAGGGAGTGGTGCCCAGCTTCAGAATATGGCACTAGTATACTTTAGATAGTGTAAGTGTCTGACCAAGTTTGACGGAGAATCTCTCCTCGTCCTGTTTATACCAGGAGATAATCCCATGTCCATCATGTGAACTGACATACTGGACTTTACTTAATGCTATGTTCAGATTCCGCCTACTTGTCATTTACGGAGAGAAATGTTTAGATACCGGTATATTTTCACAATGTTGGAATATATATGAGGGACAAGAAACTTAATTTATGTGGTACGTTATGAGGGACAGTGAACTCAACTTATGTGACAAGTTATGAGGGACAAGGAACTCAATTTATAAGGCGCAAGGAGCTCAGCTTATGTGTTAAAGTTATGAGGTGCAAGGAACTCAACTTACGTGACAAGTTGTGAGGGACAATGAACTTAACTTATCTGGTAAGTTATGAGATATAAAGAGCTCAACTTATGCGGTAAGTTATGAGATATAAGGAGCTCAGATTATGTGGTAAGCTATGAGATATAAGGAGCTCAGATTATATGGTAAGTTACGAGATATAAGGAGGTCAACTTATGTGGTAAGTTATGAGATATAAAGAGCTCCACTTATGTGGTAAGTTACAAGATATAAGGAGCTCAACTTATGTGGTAAGTTACGAGATATATGGAGCTCAACTTATGTGGTATGTTATGAGATATAAGGAGCTCAGATTATATGGTAAGTTACGAGATATAAGGAGCTTAGAATATGAAGGAAGTTATGAAATTTAAGGAGGTCAGATTGTGTGACTGAGACAGAAGGAACTCATAAAGCTTGACAAGTTATGAGGTCACAGAAAATGAATTTATGTGGCAAACCATAGGATGGAAACCTCAAAAACTGAGTGAGAATATCAGAGTGGAAAGCACGGGCTCATACTGTTACTGATGAGATTCACCTGGGTTATTTTGATGAAGTCATGAAACAGAATCATCGTTTTTTTCTCAGGATGAATTTGCAGACAAATATGGCACTCTGTGTTTGTGTGTGTGTGTGAGTGAGTGAGTGATAGATAGATAGATAGATAGATAGATAGATAGATAGATAGATAGATAGATAGAAAGACAGATAGATGGATGGATGGATGGATAGATAGATAGATAGATAGATAGATAGATAGATATATAGATAGATAGATAGATAGATAGATAGATAGATGTGTAAATGCTAGCGTTACACTCTATACTAAAAGTAATGTCTTATTGCTTTAAAGTTTCAGATTAAGGTCGCAAGACTGCGTTAAGAAAGCTGTTGCGAAACTCTGAGAGGCACAACACAGCTACAGCTTTGACCTGTTAGGTCCCAATCTGTCCCTCCAGGCTAGGCCACACGGGGTGTAGGCCACATCGCCTCCTGGTAGCCAGTGCTGGAAGAAGCTGGTCACGGGGTTCCGGTAGGCACTGTCCTGTGTCTCTTCGAACAGAAGCTGGTTACAAGCGACCTGGTCAAGCAGGAGAAGATAATGCCAGGAGATGGATGGTTTTGCTGGAATTATGTGTTGGTCAATGAATGAACGAATACGAAAATCAGCTGAAAGACACGCGGGCAGAGAAGGAATAAAGGAACGAACGAACTGATCTCACAAGTTCATTTAAAACAAGAACCAATTTACACATAAAAACAGCAAAAAATATGGACTAATCAACTGTTATATTAAGCCTCCTTTTCACACTTTCAGCAACATAGAATAGTTAAACATATGAGCCACATTTATTTTAATATTCTTGGATTTTAAGTACAAGAAAACTGATTTAAAATTGCTGAATTAAGTGAATTATTGAAGACATTTAGTAAACATACATTGATTATCAGGTAAGTCGGAGGATTCGGTGCCTGGAGATGATATAAAAACGAGGTCAAGGAGATACAGAGAGAGAGAGAGAGAGAGAGAGAGAGAGAGGAAAGAAAGTGAGTGAGAGAGGTTGGTCAATGATATGCACAGAGGTAGAGTGAGTGAATGAGAGAGAGAGAGAGAGAGAGAGAAAGAGAGCGAGAGAATGAGTAAGTGAGTGACTAAATAAATGAGTGAGCGAACGACAGAAAGAAAGTGAATGAACGAGAGGAAGATATTGAGTGAGTGAGTGACAGAGAGAAAACAAATGAATGAGAGGAAGATAGACTGTGAGTGAATGAGTGAGAGAGTGTGAGTGAGTGAATGAGTGAGTGAATGAATGAGTGAATGGGGGAGTATGAGTGAATGAATGAATGAATGAGTGAATGACAAAGAGAAAGTGAATAAATGAGCGAATGAGTGACCGAATGAGATAGTATGAGTGAATGAATGAATGAGTGAATGACAGAAAGAAAATGAACAAATGAAAGAAAGATAGAGTGAGTGCGTGAATGGGTGAGTGACAGAGAGAAAGAAGTGAGTGAAAGAGGTAAAGAGAGAGAGAGAGAGAGAGAGACTTAGACTAAAAGATTTGGAATGAACTATTTCATATTTTATTACCACAAACTGAAATAACTGTTCCTGTTACACCTTTACATCACAGAGGTAAACCAAGTGTTATCATTCGTGTCGTCCCAGAAAAAAAAACAGAAAAAAACTGCATGCAAGTGCTAATCCCTTATACATTCCATATGAAGACCTTGATGTAAGTTCCATCTAAATACCAGGTTATCCTGTATTATCTAACCAAACTTACAGGTTCTGGCATACATTTTATGCTTTTCTTCCTCGCAAGGAAAGGTTTTGGTGTAATCTTCCTAGTTTCTCTAATACCCAGTTTTTACACTTTGAACTCTTCTCTTTTCGCGGTATTCTACCTTCTTGTCGTCCCAACTGAAGGCCCAGGCATAATCGGTCTGCGCGAATCCTTTAGCTTCGTTGAGGTAGTCAGCGCTACCTGTGGCTCGGTACAGCCACACGCCAGCCACACACAGCTCGTCCCGGTCACCGCTGGGGACGTAGGACGGGTAGGCACCAGTAAACCAGCCTCTGTAGAGAGCAGAGAGTAACCGACATTTAGGCACATAGTGCTCACAACGTAGCAGAATTTGGCATAAATTAAAGCTAGTCTGAGCAAAGGGAGATAATTCGGAAGAAACTGAGGTCATTGAAGAGTACATTTCTCATGTGACTGTTTTGTTTTTTCATAATGATCTCTTCCTGCACGGGTATCTTAAGAAAAGTTCAGGTAGAAATTCTATTTAATTGTTAGTCAAGTTTTGTGAACTCACACGGAGTTATGATTTTTTTGTTTGTTTGTTATAAGTCAAGCTCAGAACAAATAGTTTTTCCCGTGAGACTGAATTTCACAGAGAGAAAGTTCAGGAATGATAGTAGTGAAAGTCAGCTATATAACAGCTCAAAAAGGAAGGTAGGGAAAGCCATCTATATAACAGTTCAGGATGGAAGGTAGGGAAAGTCATCTATATAACAGTTCAGAAGGGAAGGTAGGGAAAGACATCTATATAACAGCTCAAGAAGGAAGATAGGGAAAGTCTGCTTTATAACTTTTCAGGAGAGATGGAAGGGAAAATCAGCTATATAACAGTTCGGGAAGGAAGGTAGGGAATGTCAGCTATATAACAGTTCAGGAAGTAAGATAGGGAAAGTCAGCTATATAACAGTTCAGGAAGGAAGATAGGGAAAGTCAGCTATATAACAATTCAGGAAGGAAAGTAGAAAAAGTCAGCTATATAACAATTCAGGAAAGAAGGTAGGGAAAGTCAGCTAAATAACAGTTCAGGAAAGAAGGTAGAGAAAGTCAGCTATATAACAGTTCAGAAAAGAAGGTAGGGAAAGCCAGCTATATAACAGTTCAGGAAGGAAGGTACGGACAGTCAGCAATACAACAGTTCAGGAAGGAAGGTACGGACAGTCAGCAATATAACAGTTCAGGAAGGAAGACAGGGAAAGTCAGCAATATAAGTGTTCAGGAAGGAAGATGGGGAAAGTCAGCTATATAACAGTTCAGGAAGTAAGATAGAGAAAGTCAGTTATATAACAGTTCAGAAAGGATGGAAGGGAAAGTCAGCTATAAAAAAAGTTGGGGAAGGATGGAATAGAAAGTTAGGTATATAACAGTTCAGGAAGGATGGTAGTAAAAGTGAGCTTTATAAAAGTTCAGGAAAGATTGTAGGGAAAGTCGGTTATATAAAAGTTTTGAAAGGATGGTAGGGAAAGACAGCTTTTAAAAAGTTGAGGAAGGATGGTAGGGAAAGTTAGCTATATAAAAGTTGAGGAAGGATGGTAGGGAAAGTTAGGTATATAAAAGTTGAGGAAGGATGGTAGGGAAAGTTAGGTATATAAAAGTTGAGGAAGGATGGTAGGGAAAGTTAGCTATATAAAAGTTGAGGAAGGATGGTAGGGAAAGTTAGCTGTATAAAAATTGAGGAAGGATGGTAAGGAAAGTTAGGTATATAAAAGTTGAGGAAGGATGGTAGGGAAAGTCAACTATATAAAAGTTGAAGAAGGATGGTAGGGAAAGTCAACTACATAAAGACTAATTTTAGGGAAGAACCGTGCAGGTTTCTCAGTAACAGTTTCAGCTTAGTTCAGCTCAGAATGTAGTGTCACAGTGTAGAGAGTTTTTGAGACAGAGTTACTTGATCTGTGTTAGAATGCGTAGTTTGTAAAGCTTTTTTCTAGAAGTAGATAGCAGTGGCATTGTCCTTTTTTAGGGCAGTTTGGTACTTTAAAAAATGTAGACATTTTGTAGTACTGCTCTTGTCAGGACAAAAGTGTTTCTCAGTGGTTTCCAGTTCTGTTGGCAGTTGTGGTGTCTTTAGTGTGGAGTTTGCTTGGTAGTTTCTGTAAACTGTAAGTTGTAGATTTATTGTAACTATTCTTTTGTTAGGTTTAACTTCCCCATGGCAAACGAGTTCTTGCCCGGAAGTTTTGTTGTTATGTCTGTTTTGTCAGTGCCGAGTAGCTGTAGTTCTCCTATTCTTCTTTTACGTCATCCTCATTTTCTTCGTTAATAAATCTCATGTAAAACTGTCACTACACAAACGTGTCTGTTGCCTCCCATGATTGTCAGCAGTGTCGTCTGTTAGCCTGCTTCTGTTGTCTAAAGTGTTATGGTTGTTCTAGTGTCTGTTAACCTACTTTTGCTGTCTAAAGTGTTATGGTTGTTCTAGTGTCTGTGAGCCTGCTTGTGTCGTCTAAAGTGGTGTGGTTGTTCTAGTGTCTGTGAGCCTGATTATGTCGTCTAAAGTGGTGTGGTTGTTCTAGTGTCTGTGAGCCTGATTATGTCGTCTAAAGTGGTGTGGTTGTTCTAGTGTCTGTGAGCCTGATTATGTCGTCTAAAGTGTTATGGTTGTTCTAGTGTCTGTGAGCCTGATTGTGTCGTCTAAAGTGTTATGGTTGTTCTAGTGTTTGTGAGTCTGCTTGTGTCGTCTAAAGTGTTATGGTTGTTCTAGTGTCTGTGAGTCTGATTGTGTCGTCTAAAGTGTTATGGTTGTTCTAGTGTCTGTGAGTCTGCTTGTTCTGTCTAAAGTGTTATGGTTGTTCTAGTGTCTGTGAGTCTGCTTGTACAGACTAAAGTGTTATGGTTGTTCTAGTGTCTGTGAGCCTAATTGTGTCGTCTAAAGTGTTATGGTTGTTCTAGTGTTTGTGAGTCTGCTTGTGTCGTCTAAAGTGTTATGGTTGTTCTAGTGTCTGTGAGTCTGATTGTGTCGTCTAAAGTGTTATGGTTGTTCTAGTGTCTGTGAGTCTGCTTGTTCTGTCTAAAGTGTTATGGTTGTTCTAGTGTCTGTGAGTCTGCTTGTACAGACTAAAGTGTTATGGTTGTTGTAGTGTCTGTGAGCCTAATTGTGTCGTCTAAAGTGTTATGGTTGTTCTAGTGTTTGTGAGTCCGCTTGTGTCGTCTAAAGTGTTAAGGTTGTTCTAGTGTCTGTTAGCCTGCTTGTGTCGTCTAAAGTGGTGTGATTGTTCTAGTGTCTGTTAGCCTGATTGTGTCGTCTAAAGTGTTATGGTTGTTCTAGTGTCTGTGAGCCTGCTTGTGTCGTCTAAAGTGGTGTGATTGTTCTAGTGTCTGTGAGCCTGCTTGTGTCGTCTAAAGTGTTGTGGTTGTTCTAGTGTCTGTGAGCCTGCTTGTGTCGTCTAAAGTGGTGTGATTGTTCTAGTGTCTGTTAGCCTGATTGTGTCGTCTAAAGTGTTATGGTTGTTCTAGTGTCTGTTAGCCTGTTAATGTGCGGCTTCATTATGTGGATAACTAGAACGTGTGATGAAGTTACACAACTAAAAGCCACAATTCTAAATAGTATAATTACAAACGCTAGACAACTAAATTCAGTGGTTCTCAACTTGTCTAGACCAACTACAACCACGTGTAAAATTCTTCCTAGCTGTGTATTTCGGCAGTAATAAGATAACAAGGAGTAGTTCTGTTAAAATCTTGTTAATGTGTTGTTAAATTTTTTTCTGTAATACCAAAGTTGTTAAAGCAAGCCAGGGCATTGAATACAGATATTAGTTTTGTTGTTATTGCTGTTGTTGTTGATTGATTGATTGATTGATTGATTGATTGTTGATGATGATGATGATGATGATGATGAAGAAATTCATATATAAGATTTGAAATGGCTTAAAACCTTTGATTTTGTATTTAATTTACAAATGTATCGGTCATCAACTAATGAAAAAATCTCTAGAGTGTACAAAGTATACAAAGAAAAATGAAAGCGGTGTACACACCTGCTAGATTTGGCGAAAGCGTACAAACTCTTGGCTGCTGTCAGGAGCTGGTTAGAGTATGTGGTCTGGTTTCCCTCCTGGAAAATAATGGAACCAACTGCCAAGGCGGCTGAAGTTTCCGCTGCCACGTCGCTTCCCTGGAGACAGATGAGAAATTGGTGATTAGCTGTGGCGTGGTTTGATATCGCTGTTCTAGAGAGAAGAGAGAAACTTATGATTAGCTGTGGGGTGGTTTGATTTCGCTGTTCTAGAGAGAAGAGAGAAATTGGTGATTAGCTGTGGGGTGGTTTGATTTCGCTGTTCTAGAGAGAAGAGAGAAATTGGTGATTAGCTGTGGGGTGGTTTGATTTCGCTGTTCTAGAGAGAAGAGAGAAATTGGTGATTAGCTGTGGGGTGGTTTGATTTCGCTGTTCTAGAGAGAAGAGAGAAATTGGTGATTAGCTGTGGGGTGGTTTGATTTCGCTGTTCTAGAGAGAAGAGAGAAATTGGTGATTAGCTGTGGGGTGGTTTGATTTCGCTGTTCTAGAGAGAAGAGAGAAATTGGTGATTAGCTGTGGGGTGGTTTGTTGTGGTTGTTCTAGTGTCTGTGAGCCTGCTTGTGTCGTCTAAAGTGGTGTGATTGTTCTAGTGTCTGTTAGCCTGATTGTGTCGTCTAAAGTGTTATGGTTGTTCTAGTGTCTGTTAGCCTGTTAATGTGCGGCTTCATTATGTGGATAACTAGAACGTGTGATGAAGTTACACAACTAAAAGCCACAATTCTAAATAGTATAATTACAAACGCTAGACAACTAAATTCAGTGGTTCTCAACTTGTCTAGACCAACTACAACCACGTGTAAAATTCTTCCTAGCTGTGTATTTCGGCAGTAATAAGATAACAAGGAGTAGTTCTGTTAAAATCTTGTTAATGTGTTGTTAAATTTTTTTCTGTAATACCAAAGTTGTTAAAGCAAGCCAGGGCATTGAATACAGATATTAGTTTTGTTGTTATTGCTGTTGTTGTTGATTGATTGATTGATTGATTGATTGATTGTTGATGATGATGATGATGATGATGATGAAGAAATTCATATATAAGATTTGAAATGGCTTAAAACCTTTGATTTTGTATTTAATTTACAAATGTATCGGTCATCAACTAATGAAAAAATCTCTAGAGTGTACAAAGTATACAAAGAAAAATGAAAGCGGTGTACACACCTGCTAGATTTGGCGAAAGCGTACAAACTCTTGGCTGCTGTCAGGAGCTGGTTAGAGTATGTGGTCTGGTTTCCCTCCTGGAAAATAATGGAACCAACTGCCAAGGCGGCTGAAGTTTCCGCTGCCACGTCGCTTCCCTGGAGACAGATGAGAAATTGGTGATTAGCTGTGGCGTGGTTTGATATCGCTGTTCTAGAGAGAAGAGAGAAACTTATGATTAGCTGTGGGGTGGTTTGATTTCGCTGTTCTAGAGAGAAGAGAGAAATTGGTGATTAGCTGTGGGGTGGTTTGATTTCGCTGTTCTAGAGAGAAGAGAAATTGGTGATTAGCTGTGGGGTGGTTTGATTTCGCTGTTCTAGAGAGAAGAGAGAAATTGGTGATTAGCTGTGGGGTGGTTTGATTTCGCTGTTCTAGAGAGAAGAGAGAAATTGGTGATTAGCTGTGGGGTGGTTTGATTTCGCTGTTCTAGAGAGAAGAGAGAAATTGGTGATTAGCTGTGGGGTGGTTTGATTTCGCTGTTCTAGAGAGAAGAGAGAAATTGGTGATTAGCTGTGGGGTGGTTTGATTTCGCTGTTCTAGAGAGAAGAGAGAAATTGGTGATTAGCTGTGGGGTGGTTTGATATCGCTGTTCTAGAGAGAAGAGAAATTGATGCCTAGCTGTGGGGTGGTTTGATATCGCTGTTCTAGAGAGAAGAGAAATTGATGCTTAGCTGTGGGGTGGTTTGATATCGCTGTTCTAGAGAGAAGAGAAATTGATGTTTGCACACGGGAGACGCACAACTTCTAAGAGAACTGGACCACATTTTCGACAGTCACAGGAGAAGACAATCTCGGTCTAAATATTCTTCTCCTACATTATCAAGACCAGAGGCCAAACTGGCGCAGAAAAAAATTATTTTGGTGGGGCGGGAGGGGGGAGGCTGAAAGACCTTGCTGTAAATTACAGAGCCCAGGTCATTTGAGAGTATGAATTTTTTTGTGTTCAGGTTCTCAAAAACACACGATCTCTTACTGATGGAAGATGGTTTAATGTCCTGACACGGCCTGCCCACGGTCGTCACTTAACAGGGAAGATAGATTAACGTTCTGACACGGTCTGGACATGGTCATCACTTACCAGGGAAGATAGATTAACGTTCTGACACGGTCTTGACATGGTCATCACTTACCAGGGAAGATAGATTAACGTTCTGACACGGTCTGGACATGGTCATCACTTACCAGGGAAGATAGATTAACGTTCTGACACGGTCTGGACATGGTCATCACTTACCAGGGAAGATAGATTAACGTTCTGACACGGTCTGGACATGGTCATCACTTACCAGGGAAGATAGATTAACGTTCTGACACAGCCTGGACATGGTCATCACTTACCAGGGAAGATAGATTAACGTTCTGACACGGTCTGGACATGGTCATCACTTACCAGGGAAGATGGATTAACCTTCTGACACAGCCTGGCCATGGTCATCACTTACCGGGGTAGATGGATTAATCTTCTGACATGGTCTGGCCATGCTCATCTGTTCTGGTCTCCCCCAGTAGGCGTGGTCAACTCTCACGTCCCCGATTTGAGCTACCAAACTCACTGCCGTTGGGTTCCAAGCTCTGAGGAAGTAGTCCAGCGGCCATTTGATCATGTCGTACATGTTGTCCAGTTGTCCAGCATTGACGTAGCCGTCTTTGAAGGCATAAAGTGACCACAAGAGGACAGTGGTGGCGGACGCCATAGGTAGCCCAAATTTGACATGGTCTCCAGCATCGTACCTGGACAATAAAGAGAAAGATTTATACAGATTTAACGTTTACCTCTCGTCAGCGATTTATGTCAGTAGGCGTGGCCCAGCTGTAGCTTAATGACTTGTCACGTGAAGGCAATGGTTTGGAGAAGCGCTGCTCGTCAGTTCAGCTTTAAAAATGGCTACAAAGCGCTTGAGTTCGGGGATAAACTATCCATGAAATCCGGTCATGTCAATTTGCAAGGCAATGCGCAACGGAGTAAACGTTACTTAGACCGTCACTGCTTACATGGATACGTGGATATTTTCTTAAATATCACCTGCATTTGTATGAAACCACGCTCGTAGTCACACATAGTTTAAGGGAAAGCCCAGTATCTGTGGAATATGAAAGGGGAAAACCCAGTATTTAGTCCGTAAAGGCGACAACCCAGTATTCACAGGCGGTAAAGAGGGAAAATCCAGTATTAATAGTCATTAATTTTAATTATTAAACTGATGATAGTTACTGATTGAGAACTGAACTCACAGAGAACGTATATCGATGGAAGGAATTCTCGTGAGACTGAATTCGTGACTTCAAATATTGATAGTTTTGTCAAATTCTCGATATTTACGTCTAATTCTTGATAGTTTAGTCCAGTTCTTGACCGTTTAGTTCGGTTATCAATAGATTCATTAGTTCCTGATAGTTTCGTTCAGTCACTGAAAGATTCGTACAGTCCCTGAGAGATTCATTCAGTCCCTGAGAGATTCATTCAGTCCCTGAGAGATTCATTCAGTCCCTGAGAGATTCATTCAGTCCCTGAGAGATTTTTTCAGTCCCTGAGAGATTTTTTTC
The DNA here is from genome assembly GCA_009760885.1 of Achatina immaculata. NCBI lineage: Eukaryota > Metazoa > Mollusca > Gastropoda > Stylommatophora > Achatinidae > Lissachatina > Lissachatina immaculata. Next base: position 39,703,408 of record CM019691.1, on the reverse strand, counting down.
AGTCCCTGAGAGATTCGTTCAATCCCTGATAATTTCGTTCAGTTCCTGATAGTTTCGTTCAGTTCCTGATAGTTTCGTTTAGTTCCTGTTAGTTTCGTTCAATTCCTGATTGTTTAATTCAGTAACCGATAGCTTAGTTCAGTTCCTGATAGATTCGTTCAGTTCATGATAGTTTCATTTAATTCCTGATAGCTTGGTTCAGTTCCTGATATTTTAGTCTAGTTCGTGATAATTTATTCCAGGTATTGACAGTTCGAATGTCTGTCAAACGGAAGGAACACGAAGAAGGAAATGAAAAGTAAAGATAAGAAATGAAAAGCCTCTGTAGAATATAAAAAAAGAAAGTTTCGGTGCACTGTCTTACATGAGATGATAAGGGCCATGAATATGTGACTAAATGATAAGACGTAAACTAAATATAGTCTTGCAGGAGAAAGACTTTTTCGTTATTTAAGTCCAACGGAAAGTAACACTTAATACAGCTAGGAGAAATAGTGCTTGTCTCGGAACTAAGTTAGCATAAAGGATTATAGGATTACAAGTGGAAAAGAAAAACGTCGAAGATAAGAATGCAGTAATACTAATAAGGCGAAATAGAATTTGCAGAATAACGAGTGATGGCTATGTTGCAATAGTTTGTCGATAAAGGGTGGAAACATTGTAATGACTTGAGCGAAGATTGGTGGACAGTTCATCCTCTTTGGGGACCTAATCTCAAAATAAGAACTCTGATCCTGGGACAATGTCTTTGGTGTCTGATTCTACAGAAGTGAGAGCCACTGGACCAGCTGATCACAGTCTAGGCAACCTCCCAACTTGAGGATATGATGTCCAAAGAAAGTCGAGGTTCCGTTGAGGAAAGCCCCGGTTCAAAGCTCCCTAGTGCAACGAAAACCGCACTTTCAGGCACGTCCATCTCTGTGACCCACCACAGAATGAAGGCCCAGGCCCCATGAAGTTATGGGCCTCCATCTTACATTATCTCGAGGGTTACAGGAGTAAACTGACAAGCAAATGGGGAGGTCACGGTGGTGAAGAAGAAGAAGAAGACGAAGAAGACGAAGAAGAAGACGAAGAAGAAGAAGAAGAAGAGGAAGAAGAAGAAGAAGTCTTACCCGATTCTGACAATCTGGTATTGAGAGCAAGACTCACAAGAAATTATATCTGTATTATACTGTCCATCATTCTGCGCCTGCTGTCTGGGCTCCATCCTCATTACCGCCTCAAATAACTTATTCCTCTGCGCAAAGCTGTTCTTTGTGTGGCGCGGTATTTTGCCAGTTATTCCCGTTTTTATGAAAAAAAAATCTCCCAGGGATATTTTTGCATGTATCATCATATCCCAGTTTCTTTGTAACTTTGTAACAGAATTCTTGAATTCTGTACTTTATAAACAGTATAAGGGATATAAGCAAAGTTAAATTTAGTTGTTGGACTAAATGGTTAACGCCCTTATAACATTGTCATAGAATAGATCAACGAGAGTTTAATTTTGACACGAGTGAAGGTCATTTTTGACATGTCCAATCCAAGAGAAATTGTATGGGTACAGGGTTATTTAGGATATGCTTGTCAAATTTAGCTACAGGAAAACTATGAGATTGTTTTTGTTAGAACTGATCCAAGATCGTAAACAGTTAATATTTCACGTAGTTTAGACTTTGAGTGAACAGAAGATTCTCGAACAGACAAGTAGAAATGTAAATTCACGCTTTATGGTCTTGCACGAGACAGAAACTTCTGGAAGATTTAGGATAGAAATTTTTGGGGATATTTAATGACTGGGAAAGGAAGAATACGGATATTATATATGATTTTTGACTTGACTGGGATACGAAGATGTGAGAATAGATGAAAGATATATATGTGAGAAAAGCTGATGATACAATAGGAAATTAAAGAATGTGGCAGAATTGTGTTCACTGAAATGTGTAGTATTTAGAACAACGTGAACGTGAACTTAGTTTCTTGCTTCTCCCATGGTTCCAAGTAGCGTTGATGTAACCTAAAGAATGTAAAAATTGTTTCATTTTCCTTGAGAATAATGTAGGGCTCGAATAGTCCGATACTTAAGATGTAGTGTCTCACTGTAGGTCCATGGAGAACTTTTCATAGAGCCTGTAAGTTGGTAGTTATTTTTCTTTCATGATGTGTGACTGCCATCTTATGTGAGAGCGAGCGTTACACTCTCTCTTCCTTATATGGCGAACAAGTTCTCGCCAAGGAGAAGAGTGTATTGTTCAGTTGTTATACTCACTATTTTCTACATCTTCACTGATCATCATCATCATCCATTTTCTTCATAATAAATATGTATTTGTTTGATCTTACTAAATTTGAGCGTCAGCAGTTCTCATACTGTTGTGATTGTCTGCTGTATTGTTCAGTTAGTATTTTGTTAGATGAATACATTGAACAAATATAGCAGATAGTACTAGCAATAACCATAAAGTAGATACTAGTATAACTTGTAATAAGATGAAAAATGTAACAAGCAGACAATAGCAACATTTTAACCATATCAAACGGCATAAAACAATAATGAAAACCATTCATGATGGAGAAAAATGATGGTAAAAGAGCAATGAAAGACAAGGGAACTGATTCGTGGACAACATCTAGACATCGACAGAAATCAGTTTGGAGAAGCATGCCGTGACAGTAAAGTTTATGCGCCTTGAAGATTCATTACAGGTAACATTCACTGTGGAGATGGCGCAAGATGATGATTCACTGATGGACTAAATACGTGTGGGTTCCTTATTCTGTTATGATGATAGAACTTGTAACTCCTCACCTTGTTATGATGATAGAACTTGTAACTGTAATACTTTCAAAGATTTTCTTTCTTACTGTCTGAGACAGTTAAGTCTTCCCCATTCAACAGATGCTACAATTCTTTGTGGGTCAGGGCAGACGAAGACCTGGTCTGACGCAGCTGTCAGTGACCCACATTTGACGTGAGTGGTCAGAGACACGAGCTTTAATATCTTTTTAAATTTTTTCCTCTAATCTTTACAATACTACAAGAACGTATGTAATAGTGAAGAGGATAAGCTAGTAAGGAAGATTGAAGAGAGAAAACTGAAATATTTTGGACACATTAAACGTCATGATAATCTAGAGAAGACCGCCTTGGAAGGGTACATAATGGGAAAAAGAAAGAGAGGAAGACCAAGGCGAAGATGGCTGCAAGACATCTTTGATAATCTGAAAATGGATGCATCGGCAGCAAGGCATCTTGCTTATAACCAAGAGTCCTACAGGAGAGCCGTTAGGGAGGCAAAGTTCCGCAAGGGACATGCAAATGACTGACCGAGTCTTTACAATGAAAAATTTTATCCCAGCACCAAGCTAAACAATTCTAAGACTAATTTCTAAGATTAGACTAATTGTACTATATGGGGCAGACACTGGATTACAATTAAACAGGATGACAAACATTTGAGAATAGAATCGTGAGAAAAATATATAGACCGGTAAGAGACCTTTTAACACAACAGTGGAAGATAAGAAGTAACAAAGAAATCTACACATTGTTTAACTCTCCGCTTATAACAGCCATTATGAAAAACAACAGACTGAGGTGGCTCGGCCATTTAGAGAGAAAGGAAGAGGACAGGCAAACAAAGATGGCCTATACAGAAGTGATGAAAGGGAATAGACCAAGAGGTAGACCTAGACAACGACGGCGAGACAACCTAGAAGAAGATATTCGCGCTCTTGAGAATCGACAACTGGCAGGAAAAAAATCAAGATGAGAGAGGAATGGAGAGGTGCCTGGTCTGCAGCAAGAAGTCTGAACGGCTTAGAAAGCGAATTAATCAGCTGCTCGGAGAAGAAGAAGAAGAATCTTCTACTCACTGTCACCATAACCTGTGTGTGTACTCACCATCCACCAGGCACGCAATCGGTCAAGGCCGAATCTCCTCTCCAGGGAATAGAGTTGTTGGCTGGAAGTTTTCCAGATCTCTGAGCGTTGTAGAAGAGGATAGATTTGCCCAGAGCGTCCCCGTAATCTTTGTGTGCTGCAGTGTAGAAAGTTAGAAAAATTGCATGAAACTTTCAAGAAGTTTGAAAACTTGCATGAAACTTTCGAGAATTAAAAAAAAAAAATTGCACGAAACTTTCATTTACTATTCGTCACGAGTGACGTATTTAAATACCATTTAATTTATTATTAAAGCTTGACTTATGTAACTTTTCACACTTCCTGTTAGTTCAGTCACTTCCTGATATTCAGTGACAACCAGTAAGGCCATCATGTTCATGTTGCAAATCTTGAACATTTATTTAAGGAATACTGGAACTATTTTAAACAAATGTCACATGACTGTAGTCAAACTTAGCCTTTGATCCTTTTCGGTAAAATCTGACATCTTACTTTAACCCAAAACTGTTTTGGAAATATATTTGTCACACAGCAAATAACAATTCACGTGGTTTTAATATAATTTCGTAAAAAAACTTTTAAAAGGTGAAAAAAATTAACAATAACATTTACAAAATAATGCAGAGGCACCTTAAAATTGCGTTGAAATTTATAACATGACTTCATTTCACTTCCTTCCATGTAAAAAATGTGAGGCAAAGGTTAATGAGAAGTATAAAGACATTTAGGTGAAATTATGGATGTTTTTTTAAAATCTACATAGTCTTGTTGTGTCTAGAGATAACTTTTGGCTAATATTCTCGTTATTGTTTAAAATGACAGTTTATCAAAAGAAGAATAGATGTAATAAGTCGATGTACTTGCGCTTGATGTAGTAGATGGGGTACTTGGGATTGGTGTAGTAGATGGGGTACTTGGGATTGGTGTAGTAGATGGGGTACTTGGGATTGGTGTAGCAGATGGGGTACTTGGGATTGGTGTAGTAGCCGGGGTATTTGGGATTGATGTAGCATTCTGGGTACTTGGGGTTGATGTAGCATTCTGAGTACTTGGGGTTGATGTAGCATTCTGGGTACTTGGGGTTGGCGTAGTAGTTGGGATACTCGGGCATGAAGTCGGGGCAGAGCTTTCGTAGTCCTCAAAACAGAAGCTAACTGAGGGCACTGTGTTGCCTGTCACGTCACCGGTGAAGGAGATGCACAGCTGGTCTCCCTCAACCAAGTGGCCGTTGTACTTCTGATTCTCCAGCAGATAGTTGCGGCCGTTAATCTTTGTTGAAATGGCCACCTCAATATCGATGGAATGGACATCATTTGAGAAGAATAGATGCGCTCTCCATTCAGTGAGTTCTCTGAAAATAGGGACACATCCTGCAGCTTGAAAACCTCCGTACCAGCTGCTCGTGACTGGAATAAAAGTTTCTGACTTGACTAGGCTTATGAGAAAGGCCGTTACTATGATGACCCGAACAGCAGCCATGTTTAACAGTTTCGTACGTGGCTGTGAAACGAAATAGGAGATTATAATGTTTCCATTGACATCTGGATGTTCATTGACATCTGGATGTTTATTAATATCATTATCGTCGTCGTTTAGATTGTCAAAAAAAAAAGGACAATCATCTGTTACTGAATAGCAGAAAATAAAACGTTACTTTGTGTTAGCAAATGTAAGTGGCAGAAATAGGAGGAAATTTTTAAAGAATCTCCATGTCGTAATCATCAACATTTAAGAAGCTACAGGAGTACAGTCAGATATAAGTTATTCTTGTCGTGTCCTGGACAAATCATCAACATTTAAGAAGCTACAGGAGTACAGTCAGATATACGTTATTATTGTCTCATACTGGACAAATCATCAACTTTTAAGAAGCTTCAGGAGTACAGTCAGATATAAGTTATTATTGTCTCATACTGGACAAATCATCAACTTTTAAGAAGCTACAGGAGTACAGTCAGATATACGTTATTATTGTCTCATACTGGACAAATCATCAACATTTAAGAAGCTACAGGAGTACAGTCAGATATAAGTTATTCTTGTCTTGTCCTGGACAAATCATCAACATTTAAGAAGCTACAGGAGTACAGTCAGATATAAGTTATTCTTGTCTTGTCCTGGACAAATCATCAACTTTTAAGAAGCTTCAGGAGTACAGTCAGATATAAGTTATTATTGTCTCATACTGGACAAATCATCAACTTTTAAGAAGCTACAGGAGTACAGTCAGATATACGTTATTATTGTCTCATACTGGACAAATCATCAACATTTAAGAAGCTACAGGAGTACAGTCAGATATAAGTTATTATTGTCTCATACTGGACAAATCATCAACTTTTAAGAAGCTTCAGGAGTACAGTCAGATATAAGTTATTATTGTCTCATACTGGACAAATCATCAACTTTTAAGAAGCTACAGAAGTACAGTCAGATATACGTTATTATTGTCTCATACTGGACAAATCATCAACATTTAAGAAGCTACAGGAGTACAGTCAGATATAAGGTATTATTGTCTCATACTGGACAAATCATCAACATTTAAGAAGCTTCAGGAGTACAGTCAGATACAAGTTATTCTTGGCACGTCCTGGACAAATAATCAAAAGCTGCAGAGCTTTATAGAAACCGAAAAATTAACTGTTGCACGAACAAGGAAGAAAATTCTTTGATACTGTAGCATACATTGAGAAATATAAACGTTGTAGTATATACAGAGAAATGTAGTATATATAGAAAAATATGAACGTTGTAGTATATACAGAGTAATATAAACGTAGTAGTATATATAGAGCAATATAAAAATTATAGTACATATTGAGTAATATAAAGGTTGTAGTATATATAGTATATATAGAACAATATAAAGGTTGTAGTATATATAGTATATATAGAACAATATAAACGTTGTAGTATATATAGTATATATAGAACAATATAAACGTTGTAGTATATGTATAGTAAAAGCAGAAATCAACCGTGTGAATTATTATTGGAAGAGAAAGAACCCGAACCGACAATAGAAGAAGTTTTATGGGCAATAAATAATCTGAAAAATGGTAAATCACCAGGATGTGATGAGATAACAGCTGAACTTATTAAAGCAGGAGGAAAGGAATGTGCAACAATCTATCATGCACTATGTAAAAAGGTATGGCATTCAGGAATTTGGCCAAAAGAATGGAAAAGAACTATATTCATACCACTGCCAAAAAAAAGGTAACTTGAAATTATGCACAAACTACAGAACTGTTGCCCTGATTAGTCATATCAGTAAAATTATATTAAAAACCATAATGGATAGACTTTGTAAGAAAATAGAAGAAGAAGTCAATATGGTCCAAGCTGGTTTTAGGCAAGGAAGAGGATCAAGAGATCATATATTCAATATAAGATTAATAATAGAGAAATGCAGAGAATTTAATGTGAATCTATATTTATCCTTTATAGACTACTCAAAGGCATTTGATTGTGTACAACACCAGAAACTTTGGGAAATAATGGACAAAAATGGGATTTCCAACACATCTGATACAATTAACATCAATGCTGTATTTAGACCAACAGGCAGCAGTAAGAATAAATGGTGAAACAACAACTTGGTTTGATATAAAACAAGGGGTCCATCAGGGGTGCATACTGTCGCCTTACTTATTTAACCTGCATACTAAAAATATAATGAGGAATGTTAGAGAAGATGTAGACAAAGAATATTACGATGCCATAAAAATTGGAGACTATGAAATATCGAAGATTAGATATGCTGTTGACACAGTATTACTGTTCACAACACAAAAAGGAATGGAAAAACTAATTATGTCAGTCCGTAAGAATAGTGAAGAGCAAAACTTCTATCTTAATCCGAAGAAAACTAAATTGATGACAAATGACTAAACAAATAAGGCAGCTGAAATATGTATCAATGTGGAAAAATTGGAAGAGGTGGAAAGTTTTGAGTATCTTAGATCATTACTAACTAATAATGGAGATACAATGAGGGAAATTAAAAAGATGACGTCTATCGCTCTTCAGAAAGTAAAAAAAAAAAATTAAAGAATCTGTGGAGAGGAGCAGACAGAACTACAAAAATAAGATTTTTAAGGGCATGCATCTTTCCCATCGCAACATATGCCTGTGAGACCTGGACACTTAACAAAACAGCTGAGAAACACATAAATGCCTTTGAATGTAAGTGCTACAGAAGAGTTCTTCAAATATCATGGACACAAAAAAGAACAAATAATTATATATCCATACAACAAGAACTTAATATTGAAGAAGGCTGGCTAGTAAAGAGGATTAAAGAGAGAAAACTTAAATATTTTGGACACATTAAACGTCACACAAATGCAAGAGAAACTTCAGATCTTAAGCGAGAATTCAGCTAAACTGGGATTATATATTAATAGATAAAAAAACAAAGATAATGAAAAGTAACAGTGCAAGTAACAGCATCACGGTAATTGAGTGAGTGCCAATTGAGGAGGTAGAGTATTTCACATATTTAGGGACCATAGTGGATAAATACGGGGGAACGGAAAAGGATGTTAAAGCTAGAATAACCAAGGCCAGGACAGCATTTATCCAACTTAACAAAATATGATCATCTAAGAACATCAAAACAAGAACCAAACTTAGGCTTTTCAATACAAATGTAAAGACTGTCCTGCTATATGGTTCGGAGATATGGGTTATGACCAAGACAATACAACAGAGGATACAAACATTCATGAACTACTGCTTGAGGAGGATTTTAAACATTAAATGGTAGGACAAGATCAGGAACGAGGAGGTCTGGGAAAGGGCAGGACAAGAAACTATGAACCTACAAATCATGTCTAGGAAGTGGAGGTGGATTGGCCACACTCTGAGGAAACCTGACACCAGCATAGCAAGACAGGCACTGACATGGATCCTCAAGGAAATCGAAAACGAGGAAGACCTAGACTTACTTGGAGAAGAGGAATTATGACAGTGCTCAGAGACAAGGGATACACATGGAAGGAAGCAGAGAATAATTCCAAGAACAGGGATGACTGGAGAGCCTTTATCTGTGGCCTATGCTCTCAAGGGAGTGAAAGGCGATGATGAAATGTCATGAGAATTTAAAGAAAACCGTCTTGGAAGGATACATAATGGAAAAAGAGAAAGATGAAGACCAAGGCGACGATGGCTGTAAGACATCGTTGATAATCTGGAATTGGATGCATCAGAGCAGGGCATCTTGCTCACAACCGAGAGGCCTACAGGAGAGCTGTTAGGGAGGCAAAGTTCCGCAAGGGACATCAAATGATTGACTGGGTATGCAAAGAGCAATATAAATGTTGTAGTATATATAGAGCAATATAAATGTTGTAGTATATATAGAGCAATATAAATGTTGTAGTATATATAGAGCAATATAAATGTTGTAGTATATATAGAGCAATATAAATGTTGTAGTATATATAGAGCAATATAAATGTTGTAGTATATATAGAGCAATATAAATGTTGTAGTATATATAGAGCAATATAAATGTTGTAGTATATATAGAGCAATATAAATGTTGTAGTATATATAGAGCAATACACTGAGCAGAGTTTAAAAAATAATTATAAGCCTCGCAAAAGATACATAGAACAACAGAAATACTTCGCCATAAATAAAACAATAGAAATACTGACCATATAAACTGAAACAGAAATCCTGCAGCAACAATGGGATTTATGTAAACACAGCAACATAAATACGTAAACACAAACAGCGATGTAAATAGAAAAAAAAGCAACTACACTACACTGCAGAAACAGAGAAAGAGCAGTATTGAATCAGAAATAGAGGTCTGTAAATATTGTGGCATAAAGAGAGCAATAGAAATATATATATATATATATATATATATATATACTCTTACAGAGTAATGCGAGGGGCAGAAAGTAATGCACCACATCGTTTTTTTTTTTCACCTCATAATGAAGATAGAAGCATGAAATCTTGCGCACTTTAAATATGGCACGTATGTCGATAGTGTGAGCCATATTGCACCGCAACAGACCAAAGAATATGGCCGCCCTGACCGCTGAAATGGAGCGTGTTAGCAACTTGCAGTATAAGCAGCGAATTGTGATAGAATTTCTCCTTGCAGAGAAGGAAACTGCTGTGAACATTCACAAGCGACACCCTCTGATTTCCATCTGTTTGGTCCACTTAAAGATGCACTCCGAGTGGTAAGATTTCAAGATGACGAAGGAGTGATTCATACAGTGAAGAAATGGCTACATAATGAAGAGAAAATCTGGTACGAGCTAGGAATACATGCACTTGTTTCACGCTGGCGTAAACCCGTATAAGTTGATGGGGATTATGTTGAATAATACTGATGTTTACATGACATATCCATGTATATTGTGTATAAATTTCATGCTTTTTAAGTAAACAGCTCCTAAGAAAATCGATGTGGTGCATTACTTTCTGAACGCCCCTGGTATATGTATATATATCTGCACTTCTATAAACAGAGCAAACAAATTACTGCAGCATAAATAGAGCAATATAAACAGCGGCATATATAGAACAAAAGAACGGTTAATACAATTACATTTATAGAACTATACAGACACATGAATGTTATTGTACAACAATACAAACAACATGGCAGTTAGAACAATATAAGCGTAAATAGAACAATATAAAAATAGATACTTTGCCAATTTATCTTATCAGCTTTAAAGGGAACTTTCAAGCAGAAATTCCAAGCCGGCCTCAGATAAAACCAACGGGTTTGTGTCTCTACCTTACCCGCTTCTGAGCTTGGCTAGGAATGATGATGATGATGAGGAGGAGGAGGAGGAGGAGGAGGAGAAGGAAGCAGTAACTCTTCAAACAGAAAAATCGATTGTAAGATCAAACTAGAACAAAATATAAGTTCCCCTTCAAATTACGAAGCTTTGAGGCAAAAAAAAAAAACACACACACACACACACGCAGAAAAAAATCAATAATGGAAGTCTCATCAACAAAACTGTCAGAAAATTGAAAACACAAGTTTCCTTCACAACTAAATTTAACTAAAAATAAAACACTTTGGATTGCAAAGAAAAAATCTACCAACGTAACACTAGTAATATAGGTCTTAAAAAACATAAACATTCAACTCTAAATCATGACTTGAAAGGCAAATCTAAACATACAGAACGAATAACAAGGCCAACTGATATTAAAACTAACGAGCATACTTAACAGCGACCCCAATTTCCATATCCACGTTATCAGAAGACGAACTTTACCAGTCTTGGCTTTGCTGAACTTTGAGAGAGGACTAAACCAGCGGCGTGTTCGATGAAGGAAGGATTACAACGGGACCTGGGAATGGAAGCAAAGTTTTGTTTTATTAAGTATTCTGAGGATTTTGTAAAACTTGGTTTGGTGCAGGTTTATATTAAATCTCATTCATTCATTCCTTTGCATGTCCCTTGCGGAACTTTGCCTCCCAAACAGCACTCCTGTAGGCCTCTCGGTTGTGAGCAAGATGGCCTGCTGCTGCTGCATCCATTTCCAGATCATCAACGATGTCTTGCAGCCATCTTCGTTTCGGTCTTCCTCTTTTTCTTTTTCCCATTATGTATCCTTCCAATACGGTCTTCTCTAAATTATCATGACGTTTAATGTGTCCAAAATATTTAAGTTTTCTCTCTTTAATCCTCTTTACTAGCCAGCCTTCTTCAATATTAAGCTCTTGTAGTATAGATATATTTGTTCTTTTTTGTGTCCACGATATTTGGAGAACTCTTCTATAGCATTTACATTCAAAGGCATTTATGTGCTTCTCAGCTGTTTTGTTAAGTGTCCAGGTCTCACAGGCATATGTTGCGATGGGAAAGATGCATGCCCTTAAAAATCTTATTTTTGTGGTTCTGTCTGCTCCTCTCCACAGATTCTTTATTGTTTTACTTTCTGAAGAGCAATAGATGTCCTCCTTTTAATTTCCCTCATTGTATCTCCATTATTAGTTAGTAGTGATCCAAGATATTCAAAACTCTCCACTTCTTCCAGTTTTTCCTCATTGATACATATTTCAGTTGCCTTGTTTGTTTTGTCAGTTGTCATCACTTTAGTTTTCTTTGCATTAAGATAGAGGTTCTGCTCTTCGCTGTTCTTGCGGACTGACATAATTAGTTTTTCCATTCCTTCTTGTGTTGTGGACAGCAATACTGTGTCATCAGCATATCTAATCTGGTATTTCATAACCTCCAACTGTTATGGCATCGTAATATTCTTTGTCTACATCTTCTCTAACATTCCTCATTATATTTTCAGTATACAAGTTAAATAAGTAGGGTGACAATATGCACCCCTGACGGACCCCTTGTTTTATGTCAAACCAACTTGTTGTTTCACCATTTATTCTTACTGCTGCTTGTTGGTCTGAATACAGCAGTGATGTTAATTGTATCAAATGTGTTGGAAATCCCATTTTTTCCATTATTTCCCAAAGTTTCTGGTGTTGTACACAATCAAATGCCTTTGAGTAGTCTATAAAGGATAAATATAGATTCACATTAAACTCCCTGCATTTCTCTATTATTAATCTTAGATTGAATATATGATCTCTTGATCCTCTTCCTTGCCTGAAGCCAGCTTGGACCATATTGACTTCTTTTTCTATTTTCTTTCGAAGTCTACCCATTATGATTTTTAACAGAATTTTACTGGCATGACTAATCAGGGCAACAGTTCTGTAGTTTGTGCATAATTTCAGGTTACCCTTGTTTGGTAGTGTTATGAATACAGTTCTTTTCCATTCTTTTGGCCAAATACCTGAATGCCATATCTTTTTACATAGTGCATGATAGATTGTTGCACACTCCTTTCCTCCTGCTTTAATAAATTCAGCGGTTATCTCATCACATCCTGGTGATTTACCATTTTTCAGACTCTTTATTGCCCATAAAACTTCTTCCATTGTCGGCTCGGGTTCTTTCTCCTGCAATAATAATTCACACTGTTGATTTCTGCTTCCACAGTCGGTTGTTTCATACATTCTTTTGCAATATTCCTTCCATCAAATCTAGTGGAAGGAATATATTTTCTTAGGATGGCCACAGACCAACAACCCTCAGGGATGTACTTCAGCACACCAGACCAACAACCCTCAGGAATGTACCTCAGCACACCAGACCAACCTAACTACCATACTGGACCGCCAACCCAGGTTCTCTCCCCTTTGCTACATTGTATGCTCATTTCAGACTGCATTTCAGAGAATGAGAAACATATTAGCTAACACATCTTTATCAATGAATGTTAGAAAACGAGTCCTAAAATGCTATATTGAACCTATCTTGTTATATGGAAGTGAATCATGGACAATAGGCAAGTCTGCACAAAAATCACTGGAAGTAGCAGAAATGTGGTTTATTAGAAGAATGTTGCGAATCCCCGGGACAGCAAAAATAACTAATGAAGAATGTATGAGAAGAGCTGGAGAGACAAAAAACCTTGTCAGAAAGATAAGAGAGAGACAATGTACTTTCATAGGACATGCAATGAGAAGAGGGGGCATTGAAAATATTATAACAACAGGAAAAATAGAAGGAAGAAGATCAAGAGGAAGACCAAGAGAAATGATACTGGACAGTCTGACGGGATGGTGTGAGAGGAGATCAGCAACTGAACTGATGGCCTGCATGAAGGATCGGGTACTCTGGAGAAGCATAATAGCCAACGCCAGTCGGCACGGCACCTGATGATGATGATGATGATGCTCATTTTACTTAAGTCCTCAAGCATTCAATCAATACACAATACACTGGCATACCGTACAAATCACCAAGTCTGAAATTACAGAACGCAACAATTCAATCTCACTATACGCCAAGAACACCACATACAACTGTGACACTGACATCAACATGGCATCAAGACATTTTCCATCATAATGGACGAACAATCGAATGAACAAGATCAGTGCAATGGAAAATACTTCAAGCAATCGTCAATAACAGCTAAGCAATTGGATGAACAATGTCAACGCAATGCCGGGTAACTAAGCATAGTATTATAGGATAATGACTTCTCATGTTTGCATATTGGAACATGATGAACCTGACTTCACGTGCTCTCTTGGCTCTCCACGTAGACTACACTACGAATATAATATGCAATAGCACTTATTCCCCCCCCCCCCCCCCAAGCTATTGCTGTCATGACACACCTCCATATAACTGTGCTTCTGCAGCGCACGATCAGTCTACATGAAAAGCATAATAAACGAATCAAACATGTTCCCCATCCAATATACCGATAAATCACACTGAAATCATACACAGATTTTCCATATCGGTACGGAAATACAAGAACCCTACGTCACAAATTAATTCACAACTACATAATCTACACTACCTGAGGTGGTCTCGGCAGAATATACTAAACACGCAAAATAATATAACCACAACGAAAACACGACATCGCCAGCCATAACCTCGATCTAATCTGATGCAAGCCAATGTAGTGTATATATATATATATATATATATATCCCCACCCCCCGAAACCAACTACCAAATCATGTGAACGATACATGCTTCTGTCAAGGCCGTGCATCCCTCGATCCAAGCGTGTATCGTTCACAGTTTAATGAGGTGTCAGTTCTGCTATTTACATGTCCTGGATCATGGTTTCCCAAACTTAAAATACTTGTACAATTGGGACTCCCTGACCACCATATGAGGATCGTTATAAATCATAAGGGGATCAGTGATGATCATATGGGTATCCTGTTTAACATATAGTACAACTAAACAAGATGAAAATCAATACAAACATTTAGAATAGAATCCTGAGAAGAATTTATGGGCTGGCGAGAGAGCCTGTAACACAACAGTGGAAGATAAGAAGTAACAAAGAAATCAACACATTGTTTAAATCTCCCCTTATAACAGCCATTATGACAAACAACAAATTGAGGTGGCTCAGGCATTTAGAGAGAAAGGAAGAGGATAGACAAACAAAGATGGCCAACATAGAAGTGATGAAAGGGGATAGACAAAAAGTTAGACGTAGACAACGACGGCGAGACAACCTAGAAGAAGATTTACGCGCTCTTGGGAATCGACAACTGGCAGGAAAAGATCAAGAACAGAGAGGAATGGAGGCGTGTCTTGTCTGCAGCGATGAGCTTCAGTGGGTTCGGAAAGCGGCTGAATTCAGTACCTGCTCAAAGAAGAAGAAGATTAATTTATGCCTGAAGTTTCTGATTTAGGTTTATTCTTCACAGGCTCAGCAGAGATCATCAAGAAGACGTGAAGGAAATGATTGTTTCTTTCTCATCCAACAGAAGGAAATGATTGTTTCTTTCTCATCCAATAGAAGGAAATGATTGTTTTTTTCTCATCAAACAGAAGGAAATGATTGTTTATTTCTCATCCAACAGAAGGAAATGATTGTTTCTTTCTCATCCAACAGAAGGAAATGATTGTTTCTTTCTCATCCAATAGAAGGAAATGATTGTTTTTTTCTCATCAAACAGAAGGAAATGATTGTTTATTTCTCATCCAACAGAAGGAAATGATTGTTTATTTCTCATCCAACAGAAGGAAATGATTGTTTCTTTCTCATCCAATAGAAGGAAATGATTGTTTTTTTCTCATCAAACAGAAGGAAATGATTGTTTCTTTCTCATCCAACAGAAGGAAATGATTGTTTATTTCTCATCCAACAGAAGGAAATGATTGTTTCTTTCTCATCCAATAAAAAGAAATGATTGTTTCTTTCTCATCCAACAGTAGTCTGTGTCTTTGTCTTTATGTTTTGTATTACCTTGAACATGTATTTTCTTTTCGAACAGATGCTATCAGCTTTTTTTTTTTTTTTTGCAGGGATCCTTAAAGACAGAATTTGATCTTTTAAATTGTTGATATTCATTGCATTTGTTAAGTCAGTTTAGCAAATATCGATAGTAATATAATGTTTGATATTGGTATGTTATAGCTGTATATGACAGACGGGATGGTGTGACACACCTCCATACAACTGTGCTTCTGCAGCACACGATCAGTCTACATGAAAAGCATAATAAACGAATCATATATGTTCCCCATCCAATATACCGATAAATCACATTGAAATCATACACAGATTTTCCATATCGGTACGGAAATACAAGAACCCTACGTCACAGATTAATTCACAACTACATAATCTACACTACCTGAGGTGGTCTCGGCAGAATATACTAAACAGGCAAAATAATATAACCACAACGAAAACACGACATCGCCAGCTATAGCCTCTATCTAATCTGATGCAAGCCAATGTAGTGTGTATATATATATATATATATATATATATATATATATATATATATATCCCCACCCCCCGAAACCAACTACCAAATCATGTGAACGATACATGCTTCGGTCAAAGTCGTACATCCCTCGATCCAAGCATGTATCGTTCACAGTTTAATGAGGTGTCAGTTCTGCTATTTACATGTCCTGGATCATGGTTTCCCAAACTTAAAATACTTGTACAATTGGGACTCCCTGACCACCATATGAGGATCGTTATAAATCATAAGGGGATCAGTGATGATCATATGGGTATCCTGTTTAACATATAGTACAACTAAACAAGATGAAAACCAATACAAACATTTAGAATAGAATCCTGAGAAGAATTTATGGGCTGGCGAGAGAGCCTGTAACACAACAGTGGAAGAGAAGAAGTAACAAAGAACTCTACACATTGTTTAAATCTCCCCTTATAACAGCCATTATGACAAACAACAAATTGAGGTGGCTCAGGCATTTAGAGAGAAAGGAAGAGGATAGACAAACAAAGATGGCCAACACAGAAGTGATGAAAGGGGATAGACAAAAAGTTAGACGTAGGCAACGACGGCGAGACAACTTAGAAGAAGATATACGCGCTCTTGGGAATCGACAACTGGCAGGAAAAGATCAAGATCAGAGAGGAATGGAGGCGTGTCTTGTCTGCAGCGATGAGCTTCAGTGGGTTCGTAAAGCGGCTGAATTCAGTACCTGCTAAAAGAAGAAGAAGATTACTTTATGCCTGAAGTTTCTGATTTAGGTTTATTCTTCACAGGCTCAGCAGAGATCATCAGGAAGACGTGAAGGAAATTATTGTTTCTTTCTCATCCAAGAGAAGGAAATGATTGTTTATTTCTCATCCAATAGAAGGAAATAATTGTTTTTTTCTCATCAAACAGAAGGAAATGATTGTTTCTTTCTCATCCAACAGAAGGAAATGATTGTTTATTTCTCATCCAACAGAAGGAAATGATTGTTTATTTCTCATCCAACAGAAGGAAATTATTGTTTCTTTCTCATCCAATAAAAGGAAATGATTGTTTCTTTCTCATCCAATAAAAGGAAATGATTGTTTCTTTCTCATCCAACAGAAGTCTGTGTCTTTGTCTTTATGTTTTGTATTACCTTGAACATGTATTTTCTTTTCGAACAGATGCTATCAGCTTTTTTTTTTTTTTTTGCAAGGATCCTTAAAGACAGAATTTGATCTTTTAAATTGTTCATATTCATTGCATTTGTTAAGTCAGTTTAGCAAATATCGATAGTAATATAATGTTTGATACTGGTATGTTATAGCTGTATATGGCAGACGGGATGGTGTGAGAGGAGATCACCAACTGAACTGATGGCTTGCATGAAGGATCGGGTACTCTGGAGAAGCATAACAGCCAACGCCAGTCGGCACGGCACATGATGATGACGATGGCAGATATATAACATAAGAATTAAATATATATATATATGTATATATATATATATATAATTAGAATTAATGATAGATATATAAAATAAGAATTAGAAAAATATTCTGGCTAAACACCATAAGAAATAACATCTTGTTGGCAGAAATGCAGATGAAGCCACTGACAGCAATTACTGAGGAAAGACGCTGGCGATGGTTGGGACATGTGCTCCGAATAACTAACAACTCACTACCAAAAAATAGCACTAAGATGGACACCACAGGGGAACAGAAGTAAGGGTAGACCAAAAGAGACATGGAGAAGAACAACAGAAAGGATGTTGAGCAATAGAGGGCTCACCTGGGCAAGAGCAGAAAAAAAGGCAAAGGACAGGCATTTGTGGAAAACCCTTGCGGAAGCCCCATGTGCCCTTGGTACTTAAGGTTCAGATATATATATATATATATATATATATATATATAAAACCAGTTTTTTTTAAAGGGCCGAAACACTTGTCTGAGGGGGGGGGGTACTTCCTCTGATGATCTGAAGGAGTTGTGTTGTTGTTCCGCTCTCTACAGTAGAGAGTTTCCTGCATATATATATATATATCAAAGAAATAATCAGAAAGTTAGTTCTCCTCACCTGGTGTAGTGAGGTAACATTAATGATATATTTAAAAAAAATGCTACTAATAAAAAGTTCAGCAACAAATGGTTGAAGCTTTTTATTTTTCATTTTAAATGTTACAAAATGTAACTTTTTATGTATTTTGATCTCAATAAAAGTTACGTTATTTTGTGAACATATGTGGCCGAAGCAGCTTCTAACTAGCACGTGGAAAACGAGAACTGAACGTAGATTCGTGTCACTGAAGTCTTCCTCTCAGTTTTATGATACATTTCAGTGTAGGAAAATGTGTCTACGTCAAAATAAAGTCAAAATCAGTACAATAGTCTATCTTGATGATTGTATAGATTTGCTATTTGGAGAGGGTCATACGTCTTTTGAAAACAAATGCCTAAGGAAAATACTTGGCATCAAGTGGAATGAATTCAAGAACAATGCTGAGATAAGACATATGAGCAAACAACAACCAGTCTCATGGGTGATCACAAAAAGGAGATGGACATATGTTGGTCACGTGATGAGAAGAAACGATCAGAGAATCCCAAAACAAGCTATCAAGTGGAGCACAACAGGCCGAAGAAAAACATGTGGACTGAAACTCTAAAGAGGACATTCTTAAGAGAGGCCACATTAGTAGGCATAAAATTCCTTGATGAGGTTGAAAATCTCGCAGAAAACAGGAAAACTTGGCGAACTACCATGAGAGCCCTAAGTGACATTTAGCGGCACGGGAATCATGTATGATGTAAGATAGGTCGTTTGAGTAATCAAAAAGTTGTCAATGCCATAGGAATGCCGTCGTCTTGGCCTACGCCATGGAGTCAACAGAAGTAAGATCCATAGATTCCTCAGAAGATGTCAGGAAACTAATCAGTGTTATCTGTTCTGCCAAGGACTGGTCGCCCGGTCAAAGGGCAACAACTCCATGAACGCGATAAAATAACATCCAAGCAGCAACTGGGTTATACGTTTCTACTCAGGCCACCAGGAATCGACTTCATCAGGTCGACTTTCATTCAAGAAAACCCGCAGCTTGGATCCCCCTGAGCCACGGGTCAGCTCCAGGCGGGTCTGAGTTGGACAAGAAAACGCAGCAAGTGGACTGCAAGATCAGCGGCGCCATGCTGTCTTCGGTGACCAGTCCAGATATTTGTTTGAAGTTTAGCGATGCTCGTTGATGGGTCTGGAGAGAAGCTGGAGAGAAGTTTACTGATTGTGTTATTTTTAGAACATGACAGACAGTCTGACGGTCTAGGCTTGGGCAGGTGGACGTTTGATATGCATGTCTTTAGGATGGGAACTGTGAGCGCCCAGAAGTATTTGAGCAAGGTCATCGGACTTCCTGTTATGCCCCAGGTGAGACATTCTAGTGCTCACACACACAATACACACACAGATATCTCTTTTCATTTTTTTGCGAACGAAGGAAGACCCACGCACATAAAACAGGGTCCACCTCTGTACTCCAGTCTACAGCATGGCAATCGATTATGTGTTAGACATGTGGTCCAAGGAGGAAGTGAAGGTCCTCATCTGCTACACATAGGAACATTGTTCATAACAGACATCAATTCACACAAAGTGTTATTTCAGCAGTGTCCAGTTGCATGAATGAAGTAATGATTTCCCATTAGGATTTAGAGTTGAAGAATAAATGTCCAGCAAAAATTTGCTTAAGCCTGCATCTGCTGTCTGATGCCCTTATCAACTGGAGCTTCGTTGTTGTTTTTATCAGAATGTATTTCTTTGTTATGTCTCCTATATTGTAACCAGTTTCTATCTCCTATATACGGTAACCAGTTTTTTCCTCCTATATATTATCTACCTATCTAAGTGCCTTGCATCGTGGAGTAGGCGATCACTTCTCTCCACAATTCACCGTCTTTTGCGTTGATTATGAGATCCGCCGGTTACTTTCTTCCTAGCCACACTGAAAGCTCATCCAGTAACTTCTTTCTCTCTCTCTCTCTCTCTCTCTCTGTCTCTCTCTGTGTCTTCCTTTGTCTCTTCTTCACTCAATTTTTCCAGTTGCCACAGTATGTTCTAATTTTCCTCTACTCAGAAAATGTCCCACAAATCTCGTTTGTCTGCCTCTGATCATTGCTGTAATTTGCCTGTAATCAGCCTCTCTTAAGACTTATTCGATGCTTTTCTTAGCTGTCCATAGTACCTTCAACATCCTTCTTATAAACCACATTTCCATGGCCTCCATTTCTCGCTGTACTCTCTTATTCATGGACCATGCTTCACATCCATAAGGAAAATACTTGGCATCAAGTGGAATGAATTCAAGAACAATGCTGAGATAAGACATATGAGCAAACAACAACCAGTCTCATGGGTGATCACAAAAAGGAGATGGACATATGTTGGTCACGTGATGAGAAGAAACGATCAGAGAATCCCAAAACAAGCTATCAAGTGGAGCACAACAGGCCGAAGAAAAACATGTGGACTGAAACTCTAAAGAGGACATTCTTAAGAGAGGCCACATTAGTAGGCATAAAATTCCTTGATGAGGTTGAAAATCTCGCAGAAAACAGGAAAACTTGGCGAACTACCATGAGAGCCCTAAGTGACATTTAGCGGCACGGGAATCATGTATGATGTAAGATAGGTCGTTTGAGTAATCAAAAAGTTGTCAATGCCATAGGAATGCCGTCGTCTTGGCCTACGCCATGGAGTCAACAGAAGTAAGATCCATAGATTCCTCAGAAGATGTCAGGAAACTAATCAGTGTTATCTGTTCTGCCAAGGACTGGTCGCCCGGTCAAAGGGCAACAACTCCATGAACGCGATAAAATAACATCCAAGCAGCAACTGGGTTATACGTTTCTACTCAGGCCACCAGGAATCGACTTCATCAGGTCGACTTTCATTCAAGAAAACCCGCAGCTTGGATCCCCCTGAGCCACGGGTCAGCTCCAGGCGGGTCTGAGTTGGACAAGAAAACGCAGCAAGTGGACTGCAAGATCAGCGGCGCCATGTTGTCTTCGGTGACCAGTCCAGATATTTGTTTGAACTTTAGCGATGCTCGTTGATGGGTCTGGAGAGAAGCTGGAGAGAAGTTTACCGATTGTGTTATTTTTAGAACATGACAGACAGTCTGACGGTCTAGGCTTGGGCAGGTGGACGTTTGATATGCATGTCTTTAGGATGGGAACTGTGAGTGCCCAGAAGTATTTGAGCAAGGTCATCGGACTTCCTGTTATGCCCCAGGTGAGACATTCTAGTGCTCACACACACAATACACACACAGATATCTCTTTTCATTTTTTGCGAACGAAGGAAGACCCACGCATATAAAACAGGGTCCACCTCTGTACTCCAGTCTACAGCATGGCAATCGATCATGTGTTAGACATGTGGTCCAAGGAGGAAGTGAAGGTCCTCATCCGCTACACATAGGAACATTGTTCATAACAGACATCAATTCACACAAAGTGTTATTTCAGCAGTGTCCAGTGGCATGAATGAAGTAATGATTTCCCATTAGGATTTAGAGTTGAAGAATAAATGTCCAGCAAAAATTTGCTTAGGCCTGCATCTGCTGTCTGATGCCCTTATCAACTGGAGCTTCGTTGTTGTTTTTATCAGAATGTATTTCTTTGTTATGTCTCCTATATTGTAACCAGTTTCTATCTCCTATATACGGTAACCAGTTTTTTCCTCTTATATATTATCTACCTATCTAAGTGCCTTGCATCGTGGAGTAGGCGATCACTTCTCTCCACAATTCACCGTCTTTTGCGTTGATTATGAGATCCGCCGGTTACTTTCTTCCTAGCCACACTGAAAGCTCATCCAGTAACTTCTTTCTCTCTCTCTCTCTCTCTCTCTCTGTCTCTCTCTGTGTCTTCCTTTGTCTCTTCTTCACTCAATTTTTCCAGTTGCCACAGTATGTTCTAATTTTCCTCTACTCAGAAAATGTCCCACAAATCTCGTTTGTCTGCCTCTGATCATTGCTGTAATTTGCCTGTAATCAGCCTCTCTTAAGACTTATTCGATGCTTTTCTTAGCTGTCCATAGTACCTTAACATCCTTCTTATAAACCACATTTCCATGGCCTCCATTTCTCGCTGTACTCTCTTATTCATGGACCATGCTTCACATCCATAAAGCAAAACTGGCTCGATGTAACATTTAAGTACTCGGAATCTTGTTTCTATTGATACGGATCTGTTGCATAAGATATGTTCGCATTGTCTGGAATGCTGACTTGGCCTGAGCAAGTCTGCTTTTTATTTCGTTGTGACATTTCCCATCAGCTGTTATAACCTCCTATGAACAGTAATCAGTTGTTATCTCCTATACAGTAACTAGTTTTTAATCTCCTATATACAGTCTTCTTCTTCTTCTTCGTTCACTTCTACCACCAAAAACCGCACTGTGAACCTACTGAATTCACGCCTGTGGTCCTCGTTAGGACCCGTGGTCCCCTGTGTGGTCCAAAATAGACCACACAAGATCCACGAGAGGACCACAAGGGGTTCAGAGTATCACAGTGCTTTAGCCTGTATTCTTGGTGGGTCTCGGAAGCGGGATTGCGTGACACCGTGGTTTTCATTGCACCAGTTTAGTCTAGGGTTGGACTTTCTCACCGGAAGACCTCGATGTGTTTAGGATATCAGTGCATCCCCGCTGGGTGAGAGGCGGTAGCCCACCCAGGCCTGAGTTGGACTTTCTCACTGGAAAACCTCGACGTGTTTTGAGATACCCGTGTATCATCGCCGGGTGAGAGGTGGTTGCCCATCCAGTCCAGAGTTGGACTTTCTCACCGGAAAACCTCAGCGTGATTAGGATACGCATACATTCCCGCCGGGTGAGAGGTGGTTGCCTATCTAGACTTCCCTGGTCCAGTGTCTCCGACTTCAGCATTTTGCGGTCGTGGCCGCTACCCTTCCTAGTTGTGACCAGGATGGAGCTTTTGTCCAGGAGGAAGAATCCTCGCCACTAGTGACTTCTACCCCTGGGTTGAGCCGGTTTAGGCATATTATCCCAGTATGGGCGTGTTTGGGACGGGACCGACCTCTAGGGCAGAGGTACTGTGACATGCATAGCCTTCAAGATTCACCCCTGGTATGAGCCGGTTTAGGCAAAATTCACCAGTATGGGTGTTTATCAGGCGTTACCGACCTCTAGAGCGGAGGTGGCATGACATGTCTAGCCATCAAGTTCCACCCCTGGTGTGTGCCGGTTTAGGCATATTTCACCAGTGTAGGTGTATTTCGGACGTGGCCGGCCTCTAGAGCAGAGGTGCCGTGGTATAACTCTCGTAGCGATACTACTGGACATACCGGTTAAACTTCACTTTCCACCACCTTTTCCCATCGGCTCCGCACAGCAACCTTTATTTCTTTTCCGCATTTACTTCCTTAACCGGGAGGAGCTTCACTCCACGCGCGGCATTTGAAGAGTCTCGCTAGCAGTGTCTTAACCTCTGGGACAAGCCAGTTCATGCATTTCACCCGATATGAGTGCACTCAGGACGTGGCCGACCTCCAAACCAGAGGTGCCGTGATTTGACTTCGCTTTATCCTTTCTACCACCTTTTCCGCAGTGATGCTGCGCGGCAACCTCATTTGCAAATTTCTTCATTGGCCGGGAGGAGCACCGCTCCACGCACGGCAGCTGAAGATCTCGCCAACAGCGGGTCCTATATACAGTAAAAAGTTGTATCTCCTATATGCTGATACTGTAGCCAGTTTTTAATCTTCTTTATACAGTAACCAATATTTATATCCTATATTATGATACTGTAACCAGTTTTTATCTCCTATATACAGTAACCAGTTTTAAATCTCCTATATACCGTAACCAGTTTTAATTTCCGTCATATATACTGTAACCAGTTTTAATTTCCGTCATATATACTGTAACCAGTTTTAATTTCCGTCATATATACTGTAACCAGTTTTAATTTCCGTCATATATACTGTAACCAGTTTTAATTTCCGTCATATATGCTGTAACCAGTTTTTGTCGCCCACATACTGTAACCAGTTTTTGTCGCCCACGTACTGTAACCAGTTTTTGTCGCCCAGATACTGGAACCAGTTTTTGTCGCCCACATACTGTAACCAGTTTTTGTCGCTCACATACTGTAACCAGTTTTTGTCACCCACATACTGTAACCAGTTTTTGTCACCCACATACTGTAACCAGTTTTTGTCACCCACATACTGTAACCAGTTTTTGTCACCCACCTACTGTAACCAGTTTTTGTCGCCCACATACTGTAACCAGTTTTTGTCGTCCACATACTGTAACCAGTTTTTGTCACCCACATATTGTATCCAGACACAGTCCACGCCCTTGCTCTAGTCTGTGTTATCTGTTCTCTGGTTTAAAAAAAATTGTTTGCCTAATCAAAAGTTCAAATAGTTCATAAGAATATGGAAAGATAAAAGAGTTTCACAAAGATTAGTCTGGTCAAAGTATTCTTTCAAAAGAGAAACTTCTGTGTTCATTTTGGCTGCTGTTATTGTACAGAATGATGATTTTTGGCCACTTTTATTGTACAGAATGATGATTTTTGGCCACTTTTATTGTAATTAAGGATACTTCTGAATGCTTTTATTGTGCATAAATATAATTTTGAATAGTGTTTAGTTGGTCTGTTAGTCATTTACATGTCTCTTGTGGAACTTTGCTTCCCTATCAGCTCTCCTGCAGGCCTCTCGGTTGTAAGCAAGATGGCATGATGCATCCATTTGCAGATCATCAACGGTGTCTTGCATCCGTCTTCCCCTTGGTCTTCCTCTCTTTCTTTTTCCCATTATGTACACTTCCAAGACGGTCTTCTCTAGATTAACATGGCGTTTAATGTGTCCAAAATATTTATGTTTTCTCTCTTTAATCCTCTTTACTAGCCAGCCTTCCTAAATATTAAGTTCTTGTAGTATGGATATATTTGTTCTTTTCTGTGTCCATGATATTTGAAGCACTCGTCTGTAGCATTTACATTCAATAGTGTTATTAAATAATTTTGGCTGGTGTCATTGTAATGAATCATAACTTGGGCTTGTGTTATTAAAGACAATTTTGGCTGTTATTATTACACTTAGATATGTTTTTGGCTGGTGTTATTGTAATGGGTGTCTGAGTGGCGAAGTGGTTAGTGCACTGGTCTCTCATGGCGAAAGTCGGGGGTTCGAATCCGGCCGGAGGCGCCCCAGTCACCTAGCTGTAGAAATGGGTACCCGACTCCTTCTTGAGCTGGGGAAGGAAAGGCGCCCAGGCGTGATACTGGCCATATCACTCTCTAGTGTGCTGACAGGTCAAGGAAAATATGGGCACTAACACCATATCCCTATGTGCCTCTAAGGTATGACAGGGTTACCTTTACCTTTTCTTTCTTTTATTGTAATGAAGGATAATTTTGGCTGGTGTTATTGTAATGAATGATAACTTTGGCTGGTGTTATTGTAATGAATGATAACTTTGGCTGGTGTTATTGTAATGAAGGATAATTTTGGCTGGTGTTATTGTAATGAAGGATAATTTTGGCTGGTGTTATTGTAATGAATGATAACTTTGGCTGGTGTTATTGTAATGAAGGATACTTTTGACTGGTATTGTTGTAATGCAAGATACTTTTGGCTGGTGTTGTTGTAATGAATGATAACTTTGGCTGGTGTTATTGTAATGAAGGATAATTTTGGCTGGTGTTGTTGTAATTATGGATAACTTTGGCTGGTGTTGTTGTAATGATGGATAACTTTGGCTGGTGTTGTTGTAATGATGGATAACTTTGGCTGGTGTTGTTGTAATGATGGATAACTTTGGCTGGTGTTGTTGTAATGATGGATAACTTTGGCTGGTGTTGTTGTAATGATGGATAACTTTGGCTGGTGTTGTTGTAATGCAGGATACTTTTGGCTGGTGTTATTGTAATGAAGGATAATTTTGGCTGGTGTTGTTGTAATGAAGGATACTTTTGGCTGGTGCTACTGTAAAGAAGGATAGTTTTGGCTGGTGTTGTTGTACTGAGGGCAATATCCCATGTTGTGTGGATGACCGAAAAATGTCCGTGATCCCAGATTAAGAACCACTGGGTTAGTCAGAAGAGTCTCTGTGTGAAGGTTTAGTTCCTTGTTTATCGGGCAGGTTTGGTTACTGGCTTATGGAGAAGGTTTGGTTCTTGGTTTATTGAGCAAGTATAGATATTTGCTTATGGAGAAGCAAAATGTGAACAACAAAAATGTACTCAGAGTAGATAACAAGTTAGTGGAAGAGGTCAACGAATTTGTATACCTTGGCAGCAGAGTAGTAGAAAATGGAGACAGCACAGAGGACATCAACAGCAGACTTACTAGAGCAAACCAGGCTTTTGCAATGCTGCAGACTATATGGAAATTAAAAAAACTAAGCATAAATATGAAAATCAGGATATTTAAGAGTAATGTTCTAAGTGTACTACTCTATGGAAGTGAGTGCTGGAAAATCACCAAAACCATAGAAAACAAGTTGAATTCTTTCCAGACTAAATGTTTACGAAGACTTAGAAAAAATATTTTGGCCAAACACCATAAGAAATAACATCTTATTAGCAGAAATGCAGATGAAGCCACTGACAACAATTATTGAGGAAAGACGCTGGCGATGGTTGGGACATGTGCTCCGAATGATTGACAACTCACTACCAAAAATAGCACTAAGATGGACACCACAGGGGAACAGAAGTAAGGGTAGACCAAAAGAGACATGGAGAAAAACAACAGAAAGGATGTTGAGCAATAGAGGGCTCACCTGGGCAAGAGCAGAAAAAAAGGCGAAGGACAGGCATTTGTGGAGGACCCTTGCGGAAGCCCCATGTGCCCTGAGCACTTAAGGTTCAGAGAGAGAGAGAGAGAGAGAGAGAGATATTTGCTTATGGAGAAGGTTTAGTTCTTTGTTTGTGGAGAAGGTTTGGTTCTTTGGTTATGGAACAGGTTTAGTACTTTGTTTCTGTAGCAGGTTTAGTTCTTTGTATCCGTAGCAGGTTTAGTTCTTTGTTTCTGGAGCAGGTTTAGTTCTTTGGTTATTTAACAGGTTTAGTTCTTTGGCTATTGAACAGGTTTAGTTCTTTCTTTCTGGAGAAGGTTTGTTTATTTGTTTCTGGAGAAGGTTTAGTTCTTTGTTTCAGGAGAAGGTTTAGTTCTTTGTTTCTGGGGAAGGTTTAGTTCTTTGTTTCTGGACGAGGTTTAGTTCTTTGATTCTGGAGCGGGTTTAGTTCTGTGCTTTTGTAGCAGGTTTAGTTCTTTACTTATGGAGCAGGTTTAGTTCTTTGGTTATGGAGCATGTTTAGTTCTTTGGTTCTGGAGCAGGTTTAGTTCTGTACTTATGGAGCAGGTTTAGTTCTTTGGTTATGGAGCAGGTTTGGTTCTTGAATCCACAGTGGAGCGTGACGAACAAAGTTGCAGCCTCCACACCTCTTGAAATAACGCCAGGTTTAGAAGGTCTTTGCCAGGACACAAGTTGCTAAGATATTCGCCGCAACATCAGTTACCAAGTTCTTCAGTGCAGCAGCATTTACCAAGATATTCGCTACGGTACAGTGCAACAGTACCTTGACCATACCAGTTACTAAAATCTTCACTCACAAGATCTTCAGTGCAGCATCATTTACCAATATTTTCACATCAAAATCTGCCATTAAGTGTCTACTACAATATGCGTTACCAGCACACTCACTAGAGCATCAGTTATCAAGATCTTCACCATTACATTTGCTACCAAAATTCTTCACGAAAACACTATATACTAAGATCTTCATCACAGTAACAGTCACCAATATTGTTAACAAACAACATCATTTACCACGATCTTCAAGCGGTAAGATTTTCAGGGAAATGCACCAAGAACAGTCAACAACAACAGCCAACAAAAATAACCAACAATAACAGGCACAAAAACCAGCAACCAACAACAGCAGCCAACAAAACCATCAACAAAAACAACCAACAATAACCACCAGTAATAACGACAGCTAACAAAAATAACCAGCAGCAAAAACAGCCAAAAGCAACCAGCTAAAAAGCCAACAACGACAGCCAACTAAGGCAGCCAGCAACAACAACAGCCAACAACAACAATCAGCAAGAGCAGCCAACTGAAACAAGCAACAACAACAACAACAAATAAGAACAGCCAACTGAAACAAGCAACAACAACAACAACAAATAAGAACAGCCAACTGAAACAAGCAACAACAACAACAACAAATAAGAACAGCCAACTGAAACAAGCAACAACAACAACAAATAAGAACAGCCAACTAAAGCAATCAGCAAGAACAACAGTTAACAACAGCAGCCAGCTAACACAACCAGCAGCAACAGCAAACAAAAACAGCAGCAATCAGTATAACAACTAAAACCAGCCACCACCAACAAGCACATAATCATTCATATCCATCTTACATCATACATCCTTCCCGTGACCTTAAACGTCACATAGGGCTCTCATGGTAGTTCGCCAAGTTTTCTTGTTTTCGGCGAGCTTTTCAACCTCATCAAGGGATGTTATGCCCACTGAACTGGCCTCTCTTAACAATGTCCTCTTTAGAGTTTCACGTGGTCGACCTCTTTTTCCTCGGCCTGTTATGTTCCACTTGATAGCTTGTTTTAGGATTCTCTGATAGTTTCTTCTCATCACATGACCGACATATGTCCGTCTCCTTTTTCTGATCACCAACGAGACAGATTGTTGTTTGCTCATCTGTCTTATCTCTGCATTGTTCTTGAATTCGTTCCACTTTATATCGAGCATTTTCCTTAGGCATTTGTTTTCAAAAGAGTCTAATTTCTTCTCTTAATCTTTAGCTGTTTTCCAGCTTTCGCATGCATAAATGAGGGTGGATATTACATTTGAATTGAATAGTCTTAACTTGGTTTTTGTGGTTATAACTTTTGGTTGCCAAATGTTCTCAAGATTCTTAAAGGTCAGTGCTGTTTTTGCAATTTTAATTCTAACTTCTTTTCTAGTGTCACCATCCTGGTCTATGTAGCTGCCGAGGTATGCAAATTGGTTTATTTCTTCAATAGCTGTTCCTTCTACGTATATTTTCCTTCATGATTAATGAGAATTTTCATTATTTTTGTTTTTTTTCCGTGTTAATTTCAAGTCTTATTTTACTAGCCAGTGAAGGGTATCTATTTTTTCTTGCATCGAGTTCACATTGTCACTGAGAAGAGTTATGTTATCTACAAAATCAAGATCCTCCAGGTGGGTTCCATGTACTTAATTAATGCCCATTTTACCCGTGCAGCATTTTTTCATTATGAAGTCTATGGCAATTCGAAAAAGCGAGGAAGTTAACATACATCCTTGTTTCACGCATGTTTCAATCTGGAACCATTCGCTCATTCCTTCTTCTGTGTTGACTGCACAAACATATCCATTGTAGAGGTCTCTAATGATGTTGACAGTCTTAGATGGTATTCCATATAGTCTTAAAATTCTCCACAATGAATCTCTATGTATGCAATCAAATGCCTTTTGAAAGTCTATGAAGTTCAGTATTAATGGTTTTTGCTTTTCAATATGTTCTTCAAGTATTATTCTTAGAGTAAAGATCTGGTCGAGACAGCTTCTCTCTTTTCGAAATCCTGCTTGTTCTTTTCTCATACACAATCGCCTGATGAACTGATGAAACAGAATATAAAAAAAAAAAAAAACTAAACTAAAGGAAAGAATGTCCATTTTGGCTTTATAAGTTTTATAAATATTCTACGAGTTGCATGGACATTTGCTTGTTGTATGGGGGAAGTTGTTGGTTGCTTGGAGATAGTTGATGCCAGCCAGAGCTCCCTGGAAGCCGGAATTGTAGTCCGTGGCCACCTCGTTCTGGACGTAGTCTGTCCGCCGGTCCACGTAGTTATCGCTCTGGTCAGGGCCGCCCACGAGAGCACCATGCAGGATCTGTGGGCTGGGGGCATCAATGTTGAGCTGGGCATCACCGCAAGCTGCGGGCCTGCGTGGAGTAAAGAAATTTGTGTTTACAAATGGCTCACTTTTGTACTGTTTCGTGTGGGACAAAGACAGTCCAATGAGAGATATGGGGGAGGGGGAGGTGTTCAGCAGTTACATCGCTCCAGGGCCCTTGTTTCAAGGAGGACTTCTGGGGGTCTGTAGTAGGTGTAAATAGAATAGTTCATGAATAAGATTGCGGAGGGTGAAAGGAGGG
This sequence comes from Achatina immaculata, assembly GCA_009760885.1. Taxonomy (NCBI): domain Eukaryota; kingdom Metazoa; phylum Mollusca; class Gastropoda; order Stylommatophora; family Achatinidae; genus Lissachatina; species Lissachatina immaculata. The sequence goes on along the minus strand of CM019691.1, from coordinate 39,673,000 downwards.
AATACAGAACGAAAGAGGATAATATAAAATGGACAGACTGGCTACAAATGTAAGAGGACAATATAAGAAGGACAAGCTGGGTAAAAGTAAACGAAGACAAGAGAGGAGGGACATAATGGATAACACTGAAAGAGAACAAGAGAGGAGGGACATAATGGATAACAGCGGAAGAGGACAAGAGAGGAGGAACATAATGGATAACAGCGGAAGAGGACAAGAGAGGAGGGACATAATGGATAACAGCGGAAAAGGACAAGAGAGGAGGGACATAATGGATAACACTGAAAGAGGACAAGAGAGGAGGAACATAATGGATAACAGTGAAAGAGGACAAGAGAGGAGGGACATAATGGATAACAGTGAAAGAGAACAAGAGAGGAGGGACATAATGGATAACAGTGAAAGAGCAAAATGGAGGAGGAGCATATTATTTAAGAGGAGGTGGAGGAACGATAGTATAGATAAAATAGGACAGAGGAAGAACGACAGTATGGATAAAAGAGGACAAGGGATGAAAGCAGAATGTTTAAGAGGACAAAACAGGACGGACAGAATGGATGACAGTGAAAGAGAACAAGGAAAGAACATCGAAATGTAATTAACATAATGCAAAGGACAACATAATGCGAGGGACAACATAATGCAAGGGACAATATAATGCAAGGGACAATATAATGCAAGGGACAGGATAATTCAAGGGATAACATAATTCAAAGAACACTATAATGCAAGGAATAACATAATACAATGGATAACATAATGCAAGGGATAACATAATGCAAAGGATAACATAATGCAAGGGACAACATAATGCAAGGGACAACATAATGCAAGGGACAACATAATGCAAGGGACAACATAATGCGAGGGAAAAAAGGAAAGGCTAACTATGGAGAACATGACCACGACAAACTGTCCTACATGTCAGGACATGAAGATGCCCTGTGGTGAGGCTGTTGTGGATACTTCCTGCCGTGGCCGATCTCAAAACTGAAGCAGCCTCCCGCGTGATTGTTGTCCCCTAGAAGGTAGTTGATCTGCTGAATCGCCCATGTCCTGTACTGGGCCGTGTTGATGCCAGACTGGGCTGATATCAGGGCCAAGAACGCGGAGTTCCCAGCGTACCTGGCACAGAGAAGTAATATTACATACACTCACGGCCCTTCAGTCATGCCAGATTGCACCTTTTCATGCTAAAACAGAATTTCTAAAAAAATAAATATACGAAATAACGTATACAAAATATGCAGTAAATTTTAAGTTACAGCCTGGTGTACCAGGCATGAGTGTCTGTCTTTTAAAATAAATGACATATCAAGGACAAAGAACATTCGATAGTAAACAAAAGCATTTTATAATTCAGTTATTTACTTATTCGTTTATTTTTAAAGTCAAAATCGGTCGGAGAAAAATAAGAAAGGCAAAACAATAAACACACATATATATATATATATACAAATAAAATACCAGACATATTAACAACGAAACAAACCTTTGCCGACGGTTTAAAAACTGAACAAGACAGAGAATTTAAGAAGTTGAATAAAAACCGAGAAATTCAAATTAAACGAAACAAATAACAGGAAGAAGGAACAGAAAAAAAAAACGCATATAGTATTGAAAGAAAAGATACATTGAACGCGTGAAATAATATGCGAGGAAAAAAAAAAAACCACACTTCTCAACGATGAGACTAAGAAAAACGAAAAAAAGAAAACATCGCAGGAAGCAATGACAAGAATGTAAACTGAAGACGCAATTTACAATGTAAGGAATAACAAAGAGGCACAAAAAAGTAAGAATATAAAAACATATAAAACGTAGCAAACAACAAGGTTACACAAGCACAAACAGAAAAAAAGTAACATCTTAAAACCAGCAGGGGGGCTGTTGTTACAACCTGTTGGGCCCCCACTTGTCTCTCCAGGCCAGGCCGCAGGGAGTGTAGGTCACGTCACCTCCTGGAAACCAGTGCTGGAAGAAGCTCGTGACAGAGTTCCTGTAAGTGCTGCTCTGTGTCTCCTCGTACAGGAGCTGGTTGCAGGCCACCTGGTCAGGCAGTTTGTAGCGGGCGTGCAGAGAGTTACAATAGCAGGAATTAAAAAAACAACATTAGGAGACGTGACACGTAGAGACGTGGCATTAATGAAGCGAGACAATGTCATGCGTGGCATTAATGAGGCGAGACAAGGTCAAAAGTGGCATTAATGAGGCGAGGCAATGTCACAGGTGACATTAATTAGGCTAGATAATGTCACACGTGGCATTAATGAGGCGAGACAATGTCATGCTCGGCATTAATGAGGCGAGACAAGGTCACTCGTGGCATTAATGAGGCGAGACAAGGCAAAACCTGGCATGAATGAGGCATCGCATTTAGAAACATGCCAGTGAGAGATGAGATGGGAAGCGCCTCAGTGACCAGGCTGTAGAAATGAGTACCTGACACTTCATGGGACAGGGAAAGTAAAAGCAGCCCACTCAAGTGTGTCGACTGATCAAGGAAAATATGGACACTAACATCACTTCCTCCGCCAGGCGCTTTATGGCGCGACAAGACTGACCTTACTTTTCTTCGGATGTAAAAAAGTGGAAAGTGAAATAAGATAGCAAGTTTGATAATAAGAGATGGGACAGTGAGATACTTGGCATGAAGAAATGGGACAGTGAGAGACTTGACATTAAGAGATGGGACAGTGAGAGACTTGACATTAAGAGATGGGACAGTGAGAGACTTAACATTAAGAGATGGGACAGTGAGAAACTTGAAATGAAGTGATGGGACAGTGAGAGACTTGACATGAAAAGATGGGACAGTGAGAGACTTGACATTAAGAATTGGGGCAGTGAGATATTTGACATAAACAAGTGGGACAGTGAGAGACTTGACAATAAGAGATAGGACAGTAAGAGACTAGACATTAAGAGATGGGACAGTGAGAGATTTGACATTAAGAGATGGGACATTGAGAGATCTGACAATGAGAAATGGGGCAGTGAGAGAATTGACATTAAGAGATGAGACAGTGAGAGACTAGACATTAAGAGATGGGGCAGTGAGAGACTAGACACTGAGAGATGAGACGGTGAGAGACCTGACATCAAGAGTTGGGACACTGGGCGACTAGATATTAAGAGATGATACAGTGAGAGACTTGAAATTAAGAGATAGGACACTGAGAGACTTGACATTAAGAGAACTTGTCATTTAGAGATTTGATATTAAAAGACATGACATAAAGATATAAACATTAAGATGCATGATCAGTAACATTAAGAGGCATGATTAGTAATATTATAAGGCATGATCAGTAACATTAAGAGGCATGATCAATAACATTAAGAGGTATGCTCAGTAACATTAAGAGGCATGATCAGTAACATTAAGAGGCATGATTAGTAATATTATAAGGCATGATTAAGAGGCATGATCAGTAACATTATAAGGCATTATCAGTAACATTATAAGGCATGATCAGTAACATTACAAGGCATGATTAAGAGGCATGATCAGTAACATTATAAGGCATTATCAGTAACATTATAAGGCATGATCAGTAACATTATAAGGCATGATTAAGAGGCATGATCAGTAACATTATAAGGCATGATCAGTAACATTATAAGGCATTATCAGTAACATTATAAGGCATTATCAGTAACATTATAAGGCATTATCAGTAACATTATAAGGCATGATTAAGAGGCATGATCAGTAACATTATAAGGCATGATCAGTAACAATAAGATGCGTGATCAGTAACATTAAGAGGCATGATCAGTAACATTAAGAGGCATGATCAATAATAATGAGAGGCATGATCAGTAACATTAAGAGTCATAATCAGTAACATTAAGAGGCATGATCAGTAATAATAAGAGGCATGATCAGTAACATTAAGAGTCATAATCAGTAACATTAAGAGGCATTATCAGTTATAATAACAGGCATGATCAGTAACATTGAGAAGTATGATCAGTAATATTAAGAGGCATGATCAGTAAAAAATGTGACCTTAAGAAGTGTAAAGTAGTCATAAGCGTAGTGGAATGAGAATGCATGACATTACCAGGTGTGACACAAAGATACATAACAGTAAGAGACCTAACACAAAGATACATAACAGTAAGAGACCTAACACAAAGATACATAACAGTAAGAGACCTAACACAAAGATACATAACAGTAAGGGACCTGACACAAAGATACATAACAGTAAAAGACCTAACACAAAGATACATAACAGTAAGAGACCAACACAAAGATACATAACAGTGAGAGACCTGACGCAAAGATACATAAAAGTAAGAGACGTGACACAAGATATATAACAGTAAGAGACCTGATACAAGGTATATAACAGTAAGAGACGTGACACAAGATATATAACAGTAAGAGACGTGACACAAGATATATAACAGTAAGAGACATGACACAAGATATATAACAGTAAGAGACGTGACACAAGTTATATAACAGTAAGAGACGTGACACAAGATATATAACAGTAAGAGACGTGACACAAGATATATAACAGTAAGAGACGTGACACACGTGATAGTACGGGACACAAGACAGAGAAATGTGACACTAAAGACAAGTGGCACAGAGAGAGAGAGAGAGAGAGAGAGAGAGGGAGAGAGAGAGAGAGAGATCAAAATTTCTTTAGCTTGAATGCACTAGCACCCAATCAGCTATCAGCCAGTCAGTCAGTCAATCAGTCAGTCATTTACATATCCCTTGCGGAACACAGCTGTCAGGGCCAGATAAACAATACTCTATCCTACCTCCCCGATTATGCTCCCAGTAACAGTCTCGGCCTGACCGACTAGGCAAGGATTATTACGTTCCCTAAGGCGGCAGAGATTGCCCTGAAACATTTCACTTTTCTCTGCTATTTTAGCTTCACTACTCGTCTGCCTGCAATCTGCAGTGAACTACTCACCATCTGATGCAATCTGCAGTGAACTACTCACCATCTGATGCAAGCTGCAGTGAACTACTCACCATCTGATGCAATCTGCAGTGAACTACTCACCATCTGATGCAATCTGCAGTGAACTACTCACCATCTGATGCAATCTGCAGTGAACTACTCACCATCTGATGCAAGCTGCGGTGAACTACTCACCATCTGATGCAAGCTGCAGTGAACTACTCACCATCTGATGCAAGCTGCAGTGAACTACTCACCATCTGATGCAAGCTGCAGTGAACTACTCACCATCTGATGCAAACTGCAGTGAACTACTCACCATCTGATGCAATCGACAGTGAACTACTCACTATCTGATGCAAGCTGCAGTGAACTACTCACCATCTGATGCAAGCTGCAGTGAACTACTCACCATCTGATGCAAGCTGCAGTGAACTACTCACCATCTTATGCAATCTGCAGTGAACTACTCACCATCTGATACAATATTATGCCTCAACATCTCCGCCACATCGGCTACAAACAACACCCGCTCGCAGCTCGAGGCAGTCAGAACAAAAAACAAAATAATCTAAAGTCTTTGATATCACTTTGACATCTTAGTCTGACATTTACAGATCTTTCATGCAATGTTTCCCCGGCATATAACTAAAGACCTGTTATTATGTCTATCATCAAAGTAAAGACCCAAGAATTATACCTTCTTATCGTCCCAACTAAAGACCTGTTATTATGTCTGTCATCAAAGGAAACACCCAAGAGTTATACCTTCTTATCGTCCCAACTAAAGACCTGTATTATGTCTGTCATCAAAGGAAACACCCAAGAATTATACCTTCTTATCGTCCCAACTAAAGACCTGTTATTATGTCTGTCATCAAAGGAAACACCCAAGAATTATACCTTCTTATCGTCCCAACTAAAGACCTGTTATTATGTCTGTCATCAAAGGAAACACCCAAGAATTATACCTTCTTATCGTCCCAACTAAAGACCTGTTATTATGTCTGTCATCAAAGGAAACACCCAAGAGTTATACCTTCTTATCGTCCCAGCTAAAGACCTGTTGTTATGTCTATCATCAAAGTAAAGACCCAAGAGTTATACCTTCTTATCGTCCCAACTAAAGACCTGTTATTATGTCTATCATCATAGTAAAGACCCAAGAGTTATACCTTCTTATCGTCCCAACTAAAGACCTGTTGTTATGTCTATCATCATAGTAAAGACCCAAGAGTTATACCTTCTTATCGTCCCAACTAAAGACCTGTTATTATGTCTATCATCAAAGTAAAGACCCAAGAGTTATACCTTCTTATCGTCCCAACTAAAGACCTGTTGTTATGTCTATCATCAAAGTAAAGACCCAAGAGTTATACCTTCTTATCGTCCCAACTAAAGACCTGTTATTATGTCTATCATCAAAGTAAAGACCCAAGAGTTATACCTTCTTATCGTCCCAACTAAAGACCTGTTGTTATGTCTATCATCAAAGTAAAGACCCAAGAGTTATACCTTCTTATCGTCCCAGCTAAAGGCCCAGGCGTAACTGCTGTCGGCGAAACCTCTAGCGTCGTTGAGGTACTGGTTGTTACGTGTGGCCCTGTACAGCCACAGCCCGGCCACACACAGCTCATCCTGGTCTCCGCTGGACACGTAGAACGGGCTGGCCCCACCAAACCTCCCCCTACACGTGATGTTGAGAGGTGAGCGGGCAAAAACAAAATCAGGCAATTTTAGAGAAGTTTGATTTTACACAGTTAACAGTAATGTGGAGGAGAAATGATCATTCTATGATTGCGCTGATGCTACGAATCAATCAATCAATCAGTCAATCAATATGTCATCAGTAATGCAAGATACCATCTGTTTATGCATACCCCTTCCTTAATAACATTATAAAAGTAACAATCAGCCTCTCGTGTTGCTAGTTTTAGACAGGACTTTTTAAAAAAAATGTCCACATTGGCTTTATTTATAGCAACAAGTTGTAACCCCCTGAAAACTGATGAGAAAAGAAATAAAACAATGAAGTTTTTACTTCACATTATGCAAAACTTTATCTAGAGAAAAACGAAATCACCAACCTTGGCGCGACCGTGCAACACTCAGTGTCCTGACACTTTATACCAGGTGCTTCAAACAGCTTTTTTGTTACTAAACCAAAGCCAAGATTATTAAGACGATAGAAACCAATGACTTAGAAGGGTGTCAGTTGTCACTGACAGCAATTATTGAGGAAAGACGCTGGCCAATGGTTGGGACATGTGCTCCGAATGACTGACAACTCACTACCAAAAACACTACAGGGGAACAGAAGTAAGGGTAGACCAAAAGAGACATGGAGAAGAACAACAGAAAGGATGTTGAGCAATAGAAGGCTCACCTGGGCAAGAGCAGAAAAAAAAGCAAAGGACAGGCATTTGTGGAAAACCCGTGCGGAAGCCCCATGTGCCCAGGGCACTTAAGGTTCAGAGAGAGAGAGAGTTGGAATAAACACAAACTAGTGACTGCTTATGAAACAAACATTTTATAAACCCTTTTTTTTAAAATAATAAATGGAACTGACGTTAGAAAAATTATGAGTAGAAGTTATTTTCCTTTGACCACAAATCTCTATATATTTTCGGAGATGTGTTGACAATGTGACCTAGAAAATTATATAAACAGATGTGGCAGAAGTTGGTACTTGCAAGAAAGCAACACTTCTACAACCCTTATCTGTTAGTCGGTGACACACTATATATATAGTTAGTAAGATCAAAGAGAGATCAAAATTTCTTTAGCTTGAATGCACTAGCACCCAATCAGCTATCAGCCAGTGATTTTGACAACTGTTAATTTCACTGCCCTGAGAGTAGAGTGGACTTGTTGGTAAACTTGACAACTGTTAACCTCACTGCACGGAGAGCAGAGTAAACTTGTTGGTAAAATATATAACTGTTAATTTGTCAAGTTTTTAATTTGAAAGAAACTTGGAATCATGACTCGATGTTAGTTCAAATATGATTTGTTTATTGTTACTACAAGTGCTGCTGCTGCTGCTACTACTACTAGTACTACTACTAGTACTACTACTACTACTACTACTACTACTACTACTACTACTACTACTACTACTGCTACTGCTGCTGCTATTGCTGCTGTTATTGCTGCTGATATTGGCATTACTACAACTAATTCTGCTTCTACAATCATAATTACTACTACAACTGTTATTATGTCTATCATCAAAGTAAAGACCCAAGAGTTATACCTTCTTATCGTCCCAACTAAAGACCTGTTGTTATGTCTATCATCAAAGTAAAGACCCAAGAGTTATACCTTCTTATCGTCCCAACTAAAGACCTGTTATTATGTCTATCATCAAAGTAAAGACCCAAGAGTTATACCTTCTTATCGTCCCAACTAAAGACCTGTTGTTATGTCTATCATCAAAGTAAAGACCCAAGAGTTATACCTTCTTATCGTCCCAGCTAAAGGCCCAGGCGTAACTGCTGTCGGCGAAACCTCTAGCGTCGTTGAGGTACTGGTTGTTACGTGTGGCCCTGTACAGCCACAGCCCGGCCACACACAGCTCATCCTGGTCTCCGCTGGACACGTAGAACGGGCTGGCCCCACCAAACCTCCCCCTACACGTGATGTTTGAGAGGTGAGCGGGCAAAAACAAAATCAGGCAATTTTAGAGAAGTTTGATTTTACACAGTTAACAGTAATGTGGAGGAGAAATGATCATTCTATGATTGCGCTGATGCTACGAATCAATCAATCAATCAGTCAATCAATATGTCATCAGTAATGCAAGATACCATCTGTTTATGCATACCCCTTCCTTAATAACATTATAAAAGTAACAATCAGCCTCTCGTGTTGCTAGTTTTAGACAGGACTTTTTAAAAAAAATGTCCACATTGGCTTTATTATAGCAACAAGTTGTAACCCCCTGAAAACTGATGAGAAAAGAAATAAAACAATGAAGTTTTACTTCACATTATGCAAAACTTTATCTAGAGAAAAACGAAATCACCAACCTTGGCGCGACCGTGCAACACTCAGTGTCCTGACACTTTATACCAGGTGCTTCAAACAGCTTTTTTGTTACTAAACCAAAGCCAAGATTATTAAGACGATAGAAACCAATGACTTAGAAGGGTGTCAGTTGTCACTGACGGCAATTATTGAGGAAAGACGCTGGCCAATGGTTGGGACATGTGCTCCGAATGACTGACAACTCACTACCAAAAACACTACAGGGGAACAGAAGTAAGGGTAGACCAAAAGAGACATGGAGAAGAACAACAGAAAGGATGTTGAGCAATAGAAGGCTCACCTGGGCAAGAGCAGAAAAAAAAGCAAAGGACAGGCATTTGTGGAAAACCCGTGCGGAAGCCCCATGTGCCCAGGGCACTTAAGGTTCAGAGAGAGAGAGAGAGTTGGAATAAACACAAACTAGTGACTGCTTATGAAACAAACATTTTATAAACCCTTTTTTTAAAATAATAAATGGAACTGACGTTAGAAAAATTATGAGTAGAAGTTATTTTCCTTTGACCACAAATCTCTATATATTTTCGGAGATGTGTTGACAATGTGACCTAGAAAATTATATAAACAGATGTGGCAGAAGTTGGTACTTGCAAGAAAGCAACACTTCTACAACCCTTATCTGTTAGTCGGTGACACACTATATATATAGTTAGTAAGATCAAAGAGAGATCAAAATTTCTTTAGCTTGAATGCACTAGCACCCAATCAGCTATCAGCCAGTGATTTTGACAACTGTTAATCTCACTGCCCTGAGAGTAGAGTGGACTTGTTGGTAAACTTGACAACTGTTAACCTCACTGCCCGGAGAGCAGAGTAAACTTGTTGGTAAAATATATAACTGTTAATTTGTCAAGTTTTTAATTTGAAAGAAACTTGGAATCATGACTCGATGTTAGTTCAAATATGATTTGTTTATTGTTACTACAAGTGCTGCTGCTGCTACTGCTGCTGCTTCTACTACTACTACTACTACTACTACTACTACTACTACTACTACTACTACTAGTACTACTACTACTACTACTACTACTACTACTACTACTACTACTACTACTACTGCTACTGCTGCTGCTATTGCTGCTGTTATTGCTGCTGATATTGGCATTACTACAACTAATTCTGCTTCTACAATCACAATTACTACTACAACTGTTATTATCTCTACTACATATGACATTGCTATTACCACTTATACTAGTATTTTTCGACTATATGTATATGTATATATAATGTGACTTTTCCACGGCAGAAAATATTTTGAGAGTTGGTCGAGGACTTCATCGGTAACTACAACCTGATGGATTCTCTCCTCAGCGCTGACCGCAGTTTTGTATCATGACTAAAAGACACTTTAGAAACCCTCTACATAGATTTTAAAAAAAAATTCTACTTAGAAAACGCTGTAAACTGACACAATGTAATAATAACACTGGAAAAGAATGTAGACATGTTTTCTGTTGTTGTCAGAACTTCTAGCAGTTACATTTGTCTTGAAGACTGTATTTCGTTTCATGTTGTTGGCTTTCAAATTTCTAATAACCTGAAATAAAAGACAGTGAACTGCGCGTAAATATTCTGGGTTGTGTTGTGCTCGCTGCGCTGTTAGTTCTGTGTTTAAATGCTCATGAGCGTCATGCTGTGTCTCGCCGGCTGAAAGTCTTAATGTTTTATAGAAGCTTTTTTTTAGACACAGATTCTTTAATACAAAGATGTATCTTAGGCAACTTTCTGAGTGGAGCAGTGGAGGAAAGTGATGTATTTTAGGCAACTTTCTGAGTGGAGCAGTGGAGGAAAGTGACTATTTTAGGCAACTTTCTGAGTGGAGCAGTGGAGGAAAGTGATGTATTTTAGGCAACTTTCTGAGTGGAGCAGTGGAGGAAAGTGATGTATTTTAGGCAACTTTCTGAGTGGAGCAGTGGAGGAAAGTGATGTATTTTAGGCAACTTTCTGAGTGGAGCAGTGGAGGAAAGTGATGTATTTTAGGCAACTTTCTGAGTGGAGCAGTGGAAGAAAGTGATGTATTTTAGGCAACTTTCTGAGTGGAGCAGTGGAGAAAAGTGATGTATCTTAGGCAGCTTTCTGAGTGGAGCAATGGAGGAAAGTGATGTATTTTAGGCAACTTTCTGAGTGGAGCAGTGGAGGAAAGTGTCTACATCGGACCTACCTCTCCGCTGGTGCACCCAGTAACAAGGTTAGCCTGGATAATAAGCAGGGATCGCTATAGTCCTCATGATAGTGGAGTCTTGTAAAGAAGCATTGCGTTCTTCCCGTCTTCTTTTTTTTTTTTTGTCCCGTTCAGGGTCTGTAAATATTTCCGGCGTAACCCACTCCCCATCCGACACAATGAGAACATACTGCTCACAGTTCCAGGACGATAGAACAAGAACAAAGTATGAAAGAAAACGCTCACCTGCTGGACTTGGCGAAAGAGTACAGACTCTCGGCTGCTGTTAGAAGTTCGCTGGCGTATGCAGTGTCGCCCTTGGATTTGAACGTGATAGATCCCACAGCCAGGGCAGCCGCCGTCTCCCCTGCCACGTCACTGCCCTGAGAGTAGAGTGAACTTGTTGGTAAACTTGACAACTGTTAATCTCACTGCCCGGAGGGCAGAGTGAACTTGCTGGTAAAATTTATAACTGTTAACATGTCAAGTTTTTGTTTGAAAGAAACGTGGAATCATGACTCCATGTTAGTTCAAATGTGGTTTGTTTATTGTTACTACAAGTGCTGTTGTTGCTACTACTACTACTACTACTACTACTACTACTACTACTACTACTACTACTGCTGCTGCTGCTGCTACTACTACTACTACTACTACTGCTGCTGCTGCTACTACTACTACTACTGCTGCTGCTGCTACTGCTGATATTGGTATTACTACAACTAATTCTGCTTCTACCATCACAATTACTACTACAACTGTTATTATCTCTACTAAATATGACATTGCTATTACCACTTCTATTAGTATTTTTCGACCAACTCTACTACTACTACTACTACTACTACTACTACTACTACTGTTACTACTATCACTAATAAAACTACTACCACTACTAATATTACTACCACTACTACTACTATTACTACTACCACTACTACTAATACTACCGCCACTACTACTACTACTACTATCACTACAACTACCATTACTACTACTACTACTACCACCACCACCACTACTACTACTACTACTACCATCACTACAACTACCATTACTATTATTACTACTACCACCACTACTACTACTACCATCACTACATCTACCATTACTATTCCTACTACTACTACTACTACTACTACTACTACTACTACTTCTACCACCACCACCACCACCACTACTACTACTACTGCTGCTGTTGCTGCTTTCAGTACCTCTTTACACTACTTTTAGTTGTATCGACTATGCCAGAGTGACCATGTTGGTCCCAGACCGACAGAACGAAATTGGCCAAGACCCTGCCGGCATCCGAGCTGTGCCCCTGGAATCTAGTCCCAGTTTTGTTTCATCTCTCGCTGTTGTGGTATGGATTACTATGTTATTCACAATCACGGAGCCTGCACATAAGCTTACTAACTAAACATCTGACTCAACGAGGAGAATGTTTCTCTGAAGCCCAGAATATCTTCCTGCACTGCGAGGTACACTGAATTTACACTTTCTGCCATTTGCGAATGAAATTAAAGTAGGATATTATCTGGAGCTCTGTTTAAGTGGTACGGGACAAACTTCATAAGAAAGAAAAATGCCTCCAGTCTTATCAGACTTGTCCAGATTAATTGCTGGATATTATATCACAATACAGTGATTTATATGGTGACAGAGTCTAAAACTGAGTGAGTATATTTTCTGTTTAAAGATTTTAAAAAACCCTAAATCTAGCACTTGGAGTAGTCCCTTGTCTTACTACGAAATGATTTATTTTTAATGAAAGCATGAATTCATCATACATTTTTAGTGAAAGCATGAATTCATGACACATTTTTTTAGTACAAGCATGAATTCATGACACATTTTTTTAGTACAAGCATGAATTCATGATTCATTTTTTAAGTGACATCATTAATTCATGACAGATTTTTAGTGAAAGCATTAAGCCATGATACATTTTTAGTGAAAAATATTCATGCTTTCGCTAAAATGCATCATTAATTCATTATGCATTTTAGCGAAAGCATGAATATTTTCTATGGTTTTATTCAAATATGTTAGTTCTCTCATTTTCTTACCAGTCAGATAATCTGAGCTGGAGAAGCACATGGAATAGCGAGTTGTCTTCTGAAGACGAAAAGATTACTACTTGTAACTGTAGCTTTCTATTTTCTGCAGTCAGTTCAGCTATACAACAGGTACCTAACACCTGTGTTTGGAATTCTACCTCTTTTAAAACAGAAAGAATATACAAATAAACGCAGAAGGCGGAGACAGCACAAAGTAGTCAATCCTTACATCTGCGTCTTAAGAGAAAGTAGGTGTCCACATAAACGCGACATGAACAGATAGCAAGATCCCAGAGGAGACTGTTCTTGGAAGTCAAGTGAAGAAAGAAGAAAGTGAACCTGTATTAGTTGTTTGTATTAATTCTGATCACCTTCTTAAGAGTGTGGCAAAGGAAACTAAACTATTGACGTTCAGAATGGTGTTTTTCCATTTGAGTCTTTTATTTACAGGAAAAAAAACCTAAATTGTTCATGTACAGACTTGACAAACATTAATTTGTCAAGAAAATTGCTTTGTTAATGTTCGTACTGGGAGCTGTCTATGTGAGTATCATTTGTCAAGAAAATTGCACGTTAACTCTTTTGGTCCTGAATTACTTTCCACTTTTTTCTACAGCAAATTTTGCTGAAAAGCTGTTATATACATATAGAACTTAGAAGAAACTGCATAATTTAAAAACATGGGTTGGTGCGCTATTACTAACATTTTACTTAGATTATATCTTTCGTTTTCGACCTGACATTTATTAGTTTTAGACGTGAAAGACCTAACGAAAGTGCCAATGTTGGCCTGGAATGAAAGAGGTAATGTCCTTGCAGTTAGCTGTCTTTATAAGTATTAGTATTTGTCGAGAGAACTACACTCTAATGTCCGTTCTGGGAGTTGTCTTTGTGAATATTATTGTTTGCTGAGAGAAACTAAACCGCCTGCGCCCAAACTTGAAGATGTGTACAAAAGCTCTTCTTTGGTTTAAGGCCTTACCGGAGAGGACGCACTGACTTCCTGGCACGGCCTGGCCATGGTCATTTGTTCTGGTCTCCCCCAGTAGGCGTGGTCAGCGTCCCCGTCTCCGACTTGAACTACCAACCTCTTGGTTCCTGACTTCCAAGCCTTGAGGAAGTAGTCCAGCGGCCACTTGATCATGTCGTACATGTTGTTCAGTTGCCCAGTCTTGACGTAGCCGTCTTTGAAGGCGTAAAGTGACCACAAGAGGACGGTAGTGCTGGATGCCAAGGGTAGCCCGAATTTGACATGATCTCCGGCGTCGTACCTGGACGGAGACAAAAATATCGAACAACATAATTTGCTAGATCTGACCTTATGGTTGCGTTGTATATTGCGCGAGTAACTAAAAATAGTTTTAAAAATGAACTGAAAACTAATTCAATGTACCATTTCTTACAAGAATATGTAATGACCTGCACAGATTATACTCTCTACATCTCTACAATCATACGTCACATAGGGCTCGCATGGTAGTTCGCCAAGTTTTCCTGCTTTCGGCGAGCTTTTCAACCTCATCAAGGGAGTTTATGCCTACTATTTTGGCCTCTCTTAACGCTGTCCTCTTCAGAGTTTCAGGTGGTCGACCTTTTTCTTCGGCCTGTTGTGTTTCACTTGATAGCTTGTTTTGGGATTCTCTGACTGTTTATTCTCATCATGTGACCGACATATGTCCATCTCCTTGTCCTGATCACCCATGAAACTGGTTGTTGTTCACTCATCTGTCTTACCTCTGCGTTGCTCTTGAATTTGTTCAACTTTATACCGACTATTTTCTTTAGGCATTTGTTTTCAAAAGAGTCTAAATTGTTGTCTATTTCTTCAGTTATTTTTCAGCTTTCGCATGCATAAATGAGGGTATACTGGAATGTTGCCAAAGACACCTTTGATTGTTCTGCTCCTCACCTCTTCAACACTCATCCATACCACCTTTAATCCACTGACGATGTCCAACCTTATAACTTCCAGCTGTGTTGATGTGACATTGATTCCATACCCTTCTAAGACACATCTTGTCCTCTAAGTCTCTTGCCTTGTCAGTTGCATTTCGTGTCTGGGAATCCGTGTCTGAAATAATTCTTCAAACAGTGAGTACTGGTGTACTCGATGATAACACAGCCCAATAAAAAAAAAACAACTTCATGCTGCCCTGGTCTTTAGGCCTGGTCCTGCAGTTATCTGGGGCGCTGATTTAGAAAGTTGCATTAGACAGGCCGCATCAGCTCTAATTTCTTAGATATGGTTGGAATCAGCTCTAGTTTCTTAGATATGGTTGGAATCAGCTCTAGTTTCTTAGATATGGTTGGAATCAGCTCTAGTTTCTTAGATATGGTTGGAATCAGCTCTAGTTTCTTAGATATGGTTGGAATCAGCTCTAGTTTCTTTGATATGGTTGGAATCAGCTCTAGTTTCTTAGATATGGTTGGAATCAGCTCTAGTTTCTTTGATATGGTTGGAATCAGCTCTAGTTTCTTAGATATGGTTGGAATCAGCTCTAGTTTCTTAGATATGGTTGGAATCAGCTCTAGTTTCTTAGATATGGTAGACATCAGCTCTAGTTTCTTTTATATGGTTGGCATCAGCTATAGTTTCTTAGATATGGTTGGCGTCAGCTCTAGTTTCTTTGATAAGGCATCAGCTCTAGTTTCTTAGATATGGTTGGAATCAGCTATAGTTTCTTAGATATGGTTGGAAACAGCTCTAGTTTCTGTGATATGGTTGGTATCAGCTATAGTTTCGTAGATATGGTTGGAATCAGCTCTAGTTTCTTAGATATGGTAGACATCAGCTCTAGTTTCTTTTATATGGTTGGCATCAGCTATAGTTTCTTAGATATGGTTGGCGTCAGCTCTAGTTTCTTTGATAAGGCATCAGCTCTAGTTTCTTAGATATGGTTGGAATCAGCTATAGTTTCTTAGATATGGTTGGAAACAGCTCTAGTTTCTGTGATATGGTTGGTATCAGCTATAGTTTCGTAGATATGGTTGGAATCAGCTCTAGTTTCTTAGATATGGTAGACATCAGCTCTAGTTTCTTTTATATGGTTGGCATCAGCTATAGTTTCTTAGATATGGTTGGCGTCAGCTCTAGTTTCTTTGATAAGGCATCAGCTCTAGTTTCTTAGATATGGTTGGAATCAGCTATAGTTTCTTAGATATGGTTGGAAACAGCTCTAGTTTCTTAGATATGGTTTGAATCAGCTATAGTTTCTTAGATATGGTTGGAATGAGCTATAGTTTCTTAGATGTAGTTTGCATCAGCTCTAGTTTCTTAGATATGGTTGTTATCCGCTCTAGTTTCTTAGATGTAATTGGCATCAGCTCTAGTTTCCTATATAATAGTTGATATCAGCTCTAGTTTCTTTCATATGGCTGGCATCAACTCTAGTTTCTTAGATATGGATGGCATCAGCTATAGTTTCTTAGATGTAGTTGGCATCAGCTCTAGTTTCTTAGATGTAGTTGGTATCAGCTCTAGTTTCTTAGATATGGTTGGAATCAGCTCTAGTTTCTTAGATATTGTTGGAATCAGCTATAATTTCTTAGATATGGCTGGCATCAGCTCTAGTTTCTTAGATATGGCTATCATTAGCTCTGGTTTCTTAGATATGGTTGCCATCAGCTTTAGTTTCTTAGATGTAGTTGGCATCAGCTCTAGTTTCTTAGATGTAGTTGGCATCAGCTCTAATTTCTTAGATATGGATGGCATCAGCTCTAGTTTCTTAGATATGGTTGGAATCAACTCTAGGTTCTTAGATATGGTTGAATTGATACAATTTTAGTTCGCTCTTTAACATGTCTAATCTTCAGAATTGGGATATCATATCAAGCTGTCTTATTTGAATGGGAAATTTATGTATTTGATTTACCTACAGTTTTTTTTTTATAATAACCTTTGTTTCACAACTGTTCGTCTACGTCCTTTCCTATAATGCACACCTGCATAAACATGTATAGCTGAAATGACAGAATCGCTTTTGTTCTGTTTTATTACATAATTTTGTAAAAAAAATAATATGGCAAATTATGGTTTTCGCAGATTACATAAATTTGTATTTCAACGGTTTCTCAGCCTGGTCTGTTTAAAACAGTTGTGGTCTATAATAGTTATGATCGTATGGAAGGTGTGTGTATATTCCCACTCATATCATTTCATTTATGCAAATCAAACGCCGTTCAGCTTATGGCTACTTCAAGACGGAGCTGCTTGAATCATCCCGACATATTTTGCTATATTTGTGGGGAGTACACACTGAAAGCAAGTAGGAAACCTATTTCTGAGTTTGTAAGAAGAGCATATGTGGGTTATTTTGTGTCAAGCTTGGAGATCAGGATAATCCATGGGCTCCTCATATTGTATGCAAAACTTGTACGGAGTATTTGCGCCAGTGGACAAATTGAAAGAGAAGCTGCCTGAAATTTGGAGTACCAGTGGTGTGGTGAGAACTGAAAAACCACTTCGATGACTGTTCTTTTTCTGTTGTTACTATCATAGGCATCAATCAAAATAATCGTGACAGGTTGTCTTACCCTGATCTACCTTCAGCCAGGAGACCTGTTCCACACTCGGGTCTTGTACCTGTTCCACCTTTCCTTGAACTAGCACAGCTCTCAGGGGATGAGTCTTGCATATCTGATATCACACAAGGTAAAGAAAGTGGGGCCAGTGATAGTGAATTCCAAACAAGATAGTAGAGCCAAACATGAACAATGGGCAAGAAAAGACTGGCCTCTGAGGAAATAAATGGTGGTTGGAGGACAAAATGTATTCAATGAAGCTTTTGTAGCACGAGATAGAATCATACTTCCACCACTGCATATAAAGCTAGATCTGAGGAAACAATTTGCAAAGGCTTTGTTGAATAAAAACTTTTCGTGCATTGAATACAGAGTGCAGAAGTCACCTGGACTTACCACGGAAAAAACTAAACGCAGGAATTTTCGATGGTCCACAGATCAGACAACTTATCAATGACCCACATTTAATATCATCAATGAATAGAATAGAATCATGTGTCTGGTCTTCATTTGTTCTTGTTGTGAAAAGCTTTCTTGGCAACAAGAAGGCAGACAACTACACACAATTAGTAGAGGATATGCTCTTTCAACAGGCTTGTCTGTAACATGAGTGTTAAAATCCATCATCTGCACAGTCACTTAGATCGCTTTCCAGAGAACCCTGGTGACTTAAGCAAAGAGCAAGGTGGAAGATTTCACTAAGACATAAAAACAATGGAAGCCAGATACTAAGGAAGATGGGAAGCACACATAATGACAGATTATTCTTGGAATCTTATGCGGGATTGTCCTGACAGATCCCTCTCTCGGAAGTCTTACAAAAGAAGCTTCTTGTGTGTCGGATGAGTGGAAGTTTGTATCATAAACTTGTGCTTTTGGTATGAAATATGTAGATTTTCATGTAGCACATTTTTCTTTCAATATTTAATGTTTCCTTCAAATTAAAAGATATTAATTTAAACACTACATTGAAATATCCTCATTTGTTATGGGCGAGCAGAGTTAAGAGTGGTATATGGCGTATGTTATGTATTAAAAAAAACTAGAGCTGATAGGGGAAAACTTGTGCCATTTTTGGAATGAGAAAGTCAAATATACCCAGAAACAAGTCTAACATTAGAGACACCAAAATGTGTTGACCAGTGTAATGTATGAGAATGAAAAATAATGTTACTGTCTGCATTCAGTAACTTTCTATGTAACGTTCTGTTACTGGAAGAGTTGTCACATAAGATGATGAAAGCGAATGTCCCCATGATACTTTACGGACACTAGTTTTGTGTTTAGTCTAAATGAACATGCTTACTGTGACGGTGTGGAAGTTTATGTTGAAGTGTAGTTACGTTGTAGATGTTTATGTGTGACGTGTAGTTACTGTGACGATGTAGAAGTTTATGTATGAAGTGTAGTTACGTTGTAGAAGTTTATGTATGAAGTGTAGTTACTGTGACGATGTAGAAGTTTATGTATGAAGTGTAGTTACGTTGTAGATGTTTATGTATGACGTGTAGTTACTGTGACGGTGTGGAAGTTTATATATGAAGTGTAGTTACTGTGACGATGTAGAAGTTTATGTATGAAGTGTAGTTACGTTGTAGATGTTTATGTAAGACGTGTAGTTACTGTGACGGTGTGGAAGTTTATGTATGAAGTGTAGTTACTGTGACGGTGTAGAAGTTTATGTATGAAGTGTAGTTACTGTGACGGTGTAGAAGTTTATGTATGAAGTGTAGTTACTGTGACGGTGTAGAAGTTTATGTATGAAGTGTAGTTACTGTGACGGTGTAGAAGTTTATGTATGAAGTGTAGTTACTGTGATGGTTTATATGTTTATATATGAAGTGCCTACGTTCTTAGTCTTTTGCCTGTGTAAGCGAGTGGGCATACAAAACACGCAAGGGCAAGGGCACTGAAAAACCTTTCAGAAGCAGCAGAAGTCTGATGATCTGAAGAGTTGTGCTGTTGTTCCTCTTTCTACAGAAGATAGTTTCTGCACATCCTCCAGAAAAAAAATAAAGTTTGATTTTTTTTTCTCTCCTTTTTTTCCCAATTTCTGTCTCTTGTTCGCCCTGTTCTCATTTTTCCCGCTTTCTGCTATATTCTTCCCCCCCCCCCCCCCCGCGCCCCACGTTCCCTGATTCTCAAGAACTTTACCCACCATCCACCAGGCACGCAGTCGGTCAAGGCCGAATCTCCTCTCCAGGAAATGGGGTTGTTGGCTGGAAGTTTTCCAGATCTCTGAGCGTTGTAGAAGAGGATAGATTTGGCCAGAGCGTCCCCGTAGTCTTTGTTTGCTGTCCCGCCACCTGGTGCAGAGACCAAAAACAAATAATAAAACTGTCTTTGGTCTAGAACACTGGGAAACAAAGTTACAGAAAAAAATAAACCAGATGCGATGGTAAAGGTAAGGTAAAGGTAATCCTGTCATGGCTTAGAGGCACATAGGGATATGGTGTTAGTGCCCATATTTTCCTTGACCTGTCAGCACACTAGAGGGTGATATGGTCAGTATCACGCCTGGCTGCCTTTCCTTCCCCAACTCCAGAAGAAGTCAGGTACCCATTTCTACATCTGGGTGACTGGGGTGCCTCCGGCCGGAAACGAACCCCCGACCTTCGCCATGAGAGACCAGTGCACTAACCACTTCACCACTCAAACTAATTAAATAAACAGATTAAGCTGCGTACGGTGTCTGCTATTTAAGGAGATTACTGAAAGCCGACAGACTATTCTTGGAATCTTATGCGCGATTGTCCTGGCAGATCCCACTCTCGGAAGTCTTACAAAAGGAGCTTCTTGTGTGTCGGATGAGTGGAAGTTTGTATCATAAACTTGTGCTTTTGGTATGAAATATGTAGATTTTCATGTAGCACATTTTTCTTTCAATATTTAATGTTTCCTTCAAATTAAAAGATATTAATTTAAACACTACATTGAAATATCCTCATTTGTTATGGGCGAGCAGAGTGAAGAGTGATATATGGCATATGTTCTGTATTTAAAAAAAACTAGAGCTGATAGGGGAGAACTTGTGCCATTTTTGGAATCAGAAAGTCAAATATACCCAGAAACAGGTCTAACATTAGAGACACCAAAATGTGTGTTGACTCGAGTAATGTATGAGAATGAAAAATAATGTTACTGTCTGCATTCAGTAACTTTCTATGTAACGCTCTGTTACTGGAAGAGTTGTCAAATAAGATGATGAAAGCAAATGTCTCCATGATACTTTACGGACACTAGTTTTGTGTTTAGTCTAAATGAACGTGCTTACTGTGACGGTGTGGAAGTTTATGTATGAAGTGTAGTTACTGTGACGGTGTAGAAGTTTATGTATGAAGTGTAGTTACTGTGACGGTGTAGAAGTTTATGTATGAAGTGTAGTTACTGTGACGGTGTAGAAGTTTATGTATGAAGTGTAGTTACTGTGACGGTGTAGAAGTTTATGTATGAATTGTAGTTACTGTGATGGTTTATATGTTTATATATGAAGTGCCTACGTTCTTAGTCTTTTGCCTGTGTAAGCGAGTGGGCATACAAAACACGCAAGGGCAAGGGCACTGAAAAACCTTTCAGAAGCAGCAGAAGTCTGATGATCTGAAGAGTTGTGCTGTTGTTCCTCTTTCTACAGAAGATAGTTTCTGCACATCCTCCAGAAAAAAAATAAAGTTTGATTTTTTTTTCTCTCCTTTTTTTCCCAATTTCTGTCTCTTGTTCGCCCTGTTTTCATTTTTCCCGCTTTCTGCTATATTCTTCCCCCCTCGCCCCCCGTTCCCTGATTCTCAAGAACTTTACCCACCATCCACCAGGCACGCAGTCGGTCAAGGCCGAATCTCCTCTCCAGGAAATGGGGTTGTTGGCTGGAAGTTTTCCAGATCTCTGAGCGTTGTAGAAGAGGATAGATTTGGCCAGAGCGTCCCCGTAGTCTTTGTTTGCTGTCCCGCCACCTGGTGCAGAGACCAAAAACAAATAATAAAACTGTCTTTGGTCTAGAACACTGGGAAACAAAGTTACAGAAAAAAATAAACCAGAAGCGATGGTAAAGGTAAGGTCAAGGTAATCCTGTCATGCCTTAGAAGCACGTAGGGATATGGTGTTAGTGCCTATATTATCCTTGACCTGTCAGCACACTAGAGGGTGATATGGTCAGTATCACGCCTGGCTGCCTTTCCTTCCCCAACTCCAGAAGAAGTCAGGTACCCATTTCTAGGTGACTGGGGTGCCTCCGGCCGGAAACGAACCCCCGACCTTCGCCATGAGAGACCAGTGCACTAACCACTTCACCACTCAAACTAATTAAATAAACAGATTAAGCTGCGTACGGTGTCTGCTATTTAAGGAGATTACTGAAAGCCGTCTGATTATTTCTGAAGGGAAACAGTTCTTATCCACTTGGTTCAACCCCAAGATAAATGATAAAAAAGATGTTGAAGATGTAGTGCAGAAGTTGGAGTGAAATACTGCAAAGAGATCTACAGATGGTTGCTGGATCATGGTTTACAAACTGCGCTAGACAGAGAGAGCTTGTTCTGCCTTCACGTGATATCCCTAGCAACAGTTAGACCGGGTCAGTGTGTACTTGTACGAACTCTCTGTAACTGCGAGCTGTTGTTCTTTGCAACCGATGCTGTAGAGATGTTGAGGCACATCATTATATCAGCGTGGGAGAGGGTTATGGCGGATATTTTTTCAATCCCGGGGCACGGGTAAAAAGCAGAGGGTGTGCAATGCTTCTTTAGTAGACTCCACCACCACGGGGACTATGGCGATCCCCGTCCTGTTAGCCAGACAATGCCTGTTACTGGGGGTACCATGGAGAGGTGGGACAGGGTCTTGGTCAGCTATGGGTCGCTAACCCTAACGCTGGCATATCAGCTATGGGTCGCTGATTACCTTACAGGGCATCTTTACCCCCTCAGTGTAGATAGAAATGTGAATGAAAATCAGGTCCTAAAATTACCCCATACCGAAGCCCGATGTGTCAGACTGAAAGGGGGCAGATATAATAGTTTAATTATAAACCAGATAAAAGAGATAATGGCCGCAGTAAAGCCGGTTCTAGTAATACAGGTAGATACAGGTGTATGTTTACAACACAGGTAGAGAAAAGTGTATGTTATAGTTTTACAACACAGGTAGATAGAGGTGTATGGTACAGTTTTACAACACAGGTAGATAGAGGTGTATGGTGCAGTTTTACAAGACAGGTAGATAGAGGTGTATGGTACAGTTTTACAAGACAGGTAGATAGAGGTGTTTGGTACAGTTTTGGTACAGTTTTACAACACAGGTAGATAGAGGTGCATGACACAGTTTTACAACACAGGTAGATAGAGGTGTATGTTACAGTTTTACAACACAGGTAGATAGAGGTGTATGTTACAGTTTTACAACACAGATAGATAGAGGTGTATGGTACAGTTTTACAACACAGGTAGATAGAGGTGTATGGTACAGTTTTACAACACAGGTAGATAGAGGTGTATGGTACAGTTTTACAAAGCGATAGAGGAGTTAGAAAAGTGAGAAAAAAACATAAATAATGAAAAACATACAACATTCAATATTTCGGCCTGAGCCTTTTTCAAGGATTACATACACAGAGACGAAGAAGAAGAAATCTTTAACATTTTAACACTGTTAAAATTGGAAACAAAACATCAAAATTCTCTGGCCTGAGAAAAATGTTAGAGAACGGGACAATCACTGGAAAATTTAAGGGAGAAAGAAAGAGCATATACATATATGTATGTATATGTATTGAGAGAGAGAGAGAGAAAGAGAGAGAGAAGGGCAGGGAGAGAGAGAAATTAAACAGTTTGATGAAGTGGTACAGGAAGAGAAGGGCAACATATCTAAGAAGAGAAACATAGAGAAACGACATCTGCCTCAGTGTCACACAGTGAATGCAGTTAGTCATCAAATCTTCCCTGCTGGTTTTCGATTAGTTTCCTGCAGTCATATCATTGTGGTAGTCATGTTTTTATAAATAATAAATTATAAAAAAGATGAAGTCATAATTAATGTGAAACAATGGTTTTTCGTGCACGAAATTCTTTCAGATGAAAACCTACAACAACATGGAACATGAAAGTGCTAACCAGCCAGGCTTGTTATTGTCTGATGTTGAGGTATTAAGATGACAGATTCTGTTCTCTGTTAACCCGGAAAAATGTGATGTAAGAAAGGTAGTGAACATGTCCGTTAGTTTTCTCTTTCCTCATCGACAAAATCTTCGTTCTTGTCCTCACATTCTTTTCTGTCTGAGACCTGTTCCTTTTAAAGATTTTACTTCAAATCAGTGTATTTTTTTACTGTTGCTACCCGTTAATTTCTAAATCAGTGTCTTTTTTTTCATTGTAGCTACCATTAATTTCTAAATCACTGGCTTTTTTCATTGTAGCTACCATTAATTTCTAAATCACTGGGGTTTTTTTCATGTAAAAAAAAGATAAAGGTAATCCCGTCATGCCTTAGAGGCACATAGGGATATGGTGTTAGTGTCCATATTTTCCTTAACCTGTCAGCACACTAGAGGGTGATATGGTCAGTACCACGCCTGGCTGCTTTTCCTTTCCCAACTTCAGAAGAAGTCGGGTACCCATTTCTACAGCTGGGTGACTGGGGATGTATCTTCCCTTAATATCTAAATCACTGGTTTTTTCATGTAACGTCCCTTAATCTATAACTCACTGTTTTTTTTATGTAACTTCCTTTCATCTCTAAATCACTTGTTTTTTCATGTAATTTCCCTTAATCTCTAAATCACTGGGTTTTTTCATGTAACTTCCCTTAATCTCTAAATCACTGGTCTTTTCATATAACTTTTCTTAATCTCTAAATCACTGTTTTTTTCATGTAACTTCCTTAATCTCTAAATCACTGTTTTTTTCATGTAACTTCCCTTAATCTCTAAATCACTGTTTTTTTTTTCATGTAACTTCCTTAATCTCTAAGTCACTGTTTTTATGTAACTTCCTTTAATCTCTAAATCACTAGGTTTTTTCATGTAACTTCCCTTAATCTCTAAATCACTGGTTTTTTCATGTAACTTCCATTAATCTCTAAATCACTGGATTTTTTTCATGTAACTTCCCTTAATATCTAAATCACTGGTTTTTTAACTGTGACTTTCTTTAATCTCTAAATCATTGGTTTTTTAAATGTAACTTACCTTAATCTCTAAATACACCCCCTCCCCCCAGAGCTACCTGCAGACATCGAAACTTCTAGCTTAGTCTTTGCTTTACGTCATGTATTTATCTTGTGCATGTGATGACATATCCGTCAGTCAGTCATTTGCATGTCCCTTATAGAACTTTGCCTCCCTAACAGCACTCCTGTAGGCCTCTCGGTTGTGAGCAAGATGGTCTGCTGCTGATGCATCAATTTGCAGATCGTCAACGATGTCTTGCAGCCATCTTCGCCTTAGTCTTTCTCTCATTCTTTTTTCCCATTATGTACCCTTCCAAGACGGTCTTCTCTAGATTATCATGACGTTTAATGTGTCCAAAATATTTAAGTTTTCTCTCTTTAATCCTCTTTACTAGCCAGCCTTCTTCAATATTAAGTTCTTGTAGTATGGATATATTTGTTCTTTTTTGTGTCCATGATATTTGAAGAACTTTTCTGTAGCATTTACATTCGAAAGCATTTATGTGTTTCTCAGCTGTTTTATTAAGTGTCCATGTCTCACAGGCATATGTTGCAATGGGAAAGATGCATGCCCTTAGAAATCTCTATTTTTGTAGTTCTGTCTGTTCCTCTCCACAGCTTATTTATTTGTTTTACTTTCTGAAGAGCGATAGATGTCCTCCTTTTAATTTCCCTCATTGTATCTCCATTATTAGTTAGTAGTGATCCAAGATATTAAAAACTCTCCACTTCTTCCAGTTTTTCCTCACTGATACATATTTCAGCTGTCTTGTTTGTTTTGTCAGTTGTCATCAATTTAGTGCGATGACATTATACAAAAGAATTATATGAGCGAGACAATATTCTTCCAGTGTGCTCCCATGTTACAAGATCTTTATCCTAATATAATCTGGCAAGGATCTTGTTACAGTGCGATCATTTGTGGGACAGCAAGTGAGGCAGCAGAGAACGTGCTCAATGTGGGACAGCAAGTGAGGCAGCAGAGAACGTGCTCAATGTGGGACAGCAAGTGAGGCAGCAGAGAACGTGCTCAATGTGAGACAGCAAGTGAGGCAGCAGAGAACGTGCTCAATGTGGGACAGCAAGTGAGGCAGCAGAGAACGTGCTCAATGTGGGACAGCAAGTGAGGCAGCAGAGAACGTGCTCAATGTGGGACGGACATGAAAAGATACGCGAAGACCATAACAAAATAAGATTAGCGGTGCTAGAGAGAGAGAGAGAGAAGGAGGGAGAGAGAGAGACAGAGAGAGAGAAGGAGGGAGAGAGAGAAGGAGGGAGAGAGAGAAGGAGGGAGAGAGAGAGAGAAGGAGGGAGAGAGAGAAGGAGGGAGAGAGAGAAGGAGGGAGAGAGAGAGAGAAGGAGGGAGAGAGAGAGAAGGAGGGAGAGAGAGAGAAGGAGGGAGAGATAGAGAGAAGGAGGGAGAGAGAGAGAAGGAGGGAGAGAGAGAGAAGGAGGGAGAGAGAGAGAAGGAGGGAGAGAGAGAGAGAGAAGGAGGAGAGAGAGAGAGAGAAGGAGGGAGAGAGAGAGAAGGAGGGAGAGAGAGAAGGAGGGAGAGAGAGAGAGGGGGGAGAGAAGACCACTGGAAGTCTGAGGTCACAAACTGAGATAGACAGAGATAAACTGAGATAAACATGAGCTCAAACACTCACGGTCGTGCAAAGAGTTTTCCTTATCAGTTCAGAGCTGAATGTTGTCTAAAATTTATAACCAGGTATTTCAGTCTGATGTATTTTTTTCTCTGTATATACGGCCTCTTTCGGTGCTTTATTCCTGCTTCTGCCATGAAAATATGCGGAAGAATGAAAGAAAGAAGGACGAAGAAAA
Organism: Achatina immaculata; assembly: GCA_009760885.1. Taxonomy (NCBI): domain Eukaryota; kingdom Metazoa; phylum Mollusca; class Gastropoda; order Stylommatophora; family Achatinidae; genus Lissachatina; species Lissachatina immaculata. The sequence continues at coordinate 39,646,292 of CM019691.1, read as the reverse complement.
CCGTAGAGTGAAGGGACACATCGGAAGATGGGCACGAAACAACCTGATCAAGTGTGCTGTGAAGCGAGCTAGTTACGGTCCAGGATCACTTTCTTTGCTATATGTTCACGCCATTAGACGCTTTGGCCTTCTCTTCTGTGTATTCTAAAGTGTACAGAGATTAATCCGATCTTATTCTAAAGTGTACAGAGATTGATCCGATCTTATTCTAAATGTACAGAGATTGATGATCTAAGCTCCATGATGATTTTCAGCTTGTTCTATACCATTTATTTTACTGCGGAAGCAAGAAATGGAACAAGCTGAACATTTATTGTTAGCTTTAGCTTTTGAGGAAAAGAGTGAATTCTCCACAAACTTCTTCTTCTTCTTCTTCTCAAAAGTCAGGCTGTACATCTTGTCCAGACAGGTTCTTGTGATGGTCACGTGTCCCACCTTTGCTCCTGAAATGAAGCACAGTCCTACAGCAGATCTTGGCCTGCCATATTCCCAGTGACCCAGGTAAACACATTATGTATTAAGTAGTTTAATGGCCAATTAAAATGTCTTGTAGGAAAACAAAGACAGCAAAGTGGTACCTGTGCTTGGAGCCGCTGTTGTGGGTCGCTGGGTATTGCCAGGCGTGACGCCTCCAGGTGGGTCGTTCATACCTTCGATATAAATGGTCACCCTGGGAACAACGTTCCCCGTCACGTGACCAGTAAACGAGAAGCAGAGCTCGTCTCCCACGTGCTCCACAGCGTTATAGTCCTGGTTTATCAGGACGTACTCGTACGCGCTGATCTTCGTCGCCGTGGCAACCCAGATGTCAATAGAATGTACCTCTTCTGTGAACTTCAAATGCGCCTTCCATCCCTTCAGCTCTTTGGTTATTCGGATGCACGCTTCGGCCTGGAAGCCGCCGAACCAGTGGTTTGTGACAGGAACTTCAACCTCTGACCTTACCAGGGTCGTGAACAAGGCCGCTATGACAGCCAAGCTCTTGATGTCCATGGCTGAGAGAACAACAAACCTGTAAAGAAATGACAAGCTACAGTAAGATCTCCGGCGTGTCTGTTATCTGCGGACTTGAGTATTCGCTACCTAACAGTGGAAGAGTATACCCTCTGATAGCTCAGCCTAATGGTGTAAATCTACAGAAGTAGGCGGTAAACAAGAGTGAATCTACAGAAGTAGGCGGTAAACAAGCGTGAATCTACATAATTATCGTAACCATCAGTTTTTAATATGCCCAGGATTAATGATTAATCTTTCTTGAAAAAAGATTCATGAGTATTTAATTTAAACCAGGTGATTATATTTGGTGAAAGTGACAATTATCCAGTCGTTGGACGCTGTAAATATTACTTTTTAGTTAGTCTTACAGTTTTGAAATTTGTTAATAATGATTATTTCCTTCTTCTGCCTCTACTTTACCTACACCCCTCCTCGCTTCTCTCTTGTCATCTTTCTCACTCTTTCTTCTCACACACACGCACAGCACTTAATCTTTCCATCGCACACATACACAAAGAAATCATCATTATGAAAGTGTGCTAGCGAAATTTTGTACAGAACCGGGTGGGGGGGGGGGGGGGGGGGAAATAGGGAACCAAATATAGAAGCTGTCTGCCAGTAAAGGAAGAATCTTCTAGGCTCATTTCCCACAGCTCATTCATTCATTCATTTGCATGTCCCTTGCGGAACTTTGTCTCCCTAACAGCACTCCTGTAGGCCTCTCGGTTGTGAGCAAGATGGCCTGCCGCTGCTGCATCCACTTGCAGATCGTCAACGATGTCTTGCAGCCATCTTCGTTTTGGTCTTCCTCTCTTTATTTTTCCCATAGCTATCTGGGATAATTTCAGAATCATATAGTCCTGGCAGTATATCATACCTTCCACTGATATTCTAAACTGTCTGAGGCCTTCTACTGATCTCATGGCCCTGAAATGTCTTCCACTTACATCCTAGGCTGTGAAATATCTTCCTTTGATATACTTGGCTGTGAAATATCATCCATTGATGTACTAGGCGGTGAAAAGTCTTTCATTGACATTATAGGCTGTGAAATGTCTTCCATTGATATCCTAGGTCATGAAATATCTTCCACTGATATACTGTGGCTGTAGAGTGAGAGAGGATTGCTAACTTCTGACATTAGAGAACATTTGTTTCAACCAAAGGTATAACATAATACAACCTCCACGTGGCTATCAGTGATAAAAAGATGTTTCCGTACATGTCTATCCAGTCTATACGAGGCCACACTTACAATTTGGGACCACACTACAATTTCCAGCAAGTTATTTATTGACAAAAATTGCTAAAGCAACTTTAGATAATCTCAGAAAAATACGCAAGAGACGAAAGTTATGGAAAGTACAAAAGACGAATGCCTTGAAGACTGGAATACTTGCCTTCGTGTACAGACAAGACCAGAACACGACAATCAGCAGTGAAGATAGTTCAGTGTCTCCGTGTATGGCACGACAACGACTGGGTCAGCTTTTTACCGGAGGTTAAGGTTTTTTCTTAGAGAGATAAAGTCATGGGCGTGTAGCCAGAGAGAACTTTTGTTATTGTCAATAGAGAAATAGACATAAAAACAGGCAGATAGAGGCACGCAGGGATATGGTGTTAGTGTCCATGTTTTGACAACTCTTTCAATGCTGTCTATTTATCTCTCTGCAGTTGGATACCTGTAGAGTACTCCTGGATATCTGACTTTTATAATTATGCTGTCTCTGTCTGTCTATCTCTCTGTCTCTTTGTCTATCTCTTTGTCGCTCTGTGTCTCTTTGTCTCTCTGTGTCTCTTTGTCTCTCTGTGTCTCTTTGTCTCTCTGTGTCTCTCTCTCTGCCTCTTTGTCTCTCTGTCTCTCTCTCTGTCTCTTTATCTCTGTGTGTGTCTCTCTGTCTCTTTGTCTCTCTGTCTCTTTGTTTCTGTCTCTCTCTGCCACTTTATCTCTCTGTGTCTTTGTCTCTCTGTCTTTGTTTCTCTCTCTCTCTCTTTGTCTCTCTCTCTCTTTCTTGTCTCTCTCTCTTGTCTGTCTCTGTCTGTCTGTCTGTCTGTGTCTCTCTCTCTCAAGGTTACCTCGAATTCACTTCAGCCAGGCCAAAGTCTGCACGTTCTGTACTGCCAGCTTCTATCAATGTCTTAAATCTGGAGCAAATCTTCTTCTCTTTCCTAATCCGAAACGTTCAAAGAGTTCGTTAAAGTGCAACAAAAAAGAAGAGACGTTTAAGGCTATACGTTTCTTATTTGTAAACTAAAATCTTTAGTGAGGTCTAGATAGTGAAACAAATCTACACTGTCTTTATAAACCTACTTAGATAATAATCTTATCTGTTTAGAGTTTGTCAGTCGTTGTTTTTATTCTCTGTAAATTTTGTGAATAATTTTACTCAATTTTAGAGTAGAGAATAGTATAGTTTGAGAGTGAAGAATAGTATAGTTTGAGAGCGGAGAATAGTATAGTTTTAAAGTGAAGAATAATAGAGTTTGAGACTGAAGAATAGCATAGTTTTAGAGTAAAGAATAGTATAGTTTTTTCCTCGGCTGAAACTGAAGTAGAGAGACTTTTTATGACAAGAAAAATATTATGAATCTGGTGCCACAAACTGTTTGATTTTCATCAAATCATGAAATATATACCCCAATCATTGATACCCTATAGTCCAGTCATTGCCTACATAGTCCAGTTATTGAATATATTGTCCAATCATTGCTTACATAGTCCAGTCATTGCTTACATAGTCCAATCACTTGCTTACATGGTCCAATCATTGCTTACATAGTCCAAGCATTGCTTACATAGCCCAATCATTGCTTGCATAGTCCAATCAGTGACTTATAGCTGTAATCCTGATCCTATATATCAGTATTTGACTCTGTAGTACATATACTGAGTCTATACCCCATAACTGACTATAGTACAACTATTGACTCTATACAGTAATAACTAATTCTATAGTACGATTATTGACTCTATGCAGCAATAACTGATTCTATAGTACGAGTAGTGTATTGACGCTATAGTAATAGCTGACTCTATAGTACCACTAGTAACTCTATACAGTAATAGCCGACGCTATAGTACAATTATTGACTCTATACAATAATAACCGACTCTGTAGTACAACTTTTGACTCTATACAGTAATAACCGACTCTGTAGTACAATTATTGACTCTAAACAGCAATAACTGACTATTCAATTCAATTCTAAGTGCCGTGCCGCGTGGCGTAGGCGATCATTTCTCTCCACAACTCCGTCTTTAGACTTGATTATGAGATCCGCCGGTGACTTTCTTCCTAGTCACATTGACAGCCCATCCAGTAACTTCTCTCTCTGTCTTCCTCTGTCTCTCTTCCCTCAATTTCTCCAGTTGCCACAGTGTTTCCCAATTTTCCTCTTCTTAGAAAATATCCTACAAATCTCATTTGTCTGCCTCTGATCTTTGCTATAATTTGCTTTTCGACTCCAGCCTCTCTTAAGACTTCTTCGTTGGTTTTCTTAGCTGTCCATGATACCTTCAACATCCTTCTTATGAACCATATTTCCATGGCCTCCATTTCTCGCTGTACTCTCTTATTCACGGACCATGCTTCACATCCATAAAGCAAAATGGGCTCGATGTAACATTTAAGTACTCGGAATCTTGTTTCCATTGATATGGATCTGTTGCGTAAGAGTGTCTCATTGTCTGGAATGCTGACTTGGCCTGAGTACGTCTGCTTTTTATTTCGTTGTGACATTTCTCATCAGTTTTTATAATCGTTCTTAATTATTTGAATCTTTCAACATGTTTCAGTTCTGTGCCATCGATGGTAATGCTAGATTTTGGTGGTATTCTTTTCTTTGAGATGACCATCACTTCAGTCTTATTTTTATTCAGACTGAGACCTTTACTTTTACTTTCACGAACCATGATGTCCAGAAGAGCCTGTAGCTCCCCTTCACTTTTAGCAATCAGAACTGTGTCGTCTGTATATCTTAAGTTGTTGCGGATGTGCCCGCCAATTGATAATCCTGGCAAGCTCTCTATATTTCTCATTATGTTTTCGCTGTACGAGGAGAAGAGGTCAGGAGATAGAACACATCCTTGTCTCACTCCCAATTTTATGCCTTGGAATGCTCTTATTTGGTTCTCAACCCTCATTGCTGCTGATTGCATCTTTCCCATATATGTTGATGGCTTCTAGCATTCTTACAATATCTTATAATATCAAATGCTTTACAGTAGTCTATGACGCATAAGTATAGGTCCGTCTTTACTTCTACTGTCTTTCTATCAATGTTCTCAATATATATATATGGCGTTACTTGTACCTTTTCCTTCGACGAAGCTACACTGTTCTTCAGCGATTCCTGGTTTTATTTGTCCCTGACTCTTCTCATGACAATACGAAGCAGGATTTTGATAACATGGCTCATAAGACTAATGGTTCGATGGTCTTCACATTCAACTGCACCTTGTTTCTTTGGTAGGGCAATGAAAACTGATTGCAAAAGGTCTGATGGGATATTTTATAGATGTCATTCAGCAATCTGGTAATTATTTCTATGCCAAGCTCTCCTAATGTATCCAATTCTTTCTTGGTGATTGTATCTGGTCCTGGCGCTTTGTTGTTCTTCATGTGTTTGATGGCTTCTTCCACTTCTACTTTTAATATGTGAGGCCCTTCATTATTATTTCGTATATGTATTTCGCTTCTATTGTCCTCATAGAGTTCTCTAATGTATTCGCTCAATCGTGCCATTATTTCATCTCTGTCCATTATTGTATGCCCTTCCTTTGACTTCAAGCAACCAGTCTTGTGGTATGCCCTTTTGTTTGTTAACTCCTTTATTTGTTTGTACATATCTCTTGCGTTTCCATGATTGTGTGCCTCTATTTCACTACATTTCTTATTTAGCCACTTTTCGTTAGCTTTATTGCATTTGTATCTTATTTCTTTATTTATTTTGTCACATTCATCTTTATCTTCCTTAAGACTTCTTCTCCGATCCATTAGTTGTAAAATTTCTTCTGTCATCCACCCCTGTTTAGTGTGTCTTTTATTTGGAAGTAGGACTTTGATAGATGTTTGCTGATTAGAGTCTTTAAGCATATTCCATTGTTCATCAGTCGTTTCAATCTTCTCTATAGCAATTTATCTATTATGTACTATGGTCCTATATCGTACTTGTATTGCTTTATCTTTCCGTAACAGCTCTCTATATAGTTCTTTTTTTTAGCTGCTACCTTTAACGTCTTTAGCCTGATTCTCTCTTTTCCTACAACTGGTCACTGTTGGAATCAGCGCTTGATCTTGTTTTCACGGATATTATTGAGTTCCTGAATCTTCTGTTGATCATAATGTAATCTGTTTGGTTACGTATGTTATTATTTGGCCTTTTTCATGTCCATAGTCGCCTTGGGTGTTGTTGAAACCAAATATTTCCTATTATTATTTTATTCTTTTCTGCCCACTCAATCAACATCTCTCCTCTTGTATTTCTGATACCTAGTCCCTACTTGCCAGTAGCTTCATTGTCTTGTTCACTCCCTACTTGCCAGTAGTTTCATTGTCTTGTTCAGTCCCTACTTGCCAGTAGCTTCATTGTCTTGTTCACTCCCTACTTGCCAGTAGCTTCATTGTCTTGTTCAGTCCCTACTTGCCAGTAGCTTCATTGTCTTGTTCACTCCCTACTTGCCAGTAGCTTCATTGTCTTGTTCAGTCCCTACTTGCCAGTAGCTTCATTGTCTTGTTCACTCCCTACTTGCCAGTAGCTTCATTGTCTTGTTCACTCCCTACTTGCCAGTAGCTTCATTGTCTTGTTCAGTCCCTACTTGCCAGTAGCTTCATTGTCTTGTTCACTCCCTACTTGCCAGTAGCTTCATTGTCTTGTTCACTCCCTACTTGCCAGTAGCTTCATTGTCTTGTTCACTCCCTACTTGCCAGTAGCTTCATTGTCTTGTTCAGTCCCTACTTGCCAGTAGCTTCATTGTCTTGTTCACTCCCTACTTGCCAGTAGCTTCATTGTCTTGTTCACTCCCTACTTGCCAGTAGCTTCATTGTCTTGTTCACTCCCTACTTGCCAGTAGCTTCATTGTCTTGTTCAGTCCCTACTTGCCAGTAGCTTCATTGTCTTGTTCAGTCCCTACTTGCCAGTAGCTTCATTGTCTTGTTCACTCCCTACTTGCCAGTAGCTTCATTGTCTTGTTCAGTCCCTACTTGCCAGTAGCTTCATTGTCTTGTTCAGTCCCTACTTGCCAGTAGCTTCATTGGCTTGTTCACTCCCTACTTGCCAGTAGCTTCATTGTCTTGTTCAGTCCCTACTTGCCAGTAGCTTCATTGTCTTGTTCAGTCCCTACTTGCCAGTAGCTTCATTGTCTTGTTCACTCCCTACTTGCCAGTAGCTTCATTGTCTTGTTCACTCCCTACTTTCGTGTTTAAATCACCCGGCACAAAGTTTACTTCCTCTGGTTTGCACTGTTTCATTGCCATGTCCAGATTGTTGTATAATTCTTTTATCTCATCATCAGAGCTTTCTGAAGGTGGTGCGTGTACGAGAGGTTATTGATAAGTTCGCGGCATAAGGTACAACGGATTATTTGTGGACAACATTTTTTTGTTATTTCTCAACATAGTCCCCTTACAAGTCTATGCACTTAGCCCAACCATCCTGGAGCATATGGATCCCTTCTTTGTAAAAGTCAGCATCTTGTGCCAGTAGAAAGTGATCTACAGCATGAATGACGCCATCATCTGAAGCAAATTTGCGACCACTGAGCTCCTTTTTGAGTTTGTTAAACAGGTAAAAATCCAAAGGGGCCAAATCTTCGGAATAAGGAGGATGTTCAAGAAGCTGGAAGCCGCGTTCATGAATGACACCCACTGCCACTGCCGACTTGTGAACTGGAGCATTGTCTTGATGAAAGATGACTCCTCTCGTCAATTTCCCTCAACGCTTTTTCTTCAGTTTGACCCGCATTTGCTTCACAAGATTAGCGTAATAGGCTCTGGTGACCGTTCTGCCCTTTTGAAGATAGGTCTACCAAATAGCACACCTTCTGAATCTCGAAAGATAGAAGCCATCACTTTGCCTACAGACAGAACCACCCTTGCTTTCTTTGGAGGTGGGGATCCATGATGTTTCCACTCCTTTGACTGTTCTTTGGTTTCTGGTTGAAAATGATGAAACTAAGTCTCATCCATAGTCACAAATTGCTAAAGAAACTTTTCAGGATCTGCAGAAAAATGGCCAAGATTGTCTCGTGACATGTTGAGACGCTGTCGTTTGTGATCAGCTCTAAGAAGTTTCGGGACACATCGAGCAGAGACCTTTGTCATTTTGAAGATCATTGTGAATAATGGCATGAACACATTCCTGGGAGATGCCCAACTCAGTAGCAATGTACCGCTCAGGTAGTCGTTGATTCTTCATTATCATGTCATGGATTCTGCTGGTGGTTTCATCTGTGGTTACTGTTCTTGATCTTCCTGGATGGAGATCATCTTCCAGACTCTCCCTTCCATGTTTGAAATGAGCTGCCCATTTCTTCACTGTGCTGTAAGAAGGGACACTCTCCCCTAGAGTCTCAACCATATCCTCATGGATCTCCTTCAATGAAAAGCCATTGATGTAGAGATAATGAATGACTGCTCGATGAGAAGATTTATCCATTTTCTCAATTTCTGCCACCCCTTACCACTTCAATAGCCTGTTAAAAATGTGGGTGCAGTTAATTTCTTGAAATCTTACATTAACCTGATCTACAAATGCATCTAACATCAACTGTGTGTTTCAAGTATTTGTACCTTAGGCCGCGAATTTATCAATCAACCCTCGTACTTGGATGAGATTTGGTCTATTGGTTGGCCCTGTAATTTAACCATTAACACTCTGTCTGATATGCACCAGAAGCCTTTCACGGTTCTTGTTGTCTTCTTACCCAGTATTATGCCAACTCCATTTCTACACTGGTTTCCCCCGGAATATATTATTTTGAAGTCTTTATGATCTCTGCTTCCTGCTCCAGTCCATCTCATTTCACATAAACCAAGGATGTTAATTTCCATTCTTTTCATTTCTTGTTCGATGTTTTCCTGTTTTCCAAGTTCTGTTAATGTTCTAATGTTCCATGTTGCAATTACTGTTGTGTTACTTGTGTTTTCTTCGCGTACAGTAGTTGGATGACGATCTGGTATCACCTGTCGCACGTGATGGTCCCTACCGGACGAGGTGGTTCCACTGGAACCCCCATTAACGTCGATATGATTCAAAGAATTGTGGACTGTCATGATTGTTCTTGGGAATGTACAGTGTTGGTTTTCCCTTGCCTTCCACAGGTTTGTTTATGGTTTACTCCACTAGCCTTCGACTCTGGCCAGAGCCTACCTTACAAGGCAGCAGGGGGTTTGAGATCAGAGTTTTCCTTCTCTTAGATGAGCTACCAACCAAGACTAACAAGTCTCATCTACCCGAAGCGTCTGGTTTTCAGGCGCCAGATACTCGCCTTTCACTCCTTCTCCTGTCAGTTTAAACAGTTCCGCCACGAGAAGGCCAGGAGCTGGACTTGGACTGTCAGAGGCTATGTGAGACGCATGCCTTGGAGACATTTATTATTGACTATATAGCACAATTATTGACTCTGTATACAGCAATAAGTGACTCTACAGTCAAATCACTGATTCTATGCCCAAGAAATTTACAAAATTGCTCTCTACCTCTTTTCTGTTTTCCTTGAGTTTTCCTGTGATTATGATGTTTTATGTAGACCAAAAGAGACACGGAGAAGAACAACAGAAAGGATGTTGAGCAATAGAGGGCTCACCTGGGCAAGAGCAGAAAAAGAGGCGAAGGACAGGCATTTGTGGAAAACCCTTGCGGAAGCCCCATGTGCCCTGGGCACGTAAGGTTCAGAGAGAGAGAGAGAGAGAGAGAGAGAGAGAGAGAGAGATGATGTTTTCTAACTTTTTTTTCCTCCTCCTGAGTGGTTGAGAAGAATTTTATCTTTTTATTACGGACATCAGTACTTTTATTATCTGTTGTTACTAAGTCATAATAATAATAATAAAATTACTATGTTTTTACTTTTGTGGCTTTTTATTATTATTCTTTTCTTATTATTGTTACTACTATTACTGTCAATGCTATTACTACTGCTACTACTGCTACTACTACTACTACTACTACTAATGCTGCTGCTACTACGAATACTACTACTACTAATGCTGCTGCTACTACGACTACTACTACTACTAATGCTGCTGCTACTACTACTACTACTACTACTACTAATGCTGCTGCTACTACTACTACTACTACTACTACTACTACTACTACTACTACTACTACTACTACTACAGCTACTATTATTATTATTATCATTATTATTAATGACTGCTGTTATACTTTCCTAATAATGTTAATTAAGATAAAGTTCTTAGATTATGCACATTATTTCTGATCTTATTCATATGAAAATTTGGACCTAGGTAACCTAATGTTTCAGTTGCTGTTTAAAATGTCGGTGAATTACTTCCCTGTCAAAATACTAAGACAGATCTGTGTATTTATCTTCTACTGTTACCTTCCTGTTTCTTTCCTGTTTATTATATTATTGCTGATCTAGTGTGGTGGGTCACATACCATTGTTGATCTAGGTCACCTATCGTTGCTGTTTAGGGTCGTGATGGGAAAAAAAAGACTGAGAACCACTCAGATGACCGAAGCCGCCTGGCTCTCGAAAACTGCTTAATACACGAATATGAGGTCTTGTGGCCACTCGGTCTAACTCTCAGTTCAGCTTTACCTAATCTTCTGCTACCTCCCCATTTCTTAATCTGAATACCTCACGTCCTCCCTATTATACGCTCTCATCTACTCTTTCCTTCACTTCACCATATTCTAGTATCTTGAGCTACAATCATTTAATCTGATTATCTTTAACTAGGCTTGATTTACCACTGTATCCTGTATCCACTTTCCCTGCCCTGTCGTTGCTGGCAATCAGCCAGTTAGTATCATACAACCACCCTGATCCATCACACTGTGTCAGGCACAGTTTCACACGCCACATGAGATATAGTACCTCTTTGTTTCGTATTTCTTTCTTTTCTTTGTTCGAGATAATGTTTAAGTTCCAGTGTCTTCTTCACACCGGATGTCAACAAAGTCTTCCCCTAGAGAGAGAGAGAGAGAGAGAGAGAGAGAGAGAGTGATAGATAGATAGACAGATAGATAGATAGATAGATAGATAGATAGATAGATAGATAGATAGATAGATAGATAGATAGAGAGAGAGAGAAATGAAGATAGATATGAGGATATTTTAGCTTTCAATTTCTGCAATTACAATGAAAGAAAATTGGATGTCAAGAGAGATTACTCTTGTCTGCGTTGTGATCGTTGGAACCTTTTTTTGGTCGTTTCCCTTTGCACAAGTTGACTGCTTGACACAGCTCTGGCCAACCACGCCAGGCCAAAGACACTGTTCCACTTCTTCGTTGATGCTCCCAGTAACAAGCTTAAACTGGCTAACAGGGCAGAATCTCCATGGCAATGAGAGATGCTACAGGAACAAAAAAGCATTGACACCCACCCCCACCCCATATTCTCCTTTCAGGAAATTTCTCCAGTATCATCAAGAAGAAGAACATCAAGTTCGCACATCAAGTTCGCATGTCAAGTTCGCACATCAAGTTTGCAGTTTCAGGGAGCTTCCTCCAGCACAATCATCATCAGCAGAGGGGGCTGGAGTAGCGGAATAGTCAAATCACTGCACTCTCATGGCGAAAGAGTGAAGGTTCGAATCCTACCGGAGATCGCTGACTCACCGACTGCAGAGACAGGTCTCCTACTTCTTCTGGAGTCAGCCAAGGGGGAAAGGCAACCAGGCGTGAAGGTGACCACATCATCTAGGGTGCCGGCAAGTCCAGGTAAATATGGACGCTAACACCACGTCCCTTACTAAAGTTGTAGACAGACAGCAGACAAATCACTTTCAACGTGAAAGAAACAAAACCGACAGGAGAATTACCTGGAACTCGAACCCAGATAAGGCCTGTAGTTGCCTATCCACGAAAAGCAGCGCTCTATCCACTCGGCCATCTCATACTTTTCTCTACGAGTTTTCGAATGCTAATCACCTAATACTGGGTTACATTTCTTTACTATGTGAAAAATTCGTTTGTCATTTGAAAACTTTATGAACAATGTCTTTCCTCGGACTAACAACTTTCAGCAAGGACAGGACGTAATCTCATGCATGAACACATCGATGTTACTCATCTACCCGACTTTGGACATTTCTCTCCCTTTGTTAATCAAAATACTTTCCTCCATTACTACTAACTTTTTCATTCATTTATTCATTTGCTTGCATGTCCCTTGCGGAACTTTGCTTCCCTAACAGCACTCCTGTAGACCTCTCGGTTGTGAGCAAGATGGCCTGCTGCTGATGCATCCATTTGCAGATCGTCAACGATGTATTGCAGCCATCTTCGTTTTGGTCTTCCTCTTTTTCTTTTTCCTATTATGTATCCTTCCAATACGGTCTTCTCTAAATTATCATGATGTTTAATGTGTCCAAAATATTTAAGTTTTCTCTCTTTAATCCTCTTTACTAGCCAGTCTTCTTCAATAATAAGCTCTTGTAGTATAGATATATTTGTTCCTTTTTGTGTCCACGATATTTGGAGAACTCTTCTGTAGCATTTACATTCAAAGGCATCTATATGTTTCTCAGCTGTTTTGTTAAGTGTCCAGGTCTCACAGGCATATGTTGCAATGGGAAAGATGCATGCCCTTAAAAATCTTATTTTGTAGTTCTGTCTGCTCCTCTCCACAGATTCTTTATTTGTTTTATTTTCTGAAGAGCGATAGATGTCCTCCCTTTAATTTCCCTCATTGTATCTCCATTATTAGTTAGTAGTGATCCAAGATATTCAAAACTCTCCACTTCTTCCAGTTTTTCCTCATTGATACATATTTCAGCTGTCTTGTTTGTTTTGTCAGTTGTCATCAACTTAGTTTTCTTTGCATTAAGATAGAGGTTCTGCTCTTCGCTGTTCTTACGGACTGACATAATTAGTCTTTCCATTCCTTTTTGTGTTGTGGACAGTAACACTGTGTCATCAGCATATCTAATCTCTAGTATTTCATAACCTCCAATTGTTATGGCATCGTAATATTCTTTGTCTACATCTTCTCTAACATTCCTCATTATATTTCAGTATACAAATTAAGTAAGTAAGGTGACAATATGCACCCCTGATGGACCCCTCGTTTTATGTCAAGCCAAGTTGTTGTTTCACCATTTATTCTTACTGCTGCTTGTTGGTCTAGATACAGCAGTGATGTTAATTGTATCAAATTTGTTGGAAATCCCTTTTTTCCCATTATTTCCCAAAGTTTCTGTTGTTGTACACAATCAAATGCCTTTGAGTAGTCTATAAAGGATAAATATAGATTCACATCAAACTCTCTGCATCTCTCTATTATTAGTCTTAGACTGAATATATGATCTCTTGATCCTCTTCCTTGCCTGAAACCAGCTTGGACCATATTGACTTCTTTTTCTATTTTCTTTCGAAGCCTATCCATTACGGTTTTTAACAGAATTTTACTGGCATGACTAATCAGGGCAACAGTTCTGTAGTTTGTGCATAATTTCAGGTTACCCTTTTTTTGGCAGTGGTATGAATACAGTTCTTTTCCATTCTTTTGGTCAAATTCCTGAATGCCATATCTTTTTACATAGTGCATGATAGATTGTTGCACATTCCTTTCCTCCTGCTTTAATAAGTTCAGCTGTTATCTCATCACATCCAGGTTATTTACCATTTTTCAGACTCTTTATTGCCCATAAAACTTCTTCTATTGTCGGTTCAGGTTCTTTCTCCTCCAATAATAATTCACACTGTTGATTTCTCTTTCCACAGTCGGTTGTTTCATACATTCCTTTGCAATATTCCTTCCATCTTTCTAGAATTTCCTCTGTCTCTGTCAAGGTATTCCCCATCTCATCACAAATTACATTTATTTTAGGTGTGAATACTAACTTTTACAAATACTAACTTTTACAAATATAGAATGATGATTAAATACTTCTCTACAGTAACGAAACAAATAGTTTTATATTTCTACTTTCGCCTTTCATTAAAGAAAAAAAAACAACACAGAATAATGAGGAAAGAAAAAAAATAGATAATAGATGACGAAAGTTGTTTAGTAGCACAAAAGATTAGGCGAAAGAAATTTCACGTAGAATATTGAATAGATGATAAAAATCGAAAAAATAAAAGAAGATGAAAAAGAAAAGAACTGCAAAATATTACAATTGAAATTAAAATGTTGAAAATAAAATATCTTAGCTTAAATATCTTTGAAAATTGTGATTATGTGACCAGCTACAAGGCAGAGCCGAAAGATTTTACAGCTGTACCACATTACATAGTCTATTATATCATATATATATTGTATGTGGGGGATGGTCTTGACCATTTCTGATCCTAGTGATATGTGTATCCAGCAGGTCGTGGTCCTTGTCGTTGTTGTTCCGTCATCACTGATGCTCTGAAGATGTTGAAGCACAAGATTGTATCGGATGGGGAGTGGGTTACTGTGGCTACTTTTTTTCAACCCCTGATTGAAGCTAAACATCAGCAGGTATGAAATGCTTCTTTAGTAGACTTGCTACTTAGGAACCCCAGGAGAGGCGGGATAGGGTCTTGATCGCCATTTGTTCGTCAGCCCTGATACCAACATGTCTGATAAGGTTAATCAAACCTGACGCTATCATGACAGCTCTGGTGATGCCAAAATGTCAGTTATGTTAGTCAACCTTTACGCTAGTATGTCAGTTATGTTAGTCAACCTTTACTCTAGTTTTCCAATTATGTTAGTCAAACTTTACTTTAGTATGTGAGTTTTGTTAGTCAACCTTTACCCTAGTATGTCAGTTATGTTAGTCAACCTTTACGCTAGTATTTCAGTTATGTTAGTCAACCTTTACGCTAGTATGTCAGTTATGTTAGTCAACCTTTACTCTAGTTTTCCAATTATGTTAGTCAAACTTTACTTTAGTATGTGAGTTATGTTAGTCAACCTTTACCCTAGTATGTCAGTTATGTTAGTCAACCTTTACGCTAGTATGTCAGTTATGTTAATCAACCTTTACGCTAGTATGTCAGTTATGTTAGTCAACCTTTACCCTAGTTTGTGAGTTATGTTAGTCAACCTTTACACTAGTATGTCAGATTTGTTAGTCAACCTTTACCCTAGTTTGTGAGTTATGTTAGTCAACCTTTACACTAGTATGTCAGATTTGTTAGTCAACCTTTACGCTAGTATTTCAGTTTTGTTAGTCAACCTTTACGCTAGTATGTCAGTTATGTTAATCAACCTTTACGCTAGTTTTTCAGTTATGTTAGTCAACTTTTACGCTAGTATTTCAATTTGTTAGTCAACCTTTACGCTAGTATGTCAGTTATGTTAATCAACCTTTACGCTAGTATGTCAGTTATGTTAGTCAACCTTTACCCTAGTTTGTGAGTTATGTTAGTCAACCTTTACACTAGTATGTCAGATTTGTTAGTCAACCTTTACCCTAGTTTGTGAGTTATGTTAGTCAACCTTTACACTAGTATGTCAGATTTGTTAGTCAACCTTTACGCTAGTATTTCAGTTTTGTTAGTCAACCTTTACGCTAGTATGTCAGTTATGTTAATCAACCTTTACGCTAGTTTTTCAGTTATGTTAGTCAACTTTTACGCTAGTATTTCAATTTTGTTAGTCAACCTTTACGCTAGTATGTCAGTTATGTTAATCAACCTTTACGCTAGTATGTCAGTTATGTTAGTCAACCTTTACCCTAGTTTGTGAGTTATGTTAGTCAACCTTTACGCTAGTATGTCAGATTTGTTAGTCAACCTTTACGCTAGTATGTCAGTTATGTTAGTCAGCCATTACGCTAGTATGTCAGTTATGTTAGTCAACATAATAGTAGTGTTGTCGTTGCTATTGTTGTTGTTGCTGCTGCTGTTGTTGCTGTTATTGTTGCTGTTGATCTTGCTGTTGTCTCTGTTATTATTGTTGTTATTGCTGTTATTGTTGGTGTTGTTGCTGTTGTTGTTGTCTTTTTATGCATTAAGCACTGGCTTAAAGTGTTGACTGAATCGAAATAGTGGAGCCAGTAAAGAATGTTCGCGATAGAGTTCTGTAATTTGAAGTGAACGTCTGTTTCTACTCCTTTGTCAGACTAAACAATACGAGCAGCCAGCTCCATGGAGCGCGTCGGAGACAGATGAGATTTCGACCATTCATTATTTAGTGGCTGTGATAACTCCACCATCCATCAAGTCTTGCCATTGTTCTCTCTCATCAAGTCTTGCCTTCGTTCTCTCCCATCAAGTCTTGCCATCGTTCTTTCCCATAAAGTCTTGTCATTGTTCTCTCCCATCAAGTCTTGCCATTGGTCTCTCCCATCAAGTCTTGTCAGTGTTCTCCTCCATCAAGTCTTGCCATTGTTCTCTCCCACCAAGTCTTGTCATTGTTCTTCTCCATCAAGTCTTGCCATTGTTCTCTCCCGTCAATTCATGATATTGTTCTCTCCCATCAAGCCTTGTAAGTGCTCTCTCCTATCAAGTCTTGCCATTGTTCTCTCCCATCAAGTCTTGTAATTGTTCTCTTCCATCAA
Source organism: Achatina immaculata (assembly GCA_009760885.1). Taxonomy (NCBI): domain Eukaryota; kingdom Metazoa; phylum Mollusca; class Gastropoda; order Stylommatophora; family Achatinidae; genus Lissachatina; species Lissachatina immaculata. The sequence continues at coordinate 39,629,623 of CM019691.1, read as the reverse complement.
GTCTTGCTATTGTTCTCTCCCACTAAGTCTTGTCATTGTTCTCCTCCATCAAGTCTTGTCGATGGTCTCTCCCATCAAGTCTTGCCATTGTTCTCTCCCACCAAGTCTTGCCATTGTTCTCTTCCACCAAGTCTTGTCGTTGTTCTCTCCTATCAAGTCTTATCAATGTTCTCTCCCATCAAGTCTTGTCATTGTTCTTTCCCATAAAGTCTTGCCACCGTTCTGTTCCATCAAGTCTTATCATTGTTCTCTCCCTTCAAGTCTTGTCATTGTTCTTACCCATCAAGTCTTGTCATTGTTCTATTCCATCAAGTCTTATCATTGTTCTCTCCCACCAAGTCTTGTCATTGTTCTCTCCCATCAAGTCTTGCCATTGTTCTCTCCCATCAAGTCTTGCCTTCGTTCTCTCCCATCAAGTCTTAACCATTGTTCTATCCCATCAAGTCTTGCCATTGTTCTCTCTCATCAGGTCTTGCCATTGTTCCCCACCATCAAGTCGTGCCACTGGTCTCTCCCACCAAGTCTTGTCATTGTTCCCCACCATCAAGTCGTGCCATTGGTCTCTCCCATCAGGTCTTGCCATTGTTCTCTCTCATCAGGTCTTGCCATTGTTCCCCACCATCAAGTCGTGCCATTGGTCTCTCCCATCAAGTCTTGTCATTGTTCTCTCTCATCAGGTCTTGCCATTGTTCTCTCTCATCAGGTCTTGAAATTGTTCCCCACCATCAAGTCGTGCCATTGGTCTCTTCCATCAAGTCTTGTCATTGTTCTCTCCCACCAAGTCTTGTCATTGTTCCCCACCATCAAGTCGTGCCATTGGTCTCTCCCATCAAGTCTTGCCATTGTTCTCTCCCACCAAGTCTTGTCATTGTTCCCCACCATCAAGTCGTGCCATTGGTCTCTCCCATCAAGTCTTGCCTTTGTTCTCTCCCACCAAGTCTTGTCATTGTTCTATTCCATCAAGACTTATCATTGTTCTCTCCCATCAAGTCTTGCCATTGTTCTCCACCATCAAGTCTTGCCATTGTTCTCTCTCTCTCGTATTCAACAATGAAAAAAAAAGCGAACACAAACAGACAAACAATAGGAAAAGACTACGTCAAACAAGATGTATGGAAGACAAAACTCTCTAACACTCCAAGCGTCGTTCAATTTTATTTTTAATATCTGAATTATTTATAGTTTAAAAAAACTGAACTATTAACTTTATTGCTCGTTAAAAAACTCATTCAAAGTTATTAAAACTCAGAGAATTTAACGGAAACTAAAACCAGAGCTAGGGAACAAATGTTCTTTTGATGGAGATGTTTATCATCTCTCTCTCGCTCTCTCGCTCTCTCTCGCTCTCTCTCTCTCGCTCTCTCTCTCTCTCTCTCGCTCTCTCTCTCGCTCTGTCCTTCTCTTCTTCTTTCTCTTTATCTGTATATCTCTCTTTATATCTCTCTATATCTATCCTTCTCTATGTATCTCTCTATCTCTCTATATCACTCTTTATCTCTCTTGTATTTTTCCTTCTCCCTCTCTGTCACACACACATACTAAAAATCCCATTCTTCCACTTCTGTGCAACCAGAAAAAATGGAAAAAAAAACCCCAGGAGAAGTGGAAGTAGTACATGTGTAAATGTTCTACGTGGACCACGTGGTCAAGAACCACATTTACAACATCACACTTTTACCGTCTCCTTGAAATAAAGTTAACAAAGCAACTTTCCCTGGACGCTTTCAAATTTCAAGAGCTATCCTAGTCTTTTGTTGCATATTTTGATTGTTTCAAATAGTGAGGCCTCAAGTGGATGAAATGAGGTTTTGTTTGGAATAGAAATATTTTCAAGCGTGAATTTAAGACCTAATTATTATATTTTTTAAATATAATATTAAAATTGTCCCGTAAAGTCCATTTCAATACAGGTTTTCGAGGACTGCGTTTCATGAAGAACTTTTGGGAAATTTCTCATTTGACGAAAGATTACAAGGAATTTCGCAAAATGAAACGAGCTGCTGAAATCTGTTGTTGTTTTTTTTTTTCGTAAAAGTTACAGAAGTTGATGATGTGGTTTTCTGGTTTACGAGATTCTCGATTTATGAAACCCAGGAAGTCGTTTTCTATATTAACTCTATATCTTTCACGTAATGTGTAATACGTCCATTATTAGCAGCCAGAGTTTTACAGTTTCTGACAGATGGCGTCAGAGGTGTACACCCAGCGGTGGAGGACAGGAGAGGGTCTCATCACATGGCCTAAATATGCCTGTCTTCTTTTTCTGATCATCCATGAGACAAGTTGTTGTGTGCTCATCTGTCTTATCTCTGCGTTGTTCTTAAATTCATTCTACTTTATACCAAGCATTCTTCTGAGGCATTTGTTTTCAAAAGAGCCTAATTTCTTGTCTGTTTCTTTAGTTGATTTCCAGTTTTCGCGTGCACAAATGAGGGTAGATATCACATTTGAATTGACTAATCTTAACTTGTTTTTGTGCTTATAACTTTTGAATTCCATATGTTCTCAAAATTTTTGAAGGACATCGCTGCTTTTGCAACTCTAACTCTAACTTCTTTCCTGGTGTCACCATCCTGGTCTATGTAACTGCCAAGGAATGCAAATTGGTTTACTTCATGAACAGCTGTTCCTTCTACGTATATTTTTGTCCTTCATGATTAATGACAAGTTTTATAATTTGTGTTTTGTCTTTATTAATTTCAAGACCTATTTTGCTAGCCAAGGAAGACAGGGAATCTGTTTTCTCTTGCATGGATTTCACATTGTCACTGATAAGAGTTATGCCATCTGCAAAATCAAGATCTTCTATTTGGGTCCCATGTACCCAATCAATGCCGGTTTTACCTGTACATCATCTTTTCATTATAAAGTCTATGGCAATTCCAAAAGGTAAGGGAGATAATATACATCCTGAAACCATTCGCTCATTCCTTCTTCTTTGTTGGCTGCACAAACATATCCGTTGTAGAGATCTCTAATGATGTCGACAATTTTAGATGGTTTAATATGTAGTCTTAAAATTCTCCACAGAGAATCTCTGTTTATGCTATCAAATGCCTTTTAAAAGTCTATAAAGTTCAGGATTAATGGTTTTTTGCTTTTCAATATGTTCTTCAAGTATTTTTCTCAGAGTAAAGATCTGGTCGAGACAGATTTTCTTTTCTTACTAGAGACAAAATTCGGATATAGACACATGGGTATAGACACATCGGATATAGACACATCGGATATAGACACATTGGATATAGACACATGGGATATAGAACATCGGATATAGACACATCGGATATAGACACTTGGGATATAGACACATTGGATATAGACACATGGGATATAGACACATTGGATATAGACACTTGGGATATAGACACATCGGATATAGACACATGGGATATAGACACATGGGATATAGACACATCGGATATAGACACATGGGATATAGACACATGGGATATAGGGATCACTTGTAGCTAACCCCAGGACTCAGCGTGGTTCTTCGTGGCTCTTCGTGGCTCTTCGTGGCTCTTCGTGGTTCTTCGTGGCTCTGTTGTTGCTGTGTAGTTGTTTTCATGACTTGAAGATATTTTTAGTACGTCCAGTCTCTTGATTCATTGAACATTCTGGAAAGATATTATTTCTTTATCCATAGAACATTATGGAAAAATATCATTTCTTGATTCATAGAACATTCTTGAAATATATTATTTCTTGATTCATAAAACATTCCTGAAACATATTATTTCTTGAAACATATTATTTCTTGATTCAGTAAACATATTGTTTCTTGATTCATGCAACATTCGTGAAATAAACTATTTCTTGATTTATAGAACATGTTTTAAACATCTCCTTTCATCATATAATGTTCAATAATAATAGTAAATCATATCAGGAACCATATGAAAGTTTTATATTTCGCGTGTACTAGAGACTAGTTTTGTGTCCATAAATACCATAATCTGATATTCTCATATCCCAGGCATTGGTGACTGTCTCGTCCTTAATGAAGTCTGTCTTATACAAGACAGGACAAGTTTTCACAAAAACTTGGTGAAGTGCCACTGATTTAAGGAGTTTTGAAGATACAAGAGACTTTGAACAGACGGAAAGTTATATTACATTACGCCTTGTGCCAGACAACGTTGCCATCAAGCCTTCTCTTTCCTGGGCGATCCCTGGTATTTCTGATGAACTATTTTTTTTACTTTTCCATGCCACGTTGTCAGTCTGTGCAGACATTTTCTCTTGGTCCCTACCTTCTTTTTCCATTGAATTTTCAAGTCGTTTCTAGTTCATTCTTTAAATTCTGTCTTCTCATGCCATGTCCAAGTTCTCTAACTTCTGTCTTTTCATGACATGTCCAATTGTTTAAACTTCTGTCTTTTCATGACATGTCCAAGTTCTCTAACTTCTGTCTTCTCGTGCTATGTCCAAGTTCTCTAACTTCTGTCTTCTCATGACATGTCCAAGTTCTCTAACTTCTGTCTTCTCAAGGCATGTCCAAGTTCTCTAACTTCTGTCTTCTCATGGCATGTCCAAGTTCTCCAACTTCTGTCTTCTCATGCTATGTCCAAGTTCTCTAACTTCTGTTTTCTCATGACATGTCCAAGTTCTCAAACGTCTGTCTTCTCATAACATGTCATCTCATGACACGCCAAAGAAATACTGAAAGAGATGAAAGTCTAAACAAATCGTCAGATATCTTATTTATAGACAAAAAACACCACCTTACCTTTCTGTGTGTGTTATCAGTGATGTTCACAATGTTATGTCTTCCCAGTTGTGTGCCACGTGGTCAGTTCATCAATACATATCCACACTTCCCGTGAAGCTTCCAGTGAATATCAAATTCTCTCAGTTCTCTCGTCTCTTAACGTGATGAAATTCTCCGATAATTTCCATTTCTTCTTAAAATTTTGTGTTAACTTTTGTAACAAGGGAGGTAAAAGGGCATCCTTTTTGTGCAGATTTTTCCTTCACTGGTTTTAAATTGCCAAAGTTTCACAAATTTTCAGAAATATTTGGCTCCTTATAGAACTGGGTTACTCCTTTGCTCATCCTTTTTTTTTTTGTGTGGGTATTTTCCTCGTATTTAGAGATATTCTTGTATTAACAAAATAATACCTGTGGTTATATACGAGGTAGAATCCAAAGCTAAAGACAACATACATTTTAATATTGGCAACTCTGATCAAATCAACATAACAGTTGTATCACTTATCTACATAATCTTCCCAGTGGGTCGATGCACTTCTTGTATCATTGCACTAGTTTCCTCATTCGTTGTGAGAAGAACTGCTCGGCTGCTCCTGAATCGAGGATGTCATCGCTTCTTTAATCTCATAACCTTGCTTAAACGTTATGGTACCCCCAAGTCATCATGCGGGTGTGCAGGTGCGTATCTACAGGTGATATCCAGATGTCCAGCACTCGCAAGAAACGTATTCCCTCAGTTTTCTCTGATAAAGACTTGCGCCCTGCAGATGTGAGCTTGTGTGCACGGTGCTGATGGCCGACCAGATAGAGCTTCGTCGTCTACACTTGTTTCTCCCGCTTTTAAACCTTCCACCGACTCATAAACGTTTCTTTGGGTGTCTTCACTTTGTTCTGAGCCAACATCCCACGTGAATTCAGCAAGTCTCACTCCCTCTGCCCAAAGAAATCTCATTACGGGGTGTTGTTCAACAAAGATGCATTCCCACAGCGGCGCGTCCATGTTCCTATGATTTTGGCTTCAAATAAGCTAAGGGAAGAGCGCTGCACTGTGCGTGTTCTACCTACCCATCAGCCATTGTGAGCGCGCTGTATTGCGTCAGCTTTTATCTGATGTGGTTGTCATGTAATTTTCAAACTGTCTTCGTTTTTTCAAAAATTCATCATCATCATCATCATCAGCATCATCATCATCATCATCTCAGTGAGGTATAAGGCATCAACAAAGTTCCCCTCTCCCCCCAGCCAATCATTTCTTGAAACAAGTCGGGATACCCTAAACCATGCTTTCCCCGCTTTCTTACTTCTTGCTGTAATGTGCGTCTCCTTGTTCCTATGGCCCTGCCCCTGACGTTGTGGGTGTGTCTTGCTTTTTCCATTCGTAGAAGGTGTCCCAGCCAATCCCATCTTATATATATATATATGTCAGGCACTCAAATGGAATCCTCAAGGAAATAGAAAACAAGGAAGACCTAGACTTACTTGGAGAAGAGAAATTATGACATTGCTCAGAGACAAGGGATACACATGGAAGGAAGTAGAGAATATTTCTAAGAACAGGGATGACTGGAGAGTCTTTATCCGCGGTCTATGCTCTCAAGGGAGTGGAATGCGGTGATCGTGATGATGATGATGATGATATGTGTGTGTTTGTATGTTTGTGTATATATCACATTTATTCTGTTTGATTTGCAATTCTTTTCTTCATCCTTTTTTCTTTCATATAAACATCTGATATACAAGTGTATGTGTGTATGTATCTGTACACAACGTATTTCCTTGAATAAACACTCCCTGGCGTGATTCGGCGTTTATTAGAGGCCGACGTCTATTCAAGACAGGCGTTTATTCGTAAAATTCCAATTTCGATTCTGCTGCATCGGCTTTAGCCCATGCCGTGGGTCTGTCCACTGAAGGCAGAGGCGATGTACTGACCCGGCGTTTATTTCATCCAGGCGTTTATTTGATGCATGCATTTACTCTACTCTCTACCTTCTGGGCGTTTAACTGAAGCAGGCGACTATTTCAGACCCGCTATTTAATCAAAGAAATACGGTGTGTGTGAGAGAGAGAGAGAGAGAGAGAGAAAGGGAAACAATGGCCATGTAGTAGCAAAAAAAATTGAAAGAAGGAGTTTTTGGGTATCCATGCCGCAACAAGTACATTATCTTGGGGTTAGAGCCAGTACATTGTGGCACTTTCTGTTAAATTGAGCAACTGTGACATATACTAACAAGAAAAGCAAAGCAGAGAATTGTTAAAAAGCAAGAAAGGTAGGTCTCTAACAAACGCTACACGTACACATAAGTATGTTAACAAGCTAGGACTATATGTGCTACACTGAAAGTCTAACAAAGTACAGCGGTACCTCGGGTCACGAACTTAATTCGTTCTTTGACTCCGTTCGCGAAACGAAATGTTTGCGAACAGAAATGTTCGCGAAACGAAACAATTTTCCCCATTGAAATTGATGCAAATCCAATAAATCCCTTCACCCGCCCCAGAAATATATTGTGTTTTTTTTTACTTTTTAAAATGGATTTTTGTGTAGCTAAAATATATAATATAAAATATACAGTATAGCTTTACCTTTGTGGTTGATAGTTGCTGGCAGAGGTAGATGGTTGAGGAGGAGGAGTGGGAAGACTACTCCTTCGAAGGAGAGAATCCATAATAACGTCGGGCAACTGTGTAGGTATTTCTGTTGTTTTTTTCCTTTTGTTTGTATCCTGGGAAGTGGTTCGATTGCTGGCTCGGTGGCTGGTGTTTTCACAAGATAACGATCCAGAGACATTTGTCTTTTTTGTTGGATAATTTACCGAAAATGGGACGTCACACTGTCATTTAAAATGTCCACTGCTCTGCTGGTCACAGTTTTGTTAGGGCGCATCTTTGTTCTTTAAGATCGTAGAGATCGTAGATTTAGCCATGTCGTCCTGCTTGCCGAGATCAGAAACACGAACACTATTCTCATGTTTTGTTATTATTTCCTCCTTCGTTTCTACTGTCATACGCTTATGCTTCTTTGCACCACTGTCACTAACACTTTTCACTTTCTTGGCAGCCACAATGAGGGTTAATTTAATGCAAAAAGCAAAAAAGAATTATATCAAGAACAACGCAATAACAAACAATGATGCTGTTCGCGGGTCGAGTTAAAATTTGTTCGTGGGCCGATTTGTTCGTGACTAGAGGCGTATGTGACCCGAAGTACCAGTGTACAGCCATCGTCTTCGTTGTTCGCTCAGACATCAACACCAATCTCTCTGTCTCTCTCTGTCTTTCGTTCTCTCTCTCTCTCTCTCCATATATTTATATATATATATATATATATATATATAATGCAAAAATAGATCTTGGAAAAGATCTGGCGAAAGCAACATACAAAGAAATAGACAAGAAAGTAGAAAGTTCAGCTAGAAGGGATAAAAGAGAATACATAGACAATATGGTGAAAGAGGCAGAAAAAGCAGCAAAAATAGGAGACAGCAAAACTTTATATAACATACAAAGAGGCTAACAGGTACTATTACATCTAAGGAAAGACCAATCCTTAGCAAAACTTATTATATCTTATATCCTTCACGTGCCGTTAGACGTCACATAGGGCTCGCAAAAAAGTTCGCCAATTTTTCCTGTCTTCGGCGAGTCTTTCAAACTCATCAAATGATTTTATGCCTGTTAATTTGGCCTCTCTTAACAATGTCCTCTTCAGGGTTTCATGCGGTCTGCCTCTTTTTCTTTGGCCTGTTGTGTTCCACTTGATAGCTTGTTTTGGGATTCTCTGATCATTTCTTCTCATCAAGTGACCAACATATGAGACTGGTTGTTGTTCAGTCATCTGTCGTACCTCTGCATTGTTCTTGAATTCGTTTCACTTGATGCCGAGTATTTTCCTTATGCATTTGTTTCTATTTCTTTAGTTGTTTTCCAGATTTCACATGCATAAATGAGGGTGGATATTACATTTGAATTGAATAGTCTTAACTCGATTTTTGTGCTTATAACTTTTGAATTCCATATGTTCTCAAGATTCTTGAAGATTGATTCTGCTTTTACAATTCTGATCCTAACTTCCTTTCTAGTGTCACCATCCTGGTCTATGTAGCTGCCAAGGTATGCAAATTGATTGACTTCTTCAATATCTGTCCCTTCTATGTGTATTTTTCCACTTTGATTAAGGGGAATTATCATTATTTTTGTTTTGTTCTTGTTAATTTCAAGTCCTATTTTGCTAGCCAGTGAAGATAGGCTATCTGTTTTTTCTTGCATGGAATTCACATTATTACTGATAAGAGTTATGTCATCAACAAAATCAAAATCTTCTAGTTGGGTCCCATGTACCCAGTCAATACCTGTGTTACTTATGCAGCAATTTTTTCATTATGAAGTCCATTGTAATCCCAAAAAGTAAAGGAGACAGTATACATCCTTGTTTCACACCTGTTTCAATCTGGAACCATTCACTCATCCCTTCTTCTGTCTTGACTGCACAAACATATCCATTGTATAAGTCCTTAATGACGTTGACAATTTTAGATGGTATTCCATATAGACATAAAATTCTCCATAATGCATCTCTGTGTATGCTATCAAATGCCTTTTTAAAATCTATGAAGTTCAGTATTAATGGTTTCTGCTTTTCAATATGTTCTTGAAGTATTATTCTGAGAGTAAAGATCTGGTCGAAACAGCTTCTCCCTTTTCGAAATCCTGCTTGTTCTTCTCTCATTGCAGTATCCACTATATCTTTGAGTCTATTCAAAATGACCTTGCAAAATACTTTTGACACAATTGATATTAAGGTTACTCCTCTCCAGCTGTTACAGTCACTAAGGTTGCCTTTTTTGATATTTTGACAATGATTCATGTTTTCCAATTAGAAGGTACCTTCTCTTCTTTCCAAATCTTGTTAAACATTCTCTGTAGTTGTCTCATGTTGTCACTATTGATAGCTTTTAGCATTTCGGTTGTTTATTTCATCTTCACCTGCAGCTTTGTTGTTAGCCATTAAATTCACTGCTGTTTCAATTTCACGCAATTTAATTTCATCTAGGTTGACATTTAGTTGTGGGGCTGGTAAGTCAGTTTCAATGTTTAACAATTCTTTTGGGTGTGGTCGATTAAGTATTTCTTGGAAGTGTTCAGCCCATCTTTGCTTTTAGTCTTTATTTGATGTTAATAGGGTTAATATATATATATATATATATATATATATATATATATATATATATATATATAAGATATATATATATATATATGTATATACATATACATATATATATTTCTCTGTCTCTCTCTCACTATCTCTGTCTCCCCCTCTCTATCTATCTATCTATCTATCTATCTATCTATCTATCTATCTATCTATCTATCTATCTATCTATCTATCTATCTATCTATCTATCTTTATCTCTCTATCTGTCTCTGTCTCTCTATCTTTGCCTCTCTACCTCTATCTCTCTCTGTCTCCCCCTGTATCTGTCTATATATCTGACAGTTTAATCTCTGCTTCTCCACACTGATACAGAGCTTCTCCTGGGACAGGGGTTGGAGCCTCTAAAGGTCCTTTGCCTGACTGGGTTGTGTTGCCGGCAGTTCTGAACCTTTGCCTGACTGGGTTGTGTTGCCGGCAGTTCTGAACCTTTGCCTGACTGGGTTGTGTTGCTGGCAGTTCTGAACCTTTGCCTGACTGGGTTGTGTTGCTGGCAATTCTGGGCCTTTGCATGACTGGGTTGTGTTGCTGGCAATTCTGGGCCTTTGCCTGAGTGGGTTCTGTAGCTGGCAATTCTGGGCCTTTGCATGACTGGGTTGTGTTGGCAGCAGTTCTGAACCTTTGCCTGACTGGGTTCTGCAGCTGGCAATTCTGGGCCTTTGTATGACTAGGTTGTGTTGCCAGCAGTTCTGAACCTTTGCCTGACTGGGTTCTGTAGCCGGCAATTCTGGGCCTTTGCCTGACTGGGTTCTGTAGCTGGCAATTCTGGATCTTTGCCTGAGTGGGTTGTGTAGAAGGTATTTCTGGGCCTACTGCCTGAGTGGGTTGTGTTGAAGGTAATTCTGGGCCTTTGCCTTAGTGGGTTGTATAGCTGGCAATTCTGGGCCTTTACCTGAGTGAGTTGTATATCTGGTAAATCTGGACCTTTGCCTGAATGAGTTTATTAGCTGCAATTCTAAACCTTTGCCTGAGAGGGTTGTATAGCTGGCAATTCTGGGCCTTTACCTGAGTGGATTGTGTAGCTGGCAATTCTGGGCCTTTACCTGAGTGGGTTGTATAGCAGGCAATTTTAGACCTTTGCCTGAATGGGTTGTATAGCTGGCAATTCTGGGCCTTTACCTGAGTGGGTTGCATAGCTGGCAATTCTGGGCCTTTACCTGAGTGGGTTATATAGCTGGCAATTCTGGGCCTTTACCTGAGTGGGTTATATAGCTGGCAATTCTGGGCCTTTACCTGAGTGGGTTATATAGCTGGCAATTCTGGCCTTTACTTGAGTGGGTTATATAGCTGGCAGTTCTGCGCCTTTACCTGAGTGGGTTATATAGCTGGCAATTCTGGGCCTTTACCTGAGTGGGTTATATAGCTGGCAATTCTGGGCCTTTAACTGAGTGGGTTGTATAGCTGGCAATTCTGGACCTTTGCCTGAGTGGGTTGTGTAGCTGGCAATTCTGGGCCTTTACCTGAGTGGGTTGTATAGCAGGCAATTTTATACCTTTGCCTGAATGGGTTGTATAGCTGGCAATTCTGGGCCTTTACCTGAGTGGGTTGTATAGCTGGCAATTCTGGGCCTTTACCTGAGTGGGTTGTATAGCTGGCAATTCTGGGCCTTTACCTGAGTGGGTTGTATAGCTGGCAATTCTGGACCTTTGTCTGAGTGGGTTGTGTAGCTGGCAATTCTGGGCCTTTACCTGAGTGAGTTGTGTAGCTGGCAATTCTGGACCTTTGCCTGAGTGGATTATGTGGATGGAAATTCTGGTGGATGTGATGTGATGTCTGTTGCTCTCTGTGGCAGCCAAATAGCTCTGTTGAACCGACATTCTGGTGCAGACTTTGTGTCAGCCTTGGTTTCCTTTTCTTAGTGGGAAGATTACAAAATATAACAACGGCATAATATCACAAATAAATATATGTACATCCTACTCACGTCAGATAACATTATGCTTTTAAGAGCTGGAGAAATGAAACATGTCATATAACATTATACTGCTATGAGCGAAAGGAAGAAAACATGCATTATAACATTATAGTGCTATGAGATGAAGAAAGAAACATGCATTATAACATTATACTGCTATGAGATGAAGAAAGAAAACATACCGTATAACATTATAGTGCTATGAGATGGAGACAGAAACATGCATTATAACATTATACTGCTATGACCTGGAGAAAGAAACATGCATTATAACATTATACTGCTATGACCTGGAGAAAGAAACATGCCATATAAACATTATAGTGCTATGAGATGAAGAAAGAAACATGCATTATAACATTATACTGCTATGAGATGAAGAAAGAAAACATGCATTATAACATTATACTGCTAAGAGATGAAGAAAGAAACATGCATTATAACATTATACTGCTTTGAGCCGAAGAAAGAAAACATAACGTATAACATTATACTGCTATTTGTTGGGGAAAGAGAGCATGCCAAATTAAGGCACATAATGAAAGGAAACAAACAGGAAAGCAATAACGAAGAAGAAAAAAAACAAGAAAGCAGAAGTTCAGGAAGTTAAAAATAGAATTTCTCCGCCATAATTCGCCGGAACAGTAGCAAATCTGAGATTAGGAATGATTGGAATGGCCGGCTGCACGGATGTCTACTTGCGCCGTGGCAGTCTTCGAGTTGTTTCTGTTTTCTGCAAGTTCTCCCTTTAAAACAAATACCGTGGTTTATTTTGTATGTTCTTTTTTATCCTTTTTCAACTGTTGAAAAGTTCTGTTCTGTCTTTGATATTTTCGCTCAGACTATTTTGTTTAGTACTGAAAATATGTACAGTGAATTATTGAAATCATTATCAGGTACACATATCTAACAAGCACAAGTGTATTTAAGTTGTATGTGCATAAACGTATGTACATAAACAGTTACACTAATTTATGGGATAAATAATTCAGTTAGTTTTTTTAATGTCCCTTGCGGAACTTTGCCTCTCTAACAGCATTCCTGTAGGCCTCTAGGTTGTGAGCAAGATGGCCTGCTGCTGATGCATCCACTTACAGATTATCGTTGATAATCTGCAAATGGATGCACTTGTAGCCATCTTCGCCTTGGTCTTCCTCTCTTACCTTTTTCCATTATGTACCCTTCCAAGGTGGTCTTCTCTAGATTGTAATGACGTTTAATGTGTCCAAAATATTTAAGTCTTCTCTGTTTAATCCTCTTTACTAGCCAACCTTCTTTAATATTATGTTCTTGTAGTATGGATATATTGTTCTTTTTTTGTGCCCAAGATATTTGAAGAACTCTTCTGTAGCATTTACATTCAAAGGCATTTATGTTCTTCTCAGCTGTTTTGTTAAGTGTCCAGGTCTCACAGGCATATGTTGCAATGGGATAGATACATGCCCTTAAAAATTTTATTTTTGTGGTTCTCTCTAATCCTCTCCACAGATTCTTTAGTTGTTTTACTTTCTGAAGAGCGATAGACGTCCTCCTTTTAATTTCCCTCATTGTATCTCCATTATTAGTTAGTAGTGATCCAAGATATACAAAACTCTCCACTTCTTCCAGTTTTTCCTCATTGATACATATTTCAGCTGCCTTATTTGTTTTGTCAGTTGTCATCAGTTTAGCTTTCTTTGCATTAAGATAGAGGTTTTGATCTTCGCTTTTTTTTATTGACTAACATAATTAGTTTTCCCATTCCTTTATGTGTTGTGGATAGTAACACTGTGTCATCAGCATATCTAATCTCTGGTATTTCATAACCTTCAATTTTTATGGCATCGTAATATTCTTTGTCTACATCGTCTCTAACATAAATATATTTTTATATTCTCTTATCAACATATCTCATCTCTATACAAACCTCGAGATCAGAGTCTATAAATCCAATGTACGGTCCAATTTTTTACATGCAGCAGAAACATGGAGAACCAGTCAGAGAAAGCAGATTGAGAAAATCTGAACGATGATGCCTCAGGAAAATTTGAAGAATACAATGGGAAAAACACGTGACAAAATAGGAAATAACGAAACGAACGAAGATTTAGAATGTTACTAAAGACAATAAAAGACGCAGATGGAACAGCTGGGTCAGATACTACGAATGGAAAAAAAAAACAAGACACCCCAAACCGCCTAGATTTGAACACTTCAAGAAAAAGAAAGAGGGGCAGACCATTGGGGCCACGGAGACACACAAGACAGGAAGAAGAAAAAGAAGAAAGAAAGACATGATTTGTGATATCCCGACTTGCTCAATGCAGGACTGGCTGGAGAACCTTTGTTGATTCCTTGTGCTCCATTGGGAGTACAGAGGACTGATGATGATATCTCATCTTTAGATTACGACATACGCTCAGTTTAGTTGTATTATATATATATATATTCATTCATTTGCATGTTCCTTGCGGAATTTGCCTCCCTAACAGCACTCCTGTAGGCCTCTCGGTTGTGAGCAAGACGGCCTGCTGCTGATGCATCCATTTGCAGATCATCAACGATGTCTTGCAGCCATCTTCGTCTTGGTCTTCCTCTCTTTCTTTTTCCCATTATGTACCCTTCCAAGACGGTCTTGTCTAGATTATCATGACGTTTAATGTGTAAAAAGTATTTACGTTTTCTCTCTTTGATCCTCTTTACTAGCCAGCCTTCTTCAATATTAAGTTCTTGTAGTATAGATATATTTGTTCTTTTCTGTGTCCATGATATTTGAAGAACTCTTCCGTAGCATTTACATTCAAAGGCATTTATGTGTTTCTCAGCTGTTTTGTTAAGTGTCCAGGTCTCACAGGCATATGTTACGATGAGAAAGATGCATGCCCTTAAAAATCTTATTTTTGTGGTTCTGTCCGCTCCTCTCCACAGATTCTTTAGATGTTTTATATATATATATATATATATATATATATATATATATTTATATATATATATATATATAACAGCTATAACAGTGGATTGAAAACATAAATTGATGAACTGAATTCATTCATCAATAAGGGATAGATTAAATTGGAGGACAACGTTTTTCCAACTCCGTGTAATAAGATGGCTCAGGATGATGATGACTGCATGTTGTTTACGTATTTGTCTATAGGACGGCCTGTTCATTTTATCATTTATTTAGGGCAAAAGAGTGTTACAGTCATCCTGGAATTATAAAGGTCTAATCTGTACAAGGAAAGTCACAGAAGTGCTTGTCTGATCATGTTATAAACGTTATGTTAAGATTCAGTCCTGGAATCCATCTACCTTCCCTGTATAAAGTGCATATCGCTCTTATCTCTTTTTTTAAATTCTTATTAAATATCTATCAACTTAATGCACTATATTCGTCTTGGTTTAAATTTATCTTTATACCCTGTTGAAGTATAGATAATATTTTATATACTTTGCTGGAGATTTAGGAGGAAAGAGTGGAGTGGCTTGTTACTTGGACAAATCAACATCAAAAGCATTACTAGGTTACAATCCAGTAAGTGATAGAATCCTCACTATCAGACTTAAGGGCACTCCTAGAAATGTAACAATCGTCCAGGTATATGTATCTACATCAGCAGCAGAAAAAGAAGAAGTAGAAGACTTTTATAACACACTGCAAACGACGATAGACCAGGTACGAAAAAATGATATTATATTAATAATTTAGGATTTTAATGCAAATATTGGTACAGAAAGAGCAGAAGTCGAAGGATATGTTGTGGGGAAATTTAGCATAGGACATAGAAATGAGGCAGGTGACAATCTAATGACGTTTTGCATGGAAAATTAGCTAATAGTCGCTAACACACTTTTTAAACAACATCCAAGAAGACTTTACACATGGACATCACCTGATAGGAAAACCAAGAATCAAACAGATTACATTTTAGTGCAAAGAAGGTGGAGATCAAGTATAACATCAGCAAAAACTTTACCAGGTGCTGATTGTGACACGGATCATGAGTTATAAATAGCAGACATGAAGATAAAGATAAAAAAGACATCTACGAGATCAAGATCACACCGATTTGATCTTACAAAAATACCAGAACAATACAGCATAGAAGTGAAGAACCGTTTCGAAATCCTGATGGCTGTACAGGAGGAGATGACACCAGATAAACTGGCTACGCAGGCCAGAGATACCTTAATAATAACAGCTGAAGACGTGGTCAAAAACTAATAATGGAGATACAGATAGGGAAATTAAAAGAAGGACATCCATCGCTCTTCAGAAAGTAAAACAACTAAAGAATCTGTGGAGAGGAACAGACAGAACTACAAAAAAAAAAAAAAAACGATTTTTAAGGGCATGCATCTTTCCCATCGCAACATATGCCTGTGAGACCTGGACACTTAACAAAACAGCTGAGAAACACATAAATGCCTTTGAATGTAAATGCTACAGACGTTTTCTTCAAATATCGTGGACACAAAAAAGAACAAATATATCCATACTACAAGAACTTAATATTAAAGAAGGCTGGCTAGTAAAGAGGATTAAACAAAGAAAACCTAAATACTTTGGACACATTAAACGTCATGACAATCTAGAGAAGACCGTCTTGGAAGGGTACATAATGGGAAAAAGAAAGAGAGGAAGACCAAGGCGAAGAAGGCTGCAAAATATCGTTGATGATCTGCAGATAGATGCATCAGCAGCAGGCCATCTTGCTCACAACCGAGAGGCCTACAGGAGTGCTGTTATGGAGGCAAAGTTTCGCAAGAGACATGCAAATGAATGAAAGACGCTGTTCCATTGAAGAAAACACAAAAGACTGGATGGATTACAGCAGGCACACTAGAACTGATAAAACAAGGTGGAGAAATGAACACCAAATAGAAAGTGACAAACAACAACAATGAGGAATATACATCTTTAACAAAAGAAGTAAGAAGAAACACAAGAAAAGATAAAAAAACAATACATACAAGATTGTTGTGAAAGAATAAGAAGGACATCAGAAGTGTGGAAGAGATAGTGAAATGTTTAAAGAAATAAAGACATTGACGAGAAATGTCACACCTAGGCTAAATGTAATTTGTGACGAGATGGGGAATACCTTGACAGAGACAGAGGAAATTCTAGAAAGATGGAAGGAATATTGCAGAGGAATGTATGAAACAACTGACTGTGAAAGCAGAAATCAACAGTGTGAATTATTATTGGAGGAGAAAGAACCCGAACCGACAATAGAAGAAGTTTTATGGGCAATAAAGAATCTGAAAAATGGTATATCACCAGGATGTGAAGAGATAACAGCTGAACTTATTAAAGCAGGAGGAAAGGAATATGCAACAATCTATCATGCACTGTGTAAAAAGATATGGGAATTTGGCGAAAGGAATGGAAAAAAACTGCATTCATACCACTGCCAAAATAGGGTAACCTGAAATTATGCACAAACTACAGAACTGTTGCCCTGATTAGTCATGCCAGTAACATTCTGTTAAAATCATAATGGGTAGACTTTGTAAGAAAATAGAAGAAGTCAATATGGTCCAAGCAGGTTTCAGGCAAGGAAGAGGATCAAGAGATCATATATTCAATATAAAATTAATAATAGAGAAATACAGAGAGAGTAATGTGAATCTATATTTATCTTTTAAAGACTACTCAAAGGCATTTGATTGTGTACAACGCCAGAAACTTTGGAAAATAATGGAAAAATGGGATTTCCAACACATTTGATACAATTAACATCACTGCTGTATCTAGACCAACAAGCAGCAGTAAGAATAAATGGTGAAACAACAACTTGGTTTGACATAAAACAAGGGGTCTGTCAGGGGTGCATATTGTCACCTTACTTATTTAACTTGTATACTGAAAATATAATGAGGAATATTAGAGAAGATGTAGACAAAGAATATTACGATGCATAACAACTGGAGGTTATGATATACCAGAGATTAGATATGCTGGTGACACAGTATTAGTGTCCATAAGATAAAAAGGAATGGAAAAACTAATTATGTCAGTCCGTAAGAACAGCGAAGATCAAAACCTCTATCTTAATGCGACGAAAACTAAATTGATGACAACTGACAAAACAAACAAGGCAGCTGAAATATGTATCAATGAGGAAAAACTGGAAGAAGTGGAGAATTTTGAATATTTTGGATCACTACTAACTAATAATGGAGATACAATGAGGGAAATTAAAAGGAGGACATCCATCGCTCTTCAGAAAGTAAAACAACTAAAGAGAGGAGCAGACAGAGCTACAAACAAAAAAAAAGATTTTTAAGGGCATGCATCTAATCATATGCCTATGAGACCTGGACACTTAACAAAACAGCTGAGAAACACATAAATGCCTTTGAATATAAATGCTACGGAAGAGTTCTTCTTATATCATGGGCAGAAAAAAGAATAAATATATCTATACTACAAGAACTTAATATTGAAGAAGGCTGGCTAGTAAAGATGATTAAACAAATAAAATGTAAATATTTTGGACACATTAAGACAGTCTTGGAAAGGGTACATAATGGGCAAAATAAAGAGAGGAAGACCAAGGCGAAGATGGCTACAAGACATCGCTGATAATCTGCAAATGGATGCATCAGCAGCAGGCCATCTTGCTCACAACCGAGAGGCCTACAGGAAAGCTGTTAGGAAAGCAAAGTTCCGCAAGGGACATGCAAATGAATGAATGTATGAATGGTAAAGTATTTAAAATCTGGTACTGCCTTTATAATTTTCTCGCTGGATGCAGAGATGTCCAATCAGCTCGTTTGTCCAAATGTTCTGTTCTGGCCGACTTCACGAGAATATTACTGCCTCTGCCAAATTGTCACATGTCCAGTTGCTTCTGTAGATGTAGGAAACGTGGCTGTTCTTTCAGTGCCCCGAACATGTGCGTAGTTTGAGATAAAGATGAAAATAACAATGAACTGTAGAGAAGGAAATATGCTTTGAGCGGTTCTAACATTATATGTTGCACAGTGTCAAATAACAGCTTTATGTTGATGTTTCAGCAAAATTGTTGCTGAAATTCTGCTTATCTAAGGTTTTGACACATTCAACATATCTGGAGGTAAACATTTCATTAGGAATTATTTTATACTACGAGTTATATGTCTAAACATTCAAGTGTGTGGGAAGAATGAAAGATGGAGTGATGAAGGGCAGAATGTAAGACGGGCCTGCGTGCCCAATTCTTTACCCTTGAAAAATAAAGATTATTCATTCATTCATTCATTCATTCTTGAAAAAAATGTCTACATCCTGTTTTCGATGTCAGCATAAATCTGAAAATAGTTCTTTTTAGAAATCAGCATCGATATTGTGAGTGTAATTTTTGCCCTTCTTAAGTTTGTCAATGTAACAACGTACAGTCAGCCCAGTTGTGTGTCTGTTTACAGTCAGTCTGCCAATTTCCCATTTGTCTATGTATAATCAGTCCTTTCATATGTCCACATACAATCAATATCTTTCTGTCTGTCCACAGTCAGTCTGTCATTCAGTCAGTCGATCCAGTTTATCTTTCTATAGTCAGTCTGTTCATGTGTTTATCTACAATTAGTCTGCCCATGTGTCTATCTACAGCCAGTCTGTCCTCCAGTCTTCGTGTTTCAAACTATAATCAGTCCGCCTGCGTGTCTGCCTGCGTGTCTGCCTGCGTGTCTGTCTGCGTGTCTGTCTACTTTGACTTTGACTTTTCTGATCCCTGGGTTTATGAGTTTTCACTTTTTTCCCCTGTGCCAAATAATGAAACGTACAGGTCCTCTTCAGCTGTTCTACATCTCCATACAGAATGTTGGTGATTGAGGAGTTTGGTGGTATCAGGTTCTTCCGAAGGTCCTTCAGTGCACTACAGTCCAGCAGATGGTGCTTAACAGTTTCTTCTTCTTGTCTGTTGCAGTGCATGCAGTATGGTGTGTGGGCAGCGGTCACTCTGTGTAAGTGCTTATTGGGGGTGATGTGTCCTGTTCTCAACCTGAAGATTGTGCATTGGTCTTTACGACATAAGCTGTTGATGTGGTCTCCGGGGTTAGGCTTTGGCAGGTGTGTATAGGGATCTTCCAGTTGGATTACTGGCCAAGCTGTCCATCCACTGCTGCTTGCAGTTGTTGTGTATAATGTGTTTAGCTTTTCTCATGTTGGTGGAGATGTGGGGCTGTGACATGGTGGCTCCACTCTTTGCCAGTCTGTCAGCACGTTTATTTCCTCTGATATCTATGTGCCCTGGTATCCACTGTAGGGTGGTCTTGATGTCATAGGAGGCGAGTTGGTTTATTGCACTGAGTATGTCAGTTGTAATGTGATGAGCTGATTGTACAGTTTTCAAGGACCTGGAGAGCAGACTGGGAGTCTGAGGAAATAACAAGGTTTTTTGGGTGAGAGGCGCTGTTTTTGTATTTGTTGGTGGTGGCTTTCGGGGCTGCTAATATTGCCTGCATCTCTGCATCATAACTGGAGCAGCGAGATCCACAAGTAGCAGAAATGTGCCTTGTTGTCTTGTCTGGAAACATTATGAGTACCTCATATCCTGCATTGCCTGTTTCCTTGAATGCTGACCCATCAGTGCATGCATGGATCCAGTCCTTGGGGTAGGATTCTATGGTCTCCAGTGCACACAGCTTTAGGGTGTTGGTATCTGATTATTTGTTCACTAATTTGTTCTTGAGTCTGGTGTTAGTTTGAGGAAGTGTGTAGTTTGTGTTTGGTGAGATATCTGGTACTTTTGTAAGTCTGTCTTCAGGGAATTTGTGTCTTGTGTTTAACTATTCTGCTATGTGCACTGGAGTTTCAGTTTCAGTCTATTATGCTTCCATTTATCACCCACTGTTCTGTTAGGATGGTCCAGGGGCAAGTGTTTATATCTTTCTGCATCCTTGGGAGATTGTTTTGTAGGCTACTCCAAGTATGGCTTGGATTATGTTGGTGTAGAGTGTATCAGTGTTTGTGTTGTCATTTAATTTTGATAGGTTTTCATTTGTTTGTGTTCTGAATTTTTTACAGTCTGCTTTTCTATAATTCCAGCCAGGGGGTTTGTGTAGTCTTTGGTTTCGTGTGTGAGAAAATTGTAGAAGAATGGGGCGATGGTCGCTTCCTATGTCATCAAGCACTCTCAGAGTACAATCATTGTGGATGTCTGCTGAGACAATGGTGAGGTCAGGTCTGTATGTGCATCCAGTGGCTCTGTGGAGGAGTGTTGGTGGGGAGGAGGAGTCTTGCAATATTATCATGTTGCTGGTGTTGCATAGCTCTTCAATGTTGTTTCCCATAGGGTTTTGGTCTTTGTATCCTAGTGATGGTAGGCGTGCATTAAAATCTCATGCAATGATAGTTTTCTTCATGTCTTTGCTGTGTAAGTTGATTTGACTTTTAGAATTTGGGAAACAATAAACATTATACAGAGTGTTCCATAATCCATCATGCCGTACTGTTATCTCCTGGATATCATTCTCATTGCACTTTCTGTTCTTAACTTCTCCTTGGATGTCATTTCTCAAGAGTGTGGTAGTAACCCTGCATTTACCACATTCACATTTGTACATGGTGTATCCAGGCACTGAGTGATCTTTTGCATATAGAAGGGTTTCTTGTATGATCACAATATGGATGCTGACTTTTTTCAACTGTCTGCTTAATTCTGAGGCCTTTGGCCTAAGTCCAGAAATGTTGATTTGAGGAATGTTTAGTGTGCCGGCCCTAGCTGATTTTTCGCTCAAGGTAGCTGTGAGGTGAACCACCTGGCGCGGACTTTTTACGAGGCGACGTCCGGGCTCATGTGGTTTTTTTTTGTTTTTTTGTTTCTGACATTTTCATGTTGAGGGTTTTTGTCTTAAGTCTTTCTTTCATACCCAGGAGGCCTTTCCAGTGAGAAGCTGAGATCAGGCCCTGAGATCAACACTGGCCCGTCCGACAGCTTTGAGGCAGTTTCACAGAGACACTCTGACTTTGGGATGAGGGATCTGATGGTGCTTCAACGATGTCCACTCCCTGCCACCTATAGTCTGCTGGCTGCTTTGTTTGCCTCATTCTGATAGCCATTGTTGTAGAGACCCGTAGGCTTGTCACGTCCTGGACTCTTTGATTTCCACCAGACTTTCCCCATCCCCGCAGGTGATCTCTGTGTCCCCATCCATCCACAACCCCCTCAGGTGATCTCTGTGTCCCCATCCATCCACAACCCCCTCAGGTGATCTCTGTGTCCCCATCCATCCACAACCCCCTCAGGTGATCTCTGTGTCCCCATCCATCCACAACCCCCACAGGTGATCTCTGTGTCCCCATCCATCCACAACCCCCACAGGTGATCTCTGTGTCCCCATCCATCCACAACCCCCTCAGGTGATCTCTGTGTCCCCATCCATCCACCATCCTGAACAGCCCAGTGCGGTCCCAGGCCAAGATCTCAGCTCCACCTATTGATGGGTATGCAATGTCAAAAGCTGGAGGGCCTTCTATCCTAGGAGGGGGGGCCTTCTATCCTAGGAGGGGGAGGGCCTTCTATCCTAGGAGGGGGCCTTCTATCCTAGGAGGGGGCCTTCTATCATAGGAGGGGGCCTTCTATCATAGGAGGGGGCCTTCTATCCTAGGAGGAGGGCCTTCTATCCTAGGAGGGGGAGGGCCTTCTATCCTAGGAGGGGAAGCCCTTCTATCCTAGGAGGGGAAGCCCTTCTATCCTAGGGGGGGAAGCCCTTCTATCCTAGGAGGGGGAAGCCCTTCTATCCTAGGAGGGGGAGGGCCTTCTATCCTAGGAGGGGGAAGCCCTTCTATCCTAGGAGGGGGAAGCCCTTCTATCCTAGGAGGGGGAAGCCCTTCTATCCTAGGAGGGGGAAGCCCTTCTATCCTAGGAGGGGGAGGGCCTTCTATCCTAGGAGGGGGAAGCCCTTCTATCCTAGGAGGGGAAGCCCTTCTATCCTAGGAGGGGGAGGGCCTTCTATCCTAGAGGGGGAAGCCCTTCTATCCTAGGAGGGGAAGCCCTTCTATCCTAGGAGGGGAGGGCCTTCTATCCTAGGAGGGGGAAGCCCTTCTATCCTAGGAGGGGGAAGCCCTTCTATCCTAGGAGGGGGAAGCCCTTCTATCCTAGAGGGGGAGGGCCTTCTATCCTAAGGGGGAAGCCCTTCTATCCTAGGAGGGGGAAGCCCTTCTATCCTAGGAGGGGGAGGGCCTTCTATCCTAGGAGGGGAAGCCCTTCTATCCTAGGGGGGGAAGCCCTTCTATCCTAGGAGGGGGAAGCCCTTCTATCCTAGGAGGGGAGGGCCTTCTATCCTAGGAGGGGGCCTTCTATCCTAGGAGGGGGCCTTCTATCCTAGGAGGAGGGCCTTCTATCCTAGGAGGGGGAAGCCCTTCTATCCTAGGAGGGGGAGGGCCTTCTATCCTAGGAGGGGGGCCTTCTATCCTAGGAGGGGGAAGGCCTTCTATCCTAGGAGGGGGAAGCCCTTCTATCCTAGGAGGGGGAGGGCCTTCTATCCTAGGAGGGGGGCCTTCTATCCTAGGAGGGGGGCCTTCTATCCTAGGAGGGGGAGGGCCTTCTATCCTAGGAGGGGGAGGGCCTTCTATCCTAGGAGGGGGAGGGCCTTCTATCCTAGGAGGGGGAGGGCCTTCTATCCTTGGAGGGGGGCCTTCTATCCTAGGAGGGGTATTTGTGCTTGTCATTTTCCCACAAGCAAGTGGGTTTTATTAGCATACAAAGCATTTTGTCTGATTTATCTGACACTCTTATAATAAACAAGAGGCTATTAGCAGATTTCTCAGTTCTATGATCCATCTTTCTTTTACAGAAAGTTCTGTTCCCTAAAAATTCTGCCTTATAAGAGGGTGACATTATATTTTATAACAATAACAATTAGTGTTGGTTGCTACAGGTTTCTGGGCTACAGGAGTAGGTCAGAGTTTTTTTAAGTAATCAGATCTGATGTTCCCTGTTTCACAAAGACTATGTTAAGTTAAGGGTGTTCTTAACACGGTTGTTCCCAGGGGAGTGTCTATCTACAAAAGTCAATCTGTCCTGGTATGTATCTACAGTCAATGTCCCTTTTTTACACTCAATCTATCAATGTCCCTGTCTACATTCAGTCTGTCCATGTGTCTGTCTACATTCAGTCTGTCCATGTGTCTGTCTACAGTAGAACTTTGTGATTGTCAACTGCAGAATCGCGACGGCCAAATCAAGACCGTCCCCTTGTAAAAAATTTATGAAATTTTCTGGGCGTTTGTGGTCTCCCCTTTCCTCCTCACTCTGTTACCTGACCTTTCCACCGCCAGCATTGACAGTGAGAAGTCAACTTTCACAAATTCTGTATCGACCGTTAATTAATGGTTTCCGTGTCTAAAACAAAGACAACAGTTTATTATTGTAGTTACTGGTTATCCGCGAAATTAGTTCCAAGATTCCACTCTACCCGCGGATACCAGAATCCGTGGAATCCTAAGTTCCTTATATAAAATGACACAGTCTTTGTACATAAACTACGCCCAATGTCCCGTACATGTTAGATCACCCGTAGACGACTTATAATGCGTGATACAACGTTTATGTTAAGTAGGTAGTTGTTAGACTCACATATTGTTCAGGGCAGTGGTTCCCAATTCTTGGTCCACGGTCCCCCGGTGGTCCGTAGGACTTACCATGGGGGTCTGTGACAAAAATTCAAGGTCCTTGTTTAGTCAGAACAAGTAAGAATATTAATTGTTGTTTACTTTTCCTTTACTACATTACTGTCTTAGAATCCTCCTAGAGACATAAAACTGGGAGTGAGGCAAGGATGTGTTCTATCTCCTGGCCTCTTCGCCTTGTACAGCGAAAACGTAATGAGAAATATAGAGAGCTTGCCAGGAATATCAACTGGTGGGTACAACCTTAACAACTTAAGATATGCAGACGACACAGTCCTGATTGCTAAAAGTAAAGGGGAGCTACAGTCTCTTCTGGATGTCGTGGTTCGTGAAAGTAAAAATAAAGGTCTCAGCCTGAACAAAAAGAAGACTGAAGTGATGGTCATCTCAAAGAAAAGAATACCACCAAAATGTAGCATTACCATCGATGGCACAGAACTGAAACAAGTTGATAGATTCAAGTACTTAGGAACAATTGTAACAGCTGATGAGAAATGCCACAATGAAATAAAAATCAGACGTGCTCAGGCCAAGTCAGCATTCCAGACAAAGAACCACATCTTGTGCAACAGATCCATATCAATGGAAACAAGATTCCGTGTACTTAAGTGTTATATCGAGCCAATTTTGTTTTATAGATGTGAAGCATGGTTTATAGACAAGATAGTACAGGGAGAATTTGAGGCCATGGAGATGTGGTTTATAAGAAGGATGTTGAAGGTACCATGGACAGCCAAGAAAACCAATGAAGAAGTCTTAAGAGAGGATGGAGTTAAAAAGCAAATTATAGCAAAGATCAGAGGCAGACAAGCGAGATTTATAGGACATTTTCTGATAAGAGGAAAACTGGAACACACTGTGGCCGCTGGAAAAACTGAAGGAAGAAGAGACAGAGGAAGACAGAGAGAGAAGTTACTGGATGGGCTGTTAATGTGGCTAGGAAGAAAGTCACCGGCGGATCTCATAATCAAAGCAAAAAACAGGGAATTGTGGAGAGAAATGATCGCCTACTCCACGCGGCACGGCACTTGATTGTCATTCAATTGAAGTGTAGTATAGCGTTTACCACACAGTATCTGGTATGCGAAATTCCGAGATGAAGTCGGGGAATTCGCTGGTAAGCTTCTCTTACACAATCCACAGTTTCTTCACTTGGTCCTGGACGACCCTGCCGAGGAGCTGTGCACAGACAGCCTTCGTCCCGGAATTTCGCACACAACTTCTTGATGCTGTTGAAAACAGGTGCTGCCTTCTGGAATTCCGCTCGAAATCGTCGCTGCACAGTAAAAACGGACGAGGTTCTTGCGTATTCCAAAACACAAAACGACTGCTCACGTTTACTGTAGCCATATTTTGCTACTGCTGCCTCCTAGCGGCAAACCATGGGAGCTCTGCGCTGGAGCTTTATTTAAAAGAAAACTTGAAGAGTTTCTCTCTCTCTCTCTCGACGTAAGAATAATCATGATTCGTTACGTAGTTTATTTGTTGCGAAGTTTTGAAATGTTTCACAGACGTATGAATAACTATGTATATTATAGCAGAGATGAGAACTAGACGGGAATCAAGTCATAAATCAGAAGATGGATGTTAAAGATGGGAAGGGACGGAAGCCATTGCTAAGTTCAGTCTATTGGCCCAGGCAGAGCATAATTCACCACAGTCAGTCCTGTGCAAACTAACAAACAGAAACAAACTTTTATGAAAAATAATGTGGAAAACATTGTAGACAAAGAAGATTAGAGTTACACAAAATATACCAGATCGATTGCAAAATTGTCCAAAAAATGTCTTGCGGTGTTTTGAAGTCTTTTCAATATTTAACCTTCATATTTTGTTTCGTTTTTCTCTAGGTCTACTTTTTAACGTCCGCTGTTTGTAAAT